>CANJKZ010000245.1:2400000-3000000 GCA_947471745.1 Closterium sp. Naga37s-1 | reverse complement strand
AACGGGAAAGGTGGGGAAAAGAAGGGACTGGGGGAACGAGGAGAGCGCAGGTTCCGGAGAGAAAGGATAGATAGATTCCAAATCAAGAGTCTTAATGAAACAGCAGCATAAGGAACAGCTAATAACTCAGATTCACAAGAAAAGGCCGGGGTCATGGGAGTTTGCGCGTGGTGGAAGAACGCTGCGGATTAATCCACACGGTTTGGATCAGATCAGAGGTAGCAAACGCATCGATCCAGCAACGAAGCGGCCGACGACGAAAAAATCTGACGAGAAGAGTGAAACCTACGTTAGATTGAGAATCGTTCCTTGATCGGAAAGAAGTATCCCTGGTTCTAGAATGACTTTCATGGTGTCCAAGCGAGCCATTTCCTCCAATAGCTCCGCCATCTGCTCCGGACTCAGCTGGACCGGCACTGCTCCATCTTCCTGTGGAGGCTCTCCTTGCTGCTGCTGCTGCGGAGTTGCCGGCTGCTGCTGCTGCTGCTGCTGCGGAGCGTACTGCGTTGCCTGGACGGTCTGTTCCTGGTAAGGCTGGGATTGGCTCTCTGGCTGCTGGTAGCGTTGCTGTTGCGAGTAGTCTGGAGCTGACGTTTGATACTGCTGCTGCTGATATTGCTGCTGCTGATACGACTCCTGTTGCTGCGGTTGCTGCTGTTGCTGGTAAGGCTGTTGATGCTGGTGTGGCTGGTCCTGCCGGTATGGTTGTTGTTGCTGTGGTTGCTGCTGGTACTGCTGTTGTTGCTGTGGGTACTCGTGCTGATTCTGTTGCCGATGCTCGACGGCACGCGCTTGTGATTGATCCGTCGCTAGCTGTTGCTGGTTTTGGTAGTTCTGTTGATACGCCTGATTTGATGATGGCTGATAACCAGCCTGCTGGGCCGACTGATCTGTGTATGGCTGCTGCTGCTGTTGCTGCTGCTGGATCGGTTGAGCATGGGCTTGATACTGACTTGGATGTGGTTGGTCATGGTACTGATAATCTGGTGCTGACATGATTTGACTGATGTCGAGAAAAGAGTATGGACGCACAGCTACGGCCAGAAATGGCTACGCGGGACACGAATCTCCAACTTGCGGTGTGAGATTAGCGGCGCGGCTTCGACGATATCCACTAAGCAGTACTAGCTGCGCAATAGCAAACACTACAATCTCTGGTCAGAATTGGACAAAGTGCAAGACTAGTTAGTTCATCACCACTTCTTTCCGAGAACTATGAAACTAATGAGTTCATAACACGCATGAGATGAGACCCACCTCTTATTCCGACCTGATCGATCAAGTTCAAGACTAGATCAGGTGGGGGTACGGCGTTTCCCATTCCTAGGATGTTGAGGTGCCAGAAGCGCACACTGAAGCTGGAGGCCATGGCATGGCATATGGTGAAATCTCTGGAAAACGGGGAGTCAGAGAGGTTCGGAAGGAAATCTGCGTTCAGGGAGTTCGGATGATGTGGTGCGGATGGGTGTGGGTGGATCACGCTGTTTGATGCATGGATGCATTCGTTCGGATCCCAGCACATAGGTATGAAGCAGAATTCATGGTGGTGACCGTGGGCTTCAAATTTGAACAATGTGAGTTTGGAGGGCTAGGTTATTTAGATGCCACTTGTCATTTTGGTCAAGTGCGCGTAATTCTCAGCATGTACTACCAGGTCAGGTTTTTTCCCTTTCTGTGCTTTTCTTTGTCCGTGTCACAACCGGGTCACGTAAGTAACTAGCTTCAACGGGATATTATCCAGGGCTTGTGCCAGATCTTGTCAGGCAAATTCCGACTCGTTCCAAACCAGTAGGTCCGGTGGGGGTGATGTGGTTCGCATTCATCTTGCGGACATGTGTGACTGGGCTGGTCAGGTATTGCCCTGGTGGATCATGTGGTTGGGCTCGCGCAGCCGTCGCCTATGTGGTGGTGGTGGATTGTCCCCGCCTCCCAGGTCCCCCAGAAGCTATGGATCATGGGGCACGATGACGTAGTGGTGAATGCGAGTGCATGATGGATTTCGAGTTTGGTGGTGGGTGACGGGTGAAAAAGCGAAGCTCTCGAAGCTCGGTTCGGTTCGGTCGGGCAGGCCGAATTGCAGGGCTGGCTTGGTTGGTTGGTTGGGATTCACCAAAAACCAAAAACTTGATCATCTGCAAAACGTCATGCGGATGTTCACCTGATCAGGATTCAGAATGCGCGTCGCGGAACCACAACTGAGAAAATCGTCGCGCCCGCGGAACCCCAAGATAGCAGTGCTAAACAGCTGTCGGTAACCCGCTTGCTCGAAGTAGAGTATTGGGTTCGCTAAAACCATAATCAGGTGGTGTGCCACGACGTGTAACGCGATTTTCAATGGTCGTCGTCATCCGTCAAGAAATGGAAAGGCACACCTGTAAATATTGCACACTCTGACCCACAACACATTAATCCTACATACGGTACCACAGTTTCTACCAGAAATAGTTGTGCAGTGAGAGAAACAGTTTTTAGGAGAAGGCTCCACATTGGAGGCATGCATACAGTACACATTTAATGACACACCTCTATATAACTTCTGCTCCTACATAGCCATGTGAAGCTGGTCTAGCCTCTCATTACTATTGCACCTGCGGTGCTGTACTGCTGCAGTCATTCTCAGAGCACGGCCTCTTCCTGGTGTAATTGTGAAGGCTCGCTGGCATCGGTCTGCAAACGCCCTCATGACGCGAGAAAACGACTTACCATTGGTGGTGTTGCCGAGACCTTGGGTGCTGCTGTACCTGCTATTAGAAACCTTGCTGTTTGTATCTGGACTGGTTTCATGGACCCTGGGCTTGCCAGTGCCAGCAGTCTTGGTGTTGTCATTGTTCTCCATGCCTGCCTCATCGGCGACGTCTGCAGTGCTGTTAGTGTCAGTGGCGTTGCTGCTGCTGTTGCTGGAGCTTCTGCAGGATACTGGAACACTATCGCTGCTGTCACTGCTTGCAGCCTTGTCACTACCCTCCGACTCAGGCAAAACAGCCAAATTCACAGAGTCATCAGTACCAGGTGGAACCACAATGCTGGTAGTTGGAGCGACTCGAGAAGGTGACAGCCCAAACCTCCATCCTGACACTGGGTCCGAATCTGAGGCCGAGCCTGTGGTGCCGGACCCGCTGGATGGCTGAAGAGAGAATGCCCCCGAGCCACCACCACCTTCCAGCCTTGTCCCGGAACCCCCAAGTATCGAGGACAGCGCAGCAATTGTGGATGCAGAGCGCGGACGAGCGAAGGAGCCGTGCCCACTTGAAGCAGTAGTAGCTCCGTTGCCTCTGCTGCGGTCGCCGCCGCCTTTAAAGCTGCTGGTTGCAGCACTGTGAACGTGGATATGCTGCCTGTCATTGACAGTGTTGACTTCTTGAGCCTTTCGCACGTGCACAGAGGATGGCAGCGGCATGTGGTGAACGGCTGCAGGAGGGAGCTTATGATGCACAGGAGGGAAGCCATAGATATGCGTGGGGTGCCGGGGCTGACTTCCGTGGGTCTGACGAGCCATCATTCCGACGTCACCAACCGTAGCACCGCCAACACCACCGTTGAAAGCGGGTCCAACGGAGATGGAAGAGGTATCTGCGGGCTCGCACGTGATTCCGTAGCGCACTTGCACATGCGATTTGTACCCGTTGCCGCCGCGGCCACTGCCACCGCCGCCACCGCTGCCGCTGCTACCAAAACCACCGTCAGCATCGGCGTCAAATGCGGAGTCGCTGGTGGTAGGGCTGCCGAGGCACGTGATGTCGAGCTCTGTGATGCGGATGTTGGCCGCGTCCAGCTTCCTGCATGATGCCTCCAGCTCTGCAGGGTGGGAGGACAACAGCGTCGGACGTTGACGGATTAATGCCATGATTGGACACAGCGAGAGACACAATTGGACGCGGCGAGTGAAACGCGGCGCAAGATACACAATTGGACGCGGCGGGTGAGACGCGGCGCGAGACTCATTTGTACGCGGCGGGTGAGACGCGGCGCGAGGCACAATTCGACGCGGCGAGATACGCGGTGTGCGACATTATGGAACGCGTTGAGAGACATGAACCAGCGCTGGCGACGAGCTGACAAGGACGGAATTGCGAGAATTGACAAGTAACTTAGAGGTGCAGTCCAGCCTACCTCGCCAGTAGAAGGGGCTTGAGAGTTTCGCAGCTTCCTCGTCCGCGGCTGCAGCCGGCATCATCATCATCATCCTGGTCGCTGCATTCGCCCTCCCACTTGTGTTACCAGCTTCAGCGGGGCTAGTACCACCGCTCGTCATCGGTACCGCCTGCATCAAGGCCCGCGGAACGGACGCAGCGGCGGCGGTTGAAGCAAATGGCGGCTGGTCCTCGCAAACCGTCATCATCATGTTTGGCGCCGCGTTCAGCGACATCATAGTCGACGTTCGACCGCCGGTGGTGGTGGTAGTCGAAGCGGGATTGTAGTAGTTATGACGCAAAGTTTGCATCGTCGACACGGGACCCCCGCCGCCGTTGGCGTGATAGGTTGATGATGCCGCCGTTGTTGATGATCCTGAGCATGATGATGATGTGTCGATGGCGTATTGCTGGTCCATGGCTTCATACCCTGCATCGTCACGTCATGATCATGGCAGATGCACGATGATCGTGAGTGGACCCAAGTTATCTGGCAGATGCTATAACGCGACGCAACACTGCACGTTTTCACGTGCCACTACAGGTGAAGTCAGACAACCTGGAAAGAATTGACAGTGAGGGTATTCCTAGATGCTTGACGGAAAAGCTGGCTTACATTCATCTGCGTCGTAGCGGTCCGGGCACCAGCTGGAGTACTACTGATAGTCCATATACGCGGCCATGGCACTTCTCAGCCAACGAGACGTGGAGCGTTGCGGTAGTGGCGATGTCGAAAGCAGATATGCGTAATTTCCCTGGACTTCGTCGTCAGTGTCGGGTGAAAGGCGAAGACGAGTGGGATCGGGAGGGCGATCTTTACTTGGTTGATCGGTTTTTTATGATTGAGTCGCGTTTGAAGGTTCTAAGTGAAGTGGGAGTGCGAAGTGTAAGGTTGGAGTCGCGATGGATGTCTGCGAGGCACGAGGTTCAAGACTCAAATACGATGTATACAAGGAGTGCGTGCGACACTATTTACAGCGAGGCTGGTAAGAGTTTGCTGAGGCTCCGCCGCAAGCGACGCGAAAGGCTTCTGCAATGCAAGGGAATGTGACCAGAGCAGGAGGACCTGGATCCGCGTCGACACGACCCGGCCTGTATTGTTGGAGGGGGGATTGTTTGCTGTAGCGAGAAGCAACACGAATTTTGATTGGCTGGATTGGCTGGAGTGGATGCCGGGATTGGCTGGGATGGAATTCAAATTTGGGGAATGAACGGCAGTCGGAGTGAGCCGAGTCGCACTTTTTGTGCATTCTTGCTCCGATCCGATCCGAGGCCTTTGGGCACCTCTTGCCCCACCTGCTTGCGTGGCAGAACCGAACTGCTGGGCTGTCACTGGATGTAACGAAAGAGTGAGGTCGGTTCGGAGCCTCTCATGAAAACGCCACGGCAGATATGGACGGCGCGATTGGGTTTGATCGACTAGAGTACACCGGTTCGCTTGATGAACGGCCAAAGGGTGTCTCTCGGAGCTGGTTGGTTGGTTGGTGGCCAGTGCGGCAGAAGGTGAAGTATTGGAAGGAAGCAACGAGAGTGTGGAAAATAGCACCGCAAATGATGCAACAAGAGGGGAAAGGGTGGGTGGGGTGGGGGAAGGAGGGAGGGGGAAGGGAGGGAGTGGTGGGTATTGCACAGTAATGACAAATGTCTGATCAAATCTAAAACCATTCAGCAGAACTTTATCCCACTCCAGCTCATCCCATCCCACCCTTCCCCACCAATTTATACGCACACACGCATTCTGATTCGATTGCAACGATCAGACGACAGTGGGGAGCCAGTCCCGCAAGAAGTTGTGATTTGTACAAGCACGTCCGGCCTCGTCCGTCGCACATTTGTGAGTGTGGGCTGGGGGATGGGGTAGGACTGTTCTGAAGAAATGTGCAAAACAGTGTATAGTGGGGCTTTTTTGGGGGTGGATGAGGGAGGGGAAGGGTTGAAGCGGTCCATGCAATCGGCTCGAGGAATCAGTCCAGTGTGCACTCCTGAGCTGATTCCACTCTTCAATTCAGTGGGTGACGGGGTTTCGGGCTGGGCATGATCCATTTGGTGGGAATATGAATACCTTCTTCCACCCAATTTTGAGTGCAGTGGTTAGGTTACACAGGGAACTTTCGGAACCCCTTCTGCTCCCAGAACATCGACATCCCAGATCCGCCTCCTCTGTGCCATCTGCTCTTGGTGAGTGCTGATGGAAGTTATGGGACTCAGTTGCTCAAGCCCAGGAGTCACATGGCCAGGCTGGAGCAATCCAGCTTTCAGCACTGTAGTAAACGCAAAACACGTGCAAGAAAAGACACGAGGGGAAAGACCAGCTGGAATTCATACACTACAGTAGCAGCTTGCAGGTTTGCTCTGCTCTGCTGCAGGTGTTTTCCAGGCAAGCAGGCTTGCTCTGCAAGGCTGGTTTGGTAGAAGATAGGAGAAGAGAGGGGAGGAGGGGGACGAGGAAAGGGGAGTGGGGAGGAGAGGGTGGGGAGGGGGGGTAGGGAGGGAGTGAGGGACGTGAAAGAATGGGCTGGATGGACAAAGTACACTTCGTAACTTGCATTTGCTCTGCGTCAAGACATCACCGCCATGCCATGACAGTGGAGCACACAAAACTGTTAGAAATGACCTTCCTAGTAAGCAAGAAGTAACGTGGCCCTGCAATGTGGAAAAACGGACCAATTATCTTCAATCGCCACATTATGTCCTTCGAAATGTTTCAATGGGTACGGGTGACGTGCCCATATCAGATGGACCCATACCGAGCCAAGTAGCAAAATTCAGCCAGTAGATTGAACTGAATGAGAGTTTCAATATGAAACTATAAGCGCAAGCATGAAGAACTTATTTCTTAGCAAGTATACAATGCATCTTTTATATAGACCTGTATACAAAATGTAGATACACATAATAACGAAAGGGAGCAAAAAGGCTAGGGAGATTAAGGAGGAAAGTTAGTTTGTGATATATTAGAATAACTGAAGGATAGAATTGGACACGATAAGACTGCGGGAGAGGCTCTGGTCTATCACTTAAAAACCACGTAGCCCTCCGCTTCAGTGGCGAGGTGTGTTTCCCAGTTTGTGACAACACAACCCCCACTTGAAATTTCCCTGCTCATGATTGGCTATATAATTTCGCCAATCCCCTCCCCAACCCCACGAAATGATCGCGAGTCGCCGAGGGTTGTTTCCCATCCGAACCTTCTCACGAAACTGGCGGATTTCGCCAGTTCCTTTTGACTCCCTCGCACCTGCTGATTCTGTAATAGTGTCATTCGTAAGCAAATCAGCGTGCGTCGTTGAGTGTGAATTATAAATAACCCCAAAAAATTCCGAGATGAATGTATACCGCAGCTTTAATCACATCTTTGTCCTAGGAGCACGGATATTTTCGAATGATGAGTTTACAGGGTTGGCCCTTTCGCACCTTGCTTTTTTCGCCCAAGGGGTTCTCTCTTGACTGACAGGCCGCCCTACAGCGTGAAGCCAGAGTCAAGAAAATGCGCGGGTTGATTTTATCAAACTCGGTGGGGAATGCAAGAGCGTCAAGTAACCCGGTGAATCGTTAGGGCTTCGCCAGAACTTTGTCCAGGCTGTTCAAATCCTGACGACGTCGACGATCACCCGTGCGTTCGCGAATTTCTGGAGCGTCAGGATGACAGTCGGGCTGACGAGAAAGGCGGCGGGAAATTTTGTGGCAGAGTGGTGCCTCAGAACAGCAGAGAAAAAGCAATGCGAGGCGGGTGGAGGAAGGGGGCGGAATCAACTGGCCGTACTTTTCCCTCACTCACCAAACCTTTTCGCACCAAGCCCACCACCAGACCCGCAAACCCCGTCAGCCTAACTGGGCAGTTGAGTCTCTTGGGTTCAGCCTAGGTTTGGTGAAAGAATGAGCCGGGACGGAGGAAGTTACCGCAGAGAGCGTAGCTTCGTTGCTGCCGGACTTGCGCGCTACTAATGGCCGCTTGACTGCCTGACTACGCGTCGAAAAGCCGCTGCCTTGGTTTGACGGTAATCCCACGAATCACCTGAACCACGGGTGGCTCGCCGTTTCGTCGAAAAGCCGCTGCCTTGGTTTTACCTTCTGTCTCGCCGTTTCGCATGGCAGACCCTGTCGCTATCCCAGCTCTCGCTAATATACGGCACGGCGGGCCGTCATCCACCGCAGCTCACGCTACTAGTGTAACAGGTGATTTGGGAGTCTCATTCTGCAATTCGGATTCGGTTGCCTTTGGCAGCTTCAATAGGTTGCCCTGACTGTAAATTCTACTAGAGTTTTGTTGCTCTCAAAAGCAGCGCTTCCCGTGCTGCGTACGACTTCCCTTCGTTGTTTCGAGACGCCTGAAAACTTAAATAGTATCGCGGCAGCGCAACGTTCAGCAGCGCGGCGCCACAGCCGGAACCGGGGCTACTTGTAACGGAGCATGTGAGAAAGCTGCCACTTACAGCGAGGGCGGAACGAGCGGGGATTCGACGGGGGGCCGTGCGCGGGGACATACGGGGGGGCTTGCGGGGAGATTTTTGGGAATCGCAGGTCCGATGTACAGCTCAGGGGAAACCAGCCGCGCAGGCAACAGTGGCGGAGCGGGGGGCCTTGTTGGCGGGGGAAGCCGCGGAGACGGGGGAAGTCGCGGGGACGGGGGAAGCCGCGCATTTCTGGAAGATATAGAGAGGGTGGTGTCGCGGCTAGACACGTACGCGGAGCTTTACCGCGTGTTGCGCGGGGAAGAGCACGGCGCAACGCCGCGACTGGGGGGGCGCAACGGCGGAGTGGCTAGCGGAGATGGCGGGGGAGCGTGTAACGGCGGAACCGGGGGGTTGGGGGGAAGCACACGCGCGGGAGGGAGCAGCGATGGGGAGGGAATGGCGGAGCGGGGGGCGGAAGGCGGAGCGAGAGGGGATGGAGCCGCTGGTGGGTTAGAAGGTGGCGGGACAGGTGTGGCCGATGCTGCTCCTGCTGCTCCCGCTGCTGCTACTGATGCTGCTCCTGCTGCTCCCGCTGCTGCTACTGGTGCTGCTCCTGCTGCTCCCGCTGCTGCTACTGATGCTGCTCCTGCTGCTGGTGGTGGTTATGGTGGCGGGAAAAAAAGCGGGAACAGCAGCGGCAGTAGCAATGGCAAGGGCAGTGGTTGTGGTCTGTTTGTTCCTCAATGTCCGAACGGGCAGGTAGACAAAGCTGTGCTGAGAAACCAGGAGATGGCGAGGTGGAGGGAGGAAGGAGAAGCAAGCAATGCTGGGGGCTCAGAACAGGAAAGGCAGGAAGGGGAGAAGGAGAGGTATTGCGAGGAGAGGCATCGTGAGGAGAGGTATCGTGAGTTTATTGCACGGGTGAGAGAGTTCACGCAGCAGAAGAGAAGCTCTTTGCCCAATTCTCCTGCCCTTGCTCTCCGACCTGCTTCCGCCGCTGCTCCTGCTGCCGCTGCTGCAAATGTTGCTGCTACTGCTGCTGGTTATGCTGAGATTGTGAGAAACTCTTTTAAGGACAGTGGTGGTGATGGTGTTTGTGGTGCTACTGCTGCTGCTTCTCCTCTACTCCCAATTCTAGGTCCGTCCTTTCTCACTCCTCCCTCTTCGTCACTCTCAGTCACCCACGACACCACAACACCACCCCCCTCTCCCTCATCCACCACCTTTGTCACCGCTCACACCACCATCTCCACCGCTTCCCCCACCACTGGCACCACTACCAACACCACCGCTACCACTGCCACCACAGCCACCACTGCCATCACTGCCGCCTCCTCCCCTAATCCAGCCAGCATCAGCAGCAGCCGCAGCGCCAGCAGCCTCAGCAGCAACAGCCGGACAATAGTAGCCTCGCTAGTTAAAGACCGGGAGGCGCTAGGAGAGGAGCTGGAGGCGCGATCCGAGACTATAGAGAGATTAAGAGGCGAGTTAGGGGTTCAGAGGCGGCTGGTGGACTTAGCAGCTTCGACTTATGAGCGGGAGTTGAGCCGCGTGGCACGGGAAGCAGCGGCGGAGAGAGAGGAGCTAGAGGCACGGCAGAGGAATGCTGTGAAGGAGTTGGAAGAGAGGCTGAGGCGGGTGGAGGAGGGAGTAGTTGGGAGGAGAGGAGGAGAGGAGAGGAGGGGAGGTATGGGGAGGAGAGGGATTGGGGATGAGGAGAGGGGCGGTAGTGGTGATGGTGGGTGCGGTGTTGGGTTTGTTGGTGTTGAGGGGAGTGAGAGGGTTGGGAAGAGTGTGGGGAGAGACAGTGCCAGTGGGGTGTTTGGGGGTTTCTGGGGTGTGGATGAAAGAGAGGGTTCGCTGGGCTGCTGGAAGAAAGGAATGGGATGGAGAGTTGTGCAGGGGGGTGGGGCTTTCCAGGGCGATGGGGAAGGGTGGGAGGGAAGGGAGAGGCGAGGAGAGGAGGGGGAGAGGAAAGGCGAGGTGGAGAGGTGTTATGGGGTGGAGGAAGAATCGGTTGAAGTGAGTTTGGCTGCTGGGATAGGTGCAGGAGGAGGGGCTGTTGGGGTGTGCTGTGAGGAGGCTTGGAGGGAAGATAGGGCGGAGGGGAGTGTGGGTGCAGGGATTGCCGCGGGGATTGGTGCGGTGGGAACGTTAAGAGTGGCAGATGGGAGGGAAGTAGCTAGTGCTGCTGACTGGGAGAGAATGGGGTCTGAACAGAGTGGTGGAAGGGCGGGTGGGGGAGGTGCTTGGGCGATTGAGAGCAGACTGGAGCGGGAGATTGGGGAGAGGGAGAAGAGGATAAGTGCTGGGGAGGCAGAGAAGGAGAGGTTGACAGAGGAAGTGGAGAGGCAGAGGGAGATGGTGAGGAGAATGGAGAGGGAACTTGAGGAGCGGGAGGTGCGGTTGGGTAGAGAGGCTTTTGAGTCGGTTCAGGAGTTGGTTTGGGAGGGCAGGTGCGGAGGGGAGATGAGGGGAGAGGAAGGGGGGGAGATGATGCAGGTGAAAGGGGTGAGAGAGGTGAGAGGGAGTGGGAGTGGGGTAGGGAGGGAAGGGGAAGGTTGTGGGGAGAGGAGGGGAGCAACGCAGGTGAGAAGAGGGGGAAGGGTGCCGGGGGGAATGCTGAGGCAGAGACAACAAGCGTATGCCGATTCTCATCAGGAGAAACAGATTCAGGCTGAGAAGCAACGGCAGTCGCAAGGGCGGAAACAGCAGGCACAGAAGCAGGGGCAGAAGGAGCGTCCACAGGACCAGGCACACGCAGGCTCGCCACACGCAGGCTTGGCACACGCAGGCTTGGCACGCGCAGGCTTGGTACCTGCAGGTTCGTCAGGGCGGGTGAGGGAGCTGGAGCAGAGGGTGAGAGGGAAGGAGGCAGCGATAGTGCAGGCAGCAGGAGTGGCAGGGAGGGGGCTGGCAGCGGTGTGGAGGGACGCTGGTAGGAAGGACCGGGTGATAGCTTCCCTGGGTCAGCAGCTGCTGCTGCTGCTGCAGCCTGGTGTGGTTGGGGGTAACCCTTCTGCTGCTGCTGCTGGTGCTGCTGGTGCGACTGCTGCTGGTGCTGCTGGTGCGACTGCTGCTGGTGCTGCTGGTGCGACTGCTGCTGCTTCTGTGGGCGATGCTGCTACCGGTGCTGCTGCTGCTGGTAGTGGTGGGACGTGTGGTGGGTGTATGACTATCCAGCAGGAGCGGAAGGAGCAGAAGGAGCAGGAGAAGCAGCAGGAGCAGCAGGAGCAGCAGCAGGAGCAGCAGCAGTCAGGCATGTCTGTGTGCGAGCTAGTCTCCCTGCTACAGAGGCGGGCCAAGCGTGCGGAGAAGCAGGCAGAGCAAAGGATAGCGGCACATGCAGCACCTGCAGCACCGGCGGCACGGGCAACACCTGCAGCACACACAGCACACGAAACGCTGATTCTCACGAAGGGACCCTGCTCCCAAGAGCAGAAGAGGCCGAAGGAGCAGAAGGAGCAGAAGGACCCAGCAGATAGCGCAGTGGTGCTAGACAGGGCAGCTGGGGACCAGTTGGTGCGGCGGAATGCGGTGGAGAGAGGTGCAGAGGCAGACAGAGGTGGGAACAGGAGCGGTGGGGGTAGAGAGGGGGATGGGATCAGTCGAGGGAAGGTGGGTGGTGAAAGGGTGGATTGTAGGAGGACGGGTGGTGGAAGGCAAGGGGTGGGGATGCGGGAAGGAGGAGGCGTGGAGAAGGGTTGTGTGCGGCGAGTGGTGTTCTGGGGAGAGAATGGTGTGGGCAGAAGGGGTAGGTTGGGGGGGTTGGTGAAAGGATGGGTGGTGGAGGGCGGTGGGGATGGGTTGGGAGGGGGAGGGCGAGGTGGAGGAAGGGGGGTGCGAGGTGGAGGGATGAGAGTGGGAGGTGCTATAGGGGGAGGAGATGGGAGTGAGAAGGGTGGTGGAAGGAGAAGGGAGGCGGATGTGAGGTGTAGTGCAGTGGTGCAGTCAAGGCGAGAGATGCAGGAGCAGCAGCAGAAGCAGCAGGAGAAGCAGCAGGAGAAGGAGCAGGAGAAACAGCAGGAGAAGCTGCACCAGGTGAAGCAACACGTGGGAGGAGCGGGAGGGAGGGAGAGTGCGAGTGCAGGGAACAGCGTTGGCAGCAGTAAATTCAAAAGCATGGGCAGCAGTAGTGGTGGAAGCAGCAGCAGGGGAAGGGGCAGCAGAAGAAGCAGCAGGCAAAGCAGCAGCAGCAGCGTGAGCAGCAGCGGCAGCGCTAGCGCTCACTATTCCCATGTAGACAGAGAGGGGAGCAGGGGGTCTTGTTCGGTGGAGAGTGGTGGAGAAGGGAGTTGTGGGAGTGTGGGTCAAGCTGGCAGCAGTGGCAGCAGCGGCGGTAGCGGTGGTGGCATGGGCAGTGGCAGGAGGGGTGGTGGGATGAGTGAAGAGAGAGGGCAGCGTATGAGAAGCAGCAGAAGCAGGAGCGGTAGTAGCAGTAACAGCAGCTGCAGAAGCAGCAGAGAATGCAGTGGTGGGCTACACAGTGATGACTCCCAAGCAGCACAGGCTGGCAGCAGCAGCAGCAGAGACGGCAGCAGAGGAGGCAGCAGCAACAGCAGGAGCAGCAGCAGCAGGAGAGCGTATGATGCATGGGAGTCAGCGACCTCTCGTCTGACTGCTGTGAAACAGACAGGCCCTCCTTTAGAAGAAGAGATCGGATCAGGTGGGGAGCGGAGCGATGGGGAGCGCAGGCGGAACGGAATGGCATCAGGGGAAGTGTCTGAAGCGGTTTGGAGAGGTAGAGGGGAGGAGCAGGTGACGTTTGAGGCGACTCAGAGGCCTGGTGTGCTATTGGGCGAAGGAGTATTGAGAGAGAGGAGCAAGGGGAGAGGTGAGCCGGAAGGGGCTGAGACTGATGCCGATTTTACTCAAAGAGCGGCGCAGGCTGGAGAAGGAGGAGGAGGAGGAGCAGGAGTAGCTGTGGAGCACATGTGCAGTGACGAGGAGGTGAGGAGAGGGGTGGAGGAGCTGATAGGAGACGTGGTGGGGTGGGTGTGGCGCGAGAGAGAGGCAGAGGAGGCTGGTTGTGTGCGTGGGGAGGGGCTGGGACACTGGGAGGGTGTGCCGCAAGGTGAGAGTGTGCGGCATTTGAGAGAAGATGGAGGAGCAGAGTGGTTGGAGGGAGGTGGCGAGGAGGGTGAGGAGAGGGAGCAGGTAGTGGTGGTGGCGGGTGTAGGAGAGAGAGAGAGAGTACTGGGTTGGGGATTGGAGGGAGGGGAAGGGGAGTGGGGAGATGAAGAGGTAGTGGGGGTGGGTGAGGACAGTAGCTGCAGTGGAGAAGAGTGGGAGACGGATTGCAGTGAGGAAGAGGGAGGAGAGAGAGAGGAGTGGGAGGAAAGGGAGGAGTGGGAGGAGTGGGAAGGGGAGGGGGAGTGGAAGGAGGGAGAGGAAGAAGAGAGGGATCAGGATGAGGAGGTTCTGGTGGGAGAGGAGAGTGGGGAAGGTGAGAGCAGTTGTAACGAAGAAAGTGGGGGCTTGGATGGGGCCAGGAACGGGGCTGGCAACGACAGCTACACAAATGACAGCTGCAGAAATGGCAGCAGTGGAAGCAGCGTCATTGGAATCAGCAGCGGCAGGAAGCTGGGAATGTGCACGAGTGGGAGGAGGAGGGGGAGGAGGAGGCGAAAAGGGGGGCAGGGGGGGATCAGGTTGATGGAAGTGACACTAGCGGATGTGCTTCAAGAGGAGGACAGGTAAGCTCATGCCTGGTGCGATTGCCGGATTTGTGGAGGAGGAACGGGGATGGAGGGATACTGGAAAGGGGGAGGCAGAGTAAAGGAGAGGGGAGAGTTACGGGACTGGTAGTTGGATGGGCAGGAATAGGGGGGTGGGGAAGGGAGGAAGCAGGGTGAAAGGGAGAAGGGAAGTGGGAGATTCTGGGATTGTGTTTCGTGTTGCGCTTGCCACTCTGTTTGTGTTCCCTCACTTACGCTCTTTCTCATCTCCGTGTGTCTCTCTGTGTGTCTCAGATTGACCGGCCTGAATGGGAGTTTATCAGCAGGCAGCGCGGACTGGGTACTGTTGGAAGCAGCGCCAGAGGAGGCAGCGGCAGCAACAGCAGAGACAGCGGAGTCAGCAGCAGGGTTGGGTCACGGTCACGAGGGCGTGGCAGCAGTGGGGGATGAGAGGAAGGTGCGGATGAGGATGCAGCAGGTGGAAGGTGGAGAGGCGGAGCCTGATCAAGCAGGTCTCAGAGAGGTTGGTGAAAAGAAAGCCTCGGGTCAATATGTCAGGTTCATGGACGTGCCTATTGTTGGGTTCATGGACGTGCCTAATGTTGGGGTTGTGACTCTTTTGGGTGGCGTTGAAGCTACTCAAGATACTCATTCGGATGACCACATTCACCCGGTTCCTGCCACCGCCTCTGCAACGCACCGTGCTGACCCCAGCCGCAGCAGTTTGCAACAGACAGGAGCGACGCCGCTGCTGCTGCCGGTGGAAGGTGCGCCAGTGGCTGCACAGCTGTCAGTATCGGGCGCTCTCGGTGCGCTTGGTGTGCTACTGAGGGGAACAAGCACTCCAGTGCTCCTGGAGGGTGCTGCTGCGTCGCTGGAAGCTGCGCCTGCGCCTGTGGCTGCACGGCTGTCTGATGCTCTTGGTGCTCTCGGTGCGAGTGGTGTGTTCCTGAGAGGAGCCAGCAGCGCTCCAGTCCTCCTGGAGGGTGCTGCTGCGTCTGTGGGTCCTTCTCAGCCAGGCTCTCTCCTAATTCCCCTAGAGAGCCCCGTTCTGGAGGCTAGCGAGGGAGGGATGGGAGAGGCTAGGGGTGGTGTATCCTTGAAAATGGCTTCGCCGTTTGCAGCAGACGAAACAGCAGTGGGAGCAGCAGCAGCAGCAGCAGGAGGAGGAGGAGGTGGGCTAGCAGGAAAGAGGGGGAGAGGAGGAAGAAGGGAGGTTGGGAACAAGAAAGGGCCCTCAGGGGACGGCCTGTCAAGGGTGCTGCCGCCTTCCTCCTCTAGCAGGGGACGGCCTCCTCGCCCCGTTGCTGTGCGGCCTCGTTCCTGTGACTCGCTGCAGCATGCTCTTAGGTAGACTGACATGACACTGAGGTAGAGAAAGCCGAAGGGCCAGGAGGACTCTGGGTCCATGCAAAGGGCCCCGGCCCCCGGCCCGGGCCAGCTCACACCACCCCGAGAACTCCAGGGCTGTATATTCTACGGTAGGATGGGATGTCTTCAAAACTGGAGGGGAGGTGAGGGGAGAGGAAGGGGGGGAGATGATGCGGGTGAAAGGGGTGAGAGAGGTGAGAGGGAGAAGGAGTGGGGTAGGGAGGGAAGGGGAAGATTGTGGGGAGAGGAGGGGAGGAACGCAGGTGAGAAGGGGGGGAAGGGTGCCGGGGGGGATGCTGAGGCAGGGACAACAAGCGTATGCGAATTCTCATCAGGAGAAACAGAATCAGGCTGAGAAGCAGGGGCAGACGCAAGGGCGGAAACAGCAGGCACAGAAGCAGGGGCAGAAGCAGCATCCACAGGACCAGGCACACACAGGCTTGGCACACGCAGGCTTGGCACACGCAGGCTTGGCACACGCAGGCTCGCCACACGCAGGCTTGGCACGCGCAGGCTTGGTACCTGCAGGTTCGTCAGGGCGGGTGAGGGAGCTGGAGCAGAGGGTGAGAGGGAAGGAGGCCGCGATAGTGCAGGCAGCAGGGGTGGCGGGGAGGGGGCTGGCAGAAGTGTGGAGGGACGCGGGAAGGAAGGACCGGGTGATAGCTTCCCTGGGTCAACAGCTGCTGCTGCTGCTGCAGCCTGGTGTGGTTGGGGGTAACCCTTCTGCTGCTGCTGCTGGTGCGACTGCTGCTGCTTCTGTGGGCGATGCTGCTACCGGTGCTGCTGCTGCTGGTAGTGGTGGGACGTGTGGTGGGTGTATGACTATCCAGCAGGAGCGGAAGGAGCAGAAGGAGCAGCAGGAGCAGCAGGAGCAGCAGCAGTCGGGCATGTCTGTGTGCGAGCTAGTCGCTCTGCTACAGAGGCGAGCCAAACGTGCGGAGAAGCAGGCAGAGCGAAGGATAGCAGTGCATGCAGCACAGGCAACACCCGCAGCACTCGCAGCACCGGCAGCACGGGCAACACCTGCAGCACACACAGCACACGAAACGCTGATTCTTACAAAGGGACTCCTCTCCCAAGAGCAGAAGGAGCAGAAGGAGCAGAAGGAGCAGAAGGAGCAGAAGGAGCAGAAGGAGCAGAAGGACCCAGCAGGTGGGGCAGCGGTGCTAGTCGGGGCAGCTGGGGACCAGTTGGTGAGGCGGAATGTGGTGGAGAGAGGTTCAGAGGGAGACAGAGGCGGGAAGAGGGGGGGTGGAGGAAGAGAGGGGGGTGATATCGGTCGAGGGAAGGTGGGGGGTGAAAGGGTGGGTGGTGGGAGTGTGGCTGGTGGGAGGGCGGGTGGTGGAAGGCAAGGGGTGGGGATGATGCGGGGAGGAGGGGGAGTGGAGAAGGGTTGTGTGCGGCGAGTGGTGTTCTGGGGAGAGAATGGTGTGGGCAGAAGGGGTCGGCTGGGGGGGTTAGTGAAGGGATGGGTGGTGGAGGGCGGTGGGGATGGGTGGGGAGGGGGAGGGAGAGGTGGAGGAAGGGGAGTGCGTGGTGGAGGGATGAGAGTGGGAGTTGCTATAGGGGGAGGAGATGGGAGTGCGAAGGGTGGTGGAAGGAGAAGGGAGGCGGATGCGAGGTATTGTGCGTCAGTGGTGCAGTCAAGGCGAGAGATGCAGGAGCAGCAACAGAAGCAGCAGCAGAAGCAGCAGGAGAAGCAGCAGGAGAAACAGCAGGAGAAGCTGCACCAGGTGAAGCAACACGTGGGAGGAGCGGGAGGGAGGGAGAGTGCGAGTGCAGGGAACAGCGTTGGCAGCAGTAAAGTCAAAAGCAGCATGGGCAGTAGTAGTGGTGGAAGCAGCAGCAGGGGAAGGGGCAGCAGAAGAAGCAGCAGGCAAAGCAGCAGCAGCAGCGTGAGCAGCAGCGGCAGTGCTAGCGCTCACTATTCCCATGTAGACGGAGAGGGGAGCAGGGGGTCTTGTTCGGTGGAGAGTGGTGGAGAGGGGAGTTGTGGAAGTGTGGGTCAAGCTGGCAGCAGTGGCAGCAACGGCGGTAGCGGTGGTGACATTGGCAGTGGCAGGAGGGGTGGTGGGATGAGTGAAGAGAGAGGGCAGCGTTTTAGAAGCAGCAGAAGCAGGAGCGGTAGTAGCAGTAACAGCAGCTGCAGAAGCAGCAGAGAGACGTGCAGTGGTGGGCTACACAGTGATGACTCTCAAGCAGCACAGGCTGGCAGCAGCAGCAGCAGAGACGGCAGCAGAGGACGCAGCAGGAGCAGCTGCAGCAACAGCAGCAGCAGCAGCAGCAGCAGCAGCAGCAGGAGACCGTATGATGCATGGGAGTCTGCTACCTCTCGTCTGACTGCTGCTACAGCCGCTCTTTCAGAAGAAGAGACCGGATCAGGTGGGGAGGGAAGCAATGGGGAGCGCAGGCAGAACGGAAAGGCATCAGGGGAAGTCTCTGAGGCGGTGTGGGTGCGGAGCGGTAGAGGGGAGGAGCAGGTGACGTTTGAGGCGACTCAGAAGCCTGGGGTGCTATTGGGCGAAGGAGTATTGAGAGAGAGGAGCAAGGGGAGAGGTGAGCCGGAAGGGGCTGAGACTGATGCCGATTTTACTCAAAGAGCGGCGCAGGCTGGAGAAGGAGGAGGAGGAGGAGGAGGAGGAGCAGGAGTAGCTGTGGAGCACATGTGCAGTGACGAGGAGGTGAGGAGAGGGGTGGAGGAGCTGATAGGAGACGTGGTGGGGTGGGTGTGGCGCGAGAGAGAGGCAGAGGAGGCTGGTTGTGTGCGTGGGGAGGGGCTGGGACACTGGGAGGGTGTGCCGCAAGGTGAGAGTGTGCGGCATTTGAGAGAAGATGGAGGAGCAGAGTGGTTGGAGGGAGGTGGCGAGGAGGGTGAGGAGAGGGAGCAGGTAGTGGTGGTGGCGGGTGTAGGAGAGAGAGAGAGAGTACTGGGTTGGGGATTGGAGGGAGGGGAAGGGGAGTGGGGAGATGAAGAGGTAGTGGGGGTGGGTGAGGACAGTAGCTGCAGTGGAGAAGAGTGGGAGACGGATTGCAGTGAGGAAGAGGGAGGAGAGAGAGAGGAGTGGGAGGAAAGGGAGGAGTGGGAGGAGTGGGAAGGGGAGGGGGAGTGGAAGGAGGGAGAGGAAGAAGAGAGGGATCAGGATGAGGAGGTTCTGGTGGGAGAGGAGAGTGGGGAAGGTGAGAGCAGTTGTAACGAAGAAAGTGGGGGCTTGGATGGGGCCAGGAACAGGGCTGGCAACGACAGCTACACAAATGACAGCTGCAGAAATGGCAGCAGTGGAAGCAGCATCAGTGGAATCAGCAGCGGCAGGAAGCTGGGAATGTGCACGAGTGGGAGGAGGAGGGGGAGGAGGAGGCGAAAAGGGGGGCAGGGGGGGATCAGGTTGATGGAAGTGACACTAGCGGATGTGCTTCAAGAGGAGGACAGGTAAGCTCATGCCTGGTGCGATTGCCGGATTTGTGGAGGAGGAACGGGGATGGAGGGATACTGGAAAGGGGGAGGCAGAGTAAAGGAGAGGGGAGAGTTACGGGACTGGTAGTTGGATGGGCAGGAATAGGGGGGTGGGGAAGGGAGGAAGCAGGGTGAAAGGGAGAAGGGAAGTGGGAGATTCTGGGATTGTGTTTCGTGTTGCGCTTGCCACTCTGTTTGTGTTCCCTCACTTACGCTCTTTCTCATCTCCGTGTGTCTCTCTGTGTATCTCAGATTGACCGGCCTGAATGGGAGTTTATCAGCAGGCAGCGCGGACTGGGTACTGTTGGAAGCAGCGCCAGAGGAGGCAGCGGCAGCAACAGCAGAGACAGCGGAGTCAGCAGCAGGGTTGGGTCACGGTCACGAGGGCGTGGCAGCAGTGGGGGATGAGAGGAAGGTGCGGATGAGGATGCAGCAGGTGGAAGGTGGAGAGGCGGAGCCTGATCAAGCAGGTCTCAGAGAGGTTGGTGAAAAGAAAGCCTCGGGTCAATATGTCAGGTTCATGGACGTGCCTATTGTTGGGTTCATGGACGTGCCTAATGTTGGGGTTGTGACTCTTTTGGGTGGCGTTGAAGCTACTCAAGATACTCATTCGGATGACCACATTCACCCGGTTCCTGCCACCGCCTCTGCAACGCACCGTGCTGACCCCAGCCGCAGCAGTTTGCAACAGACAGGAGCGACGCCGCTGCTGCTGCCGGTGGAAGGTGCGCCAGTGGCTGCACAGCTGTCAGTATCGGGCGCTCTCGGTGCGCTTGGTGTGCTACTGAGGGGAACAAGCACTCCAGTGCTCCTGGAGGGTGCTGCTGCGTCGCTGGAAGCTGCGCCTGCGCCTGTGGCTGCACGGCTGTCTGATGCTCTTGGTGCTCTCGGTGCGAGTGGTGTGTTCCTGAGAGGAGCCAGCAGCGCTCCAGTCCTCCTGGAGGGTGCTGCTGCGTCTGTGGGTCCTTCTCAGCCAGGCTCTCTCCTAATTCCCCTAGAGAGCCCCGTTCTGGAGGCTAGCGAGGGAGGGATGGGAGAGGCTAGGGGTGGTGTATCCTTGAAAATGGCTTCGCCGTTTGCAGCAGACGAAACAGCAGTGGGAGCAGCAGCAGCAGCAGCAGGAGGAGGAGGAGGTGGGCTAGCAGGAAAGAGGGGGAGAGGAGGAAGAAGGGAGGTTGGGAACAAGAAAGGGCCCTCAGGGGACGGCCTGTCAAGGGTGCTGCCGCCTTCCTCCTCTAGCAGGGGACGGCCTCCTCGCCCCGTTGCTGTGCGGCCTCGTTCCTGTGACTCGCTGCAGCATGCTCTTAGGTAGACTGACATGACACTGAGGTAGAGAAAGCCGAAGGGCCAGGAGGACTCTGGGTCCATGCAAAGGGCCCCGGCCCCCGGCCCGGGCCAGCTCACACCACCCCGAGAACTCCAGGGCTGTATATTCTACGGTAGGATGGGATGTCTTCAAAACTGGAGGGGAGGTGAGGGGAGAGGAAGGGGGGGAGATGATGCGGGTGAAAGGGGTGAGAGAGGTGAGAGGGAGAAGGAGTGGGGTAGGGAGGGAAGGGGAAGATTGTGGGGAGAGGAGGGGAGGAACGCAGGTGAGAAGGGGGGGAAGGGTGCCGGGGGGGATGCTGAGGCAGGGACAACAAGCGTATGCGAATTCTCATCAGGAGAAACAGAATCAGGCTGAGAAGCAGGGGCAGACGCAAGGGCGGAAACAGCAGGCACAGAAGCAGGGGCAGAAGCAGCATCCACAGGACCAGGCACACACAGGCTTGGCACACGCAGGCTTGGCACACGCAGGCTTGGCACACGCAGGCTCGCCACACGCAGGCTTGGCACGCGCAGGCTTGGTACCTGCAGGTTCGTCAGGGCGGGTGAGGGAGCTGGAGCAGAGGGTGAGAGGGAAGGAGGCCGCGATAGTGCAGGCAGCAGGGGTGGCGGGGAGGGGGCTGGCAGAAGTGTGGAGGGACGCGGGAAGGAAGGACCGGGTGATAGCTTCCCTGGGTCAACAGCTGCTGCTGCTGCTGCAGCCTGGTGTGGTTGGGGGTAACCCTTCTGCTGCTGCTGCTGGTGCGACTGCTGCTGCTTCTGTGGGCGATGCTGCTACCGGTGCTGCTGCTGCTGGTAGTGGTGGGACGTGTGGTGGGTGTATGACTATCCAGCAGGAGCGGAAGGAGCAGAAGGAGCAGCAGGAGCAGCAGGAGCAGCAGCAGTCGGGCATGTCTGTGTGCGAGCTAGTCGCTCTGCTACAGAGGCGAGCCAAACGTGCGGAGAAGCAGGCAGAGCGAAGGATAGCAGTGCATGCAGCACAGGCAACACCCGCAGCACTCGCAGCACCGGCAGCACGGGCAACACCTGCAGCACACACAGCACACGAAACGCTGATTCTTACAAAGGGACTCCTCTCCCAAGAGCAGAAGGAGCAGAAGGAGCAGAAGGAGCAGAAGGAGCAGAAGGAGCAGAAGGAGCAGAAGGACCCAGCAGGTGGGGCAGCGGTGCTAGTCGGGGCAGCTGGGGACCAGTTGGTGAGGCGGAATGTGGTGGAGAGAGGTTCAGAGGGAGACAGAGGCGGGAAGAGGGGGGGTGGAGGAAGAGAGGGGGGTGATATCGGTCGAGGGAAGGTGGGGGGTGAAAGGGTGGGTGGTGGGAGTGTGGCTGGTGGGAGGGCGGGTGGTGGAAGGCAAGGGGTGGGGATGATGCGGGGAGGAGGGGGAGTGGAGAAGGGTTGTGTGCGGCGAGTGGTGTTCTGGGGAGAGAATGGTGTGGGCAGAAGGGGTCGGCTGGGGGGGTTAGTGAAGGGATGGGTGGTGGAGGGCGGTGGGGATGGGTGGGGAGGGGGAGGGAGAGGTGGAGGAAGGGGAGTGCGTGGTGGAGGGATGAGAGTGGGAGTTGCTATAGGGGGAGGAGATGGGAGTGCGAAGGGTGGTGGAAGGAGAAGGGAGGCGGATGCGAGGTATTGTGCGTCAGTGGTGCAGTCAAGGCGAGAGATGCAGGAGCAGCAACAGAAGCAGCAGCAGAAGCAGCAGGAGAAGCAGCAGGAGAAACAGCAGGAGAAGCTGCACCAGGTGAAGCAACACGTGGGAGGAGCGGGAGGGAGGGAGAGTGCGAGTGCAGGGAACAGCGTTGGCAGCAGTAAAGTCAAAAGCAGCATGGGCAGTAGTAGTGGTGGAAGCAGCAGCAGGGGAAGGGGCAGCAGAAGAAGCAGCAGGCAAAGCAGCAGCAGCAGCGTGAGCAGCAGCGGCAGTGCTAGCGCTCACTATTCCCATGTAGACGGAGAGGGGAGCAGGGGGTCTTGTTCGGTGGAGAGTGGTGGAGAGGGGAGTTGTGGAAGTGTGGGTCAAGCTGGCAGCAGTGGCAGCAACGGCGGTAGCGGTGGTGACATTGGCAGTGGCAGGAGGGGTGGTGGGATGAGTGAAGAGAGAGGGCAGCGTTTTAGAAGCAGCAGAAGCAGGAGCGGTAGTAGCAGTAACAGCAGCTGCAGAAGCAGCAGAGAGACGTGCAGTGGTGGGCTACACAGTGATGACTCTCAAGCAGCACAGGCTGGCAGCAGCAGCAGCAGAGACGGCAGCAGAGGACGCAGCAGGAGCAGCTGCAGCAACAGCAGCAGCAGCAGCAGCAGCAGCAGGAGACCGTATGATGCATGGGAGTCTGCTACCTCTCGTCTGACTGCTGCTACAGCCGCTCTTTCAGAAGAAGAGACCGGATCAGGTGGGGAGGGAAGCAATGGGGAGCGCAGGCAGAACGGAAAGGCATCAGGGGAAGTCTCTGAGGCGGTGTGGGTGCGGAGCGGTAGAGGGGAGGAGCAGGTGACGTTTGAGGCGACTCAGAAGCCTGGGGTGCTATTGGGCGAAGGAGTATTGAGAGAGAGGAGCAAGGGGAGAGGTGAGCCGGAAGGGGCTGAGACTGATGCCGATTTTACTCAAAGAGCGGCGCAGGCTGGAGAAGGAGGAGGAGGAGGAGGAGGAGGAGCAGGAGTAGCTGTGGAGCACATGTGCAGTGACGAGGAGGTGAGGAGAGGGGTGGAGGAGCTGATAGGAGACGTGGTGGGGTGGGTGTGGCGCGAGAGAGAGGCAGAGGAGGCTGGTTGTGTGCGTGGGGAGGGGCTGGGACACTGGGAGGGTGTGCCGCAAGGTGAGAGTGTGCGGCATGTGAGAGAAGATGGAGGAGCAGAGTGGTTGGAGGGAGGTGGCGAGGAGGGTGAGGAGAGGGAGCAGGTAGTGGTGGTGGCGGGTGTAGGAGAGAGAGAGAGAGTACTGGGTTGGGGATTGGAGGGAGGGGAAGGGGAGTGGGGAGATGAAGAGGTAGTGGGGGTGGGTGAGGACAGTAGCTGCAGTGGAGAAGAGTGGGAGACGGATTGCAGTGAGGAAGAGGGAGGAGAGAGAGAGGAGTGGGAGGAAAGGGAGGAGTGGGAGGAGTGGGAAGGGGAGGGGGAGTGGAAGGAGGGAGAGGAAGAAGAGAGGGATCAGGATGAGGAGGTTCTGGTGGGAGAGGAGAGTGGGGAAGGTGAGAGCAGTTGTAACGAAGAAAGTGGGGGCTTGGATGGGGCCAGGAACGGGGCTGGCAACGACAGCTACACAAATGACAGCTGCAGAAATGGCAGCAGTGGAAGCAGCATCAGTGGAATCAGCAGCGGCAGGAAGCTGGGAATGTGCACGAGTGGGAGGAGGAGGGGGAGGAGGAGGCGAAAAGGGGGGCAGGGGGGGATCAGGTTGATGGAAGTGACACTAGCGGATGTGCTTCAAGAGGAGGACAGGTAAGCTCATGCCTGGTGCGATTGCCGGATTTGTGGAGGAGGAACGGGGATGGAGGGATACTGGAAAGGGGGAGGCAGAGTAAAGGAGAGGGGAGAGTTACGGGACTGGTAGTTGGATGGGCAGGAATAGGGGGGTGGGGAAGGGAGGAAGCAGGGTGAAAGGGAGAAGGGAAGTGGGAGATTCTGGGATTGTGTTTCGTGTTGCGCTTGCCACTCTGTTTGTGTTCCCTCACTTACGCTCTTTCTCATCTCCGTGTGTCTCTCTGTGTGTCTCAGATTGACCGGCCTGAATGGGAGTTTATCAGCAGGCAGCGCGGACTGGGTACTGTTGGAAGCAGCGCCAGAGGAGGCAGCGGCAGCAACAGCAGAGACAGCGGAGTCAGCAGCAGGGTTGGGTCACGGTCACGAGGGCGTGGCAGCAGTGGGGGATGAGAGGAAGGTGCGGATGAGGATGCAGCAGGTGGAAGGTGGAGAGGCGGAGCCTGATCAAGCAGGTCTCAGAGAGGTTGGTGAAAAGAAAGCCTCGGGTCAATATGTCGGGTTCATGGACGTGCCTATTGTTGGGTTCATGGACGTGCCTAATGTTGGGGTTGTGACTCTTTTGGGTGGCGTTGAAGCTACTCAAGATACTCATTCGGATGACCACATTCACCCGGTTCCTGCCACCGCCTCTGCAACGCACCGTGCTGACCCCAGCCGCAGCAGTTTGCAACAGACAGGAGCGACGCCGCTGCTGCTGCCGGTGGAAGGTGCGCCAGTGGCTGCACAGCTGTCAGTATCGGGCGCTCTCGGTGCGCTTGGTGTGCTACTGAGGGGAACAAGCACTCCAGTGCTCCTGGAGGGTGCTGCTGCGTCGCTGGAAGCTGCGCCTGCGCCTGTGGCTGCACGGCTGTCTGATGCTCTTGGTGCTCTCGGTGCGAGTGGTGTGTTCCTGAGAGGAGCCAGCAGCGCTCCAGTCCTCCTGGAGGGTGCTGCTGCGTCTGTGGGTCCTTCTCAGCCAGGCTCTCTCCTAATTCCCCTAGAGAGCCCCGTTCTGGAGGCTAGCGAGGGAGGGATGGGAGAGGCTAGGGGTGGTGTATCCTTGAAAATGGCTTCGCCGTTTGCAGCAGACGAAACAGCAGTGGGAGCAGCAGCAGCAGCAGCAGGAGGAGGAGGAGGTGGGCTAGCAGGAAAGAGGGGGAGAGGAGGAAGAAGGGAGGTTGGGAACAAGAAAGGGCCCTCAGGGGACGGCCTGTCAAGGGTGCTGCCGCCTTCCTCCTCTAGCAGGGGACGGCCTCCTCGCCCCGTTGCTGTGCGGCCTCGTTCCTGTGACTCGCTGCAGCATGCACTTAGGTAGACTGACATGACACTGAGGTAGAGAAAGCCGAAGGGCCAGGAGGACTCTGGGTCCATGCAAAGGGCCCCGGCCCCCGGCCCGGGCCAGCTCACACCACCCCGAGAACTCCAGGGCTGTATATTCTACGGTAGGATGGGATGTCTTCAAAACTGGTACGGCGTGGTAGTGGTCGCTGTGATTCAAATGCTGACTGAACAATAATACAAAATCCCCCAGTCTTGTACATTTGCCAGGAGCGGGCATGCCAGGTATAAAAGTGAAAGAATGCTTTTTGACTAGCCATGATAGGCAAGAACTTGGGTAAGAGTGCTTGCTACCGGTACTGTACAGGGAACCAGGCTACCACTGTATCTGGTGCATACAGCTGCAAACCAGAAAAGCTACAGCCCAGCCAGAGGCTAGCACTTCTCCTCAGATGAAGCGTGCAGGTGGTGCGGGTGGGAGAGCCAGAGCGACCAGAGCGGGTCGCAGGAGAGAGTGGCCCGGCTGCCAACCACCAGCAGGCCTCTTTTGAGACGTCTCAAGTGCCTGCTTTAGAAGCTAGCGCTTTTCCCCTGATGAAGCAGATGAGGCGTGCAGGTGGTGCAGGTGGGCGAGCCAGAGCGACCAGAGCGGGTCGCAGGAGAGAGTGCTACGGCTGCCGACCACCAGCAGGCCTCTCCTTGCGCGTGTGACGGCCACGTTCAGCCGCCGTGCGTCTGCCACAAAGCCTATGCGCCCCTCGGGGTTAGATCGCACTGTGGACACTATGATCACCTGGTGTGTGGGCACGAGACAGGCATGGGGGATGGGCGGATGGATTGTGGCGTAGAGCGTTTGTAAGAATGAGAGAGACAAGGCGGCAAGAATAGCCTATGCGCCGCTCGGGGTTGGAGCGCACTGTGGACACTATGATCACCTGGTGGGTCCGGGGGGGTGGAGGGGAGCGGGGAGAGTGGGGGAATGGAGAGGGGTAGAGGAGGGAGCGGGTAGTAAGGTGTGTGGAACAGAAGGGCCCTTGGGGTTGGATCGCACTGTGGACATTATGATCACCTGGTGTGGGGTTAGGCATGGGCGCAGGGTTAAAGGGAGAGAGGCCAGCAAACTCTAGACCCCGCCTCACCTCTGTTCTCCCTCCCCTGCTGCCTCACCTCTCTCCGCCGTCCCCTGCCTCACCTCCTTCTCGCGACCTTGAAACCCGTCCACTGTCTTCACCTCCACGTCTTCCAGATCCACCTTCGCCAACCGCACTCCACCCCGCCCCACCGCCCTGCTCCCCTCCCCTCCCCAGCCCTGAGCTTCCCTCTGCAGCATGCCTCGAATGAGATTCACCTATGCGGTTATGCCAAGGCAGGCAGGAAGAAAGGGCGGAAAACGAGAGGGAAGAGAAGGATGGAAGGAATGAGTTAGGCCTTGTGGGGCGCAGAGGATGTGTTGTTGTGGAGGACTGTGGTGAACCTCTGAGGCTCCTCAAGAATACGAGCGAGTGAGAGCGAGGTATGGTCTGCCGCATTGCTGAGCTGCCGTGGTGCGTTGACTGCCAAGAGGGCTGCATGGGTGGGTGATGGCGGCTTTTGAGGAGGAGAAAATAGCAGGGCAGGGATGTTGTGAGTCGTGACCCACCCACTCCATGCATACACAAGCAGCGGATGGGGGTACATGCGTGCATGTGTGCGTGTGTTGCTGCGATATCCGTGTCACAAGTGCAACTGCAAGTGCGCAAGTGCACACACACACCTGTGCTCTGTATGGTGTGATGATCCCGATGTCTTCACACCCCTTGGCCATGCCACCAGCAGACAGCAGACTCTTCACCAGCGCAACCACCTGGGCGCAAACGGACACGTCATTGGACACCACGGCCATGCGTCAACAGAGCCAGTGTGGTGGAAGCACACACATACACACACAATCAAGAAGGGGCCGATTAGTACAATGCCACACAAGTGGACGAGAAACGGAGGTTGAAGCTTGAAAATCACCTCCATTTTCACTTCCGCCCCATTCCTTCCCCCCTATCCATTCCCCCAACTTTCCCACCCATGCCTCCCATCCAACACGGCCCCTCTCCCACCTGCTCCGCCTCTGCAGCATTCATCCACGATGTGGAGTCCCCTGGACTCTCCTCCAGTCATGTAAACAGGGCGAGCTGAAGGTTGGAAAAAACCTTCGGCATAAAACCGACAGTAGCGTGTAAACGTGTTGTTCTCTCACCTGCTCAGCTTCAGCAGCATTCATCCACGACGTGGAGTCTCCCGGACTCTCCTCCAGTGACTCGCGTGCCACCGTGGTGGCGGTGGTGGTAGTAGGGGTGGTGGTGGTGGCGGTGCTGCTGGTGGTGGTGCGTTTGCTGCTTGGCGCTGCAACGCCATTGCAGTCTATGAACGCGATGGGGTGGGCGGGGCTGGGCCAGGGGAAGCTGAGTCGGGGGGATGTGGAGGGGGAAGGGAAGGCGAGGGAGGGGTGGGGAAGTTAGGAGGGAGGGAAAGAGGAAGGACGAGAAGGGAAGGGAAGGAAAGGGGGGGGGGAAGGCAAGGATGCAACAAGGTGTTGCAGACGAAGCAGATGAACAGACTAATCTGAAACTAGAGTGCTGATATTTCTGCAGAAAGAGGAAAGAAGAGGATTATTTTTTTAGGCGCCTCAAAAGTAAACTAATCTGACACTAGAGTGATGATATTTCTGCAAAGGGAGGAAAAAAAAGGAAAGAAGACCAGGAAGGGAGAGAAGCAGGCAGAGGCAGGAGAGGGAGGGCAGAGAGAAGAGAAGCACTCACCCTGGAGGGGCAGGTCGGTCTTGTGGAGTGGGGAAGGAGAGGAGGCGGTGGGAGTAGAAGATAGCCGAGGGGAACGCTGCTATGGACGGGTGCATGCTGGCAGGCGTGGGGAGGAGAGGAGAGGACGCAAAGAGAGAAACAGGGAGCGAACTGAAGGGTGGGTAGGTAGGAAAATCAAGAGAAGGGAGAGCTGAGGCGAGCTGGAGGTGTGACCAGTTTTGAGGAGCCTAAAAAAACGAGGCGAGCTGGAGGTGTGACCAGTCCGCGTCCTCTGTCCTCCCTTTCTCCTCCTGTCCTTTCTCCCTGCACATGCCGGTTTTTGAATCGATTAGAGGAAGCTATTCAAGCACGTACGGTAGTGTGTGTCTAGCAGCATGGGATCGCCCACGAGCAGCAGCTGTTGCAGCAGCAGCAGTGAGAGGAATGTGGGAGAGACCCATCGTACCGGTACTGTGTGTCGAGCAGCAGTGGCTGCAAGCCGTGGCTCTGCAGGCGCGAGAACAGCGGCACGTCCAGCCCTAGCTGGGGAGGTCACGTGGAGGGGAGGGAGGAAAAGGCCTGGTCAGGTGAGAGGACATACCAGTACTGTGTGTGTGGAGTGCTCACACACACACACACATGGCATGTGAGCCGGGTAAATTTGCATCACTTTTGGAAATTGTTCAAAAGTTACACTGTAGCATACATTCCATGTAAGGGCAGTGATGTTGGCCTATGGCCTGCCAGCGCACACATGTACACAGCCACAGCAACAGGCAAGCATACGCATACCTGCATGGCCCTCTGATGGATTCATGGGGTACGAACGATGGTTTTGACACGGTTCTGATAGACTATTTCCATTGCGTCTGCCCCTCTCACCACCCACCCAACACCCACCCACCACCCACCCACCACACCAGCCACCACACCAGCCACCAAACCACCCCCACCCACCCGCAAACAGGCAGTGGGAGGCCCGTTGTTTCACCCACCCACCTGCAGGGCGCGTTGTGAAACGACAGTGGGCGGCAGCTGCATGGGATCACCCACAAGCACCACACTGCACTACTCCTCCTGATAACCAGGATGCCTTTTGGGTGGACTCAACAGTTACCTGCAGGGCGCGTTGTGAAACGACAGTGGGTGGCAGCTGCATGGGATCGCCCACAAGCACCACACTGCTCGCCCTGCTGGCCAGGATGGGGATCAGCGACGCTGGCTCTGTGGACTTGGGAGGTGAGAGGAAGGAAAGGGAGAGGAGAGGAAGGGAGGAAAGGAGGGGGGATAAGAGGAGGATACAAGAGGAGGGTTTTGCGGTACTGGAAGAGAGGTGCTCCGCTCTGCCAGCTAAGATGGGGATCAGCAATGGCAGATTGGTAGATCTAAGATGCTTCACTAGTGAGTGAGTGCTCACCTGCGTGGCTTCATCAATGATACAGAGAGCGAAGGCCGAGGGGTGGCGGCTCAGAAGAATGCTCAGCACAGGGTCTCCTGCACCCACGCACGTTGCTGCTATCACATCCGCCCTGTGCATTGGAGGTAGGGCGGGGGACGTGGTGTGGGGGAGGACAGACACATGGGAAGGAACAGCACATGCATGGTTTGAGGCGCATCAACAGCCGCCCCCACGCATGTTGCTGCTATCACATCCGCCCTGCGCACGGAGAGGTAGGGATGTGGAGGATGCACAGGCAGGGACAGCACATGCATATACGCACAGCACACGCGAGTGGCCTCCTCTGCAGCTCTCCCATCCTCTCCGCCCTATCTTCCCCACACTCCCCTAGCCCCACCTCTCCCCCCTCTCTCCCACACTCATCCACACTGCACCCAACCACCCACCTCTCCATGACATCAAGAGCAGCGGCGTCTTGGCCCTCCCTTCCCCACACTCCCACACCTCTGCCACCTCCCACACCCATGCAGCCTCCTCTGCTGCTCTCCCATCCTCTTGGCCCTCCCTTCCCCACACTCCCCTAGCCCCACTCCCCCCTCTCCCCCGCACTCCCCCCACCCACCCACCCACCCACCCACCCACCCACACACCTCTCCATGACATCAAGAGCAGCGGCGTCTTGAGCAGCCTCTGCCGCCTCCCACACGCGAGTGGCCTCCTGTGCTGCACTCCTGCGCCGCCCCTCGTTCCTCTCCGCCCGGCCCTGCTCCCGTGCTGCCATGGCCTGCTGTCTCAGCTGCACCGCACGCTGTGTGAGAGGGTGGGCCTCCACTAGCGCGTCTAGCGTGCACTGCCGCAGAGACTCTTTTGCCTGTGTGGATGAGGGTGGATAAGGGTTTGATGCATGAGGAGTGCTCCCGCGCTGCCATGACCTGCTGCCGCAGCTGCACTGCTCGCTGTGTGAGAGGGTGGGCCTCCACTAGCGCGTCTAGCGTGCACTGCCGCAGAGACTCCTTGGCCTGTGCGTGTGGATGGGGGTGGAAAAGGGTGTCGGATACAACATTTACCATACAAAATTACTGTTTGATGCGCGTGGGGTGTGCTCCCGTGCTGCCATGGCTTGCTGCCTCAGCTGCACTGCTCGCTGCTCGCGTCTAAAGTGCACTGGCGCAGGGACTCTTTTGCCTGTGGACGGGGGTGGGAAGGTGAGCTTGATGATTCATGGTGCATGGTGTAAAGGCTGCAAACCAGAGCATCAATGCGTGACTTTTGCATGTGACTATGCTGCAACAGTCGATGTAGTCAAAGACTATGCTGCAACAGTCGATGTAGTTTAGTCACATGTCGTAAACTACATCGACTGTTGCACTGCACACAGGGTTACGATGGGCCTTGACCAGCGTTGACTGAAGTTGACAATCAGCGACTGTCCTTGTGCATTGCTGGCAGGCGTTGACTGGCCTTGACCAGCGTTGACTGACTGACCTTGACTGGCTGGCCCAGGCGCACCACGCGCAAGCCCATGCCCAGCAGCCCCTCCACCATGTTATCCACCGCCACGTTGCTGGGGGGGAGAAGAATCGATGGGGGGGGAATCCGGAAGGGGGTGGTGGAAGAAGGGTCAAGGAGAGATGGGATGTGTTTGATGGGGGAAACGCCTCACACACCACCCACAAGCAAGCCCATGCCCAGCAGCCCCTCCACCATGTTATCCACCGCCACGTTGCTGTGGGGGGGAGGGGGGGAAACCGGCGAGGGGGTGGAAGAAGGGTTAAGGAGGGAAGGGGGGTTTGTTTAAGGGGGGAAACGCCTCACACACGCACCACACGCAAGCCCATGCCCAGCAGCCCCTCCACCATGTTATCCACTGCCACGTTGCTGGGTGGGAGAAGAATCAAGAGGAGGAGGGGAGGGGGGTGGGGGGTGTTCAAGGGGGGGACATTGCCCGGTTGCAGGTGCGACCGCTGGATGGGCAATGGGATGAGGGGATGGAAGCATGGGAGGAGAGGAAAGTGGAGATCACAGGTAGCAGAGTGTGGCAGTTTGTGTGTATTTGTGTGTTTGGCATGTTTTGAGAAAGGACTGGTGGGAGACCAACACAACAGCTAACCCCTCCATATGGTTGTTTCCCCGTCCTCACTCACCACTCTTCACCCATCCCCATCTCACCTATCCGCCGCAGCCAACACCTTCCCCACAATCCTTCCTCCCGCGTCTCCTGCCCCTCCTCCCCTCTCCCCTCCTTTCCTCCCTCCACGCCCCCCACCACCACCACCTCTTCCCTCCGCACCCCTCCCCTGTGCACCCGCACCCTCTCCACCCCCCAGCACCCGTCTAGCAAGAGCCATGAGGTGCAGCAGAGTGGCGGTTTTACCCGTCCCAGGAGGCCCCTGCCATAGCGTCACCCTCCTCCCCATCGCCGCTTCTATCGCCACAGCCTGACTCGCGTTCAGCCTCGCCCTTTTCCCCACTCGCTCCCCCTCTCCCGTTCCCTCTCTTCCTCGCTCCCCCTCTCGTTCCCCCTCTCGCTCCCCCTCTCGCGAGCCCTCTCCCTCTCCCCTGCTCTCCCTCTCTGCCTGCATCTCTCGCAACAAGGATCGCACTCGCCCTCTCAACTCTCCCGCTGCCCCGGCTGCTGCTGCCGCTGCTGACTCTGACCCAGAGCTTTTCTTCTTGGTGGATAGCAGCGGGAGAAACCCTGTGGGTGGCCGTTTGGCATATGCGAGGGCTTCTGGGTCTTGTGTGGCTACTCCTACTGCTGCTGCTGCTGTTGCTGTTGTTGGTCCCAATGCTGACTGCCAGTCAAAGGAGTGCGACCCTGCCCTTCTTCCTCCGCCTCTTGCTTTTGCTGCTGCTGCTGCTGCTGCCACTGCTGCCGCCGCCGCAGCCGCCGCCGCTGGTGCTGCTGCCGATGCTGCAGCAACAGCTCTCGAAGCAGGTGTGTCATCCCCTCTCGCAACCCCACCATCTCTCCCTCCTCCTCCACCTCGTCTCCTCGCTCCACCACCCACTCCCATATTCGTCGCAATTCCGTTCTGCAGCGCTACCCCCTCCCGCCCTGCACGCACAGCAGACCCAATCAGCACTCTCCAAACAGCCATCGCCCCTTCACCCACCATCACGCCCTCATCCCCTCCTCCCTGTGCCTTCTCCACCACTTTCCCCCCACTTTTCCCCCTCCCCTTCTCCCCCCCGCCCCCCCTCCCCCTCCCACCCACCCCTCGCTCCCCTTCCTCAGCAGCAAGGAGACTCAGAGCCGAGGGGGAGAGGGAGGAGAAGGTGGTAACAGCATCGATAGCTCGGTCAAAGGCAACGGTGTTGAGAGTGAGGTCTAGACGAAGGGGCTGGTCCATTTGAGCGAGCGTGGCAACGTCTTGAGGTTCCATCACCACAAGAAGGTACCTGGAGGGTGGAGGGCAGGTGGTTGTGGGGTGGTTGGGGAGCGGAACAAGGGGGGAAGAAGGAAGGGATTGGTCCATTTGAGCGAGCGTGGCAACGACTTGAGGTTCCATCACCACAAGAAGGTACCTGGAGGGCAGGTGGTTTAGGGGGTAAGAGATGGCAAGGACGCAGTGTGAGAAACTGAAGTGTTGGTTTGATTAGAAAGATTGTGGGTACATATAGGAGATGAAAAGTATGGGGAACTAGGTTGGGTACCCGCGACATTATTGGTGAGCCAATGGGAGTGGCCACCAATAATGTTTTGGAGGTGACCGCCAATTATTGGGGGGGGGGGGGCAATAATGGTTGGAACGAACCAACCAATGTTGGTTCCCCCCGCCAATTGCGGCTGAGTGGGGCTGGGGTGCACCCAACCAAAACTGGTTGGGTCGTCTTGGCCCAAAGTGTACACCCATGTTTACAACCCAACTGATGCTATAATCTAACACGCAGGGGTGGTTATAGGGGAGAGCGTGGCAACATCTTGAGGAGTCATCACCACCAGTAGGTACCTGGAGGGTGGAGGGCGGGTGGTTGGGGAGCGGAACAAGGGGGGAAGAAGGCAGGGATGGGTCCATTTGAGAGAGTGTGGCAGCGTTTTGAGGTTCCATCACCACCGGGAGGTACCAGGTGGGCAGGTGGTTGGTGGGGAAGCGAGAGGGAGAGAGAGAGAGGGGAGGAAAGGTGAGGAGAGGAAGCAAGGGGAGGCGAGCGCAGCAGACTGAGGCGGCGAGGGGTGAGGTGATGTGAGGTGAGGTGGGGTGAAGTGCGATGAGGTGAGGGTGCGGTGCGGGGGCTGCGCGGTGTGGTGAGGTGTGACGCTCTGTGACACAGGGCGTCACAGAGGTGAGAGAGTGAGCGTGTGGAGCAGTCAAGTCGAGGCCACGAGGATTGAGGTGAGCAAGAGACACGCAGGCGGCATGCGTACCTGCGAGCTCTCTCCAGCACCACTCCTTCCAGCGAGTCATCCAGGTCAATGGAGTCAACGCTGCAGGGATTCACCAGCACCAGGTCTCCCTGCCCACGCATGCATACATGCATGTGCACATGAGGTGGAGCATGGCGTGGCATGGCAAGGCATGGCACCGCATTGCAAGGCAAGGCATGGGAAGGGAAAGCATGGCGTGGTAAGGGTGCAGTAGTTTCTGAAATTGAGTGTATGAGAGGAACTGAGTGATGCCTGCATGGGCTGGGGGGCTGCAAACATGCGATGGCACTGGTAGGAACTACATGAAAAAGCGGAGGAGAAGAATGGTATGCACGGGCATTGGACCATCACAGATTTGACTGCAAGTGTGTGTGTGTGCACCTGGGAGAGCAAGTGATGTTGAGGCAGCAACCCATTACCCACACCACCACCACCGCCGCCGCCACCAGCACCACTGCCCGCACCGCCCGCACCGCCTGCACCCCTGCTCGTACCACCACTCCTCCCTGCGCCGCCTGCACCCTGCCGTGCGTGCGGTGGCGCCAATGTGAACTGCACTATACGCTTCCTGCATCATGCACACGGTAGGTAGGTGGGTAGGTGTGTAGGTGGGTAGGTGGGTAGGTGGTGGGTACGTGGGTAGGTAGGTAGGTAGGTAGGTAGGTAGGTAGGTAGGTAGGTAGGTAGGTAGGTAGGTAGGTAGGTAGGTAGGTAGGTAGGTAGGTAGGCAAGCAGGCATGGGCCACACTAGTGCATGTAACGCAACGCGCAAGGTGGTAATTATGTGAGTGCGCTCACACACACAAGGCAGTCAAGGCAGTGCGTGTGAGTGACGACACACGCGGCGCGATACAGGCAGGAAGGCGAAAGCAGAAGAGAAGATCAGGCAGAAGGGGGCATGAGGGAGAGCATGTGGGAGCAGGAGGGGGAATGAGGGAGAGCATGTGGGAGCAGGAGGGAATGAGGGAGCAGGAGCAGGCATGTGGTGACAGCAAGGGGCATGTGGGGCAGGAGGGAATGAGGGGCGCACTTGAAGAATCGGCCCTTGGGCGAGGCGGAGAGGTTGAGGAGCGCAAAGCCCTCCTCTGCCAGGCGCTGCCGAGACCACCCCCCCATGCGCTGCTGCCATGCTGCTAGCTCGTCCTCCTGCCCCGTGCACAGACGAAGGGGAGGAGGGGGAGGAGGGGGAAGAGGGGGAGCGGGAGGAGGGGAGGGGTGGGAGAGAGGGGAGAGGTGCGAGTGGGGAGAATCCGAAAGTGGGGAGAGGTGTTCCCCTGAAGTATTCTCAGGAGCAGTCAACAGTGGGAGGTGTGTGGGTTGTGTCAGTTAACAGCAGTCAGCAGGGAGTCATCTCCTCTGTATGCACTCTCCTCTCCTCTCGCTACAGTCACTCGGTCTGCAGCATACTCGCTACAACCACCACCTCCTGTGCAGTGCATACGCGTTATAGCCACCTATCTCCTGTGCATCCTCGTTATTGTCACCTTCTCTGCAGTGACAGCAGCCACGTAGTGCCGCCTGTATGCCTCTGCTACTGCCATCTGCTCCTGCCTCTTCGCCCCTCTCTGCCTTGTCGCCCCCTTCATCCCACCCTTGCCCCTCCTCCTCCCCTTCCCATCCCCCTCCTCGTTCTCCTCCTCCTCGTTTTCCTCATCCTCTTCCTCCTCCTCCCCACTCTCCTGCCAACTTGGGCCTACCACTGACCCTCCACCCCCATCGCCTAGCCAGCTGCTGCCCCTGCCACTGCTGCTGAAGCTTCTCCCGTTCCCTCTCCCACTTCCCCATACTTCTCCTCCCCGTTCCACCCATCTCTCACCACCACTCCGTGCAGCGTTGCAAGTAACAACTCCAACCCCACCACCACCACTCAATAAACCAATACCACCACTATCACACCCACACCCACTCCCTCCACCAGTCCCACCACCACCACGGCTTCCCCTGCTACAGCTGCTGCTGCTGCCCTTGAGCCCACCACTCGCGCTCAAGATCGAACGGCCGGAGGACGGCGAGGGGGCGTGGAGGGATGCGAGGCGCGGAGAGATTGACCGCCCCCCCGTGGCGCAGCATATTGGTGCGGCGGAGGAGGCGGCTGAGGACGCGGCGGAGGTGGCGGCGGATTGACGCACTGTCGAGGGCCAGCAGGCGCGGCGCGAGTCGAGAAGCCCGCCGCGCGTGAGCTGCTGCCAGCTGCACACGTGGCACGGCCCTCGGTAAAGCGGCGCCGCGCGGATGTACATTGCAGTGGCCGATCGCGGCGCGGAGATTTGATTTGGCACCAGAATCACAGAAAATGAGGCGGCGGCGGCGGCGGCGGCGGCGGCGGCGGTGGCGCCGGTGGCGGTGCGAGGAGAGACGCGAGCAGGCAGAGCGAGAAGGAGAGGATCGCGGGTGCGGGAGGGGAGCCGCGGCTGTCGCGAACCGCGGAGGAGGCAGGAGAGCAGAGACGCGTTGCCGTTAGCGGCGCTCATCTCGAGTCGCGTGCGCAGTGGCCGTTACCTGGCCTCACCTTCCCCCGTGCTGTCGCGTCTGAATTCTGTTGCCCAGCTTTTTAGGCGCTAACAACCAGTTTGCTTTCATTCCTCAATTTCTGACACAGAAATTTGAAACGTTGTGAGTTGGGGGGGAAAATGGGACAATGATAAGGAAAATCGGGTGCTTATTGCAATTACGAGGTACAGTACACTCTGCACCCCCTTATCTTTCCCATTCGTGCAATCCGCTGTTGCGGTTCGAACAATTATCGCGTATATCAAGGTTTGTGCTTGAATCCTTCGAGATCTCCAGGATCGCCACATGCTCACCGCGAATGAAAATCTATCTGTGCTGATCGCGAAGGCATCTGCAGTCGCACAGTCGTTTCGCAGGAACGGAAGCCTCAAGGTTCAGTGCGACCGCGCCGGGCTATACTGAGATTGTCGACAGTGCCAGAAGAAGGAAACGGGGTGCCACAAGTCGGCCGGGATCTCTGCACCAAAGGCCGCGTATGAACGATCAGAGTCCGTGACATTCCCGGGATTGTGATACTCTCGCGAATTGTTGACGACGAATAAGACAAAAAAAAAGTAAGGAAGAAAAAGGCGCCGCGTCGGGAGGGAGCACGCGCGACGGCGACGGCGGCGGCGGCGGCGGCGGCGGCGGCGACGGGAGAGTGGCAATGGCGACGGCGCGCGAGCGGATCAGGCTGGTGCTGGGCCGACTCGTGGCGGCCGCGCTCCGTCGCTCCGGGATTATCTGGTAGGGTCTGGCTGTCCGGCATTATTTGGTATACTCTCTCTCTCCTTCCCCTTCGGCGTCCCTCTCTCCTGTGCGGGCATCAGCGCTATTAGCGTGACAGTGGGTCTTCTTCTGTTGCTGCTGCTGTTTTGGGACGCCTCAAAACTCTCTCCCACTCTCCTCCACTCTCTCCTCCTCGGCATCCCTCTATCTCCCGTGTATTCACACAGCGCCGTGAGCGTGACAGCGGGTCTCGTGCTGCTGCTGCTGCTCCCCGCCCTCAGCGCACCCACCTACGTGGACGAGAACGCGCTCATGCCAGGTGTGCCCTTGCCACGTCACGCCATCCTTACACGTCAGCATTATCGAGAACATTCACATGATCATGATCACTGTTGTTGTCATCCGTCACCGTTGATGAGCATCACCATTGTCATCCCGCCTCAACTGCTTGTTCAACTGCTTGTTCAACTGCTTGTTCTCTGCCCTCCTCTCACCCACTCCCTCATTCCCTCACCTTCCCACTCGCTCACACTCTCACCCAGTCCTCTCCCTCCTCCCCCACCCTCTCTCTCCCTCTCTCTCCCTCTCCCTCTGTCCCCTGCCAGGCTCAGCATCTCCTCGGTATTCCGAATCCGATGCCCGCTACGCCATTGCGCTGCTGCAATCGCTGCACACCCACAGGTAACTCCGCCACTGGTAACTCCGCCACTGGTAACTCCGCCACTGGTAACTCCGCCACTGGTAACTCCGCCACTGGTAACTCCGCCACTGGTAACTCTGCCACAGCATGTATACACAGCAGGTAACCCCTCGCCATCTCGCGGCTGCGATTGCCACAGCATGTTTTCACGTGTCTCTCTTTACTGCACTTGTCAGCAAACCTGCTCAACCCTTCCACACGCCACCGCACTCCTCTGTACTGCCCCCCCACTCCTGTGCTACTGCAGGGCTACCCACATCTGTATGCGCTTTTTCTCTTCGTGCCACATCGCCCCTGTTTGCACCGCTCAAATCTTCTCCCCTTCCTCTCGCCTTTACGCATCCCCCCACCCCTTTCTCTTCTTCCATCCGATCCCCCTACGCGCTCTCTTCCTCCACCTGCTTCCCCATCGTTTTTGCATTTTCTTGCTTCTTTCCATCGCTCCGTCTCCCCGCAGGGGTTCGTTCGACAAGTGGATCGCACACCATCTGCGAGCCTTGCAGCTGCCCCTCTACCCACACACCTGGTCCCCTTCCTCCTCTCGCCTCACACGCACCCGCCTCTCCACCCACCACTCCGATGGTGATGGTGGCGATGGTGGTGGTGGTGGTCATGGTGATCAAGGGATGGACGGGGCTGAGGGGCAGGTGGAAGCAGCAGAGAGTATAGCAACGGTGCTCAAGTCCCGCCAGGGCTACAGCGACGAGGCCTTTGTGCTCGTCACGCCCTTCACTCGCCTGCGCCCCTCCACACACACCACCAGCCACACCAGCAGCAGCAGCAGCAGCAGCAGCAGCAGCAGCAGCGAGGGCGCCTCTCCCTGCGTGTCCCCATCCGACGCGCTCTCAGTGGCCGTGACTCTCTCTCTCCTGCGCCTGCTGTCCCAGGCGCAGTGGCAAGCCAAGGACGTGGTGTGGCTACTCGCAGATGCTCGCTACGGCGCCCAGCCCGCTGTGCAGCAGTGGCTCAAGGAGTACCGTGGTATCGACCCTCCATCTATCTCCGCTTATACATGCGCTGGCAGCTGCAGCAACGGCAGCAGCGGCAGTGGCGGCAGTGGCGGCAGTGGCGGCAGTGGTAATGGGAGTGGTGTGAGTGGGGGTAGAGCGAGTGGGCAATCGTTCCACTCGTCGCAATCCTCCTCCTCTCTTTCTCCCTTCGCCCCTCACAGCATGATGATTGCAGCTGTGACCCTCCAAGCCAGCCCTGATTGGCTCGGAGGCCCCGTCGATTCTCTCGAAATCCGGGCAGACGGAATCAACGGGCAGATGCCAAACCTCGACCTGCCCGCCACGATCCAGAAAATCTCCGCTTGGCTTTCACTCAAACTCTCCCTCCAACCCCCTCCAGACCTCCCTCCCCCTCTCCTCCACCTCCTCCCTCCCGCAACCCTAGACCTCCTCTCAACGGCCGTGTCCCGCACTGCAGAAGCGCTTTCAACCCTGGGCGCATGGCTGGAGAGCGTGGGTGTAAAGGGCGTGATTCTAGGCGGGCGTGAGTTTGAGGAGGGGGCGAGGGGCCTGGCTCGTGCGCTCTGGAACCAGCTGATCGGGAGAGCATCCGGCACACACGGGGCATTCAGGGAAGTACAGGTTGACGCAGTCTCTCTCACAGTCCTGCCGCAGGGGTACCTTGGCGGGAGCGGGGGCGGCTGGGGAACCGCAGGGGGAGGGGCGGGGAAGGGAAAGGGGAAGGGGATGGGGAAGGGGAAGGGGAAGAGCAAGGGGAAGGGTCCAGGGCTGAGGGTGAACGTGCAGGCAGATGTGTCATCATACGTGCGGCTGGGGATGCTGCTGGAATCAGTTATTCGGTGCTTCAATAACCTGTCTGAGCGGCTGCATCACTCGCACTATTACTACCTGCTGCTCTCTCCCACGCGCTTTGTTCCCATCTCTAAGTTCATCATCCCTATCGCACTTCTCCTCCTCCCCTTCCTCCTCCACCTAGCCTCCATCTGCTTCCCCTTGCCGCCACCCGCCTCTGCCTCCGCTTCTTCCTCCTCCTCCACCTCTTCCCCTTCCTCCTCCTCTCTCACTCCCGCTCCCCGCACGTCGACCCCTGCCCAGCCTCCTCCTTCCTCCGCTCCCACGCTTCCCCAAAACCCCGCCCTCCCGCCTCCCCCCTGCCCATGCCTCGCTCCTCCTCTGAGCCCATCCTCCCCGCCCCGCACATGCCCAGTGCATTTCTCCCCGAAACAAGCAGCCAATACAGCAGCAGGTGTGCAGGCAGCAGCTCTCGTGTGCCTGCTCTTCCTTTGGGCTGCCCTCGTGGCCACCATTCCCCCGCACTTGCAGCACCTCTCAGACAGCCTCCTCTCGTCCCCGAATCCCCTCCCTTTCGCCCAACTCCTCTCCTCACTCCTCCCCATGCTTCCCCCCTCTCTCCTGCTCTCACTCCCCTCGCTCCCCTCATTCCTCCTCCCGATGTTTCTCCTCCCCACGAGCCCGTCTCACTGCTTGCTGCTGTGGATAACCACCACTCTCTCCTCTCTTGCCCTTGCCGTTTCCCTCTGGTGGTCTATCATCTGTCCTTCTGTCGCTAGAACCGTCTGCTCCCTAATCTCCGCCCCTTCACCGAATCTCACCGCAGCCTATTCCGCCCAGAACCGCCCTGCACCACTTCCCACCGCCGCCAACCCCTCCTCCTCCTCCTCACCACTCCCGTCCTCCTCCCACCCGTCCTCGTCCCCGCCGACCATATCCCCATCCTCCTTCTGGCTAATGGTTCGAGCCCTATGCCTAGGCATCGTGGGGGTGACTGTAGTCTCAGCCAGCTGTAGCAACTTTGCAGTGGCTTCCCTCTCTGCTGCACTGCTCTTCCTCCTCTGCAGCCTCATTTCCAAGCGACCCAGCTCCCTCCTTAGCCCGCCAACCTGCATTCCCCACATTCAGCCCATGAGAAACACAAGCACATGCACACACACCCCCTCCGCTGCTGCTGCTTCTAATCAAAAGTGGTCTTCCGGTCAGTCTCTTGCGATTGCACTTGCAGTGGCGGCAGCAGCTGCTGTCGCTGCCTCAGTTGCTGCAGTTATGTCTGGTGCTCACAGCAGGTATCCTGTTGAGGGGTCTGCTGCTGTGGGAATGGAAGCAGGTTTGGGTGAGATGTGGGAGCTAGTGAGTGCTGAGGGGTTCTGGTGGTGGGTGGTGGAGAGTGCAGTGCAAGGAACTGCTCTCTATGGCATGGTGTTCTGCATATTGCTGCCTGTGCTGGTCATTGTCGTTGTTAATCTGCTTGCTTGCATGCGCTTCGCTCTGTCTCCTTCATAATGTGCTTCGTTCCTGTACTGGTATCTGAGAAGGCCTTAGCTCTGTACAAGTTGGCTGGATATGGTTAAAACAATGACAACGTATCTACTGCAGGGCTCTCCTCTTCCTCTTCCTCTTCTTCCTCTTCCTCCTAATTGCTATTGCTGTGGGCGCATTTTGGCAGTGACCCTGATTATGCAATGGTTGTTCCCTGACGAACAAAGTGTCTGAATAATTACACCCTGCTTCATTTTTTCCGAAATTGTATCCTGGCCAGAGAGGTTAATACAAAAAGTACACTGAAACATAAACCGACGTTATGTTACGATAATGGTTAAGGGTTAACATTCCTGTACATAACAAGGTCAAGGCACAATCGAGTATGAAGACGAAAGGGCGACATGACTCCAAGAGACGTGAACAGTTGGAGCGTCTGGACCATGAGCGACAGATACACCTAACCCGCGCTAATTTCAAACCCATAAATGTCAAAACATATTGTTATGTTCTTACTCTAGGTTGTGTAGGGTCACACCTTAGAGGGTACAACCCAACTCTCTCGACACTCTTGTACCCCCTCTCCCTCACCTAATCATCATTCCTCACCTAGCTACTAGTGATTCTAACAATAAATTGGACGCTTGTGGGTAGCTACCCTTATTCTTTCTGGGTCCAAGGGTTGAGCAGAGCAATATATATATATATATATATATATATATTAAGTGGGTAATGTTTCGGACCCCTTTCAAGTACGAGGACGCAACGGAGGTCGCTACTGGAAAAATGGCTCGCGCGAGTGGGTGGTGAGCCTGATCCACTGAGGGATTGTTTTTTTTAGACTACCGATGAGGAAAGCATGTTCATATCCTTTTGATTCTGGGTGTCTGAAAGATACAGCCGAATCTGGTCTAGGGTGGCTCTGTAATTTTATTTTTCAGGGCTTGAAATTAGCGCGGGTTAGGTGTACATCAGGCAGATGCATCAGCAAGGAAAAGGGCGGGAACAGGCTCAAATCAGGTTCCTGCGTTGCGCCGCACGGTTGAGTTTCTGCTGTAATAAAGGAAGGTACCAGTACCTAGTCCGGGCCAGGGGCATTTTGTCAAGGGTAAAATACCCTGATTGCCCTTTCTAAAACCCATTTTTTTACGATTACCCTGATTTTGAAAGGGTGGGCGATTTTGTACCATTTCTTCAAAAGTGTGAAGTTCTTTCTACCCTGTCAAAATCAGTGAGCGCTGATTTTTACCCTTATGTGTCAGAGTACCTTCGCCTCTCCCAGCCCCACTCTCCCCAATTCCCTAGCACCTCCAGCACAATTCTCCCCATTTTTCGCACTTATGTCAAAGTACAATATTACTTGTAGGCTATAGTGGGGCACTCCTTATGTGGTACAACACTTCTAGGGTTAGTACTTGTACCCCAACTCTTGCTCATCCTATCATTCCTGCACAGATTATTCTGACATGGTTTCAGAGCAGGAAACCTGTTAAGTTTTTTAGGGCCCACCGATAGTTCCGTTCGTTCCTGCCCGAAGCGCCCTTGCGCTGTCCGGCCCTGCTCGCACAGTGTCGCGCTGCCCTGCAGCTACTCGCACTGCCTGCCCTAGCGCGCTCCCCTATTGCAGCCTGCGAGTCGCGCCCTGCTGCCCTGCCCAGCGCGCGCCGCCCTGCCCTGCAGCCCGTGCATCGCGCTGCCCTGCCCTTAGGCCCGCGCGCCGCCCTGCCCTGCAGCTCGCGAGCCGCGCTGCCCTGCCCTTAGGCCCGCGCACCGCCCTGCCCTACAGCCCAGCGCGTCGCGCCCTGCTGCAGCCCGCGTGTCGCGCCCTGCAGCCCGCGCGTCGCACCCTATTGCCCCGCGCGTCGCGCTCTGCTGCAGACCGCTCGTCGCGCCCTGCTGCTCCGCGCGTCGCTCCCTGCAGCCCGCGCGTCGCACCCTGCTGCAGCCCGCGCGTCGCGCCCTGCTGCCCCGGGCGTCGCGCCCTGCTGCAGCCCAGCGCGTCGCGCCCTGCTGCCCTGCCCAGCGCGCGCCCTGCCTTGCCCAGCCGCGCCGCCCAGCCCTGCCGAGCCGCGCCGCCCAGCTCGAGCCGCCCTGCCCAACCCGAGCCGTGCCGCCCTGCCTCACATGCCAGCCCCACCGAGCCGCCCTGCTGCTACTACTGCTGCTGTTGCTGCTGCTGCTGCTGCTGCTGCTGTTGCTCGTGCTACTGCTGCTACTGGTGGAGGTGCTGCTGGGAGTGCTGGAGGTGCTGCTGGTGCTGGAGCTGCTGGAGGTGCTGCTGGGAGTGCTGGAGGTGCTGCTGGTGCTGGAGGTGCTGGACCTGCTACTAACCGTCACTGCCTGTCATGGCCACTATCACAGTAGTTGCAGCGGCCAGGGGTGGACAGCAGCAATCATTGCCTCTCCAGGACGACCCCACCCCTCAGCAGCTTCGTGAGTGGGTTATTCAGCGAGGCAGTCCTGGTGGTGGAGGTTTTGGTTTTATGGGTACTGCACAGCGGCGGCAGCAGCGTCCGCAGGGCACAATCTCCCTGAAGCGGCCTCGCGACTATGCTTCTCAGCGATGCGTCCCTGGTTGTGTAGAGGCTGCTCCTCTCGGTTCTAGTGAGTCTGACGCCGCTCCAGGTGCTAGTGAGTCTGCCGACGCTCTAGGTGCTAGTGCGTCTACTGCCACAGGTCCTGCCTCAGCTGAGGCCTTGTACACTTTCACACCTGACTCAGGCGCGTCACGTTGCTTCTTTCGTGATAGCACCACAGTCACACCACTCTCCCAACCGCCGAGCCCCATTTATCCCACATCCCTCGCCACTCCCCGCTCAACCCCCCCCCGTTTCCTTCGCATCTCCCAGCCCCTCCCCACAATTCCCTCTCCACTCTCAGCCCCAATTTCCCCATTTTCGTTACAAATCAGGGTGCTCAAAAGTTTACCCTGATTTTGACAGGGTGGAAGAAAATTTACCCTAACAGGAAGGGTGACGTCATCAAGGCACCCTGATTCCCAAGAGTGCCCCAAAACCAAAAATAGGCCCTGGTCAGGGCTCTCGATTGGTTTTGGGCCAACCTTTCTAATCAGGGTTCTAGATAGTCCCAAATCTGATTCATATGGTAAAAAAATTCGTTCCCTGACAAATTCAGGGTAAAAAAACTATTAGTGCTGGGTAATTTTTTTGGTAGACGTCTTATATCTATAGATAAATGCCAAAGTACACAGTTCAACACAGGGGATCAGCTGGTACGATCACGTCTTATATCTGTAAGGTCGCATGTTCGATTCTCGTTGGTAGGAGTATTTTGCAGGGGCTAGTATGATGTTTCGTCTCGCTACGGAGCATTCGGTATCAGCATAACTGTGATCGCACCCTGTACATTCAGAGAAATAAATTCTTTACGTTGTTTTTCAAAGGGTTAAAAAAAACCTACACTTTCTGGCCTAGGGTAAAAATCCCACTACCCTTCCTGGGAAAGGGTAACTGAAAAAAGCGGCCGCCAGAAAGGGCAAAAAGGGCATTTTACCTTGATATCGAGAGCCCTGCTTAGAGTACACGGCTAGCTAGGTCGTTTCGTATTCCCTGTATTTGATATATAAATCTGTGTATTCCTTTGGATTATATATTGCACTGCCAGCGTCAGCAAGCTGACCGCAGGCAAGGAAAAAACTAAAACCCACTCGGAAGGCATGCCATTCGGGAGCCTCAACCCTCAAATGTCAACGGTAGCGCCGTCTAGCACTCGTCTAGCCCTACCGAGCACTACCGACGCTAACAAGTGCAATATATTGTTGTAATTGTCATTTTACATTCACTCTGACACGTGTTATGGGTCAAACAGAGTTGCGCGGAAAACGAATACCGATATCGAAGCTGTGACTAAATGAACTGACGATACAATGAAGGACGCGACACAATTTAATGACTACCCTAGCTAGGCGGGAACATCGGGCATGCGAGGTTGGGTGCTGGTTGGGCAAGGGAAATCCGAAGGCGACGCGAGGTAGCCTCGGAATCGTAGGCGTCGGTCGAGCGTGCAAGTCCGAAGGTTGGGGCTGTACGCGAAGCAGTCAACCCCGATAAGGAAAAGGGACTTTCATTACCTCCCCCCCCCCCCCCCCCCCCCCCCCCCGCCCCCTATTGGGAAATGCGGCCAATATTGTCAAACTACATATACATATATATATATGTGCTAGGCTATAGTGAGGTATGCTGTAGGGAGTATAACATTAGGGTTGTATTTGTACCACCCTTGTTTCCTAGTTGATCATTCCGTTGTTCTTTCTTTGAAATGGTATCACTCTTAGGTTTCTCCTAGGACCTTAGCCTAGCCCGCCGTTCGACCTCGCCCCGCCCGCGCCCGTCCCGTCCCGTCCCTTACCCCCCTCCCCTCCCTCCTCCCCCCCCCCCAACAAATCGGTCGTCAGTCAGCTTGTGCACGGCCAGCCGCGCCCGCGTTGCAGCAAGCCAGCCGCGCACGTGCACAGCCAGCCAGTCGCGCACACGCACGGCTGCCCGCCCAGCAGCAACCGCACGCGCAAGCGCAGCTGCGCACATACCTACACCCGCGCGCGAAGCAGCAGCCGCACGCGCACCTGCACGCATACCCGCACGCGCAGCAGCAGCCACACGCGCAGCTGCAGCCGCACCCGCAGCTTCTACAGCACGCGCAGCTGCAGCCACACGCACTGCAGCAGCCGCACGCGCACCATCTCCCGCACGCGCAGCAGTAGCCGCACCCACCGCAGCCGCCGCACGCGCAGCCTCTGCCGCACGCACTGTCAGAACATTATATAGCTTATGCTGTTGTGTAGGCTATAGTGGGGTATCCCATAGGGGGTACAACCCAATTAGGGTTTCCTATATGTACTCACTTCATTCATAGTTCATTCATTCGCGTTCTCCTTTCCACATGGAATCAGAGCAGGTCCCCTCCTAGGGACTGTTTCTAGGGCCCACCGAAGCGCGCCCCGAGGCGCGCTTTCCTTTTTTTTTAGCGACCCTCCGTGTCGCCCCTAGCGGCCCGTTGCGCCGCCCTTACCTACGCGAGCCCGCCGCCCTTACGTCGCGGCCCAGCCGCCCTCACGTCGCGGCCCCGCCGCCCTCACCTACGCGGCCCCGCCGCCCTTAAGTCGCGGCCCCGCCGCCCTCACGTCGCGGCCCCGCCGCCCTCACGTCGTGGCCCCGTCGCCCTTGCCTACGCGGCCCCGCCGCCCTCACGTCGCGGCCCCGCCGCCCTCACGTCGCGGCCCCGCCGCCCTCACCTACGCGGCCCCGCCGCCCATAAGTCGCGGCCCCGCCGCCCTCACGTCGCGGCCCCGCCGCCCTCACGTCGCGGCCCCACCGCCCTTGCCTACGCGGCCCCCCCGCCCTCACCTACGCGGCCCCGCCGCCCTCACGTCGCGGCCCCGCCGCCCTCACGTCGCGGCCTCGCCGCCCTTGCCTACGCGGCCCCGCCGCCCTCACCTTCGCGGCCCCGCCGCCCTCACGTCGCGGCCCCGCCGCCCTCACTTCGCGGCCCCGCCGCCCTCACCTACGCGGCCCCGCCGCCCCACTTCGCGGCCCCGCCGCCTACGGTACCGGCCCCGCCGCCTATCCTCACCGGCCCCGCCGCCTATCCTCACCGGCCCCGCCGCCTACGACCGCCGAGCCGCCCTGCCGCCGAGCCGCCCAGCAGCCGAGCCGCCCTGCCGCCGGGCCGCCCTGCCGCCGAGCCGCCCGGGAGCCGAGCCGCCGAGCCGCCCTGCCGCCGAGCCGCCCTGCCGCCGAGCACTCAGTTGGGTCTTGTACCTGTCTTGCCTCACTTGCTCTCCTCTTGACCTTGCTTGTACTGTCACATATATATACCTGCTCTTGCTTGTCTAGCTCTATATATATATGTGTCCTCCTGCATGTGAACTGGCCTTGTGGCCTTGTCGTTGTGCTCGGACTGTGTGGTGACTTTGTGATCCACCCTGAGCTTGCTGTGCTTTGCGTGACTGGTCTTGTGACCCCTTGTTCTCCCCCACTTTGCCTATGGGGGTGTGTCAGAACATTATATAGCTTATGCTGTTGTGTAGGCTATAGTGGGGTATCCCATAAGGGGTACAACCCAATTAGGGTTTCCTATATGTACTCACTTCATTCATAGTTCATTCATTCGCGTTCTCCTTTCCACACGCACAGCAGCAACTGCCCCCGTGCAGCACCTACCGTGCCTCCCCTACCGGCTCACGGCTGTCCTCTTACCCGCACCTACCGCAGCCTCCCCTACCGGCCCGTGCTCTTGGTGACATCTTTCGCAGCGGCTGGAGGCCGCATCCTATCTTGGTTACTGGTGTTGTTCTTAGGGTGTCGTTCCACAGTGTAGTTTTAGGGCTTGCACACCACTCTTAGTCTAGCCACTCTGGCTTTCTTCGCTCCTCACTCTGACCGTTCCTAGACTCATTTTTTCTGGTGCCGTTCACCCTTTGTTCGCTTCTAGCTCTGGTCGTTCCTAGCCTTGCGTTCCTAGACTGGTAGCGCGCTCGCCATGTCGTCCAATCGAGTCCTGCGTTTCGATGCGGAGGGTAGAGCCCTACACTTTCCTACCTGGCTCCTCCATACCGAGCTGTACCTCTAGAGTCAGGACCAGGATAATGACACACTATGGGAGCACGCCTCTGGTGACCTGCCTTTGCCTCAGCGCCCAGCAGATCTGCCTGCTGAGCCTACTGACGCAGAACAGGAGCACTTTGATAAGGCCCGTACAGCTGTGTCGGTGTGTCACTCTTGTGACGCTGCGACACGTATTGCTCTCGGCAACCTTCTCCCCGAGACTGAGGAGGCCCACTTCAGCCAGGTTCGACCTGTCAGATTTATATGACAGAGCTACTGTAGGCTATAGTGGGGTAGCACATATGGGGTACAGTTTTCTAGGGTTTGCATTTGTACCCAACTTTGCCTTAGTCATTCTCATTCCTCGTTTCTTTTCATGGTATCGAGCAGGTTCCCTAGTGGGAACGATTCCTAGGGCCCACCACCACGAAATTTTTTTTTCCTGCCCGGAGCGCGCTTCGCTCAGGCCCGAGTCGCGCCCTGTGTGCTCCCCCTACCGTCGCGCCCTCGCTAGGCCCCTCACGGCCCCGTCGCGTCGCCCTTAGCGGCCCCCTCACGGCTCGTCGCGCCGCCCCCTACGGCCCTTCGCGCCGCCCTTACGGCCCTTCGTGCCGCCCTTACGGCCCGTCGCGCCCGTCGCGCCGCCCTTACGGCCCCTCGTGCCGCCCCTTACGGCCCCTCGCGCCGTCCCTTCCGGCCCCTCGCGCGGCCCCTTACGCCCCTTACGGCCCCTCCCGCGGCCCCTCACGGCCCCCTACGGCTCGTCGCCGCCCTCCGCGGCCCCGCCACCTACCTGTGCGGCCCCGCCACCTACCTGTGCGGCCCCGCCACCTACCTGCGGCCCCGCCACCTACTAGCGGCCCCGCCACCTACCTGCGGCCCCGCCACCTACCAGTGGCCCCGCCACCTACCCGCGGCCCCGCCACCTACCTGTGCTGGCCCCGCCACCTACCTGCGGCCCCGCCACATACCAGCGGCCCCGCCACCTACTAGCGGCCCCGCCACCTACCTGCGGCCCCGCCGCCTCCTCTCAGCGGCCTCGCCGCCTCCTCCCAGCGGCCCCGGACGCCGCCCTCTCAGCGGCCCCGCCGCGCCGCCAAGCAGCCGAGCCGCCCAGCCGCCGAGCCGCCCAGCAGCCGAGCCGCCCAGAAGCCGAGCCGCCCAGCAGCCGAACCGCCGAGCCGCCCAGCATCCGAGCCGCCGAGCCGCCCAGCAGCTGAGCCGCCGAGCCGCCCTGCAGCCGAGCCGCCGAGCCGCCCAGCACCGAGCCGCCGAGCCGCCCAGCAGCCGAGCCGCCGAGCCGCCCAGCAGCTGAGCCGCCGAGCCGCCCTGCAGCCGAGCCGCCGAGCCGCCCAGCAGCCGAGCCGCCCTGCAGCCGAGCCACCCGAGCCGCCCTGTCCGGTAAGAGCAGCGCCTCTTTCACAGCACTGCCCTCACCCTACTGTTTGCGCTGCTAGTCTACTGCTGTCATGGCTACCCCTAGTGTCCTCGCTTTTGACGCTGAGGGTCGGGCCATTGACTTTGACGTCTGGATAGATGACCTGCAGCTTTTCTTACAGTGCGACAGAGCAGACGGCCTCTCCCTCTTTGACCTCACTTCTGGTGCCTCCCCTGCCCCCGCTGCTGATGCTGACGCCACTGTTCGCTCACAGTGGGCCACGCGCGATGCTGCTGCACGTCTTGCTGTGCGTCGCCACCTGCCTACCTCTGAGCGTGCGCACTTTAGCCAGTACAAGAGTGCTCACACCTTGTACGACGCTGTAGTTGCGCGCTACTCCTCCCCTGCCACTGCTGCACTGAGCCGCCTCATGCTACCGTACCTCTTCCCTGACCTTGCTGCCTTTCCCACAGTCGCTGAACTCATTACGCACCTCCGCACTAGTGACACTCGCTACCGCGCTGCGCTTCCTGCTGAGTTCTGCGCCAAGAACCCCCCCCCCATGTACATCACCCTCTACTACATAGTCACCCGGCTCCTTGACTCCCTTCGCGTAGTCAGGGACCACTTCCTCTCAGTTTGCCCCACCACTCTCACCGTTGACCTCCTCGAGAAGTCCCTCTTAGCAGCAGAGAAGAGCATAGTCGCTGTAGGAGCCTCTCGTGGTGACCCTCGCACCCCCATCTTTGAGGGGTGTTCCCCCTCCCCCCGTTTGCCCTCTGTTGCCTCTGCTGCTGCGGCCGACCTCGTTGGGCTTGAGTCGGTCGGTGCGGTGTCTACCCCTAGCGGGAGACGCCGCCCTGGCAAGGGCAAGGGGGGCAGGGGCACTGGAGGAGCTAGCGGGGGCGGTGGAGGCGGCGGTGGAGGCAGTGGAGGGGGTGGGGGTGGCGGTGGGGGTGGTGGTGGGGGTGGAGGTGTCGGTGGCGGCGGTGGAGGCGGAGGCGGCGGCGGCGGTGGCGGTGGGAGCGGAGGTAGCGGCGGTGGAGGAGGCGGCGGCGGAGGAGGTGGAGCTGGTCGGGGTGGCGCTGCGCAGAGGGTCGGCTCCGGTGGTGTTCAGCGCCAGCAGCAGCAGCAGCAGCAGCAGCAGCAGCAGCAGCAGCAGCAGCAGCAGCGCACTCGTGACATCCCCCCCCCTCAGCAGCTCCGTGAGTGGTACGCTGCACGCCAGCGGGGTGGGGGTACTGGTCCGTGCACCTACGTCCTCCGCACCGGCGACCGCGCGGGTGACCAGTGCGGGGGTGCGCACTCCACCCAGCGCTGCTTTGGCCGCCTGACGGACGCTTGGCGTCACCAGTTCCCTGAGGCCACTGAGATCCCCCGCTGGGGTGAGCTGTCTAGGGCGGGTGTCGCTGTCTTTGACCTTGACTTTGATGCTATTCTTGCTGCTATGTATACTGTGACTATTAGTGATGAGGGTGACTGCTACCGGTGTTTTCCGCCCGACCTGGGCATTGAGACTGCTGCTCTAGGTACTGGTGAGGCTGCTGCTCTAGGTGCTAGCAAGGCTGCTGCTCTAGGTGCGTCTGCTCCCTCAGGTGCTGGTGAGTCTGCTCTCTCAGGTTCTGCGTCGGCTTCGGCCTCCCACACCTTCACCCTTGACTCGGGGGCTTCTCGCTCCTTCTTTCGAGACCGCACCACACTCACGCCGCTTGGCCGGCCAGTTGCGGTCTCTCTGGCAGACCCCTCTGGGGGTCCTGTCCTTGCTCACTTCTCCACTGTCCTCCCGTGTCCGGCGGCCCCCTCTGGCACCCTGTCTGGTCTTTACCTCCCCTCGTTCTCTACGAACTTGGTGAGTGGTGCTGACCTACAGGATGCGGGGGTTCACCAGTTCACTCCTGCGAGTCAGCGGGTGACCCACTGCACGGACGCTCGGACTGGCCGACACCTGGCCACGTTTACCCGTCGGCCGGGGTCGAGCCTGTACACCCTGACCACTGCGTCTCCTCCAGTCACTGCGTCTGGTCAGGTAGCTGCGTCGGGTCAGGTGTTTGCTGCAGCGTCCAGGTCTGGTCCTGAGTCTGCCCCCTGTTCGTGTCGCCTCCTGTCTCACGAGACTCTCCTCTGGCACCACCGCCTTGGTCACCCCTCCCTGCTTCGTCTCCGAGGCATGGCCTCCCGTGTCCTTGTCTCTGGTCTTCCCCGGTCCCTCCCTCCCCTTCCTCCGGGGCCTGGCCCTACCTGCGTCCCCTGTGTCGAGGGGCGGCAGCGGGCTGCCCCTCACTCCTCCCAGTTTCCTCCGACAGAGGCCCCGCTGCAGACGCTTCACATGGACGTGTGGGGCCCGGCCCGCGTCCGTGGACAGGGTCACGAGCGCTACTTCCTGCTGGTGGTTGACGACTACTCGCGTTATACCACAGTCTTCCCCTTGCGCAGCAAGGGTGATGTCACTGAGGTGTTGATCGACTGGATCCGCGCAGCTCGTCTCCACCTCAGGCAGAGCTTCGGCTCGGACTTTCCTGTTCTGCGTCTGCACTCTGACAGAGGTGGAGAGTTCTCCTCTGGCCTTCTGCGAGCCTACTGTCATGCACGAGGCATCCGCCAGACCTTCACGCTTCCGGACTCTCCACAGCAAAATGGGATTGCTGAGCGCCGCATTGGCATGGTCATGGACGTCGCCCGTACGTCCATGATGCATGCGGCTGCCCCCCATTTTCTGTGGCCGTTTGCGGTTCGGTATGCGGCGCATCAGATCAACCTTCACCCCAGGGTCTCCATGCCGGAGACCTCCCCAGCTTTGCTGTGGACGGGGAAGGTTGGCGATGCGTCTGCGTTCCGTGTCTGGGGATCTCGGGCGTTTGTCCGCGACTTGTCTGCGGACAAGCTGTCCCCTCGTGCTGCTCCTTGCGTCTTCCTTGGCTTCCCCCCTGACGCGCCAGGGTGGCAGTTCTACCACCCCACCTCTCGCCGTGTTCTGTCCTCCCAGGACGTCACGTTTGACGAGTCGGTCCCCTACTACCGCCTCTTCCCCTACCGCACTCCGTCCCTCCCCCCGCCACCGCTCTTCCTTGTGCCAGGTCCCCCCCCGGTAGACCCCCTCTGAGAAGAAACAAGGAATGAATGAACTATGAATGAATTGGGTACAAGTACTAACCCTAATTGGGTTGTACCCCTTATGGGCTACCCCACTATAGCCTACACAATATGCATGAGCTATAATGTTCTGACACCCTCCCCCCTCAGGGTCCTGCCCCTTCAGGTGTGTCCCAGGTAGACGCAGTCGAGCCTGTCGAGGTTACTGGTGACTCTGGTGCTGCTGAGGGTGCTGAGCCTGGGGGTGCTGACTCTGGGGGTGCTGAGCGTGTGGGTGCTACGCCTGGGGGTGCTGAGCCTGAGGGTGCTATTACTGGGGGTCCTGAGCCTGGGGGTGCTGAGCCTGGGGGTGCTACTACTGGGGGTGCTGAGCCTGGGGGTGCTGAGCCTGGGGGTGCTACGCCTAGAGGTGCTGAGCCTGGGGGTGCGGAGCCTGAGGGAGCTGGGCCTGCTCGTGTGGCGTCTGGCGGTGCTGAGCCTGGAGGTTCTCCGGGTGCTTCGTCTCGGCGGGAGCCACTCTCTCCACAGGAGCTGCGCGAGTGGTTTGCCCGGCGCTGGAGGCGTGCTGCTGGAGCTGGAGGTTCTTCGGCTGCTGAGGGTGCTGGTGCCGCGGGTCCCGGAGGTGCTCGTACTGGGAGTACTGGAGCTGCTGGGCCTGCGGGTACGACTGGAGCTGGAGCTGCTGAGGGTGTTGGCGCTGAGGCTACTGCTGTCGGTCCTGGAGGCGGTCCTGCTGGGGGTGCTACTGGTGCTGCTGGAGGTACTGGAGCTGGAGGTGCTGCTGGCGCTGGTGCTGCCGCTGGGGGTACTGGTGCTGTCCCTGCTGTGTCTGGAGTCGCCGCGCGGCCTCGGCCGTACTTTGTTCCGCTCCTTCAGCAGGTTCTTGGTCTCCCGCCTTCTACTGGTCCTCCTCCTCCCTTAGAGTGTCCACAGCCTGTCCTGTCACAGTTACAGTTACAGCCGGCCTCCCCACTGCCCGCTCCTTCTCCCTACACTGGTCCTACTGGAGGTCTTGCTGAGCGTCGTGAGCCTGCGTCGCGTCCTGCGTCGCCTGTCCGTACTGCTCGCGCTAGTGGTCGTGGTTCGCGTCAGCGTCCTCCTCCTGTCCCTGGCACGCACCGGATGTCTCTGCGTCCGTCCACTGCTCCTCTGCGTGCCCCTTTACCTTCTCCTCCTGAGTCCTCTCTTCCTGCTCTTCCCGACCCGTAGTCGGACTCTCTTCGTGCTGCCAGTCCTACTGTCACGCGTCTCCTTGCTACTGTCGTCACTGACCCTTCCTTTGCGTCCACTGCTGCGTCTGCCCTAGTTGCTGAGCTCGTCGACTTTGCTGCTCGCTGTCGTCTAGACTACGCTGCTTGTCTTGTCGCTGAGTCTGAGTCTGTCTGTCCTCCGTCCGTCGGGGGTGAGTGTGCCCTTGGCACGGACGTCCTTGAGGACAGGCAGGAGGAGTTCCAGTGCTTGGCTGCTGCTTCACCTCATCTCGTGTCCGTACTGCTTACCCCTGAGGGAGACCCGGATGCACTTGACATCCCGACTCCGCGCTCTTACGCGGAGGCGATAGAGGGTCCCTACTCCTCTCAGTGGCAGGCAGCTATGGACACAGAGATGGCTTCCTGGAAGTCCACAGGCACCTACGTTGACGAGGTTCCCCCGCCTGGGGCGAACATCGTCAGTGGCATGTGGATTTTCAGGGTGAAGCGACCGCCGGGTTCTCCGCCTGTCTTCAAGGCGCGTTACGTGGCTCGTGGCTTCAGTCAGCGGCAGGGAGTTGACTACTTTCAGACCTTCTCTCCCACCCCGAAGATGACCACTCTTCGGGTACTGCTGCACATAGCTGCTCACCGCGACTACGAGCTGCACTCTCTTGACTTCAGCACTGCTTTCTTGCAGGGCAGCCTGCACGAGGAGATCTGGCTGCGTCGCCCACCTGGCTTCACTGGGTCTTTTCCTCCTGGCACCCAGTGGAGCCTCCGGCGGCCAGTCTACGGTCTCCGCCAGGCACCGTGTGAGTGGCACGACACACTGAGGACTACACTTGCGGCTCTTGGGTTTGCTCCCTCTACTGCCGACCCGTCGCTGTTTCTGCGCACCGACACTTCTTTGCCGCCGTTCTACATCCTCGTGTACGTCGACGACTTGGTCTTTGCCACAGCTGACACTGCTGGACTCGCCCACGTGAAGTCCGAGCTGCAGAAGAGACACACATGCACAGACCTGGGTGAACTGCGCAGCTACCTTGGCTTGCAGATCACCCGGGACAGAGCACGCCGCACCATTACCCTGACTCAGTCACACATGGTGCAGCAGGTCCTTCAGCGCTTCGGCTTCACGTACTCCTCGCCTCAGGCCACTCCTCTGCCTACTCGCCACTCGCTCTCAGCTCTGCCTTCGGATGAGTCCGTAGAGTCGAGTGGCCCGTACCCAGAGCTTGTTGGCTGCCTCATGTACCTGATGACCTGCACACGACCTGACCTTGCATACCCTCTTAGCATTCTCGCATGCTATGTTGCTCCTGGGAGACACAGACCGGAGCACATGGCTGCAGCAAAGAGGGTGTTGCGCTACTTGTGCAGTACGTCGGGCATGGGGCTTGTGCTTGGAGGGCAGAGTCCAGTGGTCCTCACTGGGCACGCAGACGCTTCTTGGGCTGACGACCAGGCTACGCAGCGGTCGTCACAGGGTTACACCTTCAGCCTTGGTTCCGGCTCTGTTTCGTGGCGGGCTACCCGCTCGTCTTCTGTTCTCGGCTCCAGTTGTGAGGCTGAGATCTACGCCGGGGCCATGGCTGCACAGGAGCTTCGCTGGCTCACCTACCTGCTGACTGACCTCGGAGAGCCGCCTCGTTCTCCTCCAGTGCTGTACGTAGACAACAAGGCCATGCTGGCCTTGTGTCGAGAGCAGAGACTGGAGCACAGAACGAAGCACATTGCTCTCCGCTACTTCCTTGCTCGTGAGCTACAGCAGCGTGGTCAGCTGCGGCTTGCGTACGTGGCCTCTCAGGCCAACACTGCTGATATCTTCACCAAGGCACTTGCGCCTTGTGATCATCAGCGTTTCTGTACTCAGCTGGGCCTTGTGCCTACCTTGCCTCACTTGCTCACCCCTTGACCTTGTTTGTACTGTTGCATATATATATACACCTGCTCTTGCTTGTCTAGTCGTATATATATATGTAATCCTGCATGTGAACTGGCCTTGTGGCCTTGAACTTGTGCTCGGAATGTGTGGTGACTTTGTGATCCACCCTGAGCTTGCTTTGCTTTGCTTGACTGGTCTTGTGACCCCTTGTTCTCCCCCACTTTGCCTATGGGGGTGTGTCAGATTTATATGACAGAGCTACTGTAGGCTATAGTGGGGTAGCACATATGGGGTACAGTTTTCTAGGGTTTGCATTTGTACCCAACTTTGCCTTAGTCATTCTCATTCCTCGTTTCTTTTCACGACCTGCCAAGGATTTGTTTGCTGCAATTAAGCCCGCTACTCCACTCCCTCCTCCGCCTCTCTTGGTCGCCTCTTCATGCCGTTTTTTTTTTTCCCGACCTAAAAGCGCTTGACCGTACTGCTGACCTTGTCACCCACCTGCGCTCGCTTGACGTCAGCTATCGTGCTGCTCTGGCTTCAGTCAGAGAGAGGAGGTAGACTTCGTTCAAACCTTCTCCCCCATCCCAAAAATGACCACCCTTTGGGTGTTGCTGCATGTGGCAACACATCGTGACTACGATCTCCACTCTTTGGACTTCTCCACTACGATCTTCAGGGCAGTCTTCGTGAGCAGATCTGGCTGCGCCGCCCTCTTAGTTTCACTGGGTTGTCCCCTCCTGGCACCCAATGGAGCCTTCGCCGGCCTGTGTACGGTCTGCCTCAGGCCCCACGTGAGTGGCACGACAAGTTACGGACTACGCTTGGTGCTCTTGGCTTCTCTCCGTCCTCTTCTGACCCTTCTCTCTTCGTCCGCTCTAGTTCGACTACGTTCTACATCCTTGTATGCGTCGACGATCTCATCTTCGCTACCCCCGACAGGGCTGCACTGGTCTCAGCGAAGGTCGAGCTGCAGAGGAGAAATATGTGCGCTGACCTGGGTGAGTTGCGTCGTTATCTTGGCTTGCAAATGACCCGGGACAGAGTAGCGCGCACCATCACATTGACACAGTCACACATGGTGAAGCAGATCCTCGAACAGTTCGACTTTCGGTTCTCTTCTCTTTAGTCCGCACCTCTTGGTGTTGACCATGAACTTACGGCTCATATTCCCGACGAGCCTGCTGGGCCCAGTGGTCAGTATGTAGAGCTGGTGGGGTGCCTCGTGTAATTGATGACGTGCATACCCTCTCAGCATCGGAGCTCACATTGTTGCGTCTGGGAGACACCGACCTGCATGCTAGTCGGCCGCTAAGAGGGTTGTGTGCTACCTGGTGAGCACACCATGCATGTGTGCTTAGAGGGAGACAACCAGTCAGCCTCACCGGGCACACTGACGCGTCGTGGGCTGATGACATCGAGTCTGAAAGGTCTTCACAGGGCTATTGTTTCAGTCTTGGTTCAGGAGTTGTCTCGTGGAGGTCGACTTGTGCATCGTCAGTGCATTTGTCTGGCTCTGAGGCCGAAATCTACGCCGATGCTATGTCTTCCCAAAAGCTTTGATGGTGAGTCGCCTCGCTCTGCCTCGGTCATGTTGCCTGACAACAGGGCCATGACTCTGCTTTGTTAGGAGCCTTGACTGGACGGCAAGGCAAAGCATATTCAGCTATGCTACTTCCTACTACGTGTGCTGCTGCAGCGAAGACAGGCACATGTGGTACCTGTGGCCTCAGAGGCTAACACCGCTGATATCGTATCTTCACCAAGGTCCTTCAGCCTCGTGCTCATCATCGGTTCCGTACACAGCTTGGCCTGGTTATAGGAGGTGCACACTTGCTAGTTTCGTGATCTTCGCTGCTTGCTTTGTCTTTGACTCTGCATATATATTGTTGACTCGCCTTGTGGCCTCTCTGCCTCAAAAGGGCTGGACTAATGGTGCCGCCCTGAGTTTGCTTGTTGTTGCTGTTAAGTGACTGCCTCTAACCTAGACTAGGGGGTGTGCCAGATTATATTTTATATATGTTTCTACATGTTCGGAAGGGTTAGGCTTCAGTGAGTACAGCTCTTTGTATTTGTGATCTCTGTACCCTTCCCACTAGACACTTTCATTCTCTCGACACTGCCATATGGAAACTCCTGTTGCCCGATGACTGGCGCATTCACCATGCGTTCAACGTCAGTGTGTTGCGATCCCTTGTCACACCGTCGTCATATATCGCCCACCAGACGACCCTGCCAAGTGTTCGGCCTGTGTCAGAGCCAACATTCGAGCTCTGGAAGCCATAGTTAATAGAATGCGATTGATGCGATTAATTTATGCGATTCACGTCGACCTGTTACTACGAATGCCGAACCAGCGATGCCTGTCTTGTTTTAGGGGCACTTCGTACTTTGGGATTACTTTTCCCGCCGACGCTTGCCTGATGAGAACAACCTTTTTTGGAAGGTGGGGTAGTGTATGGAAATTTCCACTTATTTATGAGTGTACAGCTCCAACTTTTCGAAAGACCAGCCTCGGTCTGATGTCTTTGCCTCCCGGAGCTGACCCGCTTCGTCTTTGGACTTGGTGTTTCCATTCCAGCACCCAGCCTTGCCTTCCGAGGTCCCCGCCTAGCTAGACCCTTCTTTATATTTTCTATAGGCCTAGTTGTCATTAGTTGTAATCGGTCTTTACTCATAGTGTAACAATAGTCTTCGATATTGTCAGATATAAACTCATAACACCTCAGCTTGTCAGATACCACCGCCGGAACCACACCTGGCGTAAGCCGGGAAAAGCGATGTATGTCATGTCAGTGCCGAGTGCCGGGCCCTGCCGGGGAAAGCGACTCGAGTCAGTGCCGGGTCCCGGCGTAAGCCGGGCAAGTTAAGAAACGTTAAGGGAAAAGCATTTACGAACAAAAGCAAGTGTGAACTCGCGCGTGTGACAAATACATGGTTTGGGGGGTTCGAGTTGGCGGCTTTGAAGCAAGGTTTTGGAAAACAGACTTGGTTAACGAAATACCGCTCGTATTCAGTCATGTCGGGGTAACTGCCTTGCTAACATATGATCTGGTCTGCGATTCAAACCGTACGCTCACGGTCGGACTTATATCATGATCGCAGGATATCCTACCCAACCATATGTTTTCCAGACTTGACTGTTTCATAACGTGAATCACCTCATCTAACCGTAGACGAGTGTAGGGTGTGTGATAGCACCGTGTGGGTGCGGTGCGGTGAGCTTCTACAAACCGTTCTGTTCTTACACCCGACTCGAAGCCAATCAAGCGAGATCTATTCTCCTTCTACAAGCCGTTCTGTTCCGTGGCACCCCCTGAGAGTCGCGATGTCCAGTGCGGTGTGGGGGACGAGAAGTGGGGTTCTGCTGAGAAACGGAGGAAAAGCAGAGTCCGACTCGTCTGGGCCGTGGCATGAGTTTTGTCCAAACAGCTGTCAGTGCTGCTGACTGCCACCGTGAAGCCCGCTCCCAAATCAGGCCAGCTCGCTCAAGTGCCGCTATCTTATAAGAGAGAGCCCAGATCTGTCTGGCAGATTTCCCCACTTCAGATGTAGAGAAAGCATCGCCGCACCTCTCTCTCCCGACCATCTTTGCCACGCACCTTTCAATCAAGCTACTCAATTTTCAAGCTTAGCGAGTCTCGACACGTTTCAGCCACTACCTAGCGCCGCCAATGACACACCAAGCGTGTGGCCGGGGGCGCCGTGGCTTGTTGCTGATGACGTTGTTGTCTGTTAGTAAGCAGCAACAGAAACACGTCGTTCCACGGACGAAGCTACTGCAAGTAATCCCCGCCCTCGCGACTCTCGTTTGCGTTCAAGTTGCTCTCGGCGCCATTCTCGTCATCGGCTTCTCTCTCTGGTCGTTTCCTTCTCGTGATTCAGATGTTTTGTTCGCTGGTCAGGTCCTGCGCAGCGGCTGGGTCAACGAGTCATACTTAATACGTCGCCTCGCTGCATCTGCGACAATTAATACTCTAAATACTACTACCACTACTACTAGTACTCGTATCAATAGTACTACAAATAAGCTCCTATTTTCCCCATTTCGCGTCGTTGCCTGGAACAAGCGTGCTCAAGACGCGGTCGTCACCGTTCAACAGGAACTTCCCTCAGGAACGGCGGCGTTCAGCATACACGCCGACTCGGAGATAAAGAGTTTAATCGACGCGCTCCGAGCCGCGGAATCCGAATCATCTGCTCCCACAAGTTTGAAATCCCCGGGTCCGTTGAGAACGTGGTGGGAGTGGTTGCGAGCGGCTTTCTATCATAATGGGGACGATGATGATGATGATTATTATTATTATTATTTTAATAACACTGACGTGTCTGACTTGGATGATTGCGGCAGCGGCCCGGCGAAGTCGGAACAAAAAGAGTCTGGCGGCGGCGGCGGCGGCAGCGGCGGAACAGCAGCCGCGACATCGTGCGCCGCGTGCCCGTCAATGGCATCTCGGCCGTTGGAAACGGACGATCATGATGCTGCTACTACGAACCGCAATGGCTCCAACGTGGGGATAGAAACGGGACGGCGGGGGGAAGCGGAGGAAGTACGGGGAAAGAAGGGGGGCGGCGTCTCGGAGCAAGAGGAGAAGGCGCAACAGCAGCAGGATGAGGAGAAATTAGGAGGAGAGGAGGAGGAGACAGGGGTGCGACATATTCTCTTCAACATCGCATCGTCTAATGCCAGCTTCTCGAAGCGCGTGCGCTACCTACGCGCGTGGTGGCGGTCCGGGAACCACGCAGACTCCGCCTCTTCAGAGTCCGATGCTCCTCTTCGCGGCTACGTGTGGATGGATGACGTGGCGCGTTTTTCCAAGGCGCTCCGGTGCGGAGTGGGCGGCACCCCCCCTGTGCGGGTGAGCAGCAGCACGGCGCATCTGAGTTACCGGGGGGTGGCGCTGCGGGATTATGTGCGCATGGCGCGGGTCGTCGTGGACGCGTACAGGCTCGGCGAGAAAAACGTGCGATGGTGCGACTCCGGTCACTCACTCCCTCCCTCCCTCCTCACTCGCTCGCTCGCCCACTCCCTTAATTGGTCTCTCTCACTTCCTCGCTCACGGAACTCGCACTCTTCGCATCTCCCCTCTCATTCCGCTAATCGTAAACAGTGACTACGGTCCAGATTTCTTAAACGTCTCCTGCTCTTCTCTCCTCCCCCCACCACACCAAGTACGTGATAGGCGACGACGATACCTTCTTCAGCCCGCACGTCAACGCGGCCTTCAGGCCTCAATTTACAAAACCACTCCCGCACTTCCCGCAACCACCGCCCTCTCTCCTCCCTCTCACCCTCCCCTCCTCCGTCCCCTCCCCCTACCCCTCCACCAACCAGGTACGTGATGGGCGACGACGACACCTTCTTCAGCCCACACGCGCTAGCAGCCTTTCTCCAGCAGTACGACCATCGCGCGCTGCTCTACCTCGGATCCACGTCCGAGACGCACATGCAGAACGTCGACTTCACGCGCACCATGGCGTTTGGCGGCGCGGGGTTCGCCGTGTCCGCGGCGCTGGCGCGCGCGCTGAGTGCGGGGGACGGCATGGACCCGTGCCTGGAGAGGCATGCGAAGCTGCGGGGGAGCGACGAGCGCGTCGCTGCTTGCATCGGCGAACTGGGAGTGAGTCTCTTTTCTTCTCTAACCTGTCGTGGCTCTCCAATAGATGGAACTGAAGCTTCCAGCATCCTGGATGCAAGCGCTGAGCGGGGCGGACGGGCGGCTTGGACCCTTGTTTGGAGCTAAGTGGACATGGACGCGTCCAGCGTCCCATACGCTAGCGTATATACGCTGGACGTTCTGATGTCCATCCCTGGACGCTAAATATACGCTTGGGTCGGGCAGGCTAAAAACCTTATCGGGCAGGGGGAAATAAAGCGGGGGGAGAGAGGGGAAAAGGGGGAAAGGGAGCGCCATAAGGATTACGCCATGGAATCGCGATGGTAAACGTTACTTATGCTGGAATGAGATGTTACGCTTGATTGAAGGAGATTCCTAAACGGATGCCGTAGATTCTAATTTTGTCAGCGTAAACGCTAGTCTTGGTGAGCTACCTGTTGGGAATAATCTGGTCGTGGGTGAGTAAGTGAAACCTAATCGTCAACTAACTCTGGCTGGGAAATGGGCCTGCCAGAGTTAGTCGATCTACTTACAATGGGTTCGCTTTGCTAGATTAAGAGGGGTGAAATGCGGTAGAAACCGAAATCCTTGGACAATTTTGTTGGATCTGGTTCTGTTTTGGCGAGATTGAACAAGATCCGCTTCGAAATTAAAGCAAGGGTGCACATTCCTAGGGGTGGTTTTCGGGTGTATTTGTTTGGTACACCCTCTAGGGTGCTATGAATGGTTGGCGAAGAGTCCAACCATTTGAACCACTGGAGCTAGGGTTGGAGAATGTGCTGGCGAAACACAATCAAATTCGTCGGCCAGTTGGGTTGGGGGAACAGACGGGGGAAGGGGAGGCAAGTGATAAACCTTTGAGACAACCCCCCCCAAAGTGCACCCTTGCTTTAACATTCTCGCTGAAATCGCAAACCTCAGTTTCGTCGCACGATTATTTTCGTCGGGCTGCCCGAAAAAAATCGAGGCGAGCGTCCAGCGCCCAGCGGACGGACGCTAGCGTATACACGCTGGACACTCGCCGTCCAGAGCGGGGAGCGACGAGCGCGTCGCTGCTAGCATCGGCAAGCTGGGAGTGAGTGCCTTCCCGTCTTGACTCATTCTTTTTTAGGCGACGAAAAAATCGCTGAGTGCGGGGGGGGGGGCATGGACCCGTGCCTGGGGAAGCATGCGGAGCTGCGGCTGACTGATGCGCCTGATGCGCGCGTGGCTGCCTGCGTGGGAGAGCTGGAAGTGAGTCCTTGCCCCGCTTGGCACTTGGAATCTTGGCACTCGCACCACCATTCAACCGCTGCACTTGTTCCGTGCGTCCTGCACGCTTCGCCCTCTCAGCTTCTCCCCTCTTTTGCGTCTCCCTTCCCGCCTCCATTCCCTCCTCCGATTCAACCCCCCCTCCACCCCCCCCCCCCTCCCTTCTCCCTGCCACCCCCCACCTCCCCCCGCCCTCCCTCGCTCCGCCCTTACATTCACCCACACCCCTACCAATCTTCCACTGCAGGTGTCCCTGACTGTGGCTCCCGGCTTCCACCAATGCGACTTGCACCACAGCCTATTCGGGCTGCTCATGTCGCACCCGGCGCAGCCCCTCCTCTCCACTCTCCCCTCTCCCCTCTCCCCCCCGCCACCCCCCACCTCCCCCCGCCCTCCCCCGCTCCGCCCTTACATTCACCCCACACCCGTAACCATCTTCCGTTGCAGGTGTCTCTGACTGTGGCCCCCGGCTTCCACCAATGCGACTTGCACCACAGCCTATTCGGTCTGCTCATGTCGCACCCGGCGCAGCCCCTCCTCTCCCTCCACCACTTCGACACAGTGGACCCCATTCTAAAACCCGTTGGGATCAAGAACAGGGCGCAGGGGCTTGCCACGCTGGCAAAGCTGATAAGGCCCGACCCGGTCGGGTTTGCACAGCTGGCAGTTTGTGGAGACGGGTGAGTGGGGAGGGTGGGGAAGAAGGGGTAGAGGGGTGGGAGCTGGAGGAGGATGGGGGGAGAGGGTCATTTACGTAAAATCAGGCCGCGTACATGTACGGTTATGTGTAGTTACGTTTGCTTACGCGTACGTACGTCGGGCAGCCCTAAAACTTGTCGGAGTTTTTTTTTTTTTTTTCCTAGCATTTCACACATCGCATCGTAAGCTGCTGCTAATAATCTCGCGCGGAGGATTGGCCCGCTGCTAAACGATGTCGCGAACCACAAACCAGTCTAAGTTAGCGTCGCCAATCAATAACTAACTATGGCCTAGTGACGACTTGGAAGTATGCCTGAGACAAGCTTGTTCGCTTTTTTCTAGTGCTGTGCGTTGTGTGTTCCCGTTGTCACTCTACAAACATCTGTGTTGCCTTTTCCTCCAATTGTCTTTGGCGACTCGAAATGTTGAACCGCGCAAGCGGGATATCGAGCCACCAAATTTGGTGCAAAACTAGTTTCGCGCGCCAATGACGTTGCAGGAGTTCCGGACCGTCCGAATTGCAGAACGGACGGTGTCAGCAACGTAAAACGGACGATGATTTGGGTGAAAAGTATCAGTCTTCGTACGGACGATTGCGACATCGCAAAGGGTCACGCGAAGTCGGTTACGCAGTACGACGACATCTGTAACCCTAAAATGGTCCGGAAGGGGCCTCCATCCGGACGATGAAAGGCGAAAAAGTTTCGCACCCTTAGTTTCGGAAACAGCCGAACAAGCTGGTTGAAGTTCTGTCAGCTCATCAAGCCTAGGCAATTTCGCGACACCTAGGAATTTGCGACCACAGAATTGGCGAAAGCTCCCAATTCTCGGCAATCTACTTTTGCTACACCCTACTTACGGCATTTTGATGCTTATGTTATTATGATTGGATGAGGTTGTAAACATTCCTTTTTAAACGAGATTGTTGTATCGACAGGTGCAGGGAGAATACCGGCAGAGCATAAAAACTTTTAACCTGCCCGTACATCAGGGTAAGTTTCCGGTGGTGCGTAAACGTACGCACACGTAAGCGTACGTAAACGTAAAACGGCGTACGCGCAGAGGTAAAGGAGGGGGAGAGGGAGGGGGAGAAGGAGAGGGAGAGAGGTGGGGAAGGAAGCTTGAGAGGGAGAGGGAGAGGGGTTGGGAGTGAGGGTGGGAATGAAAGGTGAGCTCGAGGTGCTGCAGGCAAGCAAGCCAAGAGATTGCGCACAAAGGAAGGGGGCGGATGGGATGCGGGGGTGGGACGGACGTGTCAGGCGAGGACAGTAGAACCATTCAAGCAATGGTGACACGATGACATGGCGACCTAAATGAATGGGCTCATTGTGTATTGCAAGCTTGTAGCCTCATCCCTCCCCCATCCCTCCCCCATCCCTCCCCCATCCCTCCCCCATCCCTCCCCCATCCCTCCCTCATCCCTCCCCCATCCCTCCTCCATCCCTCCCCCATCCTTCCCCCACTCCATCCCTCCCCCATCCCTCCCCCATCCCTCCCCCATCCCTCCTCCGTCCCTCCCCCATCCCTCCCCCATCCCACCCTTATCCCTCCGTCAACCCATGCATCCCTCTTCTCTCCCGCCCTCCCACTGACCCAACGGTGTTCTTTCTGCAGAGCCAACTGGACAGCAGCCATTTCGTGGGGCTTCGCAATCAAGATCTATCCCGGGGTACGTGCGCTGGGACATTGTTGGGACATTGTTGGGACATTGTCGGGACATTGTTGGGACATTGTTGGGACATTGTTGGGACATTGTTGGAACATTGTTGGGACATTGTTGGAACATTGTTGGGACATTGTTGGGACATTGTTGGAACTTTGTTGGAACATTGTTGGGACATTGTTGGAGAGCAGCGAGGGAGAAGTCGTGGGACATTCTACCAGAGGGCTGCAGTGCTTAGGATTCAGCACGTATCCGCTGGGTGGGTGGTCAGAGCTACAGCACCGAGTGAGAGCACCGAGTGAGAGCACCGAGTGAGAGCGCCGCGTGAGAGCACCGAGTGAGAGCACCGAGTGAGAGCGCCGAGTGAGAGCACCGAGTGCCCTGTCTTTCTTCCTCCACCTTCCCTCCCCCACCTTTTCCCTTTGAACTTCAGCCACCATGTCTCTCCCACATGGCACATGGCACATGCAGTCGCAATCAGAGCTATGGTGCATTTTTTAGGCGCCTCAGAAGTTGACCCCCTCAAAGGTATACCCTTCCACTCCACCCCCGCCCCCCTTCCACCTGCCGCCCGCATGGCTCTCCCTCTCCCATGTGCTGCATGGCAGGAGCGGCAGCTGTCGGAGTTGGAGCGGCTAGAGCGCACGTTTGAGTCGTACCGGTGGAACAAGCGTGCGCCCGCGTTCACCTTTGATACACGACGTGCGGAGGTGCGCCTGGGTGTGAGGATGTGGGTGTGCGGGGTGTGGGGGTGTGAGGGTGTGTCTGGGGATGTGGGTTTGTGTGGAGGTGTACAGGCAGGTGTGCATGTGTGCGGGCGTTGTGTGGATGCAGTGACAGTCAAGCTGTCGAGTTCCCCGATGTGCTCTGCCACGTTTGAGTCGTACCGGTGGATCAAGCACTCTCACGCCTTCACCTTTCATGCACGCCGCTCCGTGCTGCGCCTGCAACAGGATGGGTGTGGCGGTGTGAGCGTGTCAAGATTTAAGGTTGTGTGTGGGTGTTTCTGAGACGTCTCAAAAACGGTTTGAGTCGTACCGGTGGATCAAGCTTTCGCCTTCGATACACGCCACTCGGAGGTGCGCCTGCAAGGGGGTTTGGGGTTGAGTGGTGATGTGTGGGTATGTGTGTGAGTGTGTGGGTGCATCTAACCTTCAAGTGGTTGAGTTCCCGATATGCCCAACCACATGCGTCTCTGCCGTTTTCTCCTCACCAACCAATGCACCCCCACCCCCACCTGCTACCCCACCCCCACCCCCACCTGCTACCCCACCTGCTATCCCACCTGCTACCCCACCCACACTCGGGCCCGCCGCTATCCCCACTTCCCCTTCCTTCCCGCAGCCCGATGCGCCTGCATACAGGCCATGTGCGCTGCCCTTCACCCTGTATGCCTCTTACGTGGGGGCATTGCAACACCCTCTCAACGACACACATGCACATCCCATCAACACTTCTCGTGGATTACGTGTTGAAGCACAGTCCATGGGTATGGGCAGCAGGAGAGGCAAAGAGCAGATGCCTGTGGTGAGTGTGTACAATCGCACACCACTCGGAAGCACCGCACCCGACCGCTCCCACTGCCCTCTTTTGATCTCCAGAGTGACAACAGCATATGTTATCAGACCAGAAGGGCCAATGCGGATAGGAAGTGGGTTTCATCGGGCCGGGTCTAACTTGAGAAGACAAAGATGCTCCAAAATTGAAGTGCTTAAAGATTCGATAACCGTTTGGTTCGAAAGCTAGCAGAATTTATTTGCATGTACATTTCTAATTCACTTAATGAATAAACCAACATACCGTACCCCCCTGCATACAAAACCCGGGGGAGGGTTTTCGTATCTCTAAAATTACATATAATTGTTAAATTACATATTTGCATGTTAGGCTACAGTGAGCAGGGTCGTCGCTAGCAGAAACTTCTTGTCTGTTTGTCTTATATTCAGATCGAGTTTTTCGAGTTCATCTGATTTTTCAGAAATTGTTTTTTTGTAATTTCTGATTGATAAGTAGTTTTTGAGTTTATCTGATCAATCAGGTTCTGGTTTTGGTTTCATCTGATACCGAATCCAACTATGTAGGGGTGAATATGGGATTCGAGTTGTGAATGGGCGGATCTGATGCGTCAGGAGGCGAATCTGTTAGTGTCAGGGGGCGAACCTGTTAGTGTCTGGGGGCGAATCTGTTAGTGTCAGGGGGCGAATCTGCTGTGTCAGGGGCGAAATTGTTGTGAAGGGGCGAATCTGCTGTGTCAGGGTGACGGCGAATCTGCTGTGACGGACCGAATTTGCTGCGAGGGGGTGATTCTGCTGTGACTGGTCAAGTTCGAATCAATTGCATCGAGAAACCCATTCGATTGGTCAGACATGCATTTCGAAAATATCTGATACATCAGACACGGTAAAAAACAGAATCTGATGGATCAGACGGGCCCGAAGAGCTCGTCTGATGCATCAGGCGCCCTCAAATCCTAGCGACGACCCTGACAGTGAGGTCCTCTTAAGAGAGTACAACCCTTTTGGGTTTGCACATATGTATCCCCATCATTCCTAGTTCATACAGTTCCGCTGTTTGTACTTTGACATGGTATCATCATAGATTGTTCCTAGGATCCTAGCCCACCACACGAACCACCAGCACCACCACCACCACCGCAGAGGATTGGCGCACTGCCGATGGCCAGCTCGCGCGGTTCGAGCAGAGAATCCCGCCGCGCGCGAGCTGGAAGCTGCACACGTGGCACGGCCCTCGGTAAAACGGCGCCGCACGGATGCTCATCACAGTTGTTACGATCAGAAGTTGATCGACCCCAGAATCATCTCAGGAAGGTTCGCACACTTCTAATCTAGTGGTGGTGGGCCCTTGACCTCAATAGCAGAGTGAATGTAAATGCTTGAGATGATTAAAACATGCGGTACAAGGAATATAAATAAGAGTACACGGGAATTTGAATCGACCTAGCTAGCCATGTACTCTAAGGGGTACATTCCCTTATTACATCGAAATCCAACCGTGCGACTCCAGACAGCTACGAAACTGTCCGGGCAGAATCCTCGCTACTGCTGCTGCCTGATGTTGTCTGCCCGACGGTCCAGATGCTTTCGTAACCGTGCGACCTTTCGGGTCACTCGCGCCTTTTCGCCTTCACTCTCGGTAGTGCGTGCTTCGTTTGCTGCGGTGAGGAGTGCTCAGTAGTGTTTCAATAATTGCGATTCGTAACAACAGTGGCCGATCGCGGCGCAATGACCTGGTTTGCCGCTAGAATCGCAAAAGATGAGGCGGCGGCTGCCGCGGCGGCGGCGGCGGCTGTGGCGGTGCGCGGGGAGACGCGATGAGACAGAGCGCGAAGGAGAGGATCCCCAGGGAGAGGATCCCGCGGTCCGCGGGAGAGGCACGAGAGCAGAGACGCGTTGCCGTTAGCGGCGCTCATCTCGAGTCGCGTGCGCCGTGTCCGTTACGTAACCGTCAGTTAACCGTTAGAGTGCGTCCATGCCTCACTTCACGTTGCCGTCTCGTCTGCCCGCTCCTGCTCCTGCTGTTTGTCAAACTTTTTAGGCGTTAAACACCAGTTGGCTTTCGACAGACAAAATTTCAAAACATTATACGTGGGGGAAATACAAAAGTATGATACGGGAATGTGATTGTTGCAATAAAAGAGGTACAGTAACACCCTGCACCCTAATTGTTCGTTCCCATCCGTGCAACAATCCACTGTTGCAGTTCTGAACTGTTATCGCGTACATCAAACATTTTATGTTGATCCTTCGGGATCTCCGGGATCGCCACAAACCGACGGCTAAAGGAGATCTCTCTGTGTTGATCGCGTATGCATCTGTAGTCGCGCAATCATTTCGCGGGCACGCAAGCCTCAACGTTCAGCACGACTGCGGGCTATGCTATCGAGAGGACTGAAAAAATGGTGAAGGGGGTTTGACAAGTGGACTGTGATTTATGCGGCGGAGGGCGCGGGGATGAGCGATCAGAGTCTGTGATATTCCCGGGAACTGTGATATTACCGCGATTTCCTTCTCGAGAATTACGGGAAGCAAATAAAGAAGTAAGGATAAAGAAGGAGCAGCGACGGGAGAGATCTCGCGCGACAGCGCCGGCGACGGCGACGACGACAGCGACAGCGGAGCGACAATGGCGACTACGCGCGAGCGGACCAGGCTGGTGTTGGGCCGACTCGTGGCCGCCGCACTCCGTCGCTCCGGCATCATCTGGTAATCTATCTCTCTCTCTCTCTCTCTCTCTCTCTCTCTCTCTCTCTCTCTCCCTCTCTCTCTCTCTCTCTCTCTCTCTCTCTCTCTCTCTCTCTCTCTCTCTCTCTCTCTCTCTCTCTCTCTCTCTCTCTCCTCCTCGCTTGTCCTCTCCTCCTTCCGTTGTGTACTCTGCTTGGTGTACCCTTTCAGAGGGTGTGACTTGCTCTAGCTGTGTGCTGCAGGCAGTTAGGGGGTGTGTCGTGATATAACTGCCTGTAGCTACAGCTTTAGTGTAGTTATTACATTTAGCCCTGTTGGTGGTGTACCATTTGCCTATTTCCTTGTCTATAGCTTGTATGCCCTCCATTATTGAAAACCCTTCCTTTGGCCAAACCTCTCGCTACTCGCCATGCTCTCGTCATCCTTCCTAGTCCCTCCCCTAAGCCCTAATCTCCTAAGAAACTAAATTTAACAAAGAGTTCCATTCTTCAAGAGTTCCATTCTCCATTGGATTTCTAACCAACAACGAGGCCTGAAGTATATTCAAAATGGACAAGGTGGATTGCTCTTTTCCCCAGTTCGTTTTTGCAAGTTCTATGTATGTCCATATTGACCATTCGGATTTACTCCGCCCAGCTACCGGCACAAATGACTGAACGTGTTAATGCACCAGAATTGACAAGATGTAACATACTATACAAGGGTGAGTGTTTTTTTTTAGAGAGCTACTTTTATTGAATTGAAGACCTCAAACGCCAAGAAACTCCCTCCCTTCCACCTTTCCGAAGAACCTTGCAGCCGCCCACTGTTCTTGCTCAGCTCGATTTGACGGCCCGTCGAAAGAAACTTACAATTCGATTTCCCCCGCTCTCATAATCTGACAACGTTGACATATTCGGTGAGGGTGTGGGAGCCAATACCAACTGCATTCTACACCCGATGCCGTTTAGTCTCAATGTATTACCTGGCTGTTTGCACTCGGACGCGCACCTCCTTTTTATGGGGCAAATTGGGATTGAATGTAGAATCCGGGTTACCAGCATACACTGTATCTTGAGAACAGTCGGTTGAGTTGCTTGTTTTTTCTAGTAACGTTCGTTAACTCTTCTGCAACTTCACAAAGCACAGTTGCAAGGATGTAGCAGTGCGTTGCGCGTGGGTTGTCACGATTGGACCGTTGCCCGTAAAACCTGACCAGTTGGACTATCGGGTGTACGTGTGAGTGCAAAACGGTGGGCGATTTCGCGAGCATCATTTGTATATGCCAGTGTATTCTTGCAAAGGTAGAAAGAAGCTGACGGACCGTCGGGTTTGACACTGGTCCGACAACTGAGGCCATCGCAAAACGGGTCAGACAACATAGACACGATCTGGGTGACAACATTAGTGAAGAAACACGGGCAACAACATGGTGTTCAGGGTTCACCTGATGGGGTCAGTTGACGGCCAGTCGTTTATGGATGGACGTTGCCCGACGGGCCGACAGCTTTGTACCGGCGAGGATTGCAACCGCAAACCGGCATCGGCGCTGTAGAATGTAGGTGATACATATTGGCCCTAGGGATTGCTTCACCTTTCTGACCTCAGAGAACCAATCGAGGCTCGTGCCTGCCCAAGTGGACGTTGACAGAATTGTCAACGGCCGCCCTGTGTACTGTACGTACTACAGTGCTGCCGCAACTTCTTTGGCATCCCTTCGCATCGCACAGGTGTACAGTACACCTGCTTGGGGGAGGTGAGGGGGGGTCCGTTTGGGTGGGCAAAGCAGACTTGTAGGAAGTTGTTACAAGACGCACGGATGGCTCAGAATTTACCAAAGCAATGACCCGAGAACAAAACAGCACGTCATCAGACATTTCCCTTACGAGTTAGTGTATTTCCCAAAAGTTCCTGATTCGAGCAGGTTTTAGAGCAAACACAAAATGAGGGTGCAATAAACGCAGTCGCGAAACACCATCAACAACTTACTGTTGCCGGGAGCAAGCGTCCACTCCGTATGCTATACAGAAATGCCAGAAAAATGCCACAATGAGTTTTTGAACAATACGAAAAACCCGGAATATTGGGCGGGGTAGAGTCCAGAGGATTTGTAGACAAACTATCCCAGGTGGTTCGGTCAAAGATAAAAGAGCACTTCACGTTTTGGATGCTACCCTATAGCTGAGAGCAGGTGCGGCTTTCAAAACAAAGAATGTGAGGCGAGCCATTGTTAGTAGAGAGGTCCACAAACACAACACGTCGACTCGAATCGAAGGACACCCTTCCAGCATCTTCCAATTTCAGGATGGCCTCCTCCGGGAATGGCGCTCTAGAGGCGAGATGCGAGACGAGAGAGGAGAGCGAGATATGTCCGGCAGAACTCTGTGGCTGAGGGATCGCTGTGGCGGTACCTCCCAGATTCGCACCTCAGTTCTTCTTTCAAATTTCTGAATACCGGACCAGAAGTGTCTCCTCTCCACGCTCAGTTCCAGCTCATCACGGGGTGCCATGTTCGACTAATTTTGCCGCCATTGCTACATAAAATACTTGACGCCGCCTGGCGCTGAGGGTGCTCTACGATACTGTACCGTTTTCCCCATGGCGGGAGCATTCGTGATGACGTTACCGTGTGCGAAGCAGCGCCCCGTCGTTCCACGGACGCTACTACTAATCCCCGCCTCCGCGACGCTCATTTGCGCTGCTCTCGGCGCCGTTCTCCTCATCGCCTTCTCACTTCTGTCGTTTCCATCTCGCGATTCAGACGTGATCTCTGGTCCGGCTGTACTCAGCGCCTGGTTCAACGAGTCGTACTTACATAATAGTTTCGATGCAACTGCGACAACGAATACTGGTACTAGTAACAGTAGTAGTAGTATCAATAGCGAGCTGTTTCCCCCGTTTCGCGTCATTGTATTGAGCACGCATCATGGTGGCGCCGTTCCTGCAAGAACGTCGGCCTTCAACACACACGCCGAAATAAAGAGCCTATTTGACCGACTCCGACTCCGACTCCGCGCCGCGAGCTTCGTAGCATCCGCTTCTCCAGTCGGTAGCCTGGAATCCTCTTCCCCACCGACCATCAATGGCGGTAATACTACCAGTGAAAGGTCTACTACGTGGTTTGAATGGGTGCGAGCGACGCTCTATGGGGTTGACAACGATTACAACTACAATCGCGATGATGTAAACGACACATGGGAGTCTGACTTAGATGGTTGCGGCGGCGTCGCGACGAAGTCGGAGCAGAAAGACTCTGGCGGCGGCGGCGGCGGCGGAGGCGGCGACGTTACTGCAGCAGCAGCATCGTGCGCCGCCTGCCCATCACTGGTTGCGTCTCAGCCGTCGGCAACGGTTGATCATGCCGCCACCGTGGCGCGCCGCAACGGCTCCGACGAGCAGATAAAAAAGGAGCGGGGGGGGAAAGCGGAGGGTGAGGAGGTTCGGGAAAACGCGGGCCGCGTCCCAACAAAGGTTGCGACAGAACAGTGGGACGAGAAGGAGCAACAGCAGCAGCAGCAGCAGCAGCAGCAGGATGAGGAGAAGGTGAAGGAGAATGACGAGGAGGAGGAGGAGGAGGACGAGGAGACAGGGCTGCGTCATATTCTCTTCAACATCGCATCATCTAAAGCCAGCTTCTCGAAGCGCGTGCGCTACATACGCGCCTGGTGGCGGCCCGAGAACGGCTCAGACTCCGCCTCCGAGGCGCCGCATCTGGCGGAAGAACCTCTCCGCGGCTACGTGTGGATGGATGACGTGGCCAATATTTCCAAGGCGCTCCGGTGCGGCATAAGCGGCACGCCCCCTGTGCGGGCGAGCAGCAGCGCGGCGCATCTGAGTTACCGGGGAGTGGCGATTCGGGATTATGTGCGCATGGCGCGAGTCGTGATGGACGCGTACAGACTCGGGGAGAAAGGCGTGCGATGGTATGTCTCCGCTCACGCGATCCCTCCCTCACTCTCTCGCTCACTCCTTGGTCTTCCTCACTTCCACGCTCATACGCTCTTTGCATCGTCTGTCTCATTCCGCTGATTGTAAACAGTGACTGCAGCCGCTGCACGAGTGGATGGTCAGAGAATCGGTGCGTGCGATAGTGATAGTGAGCTTCCGGTCACAGATCTCGGCATATGAGTACCGAGGCATATGATTTTTGAGATGTCTCTAAAGTCTCTCGCTCCCTCTCCCTCGCTCTCGCACCAACGAGGTACGTGATGGGCAACGACGACACATTCTTCAGCCCGCGCGCCATAGCAGCCGTCCTGCATCAATACCACCCTGCACTGCACTGTACCGCGCACCACCCTCCCACACACCCTCTTCTCAACCTCCCTCCTTCCTCCGTCTTCCTCCTCTCCTCGCCCCCCCCCCCCCCACCCATTCAGGTACGTGATGGGCGACGACGACACGTTCTTCAGCCCGCGCGCCATAGCGGCCTTTCTCCAGCAGTACGACCACCGCTCGCTGCTCTACCTCGGATCCACCTCCGAGACGCACGCGCAGAACGTCGAGTTCAATCGCGCCATGGCGTTTGGCGGCGCGGGGTTCGCCGTGTCCGCGGCGCTGGCGCGCGCGCTGAGTGCGGGGGACGGCATGGATCCGTGCCTGGAGAGGCACGCGGAGCTGCGGGGGAGCGACGAGCGCGTGGCTGCTTGTGTGGGCGAGCTCGGAGTGAGTCTCTTCCTGTCTTGGCTCTCCTTTTGATGGAATTGACGCGTCCAGCGTCCTGCACGCAAGCGTCAAAACACTGGACGCTGGACGCTGGACGCTGGGTGTCTGAAACCGTGAACGCTAAAAAAAGCTCGGGCGGGCAGGCGAAAAAAACATCCCGGAAGGCAAAAAAAAACGGGACGGTATATTGCCGCGGCGCCACAGTCGAGGCAGCAGAGGCACTAGCACCGCCAACTTGCTTGGTATAGGGCGGAGTAGAGGACATGTTGGTAAGCTAAGCATGAAAATCTAGGAAGAAGTCTAATAATAATCTGGTCGAGCAAATTAGAAACTTTAAATTGCGAGTTGAAATTGGGCGTGGGAGGTAAAATGGTGGCGAGTAGGTTGGGTTTGCTATATCTGGTGTGGTGTGGGGTTAGAAAGATGCTTGGGTTGGTTTGGGGCTGTCATCTTGTCGAGTTGGGTTTTGCGAGGGAGTATTCCCGTCGATATTCAGTGAGCGTCCAGCGTCATAACGTGGGTCTTGCGTCAAAACGTTAGCGTTTTGACGCACCGTTTTCACGCACCGTTTTGACGCTGGACCGTAGGTGTCCGTCGTGAGCGTCAAGGGTGAAACAATGCTTGCGTGGGCGAGATGGTAGTGAGTCATCCTCCTGTCTTGGCACTCAGCTTGCAACTCAAACAGCTTCCTATAGCCAGGACTCGGATTTGACTTTCTCAGCCTGCCCTGCCCTGTCCTGTCCTTTACTGTCCTGTCTTGCCCAGCCCTGTCCTGACCTTGGCGAGTAAAAATGTCAGCAGTGGCTGCACCGCCATCCATCCGCTGCTCTCCTTCCATGTAACTTACACGCTTCGTCCTCTCAACCTCTCTCCCCTGTTCTCCGCTCCTGCCTCCATTCCCTCCCGCTTCCCCCTTCCTTCCCCACGAATCCCCCTCCCACCCTTCCTTACCTTCACCCCACACCCCACCTCTTCCTTTGCAGGTATCACTTACCATGGCTCGCGGGTTCCACCAGTGCGACTTGCACCACAATCTCTTCGGGCTGCTCATGTCGCACCCGGCGCAGCCCCTCCTCTCCCTCCACCACTTTGACGAAGTGGACCCGATTCTTCGCCAGGCTGGCATCAAAGACAGGGCCCAGGGGCTTGCCACGCTGGCAACGCGGATAAGGCCCGACCCGGTCGGGTTTGCACAGCTGGCAGTGTGTGGGGACGGGTGAGTGGGGAAGGAGCGAGGGGAAGGAGGGTGGGGGAGGGAGAAGGGGTGGAGGGAGTGGGAGGGCGAGAGGGAGGGGAGTGAGATGGGAAAAGGTTGGGGGAGATGCGGGGAGAGGGGTGGGGGGGAAAACGATGCTGATTCTCGCGATGCTGCAGCTAAGCTGCTGCAAGCTGTTGCTGCGCAGACGGAATGGGCGAGGCAGAGCGATAAGGATTCAACTTTTGAGGCGCCTAAAAAATGGGCGAGGCAGAGCGAAAAGGATTCAACCAAACGCCCAATAATGACATCACCCCATTTATCCGTCATCCAACCTTCATCCATCCCTCACCCATCCCTCACCCATCCCTCACCCATCCCTCACCCATCCCTCATCCCTCCCTCACCCATCTTGTATCCTCCCTCACCCATACCTCAACCATCAGTCACCCATCCCTCGTCCATCTACCCATCCCTCGTCCATCCCTCACCCATCCCTCATCCCTCCCTCATCCCTCCCTCATATTCCTCTCTCTCGCGCGCCCGTGTCTCTGCCTGCAGAGCCAACTGGACAGCAGCCATTTCGTGGGGCTTCGCAATCAAGATCTACCCCGGGGTACGTACGATAGGCTCTGAGCTTCAGATGACACCATTTGCCATCTCCTGAGGCGTTGCCGTTAAGACCTTCCACTCCGGAGTACCTTCCACTCTTTTTTGGTGGGTGAGTAGGAGCAGTGGGTGAGGGAGCAGTGTGCGAGGGAGCAGTGAGGGAGCAGTGAGGGAGAAGTCGTGGGACATATCACCACAGGGCTGCACTGCAGTGCTTAGGAGTAGGTACGTAGTGCGTACACACTCTGGGCAGGAGCTTTGAGAGGGGCCAATGAGCTCACACTCTCAGCGCCCCCACCCACTCGGAAGACTGAACGTGATGCGACTGCTTGCCCCGGAGTACCCCACTCCTCAGCCTTCCCTCCTCCACCTTCTCCACTCGACCTCTTTTGAGGCGCCTCAAAAGGCGGCTGCTTGCCCCGGAGTGCCCGACTCCTCAGCCTTCCCTCCCCCACCTTCTCCACTCGACCTCCCCGCCCCCATATCTCTCTCTCCCACGTGTGGTTGCTATCGGATTTGGAAAGCGTTTGTAAGGCGCCTCAAAAGAAGACCCTTCCACCTCCCGCCCGCGTATCTCTCCCACGGTCCTTCTCATTGAGTATAATAAACGGTACAGCAAGTGTAAGACATGGACCATGTAAACCAACTTAATCTATCTAGATGAGATCGGCAGGCATGTAAGTCTACTGGGTCCCACGTGCTGTATGTCTCGTCTCTCCCACGTGGCATATGGCATGGCAGGAGCGGCAGCTGTCGGAGTTGGAGCGGGCAGAGCGCACGTTTGAGTCGTACCGGTGGAACAAGCACGCCCACGCCTTCAACTTTGATACGCGCCGCTGGGAGGTGCGACTGGGAGTGGGTTGTGAACGTGTGGGGGAGAGGGGTGTGTGCGGATGTGTGCGGGGTGCAGGTGTGTGCGGTGTGCTGTGCGTGCGCTGTGTGGGTGCGTCTACAGTCAAGCGGTCGAATCCCTTGCTGCTGTTTTCTTTTCACCAACCAATACACCCCCCCTCCCCGCCCCCATCCCCACCCCCAACCCCGCGCTCCCCCCCACCTCCGCTTCCCGTTCCTTGCCGCAGCCTGATGCGCCTGCATACAGGCCGTGTGCGCTGCCTTTCACCCTGTATGCCACTCACGTGGGGGCATTGCAACACCCTCTCAACGACACATCCCTCCTCAACGACACACACCCCTTTAATGACACACGTCCCCTCAACAATTCTGGTGACTCCGGTGTTGAATCTCAATTCAGGGGTATGAGCAGCGAGAGAGGCAAAGAGCAGATGCCTGTGGTGAGTGTGTACAACCGCACACCACTCGGAAGCACCGCACTCGACCGCTCCCACTGCCCTCTTTTGATCTCCAGAGTGACAACAGCATACGTGATCAGGCCAGAAGGGCCTATGCGGATAGGAAGTGGTGTTGATTGCCAGAATGGAAAAGGTGGGTGGGCAGCAGGGTCTAACTTGAGAAGACAAAGATGCTCCAAAATCCAAGTGTTCAAAGATTCGATAACCATCTGGTTAGAAAACTAACAAAAGATGCATGCATGTACTACATGTTTATATATTTTAATAAATGAATTGAACATATGGGCACCAATAAATAGAATAACAACGTTTTCTGCTAAAGTGATCTTCCGACGATTGTAAACAAATATTTTTTTGTTGTACAAACTGGGTAGGCATTGTCTCTATTTTCCTAGGTGTGAAGTAATGACGAAGCAAATATATATTTCGATATAACATACCGTAGTACAAAGAAGATCGCAACCTAGCTCAGCTTTCGCCAGCGCTCCGTCTAATCGCCTGTTCATACAACCACTTTCGTCTCTCATGGCGTCTGGCTGAAGCGATCTATTACGGCCAGTAAATCCACATAGGAATTTGGAAATCGCTTCAAGGAATTCGGGATTGTGTTTGAAAACCTGTGTGCCAGTTTGTCAGTAATTCTAGGCGCCTCGAAACCGTTACGATCGGACGTGAATCTTACGTAGCACACGTCTCGGCAACATTTCGCAACCATGGTTCGTATTACGGAGTGCGATGCGGGTGACTCGGCAGCATCCGACCGCGTGATCGATCAGTATGGCCGTTGGGTATCCGACGGTGACGAGGATGATGAGGAGGAGGAGGAGGAGGAGGAGGAGGAGGAGGAGGAGGAGGAGGAGGAGGAGGAGGAGGAGGAGGAGGAGGAGGAGGAGGAGGAGGAGGAGGAGGAGGAGGAGGAGGAGGAGGAGATGGAGGAGGAGGCGAGGCGGATCGCGAGGCGAGAGTTCATGGAAGCCGCGGCGGCAGGCGCAGCGAGGGCGGCGGCGGGAGCGGCGGCGGGAGGTCGATTGCTTGGGAGCGGGTTGTTGGGAGAGAAACACGAGGAGGACGAAGAGGGAGAGAAGGGAGAGGAGGATGATGAAGAAGACGAGGAGGAGGAGGAGGATGAGGAGGGCTGGAATGACGTAGGAGGCAACGAGGATTGGATCGGCGGAAGGGGCGGCGGCGCAAGAGGGGGGAGCGGCGGAGGGGAGTTGAATCTGCGCGCGACGATGGGGGCGGCGGAGGAGGCGCAAGATATGGCGCGATGGGTGGGCACGGACGATACACTCGATATGGAGGAGGAGGAGGACGATTACGACCGATTCGCAGAGGCCGTGGGATTGGGAGGATTTGGAGGGGGCGGCGGGGGCAGCGGCGGAGAAGCTGACCTGGAGCGCGAGGTTTCTGACGAGGAAGCGGATGAGGGTGACGTGGCGGCGGGCGGTGGCAGGGTTTTGGAAGGGGATGGGAGGGTAGGCGCGGGAAAGGGAGGGGCGGGTACGGGAGGAGCGGGGGGTGCGGGGATGGGGGGAGCGTCGGCGGGAGCGCTGGTGCCAGTGGGGAGGGGGAGGGGGAAAGGGAAGGGGCGGGGGAGGGGGGTGAGGGGGAAGGGGAGGGGGCGCGGGGGCGGGAGAGGGCTGGGCCGGGAGAGGGTGGATTGGCGGAACGAGTTTCAGGAGCATGTGGATCGAGTGGGGCTGATTTTCCAGCGGATGGGAGCCGGGGAGGATCTCAGAGCGGCATCACAAGGCGCAGCGCTAGAGGCCGCTGCTGCTGACTCTGCTGCTGGCGCTGCTTCTGGTGCGTCTCCTGCCGCTGTTCTTGCCGGCACTGCTGCTGCTCTTCCTGCTGCTGCTGCGCCTGCTTCTGCGGGTGCAGCCGCGGGTGCAGCGGCAGGTGCGGCGGCGGGTGTTACGGCGGGTGCGGCTGGCACGAGGCGGGGGCGAGGGGACGTGGAGAGTGCAGCGCGGAGGCTGGAGGAGGATTGGCGGCAGGCGCAGGGGTCCGGCGCTGCTGCCGTGGCCGCTGCTGCGGGCCTGCTGGAACCCTCCTGGGCGTCGCATGGACTGGGAGGAGCGCAGATTGAGGCACTCGGGAAAGGAGCAGTGGCAGGAACAGGAGCTGGAGCAGGAGCAGAAGCAGGGGCAGTAGCAGGAGGGGGAGCAGAAGCAGGAGGAACAGGAGCATCAGCGCAGGGAGTAGCAGCGAAGGACGGCCAGGACGGAGCAGCAGGTGGGGAAGGCGAGCAGCAGGGCGCGGGACCCTCAGCAGGAGTCTCACCCGAACCGGCTGTGCAGGGAGCAGCAGGCGCAGCAGCAGGGGCAGCTTTGGCAGCAACAGCAGGGGAAACAGATGCAGCAGGGGCAGCAGGTGCAGGGGGGTGGCGTGGCAGGCAGAGCTGGAACGAGGCATTCGATGAGCTCTTTAAAGCTGGCACAACGGCAGGTGGTGGTGGTGCTGCTGGTGGTGGTGGTGCGAGTAAGGAGAGCGGCAGCGTTGGAGCTGGTGCTGCCGTTGGTGTTGTGAGTGATTTCCGCCTGGGGGAGGGGGGTTGGGGTTCAGGGCTTTGGGGCAGGGGGGCAGGGGGGAGGAAGGCGCGGCAGTTTGGGAGTGTTGAGGGAGAGGAGGGAGGGGGGAGAGATGGTGAAGGGATGAGAGAGGAGAGGGGGGGGAATGGTGGTGGAAGGGAGGGTATGGGGAAGGAGGAGGATGGGAGGGGATGGTGGGAGAAGGATTTGGAAGATATTGGTGGGAAGGATGATGATGGGGAGAAGAGTGGTGGGGAGGAGAGGGCATGTGGAGGAGTGGGTGTGGGTGTGAGTGATGTTGACATGCATGAGGAAGAGGTGGGTGCAGGTATTGCTACTGCTGCTACTGCTGCTGCTGCTGCTGCTGCTGCTGCTGCTGCTCCTTCTGCTCCTGCTGCTACTGCTCCTGCTGCCACTACTGCGGCTGTGACTGCTGCTGTTGCTGCTGCTGCTGCTGCCACTGGTCCTGCTTCTGAGGGGGAAGGTGGCCTTGCTTCTGCGATGGTGATTGCTAGTGCTGATAGTGCAATCGCGGATGGTGGTGGAAAGGAAGCAGGTGCTATAGAGCCGGCAGGACGAACGGACGAGGGGGAAAAGGAGAGCAAGGGGAAGAGACCTGCAGGACAGCTGATTACAGAAGGGGTTGTTGAGGTTGCAGTGACAGGCGAGGGAGAAGAGGGAGAAGGAGAAGGAGAAGGAGTTGTTCCAGGTAAACAAAGTGAAAGAGAAGGCAAAGTCGGTGACAAGGAATGGGGTGATGCGAGCTTGCAGGGGCATGGCGTGGGGGTGGTTCCTGTGGAGATGATAGGGGCGGATGGGGGTGAGTCAGAGGAGCGAGGGATGGGAGTGGAGGCAGGAGAGGAAGGAGAGGGCGTGGTGGAAGTGGAAGGTAAGGAGGAGCACGAGGAAGGGGAGGAGAAGGGAGGCTACATTGCAGCTGCTGATGCTGGTGCTGCTGCTGGTGCTGCTGCTGGTGCTGCCACTGCTACTGTGGCTGCTGCTGCTGCTGCTGTTTCTCCTGCTGACAGTGCGTCTGAGTCCAAAGCCCTTGTCAGTAGCAGCAGCAGGGGCGCAGCATTGAAGGGAATACTGAAGCTGGGCAAGCGGCCGAGGGCAGACACAGAGAGAGGAGCAGGCAATAACGAGGAGGAAGGCAGCCACAATTTAAAGCAGGGACGGGACATTGGAGCCACAGGAGCAGCAGTAGAAGGAGCAGGAGCAGGAGCAGGAGCAGCAGGAGGAGGAGGAGGAGCAGCAGCAGCAGCAGCAGGAGTAGGAGCAAAGGAGGGCGATGGTAGCACGAGGGAGAGTGGCATGGATGGGGTGAGGGAGGGGCGGAGGCAGAGGCAGCGCAGGGTGAGGTTCGCCCAAGGAGTGGTTGGTGGGGAGGAAGAGGAAGGCGAGAGCCCCTTAGGGAGCTTATTCCGCATGGGGTGGCAGGGGCAGGGGCAGGGGCGGGGGGGAGGGAACGGTGGCATGGGTTCGGGGTGTGGAGGGAAAGGAACGAAGGACGATGGAGGTGCGTGGGGAAGGGGAGGTGGGTGGGGAGGTGGGGGAGCGTGGGCGGGGGGGAAGAGGCGGCAGAAGATGGGCGTGGGGCAGAGGCTGCTGGGGTTGATATGTGGGCAGATGAGCCGGGCTAATGTTAGTGGGGCTGGGCCTGGGGGAGGAATGGCCAAGGGGGGAGGGGGCGGTGTGCAAGGACAAGGGGTTGTTGCTGATGCTGATGTGGATGGTGCAGCAGGGAGTGGACGAATGGATGCCACTGCTGCTACAGCTACAGATGCTACAGCTGCTACAGATGATACAGATGCTACAGATGCTGCGGTTGCTTTAAATGCTACAGATGCGATGGAAGGAGCTGAGGAAGGTTCCAAGGGCGCTCAGGGCATGCAGGAAGACACATCAGTGGAGGGAAACAGAGGGGCTGCAAGAGGGAAGCAGCAGGCGGAAGCAAACAAGGGGTTAGGTGGGAATGGAGGTGGTGGTGGAGTGAGGGAGCCTGGTAGTGCAATGGTGGTGGGTGGGACGCCCGGAAGGAGTGGTGGAGAGGGGTTGGAATCGGTGAGTGTCGGCATATCTGGTCCAGGGAGCAGCGGCGCGGCTGGAGAGGCAGAGCAGGGGACGAGTGATGGGGGCAGTGGTTGGGGCGGGAAGGGGAGTGGAGGAGGGGGGAGGGGACGAGGGGGACGCGGAGGAAATGGGAGCGGAGGAAGGGGGAGTGTTAGCCGTGTGCCAGACCACGTGCGCAACCCACACAAGTACACGGCTTATGAGGTGGACTGGTGGGCTGGGGGGTGGGGTGAAGGGGGCCCTGCAGGCGAGCATGGGGAAGGGGCCAGTGCTGGGGGGATGGGGGAGATTAGGGGGAACGGGGGGAATGAGGAGATGGGGGAGATAGGGGAGTATAGAGCAGCTCTGCAGCAGACTATGGCTGTGAGGCAAGGGGGAGCAGGCAGACTGGGGGACTCTGGTGGTGGAGGAGGTGGAGATGTGCGGGGGGGGGGTGAGACAGGTGAGGGAACAGTGAGCGGCAAGGCAGGAGTAGCAGTATCAGGGGCAGGGGGAGGAGCAGGAGTGGGAGCAGGGGCAGGAGTGGGACTGGGAGTAGGGGTTGAAGGTGGGTTGCCGAAGCGAGTTGTGTTTGTGAGGCGCACGGAGAGGCAGGCTGGTGCAGGCCGGAAGGACAGGCACGACAAGCACGACGACATGCAAGTTGACGGAGCTGCTTCTGCCGCTGCTCCTGCTGCTGCCGCTGCTGCTGCTGGTAGTGGCGATACTACTGGTGCAGGTGGGGATGTGGGTGGGGGTGGGGGGACAGGTCCTCTTGGCATAGCAGCATCTGGTATGCTGGATGATGCTGATGCCACTTCCATTCTTGATGCGGACATTGCTGCTGCTGCTGCTGCTGCTGCTGCTGCTGCTGCTGCTGGTGGTGCTGCTGCTGCTTCTGAAAACGAATCAGTTGCTGTTTCTGCGACTGCTGGTAGAACGGGCACCAATGGTGCTGTTGATTCTTCCAAGGACGTGTCTGCTAGCCCTGCAGCCACAGGGGATAAGGAGGGGCCTGGGACACGGCCAGCTAAGGGAGGGTTCAAGATGGGCGGAGGAAAGATGGGCAGGAAGAATTTTCGCAGAGGAAGGGCAGTGGAGGAAGACGCAGAAGGTATGCAGGAGGAGAGTTGAGATGAGATGTGTGAGGGAGGGGGGCCTGCATGAACGACATTTTTCAGATACATGCTAAGGTGACGTTTCCCCAAAAGCACAGTTCTGAGAGGGTGTGCTGTGCTGTTCCTAGGTCCTATGGCTGACGTTGATGCTGATGCAGTTGCATGGGTCTGGAACAGATGTGCTGCGTGCCATTTTCAAGTCGTGTACAATTACCAGATGGATTCGCCAAGAGTTTGAACTATAGAGCTGGCTTGTGTGGGTTTGATGTTGCCTATACTGCATAGAGATAATTGTACCACTGGTATCATGCTATGTTTCATGAGAACTACCAATGCCGTGTGTTCCTAGTCCAGTACAAAGTGTTTCATGATAGGAAGTACCGTATCACATCAATATAGGTAGTGTAGTGTGCCTTTTGATTCCCAGCAAAACGATGACTGAACTAGAGCACTGGTGGATTGTACTTGAGAGTACACACACACTGTGTTCCGCGTGGACTCCCCCGTGCTCAACATTTACACCTAGTCCGCGGTATTTTAACCGCCGCTATCTTAACCGCGCGAGGGTACTTCTCCTTGGTCAAACTTTTTTATACGAGTAGTTTTAAACTTTATTGAGGGTATAATCTAGCATACCCTTTGTGAGGCGACGGCAGTCAAAACCTGGTCAATGCCGATCCGCCCTCTATTTCGGAGCACTAAGTGTGAGTTTCTTTAAAAGGAAATGCTTTTGGCTAAGAAACAATAGCCTTGAAGTCTCTGGGTGCCCATCTCATTACCCAAAAATGAACAAAGGGTGTTTGAAGCAAAACAGTTCACGTGGTTAAAATACCGCGGACTAGGTGTAGGCTGCGGATGGCTCGATCGTCGTCGCCTTCTCCCGTTGGGTGGGGCTGACCAATCCCTTTTCCGCTAGCCCGATTGGTCAAAATCCTTCCGGTGGAACAAATTTCGTTTTGGGGAGCCCTGAAGGATCCGATTTCTGAAAGATGCTCACCCTGCAACCGCAGGGTGCCATTCGCAGCATACCAAACCGAAAAGGGGGATGTTTTCCCCATATCGAACCGACTTGTGGAGTTTTTAGCGAACACTATATTTCGTGAACCTACCAACTGTGGGCCAGTCGGTGTCGAGAGGCCTCGACACAAATAGATAGTGAGCTGGTGAGGGGGCACACACATTGTGTGGGACAGCACTTCCAATCAAACCCTCTTATCGTCACCTATGACTTGATAGGCCGACACCTATTTCAGCATGGTGCTAGTGGAATCGATTTCGGACATGGTAGTGTTTCGCTTACGATTCAACTGCAAAAAGGGGCGAACTCCAGCCATGTCAAGGGGAGCCTTGGTGGTGCTTTAATTCTGCTGTATTTGCAGTGTGGTGACATATACTCACTCGGACAAGCAGACCAGAATGGGTAAAACGCCCAGATGTCCAGACCCCTATGAATGTACAGTAGAACCAGCTGTGCCGAATCGCATATGCGATTCGAATCGACCACACTTATCTGGAAGGTAACGACAGCTGTCCTCAACTTTGTTTTGTCGGTAAGCTTCAGGTTTTTTATACAGTAGCCAGCTGGCGGATATTTCTCGAACAAAATAATATGTGCACTGTTGAACCGCACATGGGACAGCATCACACGTCGTTACAACTGGGATGTTTTTAGCTCGTTAGGTTGCACGTATTAACTGTATTTTCGCCTTTCTGTGTGCATTAAAGCGGTTCAGTTTCTCAATGCATTCCCCCAAGCACAATGGTGAACAAGGAGCATTGAGACAAAGTGTCACTTCCCAAATGCTTAATTGCCACACCCCACTAATTTTACCGTCGAGACCGCAGGGTTACTAGCATTTCTTCCCACGTGCTTCGAGAAGGTCCATACACTATTTGCAGCGATCCTTCCGAGCCAGCTTCCTCCGCTTGTCTGTTTGTAACGCAATCCAACCTCGAAAACCACCCAGCCCGCACATGTTTTGGCTCTGCCAATCGCATCGCAACGCAACGACCCGCGCTTCCCCCACCCACGGACGGACCTGTCTCTCCTCTCCCCCGTGTTGATGCTGCTCCACCCCACCCACCTGTGCGTGTAGTGTAGGTCGAATGGTAAAATAAGCACCTAAACCCTCAACTCCAGCTTTGTTCGACTCGACACAAACACGGCCCCATGACGCACTGCCAAGCTCAAAAGGCATTTGCTTGTTAGGACGAGCTGTTCAACCAAGCGTTTGTAGCGAGTCATGGCAGCTGCAACGGCTTCTATCAAAGCACCTCATCCGGTAGAACGTGGCGCCGTCGAGTCCGATGTTTCCAGTCGACTCACCACCTTTTCTGAGTGCACGACAAGCTATGGCACGGCGGAAACTCTTCCATCTAGCAGCAGCACCACCAGCAACAGCGACGTCGGCGTTACCTCGACCGCGTTCAGGTCAGCACGGGAGCCCCTTCGGAGCGTCGCCGCGTGGCCTGCCCCCCGCCTTCCCCCGAACCCACTGGGCATCACATCCGCTCGTTCCGCCATATCCCATCGCGAGTACGTCCGCGACGCTCTCAAGTCCTGTCGTTGCCCCTGCTGCTGCCGGGACGACGACGCGGACGACGACTTGTCCTCTGCGCCTTCGTCGTCGCCCGGCGACGCCCATGCGACTGACCATGCGACGGTTTCCTCAGGGCCAATTGAGAGCGGCCACCATAGCAGCGGCATTAGCGGGCGGCATGGCCGAAGCTCCCGGTTCAATCGCTCGTGGTCGCGCTTTGGCGCGGCGACATCCGCGGGCAGTGGCGAAAGCGGCAGCAGGAGCGCAGAGCTAGAGGCGCAGCAAGAAGGAGACAAAAACCACCACAATTACCAGCAGCAGCAGCATCAGCAGCAGGAGCAGGAGCAGAACTTAGGAGCCGAGACGGGTTTCCGTTTACGTCAGCAGCAGGACTCACAGTCACCAGTCTGCCGCCCAATACCGCACCAGCCGTTCTTCCGACCGCCAACGCCCATCCCCTCGTTAGAAGCACCCCGCAGCCCCGCTCCCTCCACGCGGCCCGCGGAAGCGGCGACGGGCCCGCGGGCGCTGAGGGGAGATGCGGGAAACGCGGAAGGTGATGCGGTTGATGTTTACGGAGTGTTAGGAAGGGGCGAAGCGGAGGAAAGAGCAGGCGCGGCGGTAAGGCCGCAAGGAGTGTGCGCTGAAGGGGATCCTGAGGAAAGTGGTGCGAGCGGGAGTGCGGTGGGCGGAGGAAAAACGGCAGCGGGGAGCAGTTGGGAAGGACCCGTACCGGCAGTACCGGCAGTACTGGCAGCACCTGCAGCACCGGCAGCGGCGTCGGCGGAGGAGGAAGAAGGGGAATCGAAACGCGCGGAGGCGCAGATTGCGGGAGAGGATGGCGGCGAGAGAGGCGACGCGGGCGGCGCCGGCGGCGATGTTGACGACGCATTTCTGTTGGACGGCGACCTGCTGGTGGAGATTCTGTCGCCGCCAGACGACGGCCATGGAATTATTCCCGCCGCGCTCCACTGCGCGCAACACTCCTCCGCCAAGTGGTGTCATCCCCCGCTCGCCTTCCCCCTTCCCCCGCTCTCCATCCCTCCCCCTGCCGTCCCTCTCGCCACGCCCTCGCGCGCCTCCCCGCCAGTCTCACCCCCCGCGAGTTCCGCCAGTCTCCGCCAGTTTCCCCCGACCCTCCCCGCTCTTGAACTCTCCGACCCTGCTTGCACGCCGTCAACGCCGCGCCCTCCCTTCCCCCTCTCTCGCACTCCCTTCAGTGCCCCTGCACTCTCCCCCGCGCAGGCTTCCTCCCCCTCTTCCCCCTCTTCTTCCCCCTCCCCGTCGTCCTCCTCCCCCTCCTCCCTCTCCCCCGTCTCCCCGCAAACGCCCTCTTCCCCTTACCCCTCCAACTCCGCTAAATCTTTTCCCCCGGGGAAGACACGCGGGCTTCCCCGCGCGGGCTCCCTCCTTGCGCCTCCCCCTGCGCCCCTCGCCGCGCTTTTCTCCACCTTGGCGGAGCATCTCTCTCTGCGCGTGGCGCTCTGGCGCCGCCAACGGCTGCTCAAGGCGGCTACCGCGCGCGCCAGTGCGGAAGGAATCGGTGGCAGAGGCGGCGGAAGGGGAACCGTGCGCGTGGACGCGGGGACGGTGCGCGACATTGTGCGCGCGCAGGAAGATCTCCGCGCGGAAGTACGCGCGTGGTGTGTGGCGGAGACCTCGGGGGAAAGGCCGGAGAACCGCGGACTTGGTTGCAGCGACCAAAGCGGGAGAAGGTGCGGTAACTGGGGAGAGGGGGGGGCGCAAGGGGGGGAGGAGGGGGAGGAGGCGGAGGAGTGTGGGGACGCGATACTGGGCGGAGGGGGGAGAGACGGCGGTCCGCGCGTGTGGTTTGAATGGAATGGTAGGCAGTACTATCTGAAGCCATGGCAGGCGATAGTGGGCGACGCGGACTTCCCGGGTCAATACGCGCGCATTGTGAATAGCCTCGAGCGCCTCTCCGCCGTCGTCAGCGCCCCGGAGCAGCAACGCGCGGAGGTGCAACGCACGGAGCTTCTCGAACCGCAGCAGCAGCAGCAGCAGCAGCAGCAGCAGCAGCAGCAGCAGCAGCAGCAACAGGCGAGGGCGGAAGCGGAAGAGAAGGAGCAGATCCGCAAGCTAGGCGTGCGCGGGCGGTACCTACGCCAGCTGCGTGAGGGGCGGCGGGGGGAGCCGCCACTCCAATGGCTGGACGACGCGGCTGCGGCGTACGTGCTGGACGGAGGGGAGTGGCAGCACGTGGGGTCGCCGCGCTTCTGCGCGTGGATCGCGCATGTGTGCCGCTTCCCCCACTGGCACATGCCCTGTGTGGCGCACCGAGCCACCAGGTACTGACCTGCCAACAGTGCCTTGTCCACCTGTGTCCACCTGTGTCCACCTGTGTCCACCTGTGTCCACCTGTTACTCAAGTGCCTGCTCTCTGCCCTTCTCCTCCCTGCTCCACCCGTGTCCTTTCCCCCTGCTCTCTGCCCCTCTCCCTGCTGCTCCACCGCCCTCCTTGCTGCCCCCCCCCTCCCTCCCCCCCGTGCACCCCCCTGGAACCCCACCCTCCGCGGACGCTCCTGGCGTACCCACTCCCCTTCCCCTTGCCCCCCCTCTCCCTGTATTTATCCGGTTGATCCGGTTGCAATGCGACCCCCGGTTGCAATCCGACCATATCCACTCCTGTATTTACTCCGCCTGCAATGCGACCCCCCTCTTACCCCTTTTTTATTGCCACCCTTCTCTCCTCCCCTTTTCTCTCCCCCGTTCCGTTCTCCGCTACCCCCTCTGCCTCTCATCCCACCAGGGTAGTGGACATATTCGGTGGGCCGGCATGTGTAGCAGCGAACTTAGAAGACTATTTCCGTCTGTACGGAGCCGACACTGCAGCATCCCTGGCCTCCGCCCTGCCTCCACGCCACCAGTACGCTGGTAGGAGCACGGCTTCTGCTCGTGTGGATGGGCGGGGGGGAGGGCTTGGTCCTGGTCAGGGGGGAATTGGTGGTGGAGGAGTGGAGGAGTGGAGGCGGGAGTTTGGCGACATGCGGGGGTTTTGTGAGTGGTTGGATGCGGCTAAGGCTCTGGACCGGAAGCAGTTGGAGCAGCGGGAGGGATCAGCCTCGTTGACCACTGACAGCAGCAGCAGCAGTAACAGCGTTTTCAGTGGAGGTGCGTGGAGGGTGATAGAGGGTGCCATTGTGGTGGTGTGCCACATGAAGCCTTCACGTGTTGCTCTCCTCGCACAGGCCCTCCACACATCTCCCCGCCAGCTGCAGCAGCACCAAGAGGAAGAGCAGCAGCAGCAGCAGCAAGAGCATGAGCAGGTGATGCATGAGGGCATGTGTGTGGCAGAGCGGCTGCTGCATCGCTTCCTGGCCTTCCACCTGCCACCCAAGTTCCAGTCCAGCTGCTGAAGGGATTCTTGAGATGGAACGGGCCGTGTAGGGGAGATGAGATGCTGTGACGGGTCATTTTCATGCTAGGTGCACTGTTGTTTTGTGCACTGTACAGTGGGTACCGTACTCGTTATGATGGCAAAACAATTGCTTTCCGCATGTATATTATTACAGTATATCTAGTGATTGTTCATAGCTGAGACATAATATGATGGTCTCCACAAATGCACCCTAAAGCGTATGCTATGCATAGATGCCCAAGTTTGTGGCTTCTAGCATTTGACATACGGTATCAAAGGTAGTGCTTCAATAAATCCCACCAGCGTATGAGATTAAAACCCGATGCTATAAGTTTCTAAGGTTTTTAGCAACACAACACTGAAAATGGACACTTTATTCCTCCTAAGGTTCTGTAAAAAAAACACTGGCAGAGACTGCACCCTTCCCCCCCCCCCCCCCCCCCCCCCCCCCCCACCTCCTTTCCCCCCTCCACTTACGGTGGTACCACCACACCACATCACACCACAGAAAGTAAAGGAACCATGTTGCACTAAAGGGTGCATCAAACAACGGGCATGGGTAAACAATCTCATCACACTCCAATCAGTGTAGAATCAGATGTACCGGTACCGGTATGTTACGCATGAGGGGCTGAATAGCAGCAGGGTGCGCAGTGGTAAGGAAGGAGGGCAGATGGATATGGAACAAGGCAGGCAGGCAGGATGCTAGGGAAATGATTGCATTGCATTGCAGTCGCTATCTGTGCGCAAGGATTGCACCGCAATCGTGAGTCGTGTGCAGCGACTGCACTGTAGAGCCGAGCCGATCGTTGAGACGAGACGGTTTCAGGGGAACGTTGGGCCATGGAGCAATGGGAGAGGGCATGCGCTGCCGAGATGGAGCAACGGTATGCTTGTGTGCCGTGTGGGTAAGGAGGGAAGAAATGTGCAGGCAGGGAGTGTGTGGGTGAGAGAAAGAGAGGGAGAGGGGGGTGGAGTTGGAGAGGGAGAGGGAGGAGAGGGAGAGGGAGATGGGAGGGAGTGAGAGGGAGAGGGAGAGGGAGAGGGAGAGGGAGAGGGAGAGGGAGAGGGAGAGGGAGAGGGCGAAGAAGAGGGCGAAGGAGAGGGCGAAGGAGAGGGCGAAGGAGAGGGTGAAGGAGAGGGCGAAGGAGAGGGCGAAGGAGAGGGAGGCGGGTGTGTGTGGGTGCAAGCGGTTCTAAGCGGGAACCACGGGTCTGGGTCGAGTGGGAGGGAAGACCCGACCACCAATGTCAATCTTGATCGGCATCTCCTGTGCACGTGCAGCAGACGAGGGGGGAAAGTGGGGGGAAGGGGAAAGTGGGGCGGGGGAAGATGAAGGAAAAGGTCACGAAGGAAAGGGACAGTGATGGGAGGGAAGACCCGGCCACCGATGTCAATCTTAATCGGCATCTCCTGCTCTCATGCACCAGGCAGATGGGGGATGGGCGAGGAAGGGAACGGAGGGGGGGAACGCGCAGGTGGTGGGGGAGTGGTGAGGGGTTTAGGGAAATGAAAGAAGAGGTAGCTTGTGAGCAATTCGAGAAGGGCGAGACTGGAAATGGCGATACTGATGGGAGCTGTTTTTTTTTTTAAATAATACTGGGTTTCTCAAAAAGGATAGGCTCAAGGATAGGCTCACCTTGAAAAGGAGGTCAAATGCAAGCAGGTCCCACGGGAGAGTGAGCGAGATGAGACAGCACCGCAGCGGCTGCACTGCCGGCGCGCCCCCTGCTGCTGCCTTGCCCTTCCCTCCTCCTCCTGCTCTGCCTTCTCCCGATGACCCACCACCAGCACCAGAAGCACCACCACCGCTGCTGCTGCCACCACTGCTGGTGCCAGCAAGAGCACTTCCTCCTGCTCCTCCTCCTCCTGCAGGCGTCACTCCCCCAGGGGAACCAGCATCTTCCAAATCATCATGAAGCATCGTACGCTTAGGCGGTGTCTGCGTCACCTTTTTGAAAAACCCCGAGATACGGCCGCCCCCGGAACCGCTACCACTCCCGCTTCCTCCTCCTCCCGACGAATCCCTCTCCTTGTCCTTGTTCTCCTTCTCCTTCCCCCCATGCTTCGGGCTGCCTGCATTCTCCCCGCCGCCTCCCAGCTTCTGCAGCTGCTCCTGCACCGATTTCAACTCCACCTGAAGCTCTCTCAACCGCTGCTGATTCTCCTCCTTCTTTCTCTTCCTATCTTCCGCCTCTTCCGCCGCCTCCTTCCCCTTCCCCTTCCCCTTGTCCTTCTCCACCTCTTCCTGCTGCTGCTGCTGGGCCTCCACAAGAGCCATTAGCTCTGACTGCACGGACCATAGCTTGCCTTGGAGCTCCGAGAGAGAGGGTCGGTGGCGGTTGTCCCTTTCCTTCTTCTTCTTCTCCCTCGCCTTTCGCTTTTTCTCAGTTTCCTCTGGGTGCACTGCAGTGGGGGTAAAGGGCGAGACATAATACACAGAAGGTTGAAGTTAGAGGTTTTTTTAGGCGCCCCAGAGAGGGACGGTCGGTGGCGGTTATCCCCGTCCTTCTTCTTCTTCTCCCTGGGCTTTCGCTTCTTCTCGGTCTCCTCTGGGTGCACTGCGGTGGGGGTAAGGGCGAGACAGAGTACACAGAGACTTCTGAGAATTCTCAAAATCGCCTCCAACGAACAGAGACCTCTGAGATTCTATAGCCCATTCAAAAATCGGCTGCAAGCACATAGTGCAGACCAGACCAGCAGTTTAATCATAGAGCTCTCAAAATCGTTTCCAGAAGAAGTATCGCACTCACCCTCAGGAGCAGGCAGCACGAGAGAGACAGCAACGTCCGCCTCCCCTCTCCCGCCTGGCCCTCTCATCACCAGCTTCTCTGGCTTGGGTGGCTGCACCTGCCCCCACATGCTGAACCCCGTGCTTCCCCCTGTGGCAGAGACGCGGGAGAAAGGGAGGGAGGCAGATGGGGAGGGAGCGGAGGGAGGGACGGAAAGAAAGGGAAGGGGGAGGGTGCGTGGAGGAGGGAGGAAGGGATGGTAGAACGAGAAAAGGATAAGGGGAGGGAGCAGAAGAGGAAAGAGTTTGGGACTGGTTGGCAACTTGGCAAGCGGGAGAGAATTTGAGGAGAGAGGATAGAAGGGAAGAAAGAAGGTGACTAAGGAAAGGAAGGACAAGCGAGGATGAAGTGCGAAGCAGCAGTGGGAGGAGGAGAAGGAAGGTGCAACGAGGCAAATGCAACGAGGCGACAACGTTAAGAGGTGGAGATCAAAGGAGGGCAAAGGGGAGAAACGGGAGGGAGGGGTGGAAATGAATGGAGAGGAGGGTGGAGAGGAGGGTGGAGGGCACGGCGCGCCTCAGCCAACACAACGATGCTCAAAATAATTTCTCCTATTGAGAATTTTCAAGAATGTCTCCTTGGCAAGCCTTGCATGGTCGGACAAACGGACCCATGACACAGAGCAGGGCAGGGCAGGGTAATTGTATGGAAGGGCAGGGCAGGGTAGAGCAAGGACGGGCAGGAGCTGGTGAACGGCAAAAAAGGCTTAGTCAAGTATCAGTGGGCTGACACCAGAGCACGGTGCAGGCCTAGAGAGATGCACACGGCAGGTGGGAGGAGGGGAGGAGGGGAGGGGGAGAGGAGGGGATCGTTACGAACGAGCACAACTCGACTTGAAACGTGACAGCAGAGTATAGTGCAGGTGCAGGTGCAGAGACGTGCACTCGGAGGGTGGGAGGAGGGGAGGAGGGGAGGAGGCAAGAGGCACCTTGGAAGGCGGAGCGGACAAGCGGGTAACTGACAAAGCCCGAAAAGAGAGTGATCTGAAGGGGGGTATGAAGGGGGGCGCATGAGGGCAGGGGAGTTCAAGGAGAGGGGGTTAACGGAGAGGGGAAGGCATGCAGAGGGAAGGGAAGGGCAGGGGTGAAGGAAAAGGGTTGCATGCCGTGCATAGAATTCAGAGAGTCGGTTACAAGCGCGGAGTTGGTGAGTTGGGTGCGTGGACAAAACGGGTTGGATTGGATGCAAGGAGCAAGGAGCAAGGAGCAAGGAGCAAGGAGCAAGGAGCAAGGAGCAAGGAGGAAGTCCCTCCCGTCAGTGGTCTCCCCCGCACCGCAGTGCCTTGGCCTCGCTGCTGGTGCCGCACCGAAACACACACGCCGGGACTGAGAAGAACCTCAAAACTCGTCTCACCTCACACACACCCTCCCCACGAACACACACCCACACACCCTCACACACACCCTCACACCCCCCACACCCACAACAAACACCCACCTTGGGCTGCCCATCCGTGGCCTCTCCCAGGGCCTTGGCCTCGCTGCTGGTGCCTCGCCGGAACAAGCGCCGGGACCCGTCCGGATTGACCTTCTCACACCCCTGCAGAACCCCACAAACCCCCACACACACCCCCGCACCCACACACCTTGGGCTGCCCATCCCCCAGTGCCTTGGCCTCCCCCAGTGCCTTGGCCTCGCTGCTGGTGCCGCGCCGGAACAAGCGCCAGTCCCATCCCTGCCTCCCTCCCCTTTCCCCCCATTACCCCTATCACGTCTTCCCCCCTCATATCCCCACCCACAAACACCCACCTTGGGCTGTCCGTCCTTGGCCTCCCCCAGAGCCTTGGCCTCGCTGCTAGAGCCGCGCCGGAACACACGCCGGGACTGAGAGGCGCCTAGAAGTCGTCTCACACACCCTCGCAGACACAACCACAACCCCACACCCACTCCCCCACCCACACACCTTGGGCTGTCCGTCCTTGGCCTCCCCCAGCGCCTTGGCCTCGCTGCTAGTGCCGCGCCGGAACAAGCGCCGGGACCCGTCCGGGTTGACCTTCTCACACCCCGCCACACCCCTGCACAACCCCACAAACCCCCACACACACCCGCGCATCCCCCCACCCACACACCTTGGGCTGTCCGTCCTTGGCCTCCCCCAGCGCCTTGGCCTCGCTGCTGGTGCCGCGCCGGAACAAGCGCCGGGACCCGTCCGGGTTGACCTTCTCCACGACATCGTCTGGAGGGAACGCCGCGCCGCCATGTGCGTTTAGCATCACACAGAAGCAGTGATCGGGGTCCTCCAGAACCTGGCGACGTGGGGGGGAGAGGAGGGGGGGGGGGAGGAGAGGGGAGGAGGAGGGGGGGGGAGGGTACGGACGGGCAAGAATGGGGTGAGGATTGGGAGCGCCGCCCTTCCGTGTGCATTCAGCATGACACAGAAGCAGTGATCGGGGTCCTCCAAGACCTGACAACGGCGACGGGGGGGAGGGGTGGTGGGAGGGGGAGGAGGGGGAAAGAGGAGGAAGGATGGGAGAGGAACAGCAGAAAATTAGGGCGAGGGGAAAGGGGTCGGCATGGGAGAGCGACACGATGGTCCCGCATGATCCTGGGAAAGGGGTTGAGCACCAATGTTGAGCCACCGCATGGCAACGCACGGCACCGCCACACCACTCACCACTGCTTCAAAGGTGTTGTCGTAATCGTCAACAGCGAAGCAGATTTCGGGGAAGGAGGGCAGCGTCCCTCCCTCTCGCAGTCACAACACCCATCAACCCACCGCACGGCACCGCACGACACCACATGCCACCGCACAACACCGGCGGTCAGCCAGCCACTCACCACGGCTTCAAAGGTGTTGTCGTAGTCATCAACAGCGAAGCAGATCTCGGGAAAGGAGGGCAGCGTCTCCTGCGCCTTGGACGTGTCCACGTCTATGCGCGCCTTGCTGGGCGATGCAAACACCCTCTTCGTCGCCTGCACATGGAGTGTGAGAGGGGAGGGTGTGGCGGCGTGGGGCGTGGGGCGTGGAGAACGGGGCAACAGGGTATGAAGGCATGGGGGCGTGGGGGCATGGAAGCATGGGAGCATGGGGCATGGGGCATGGGGGGCATGAAACCAGAGACTTCATGTCACGGAAAGGAGACAGGCATGAGCGGACATGGTACGAGGCATTCCCATGCCCATGCCCATGCCCATGCCCATGCCCATGCCCAACCTCGTCCAGAGCAAAGAATATCGTGCGCGTCCCTTCACGTGCACCATGTACCACATGCCAAGTCGAGAGCCATGCCATGCCATGCCATGCCATGCCACGTCATGCCATGGCATGATGCGTACATCCCAACCCAAACCCACCTTGGATATGGGGTGCACAGGGGCCTTGCTTGACCTGCGATGCGCCTCCAGGTCCTGTCGACTGGGGGGAGGAGTAGCAGATGCAGGGAGCAGTGTGAGCAGAGGGAGCAGGAGCAGAAGCAGGGAGCAGTGGGTGCAGGAGCAGAAGCAGGGAGCAGTGGGAGCAGGAGAAGCGAGGGCAGAAGCAACAGGAGCAGGAGCAGTGGGAGCCGAGCACGAGTGGGATCGGAAAGAGAGGCGGTTGCAGAAAAAGCTGGAGAGTTGAAAACCGCTTGAGGCAAAGCGATGGTGCTTCTGTTGAGGTAGATGGAGCTGCCGCATGCAATGCATGCATGTAAGCACCTGCTACACGCTTCGCTTGCTTGCATTGCATCTCACACGCGCAACAGACCTGCAGATGGCGACGGTGAGTGTGAACTCTGTGTGACAGATGAGGTTCAGGTGGAAGGAGGAGTCTGTTTTTGAGGCAGCTCAACAACACACCTGCGAGTGGCAAGTGACAAAACTGCGAGTGGCAAGTGACAAACCTGCGAGTGGCAAGTGACAAACCTGCGAGTGGCAAGTGACAAACCTGCGAGTGGCAAGTGACAAACCTGCGAGTGGCAAGTGACAAACCTGCGAGTGGCAAGTGACAAACCTGCGAGTGGCAAGTGACAAACCTGCGAGTGGCAAGTGACAAACCTGCGAGTGGCAAGTGACAAACCTGCGAGTGGCAAGTGACAAACATGCGAGTGGCAAGTGACAAACCTGCGAGTGGCAAGTGACAAACCTGCGAGTGGCAAGTGACAAACCTGCGAGTGGCAAGTGACAAACCTGCAGATGGCGATGGTGAGCGTGAACTCTGTGTGGCAGATGAGGTTGAGGTAGAAGGAGTCTGCTTTTGAGGCGGCTCAGAAACAGACCTATCAGTGGCAAACCTGCGAGTGGCAAGCGGCAGACGTGCGAGTGACAAGTGACTGACCTGCAGATGGCGACGGTGAGCGTGAACTCTGTGTGGCAGATGAGGTTGAGATAGAAGGAGCGCCGCCAGTCCACCTCGTCTGCACTCTCGCCCACCACCTTCGCCAACTGTGCGTGCACGCCAAGGCACGTGCAGCCATGAGGAGATGCGGTCAGATACGTGTAGGAAAGAGGGTAGAGGGTGGAAAGGGGAGTGGGAGGAGGAGGGATGAGAGGAGGGAGGAAAAGAGAGGAGGGAGAAGAGGAAGGCGGAGAGGGAGGGGAGAAGGGGAAGGGGGGGGGGGGACGGGAGGGACGGGAGGGAAGGAAGGGAGGAGAGGGAGGGAAGGGACGGGAGGGAGGGGAGCGAGGAGCGGGAGGGAAGGGAGGGAAGGGAAAAGGGGAAGGAGAATAGAAGGGAGAAGGCGAGTAGGCAAGAAGGGAGGTAATTGATAGGGCAAGGCGAGGGAAAGCACTGGAAAAGTGGCAAGCAGCAAAGAGAGAGGGTAGAGCAATGAATGGGCACTGGCACAAGTTGCGAGGTGAGACAAAAAGTCAGGAGGGGGGCAACGAGCAGAGGAGGGCGGGAGGCAGGCAGGGAGCAAGAGGAGGGCGGGAGGCAGGCAGGGAGCAGAGGAGGGCGGGAGGCACTGACATCGGGACCCCAGCGGCGCACAAAGAAGGGCTTTGCCTTCTCTGCCTCCTCATTCGGAGGCCCCTCCGCTTGCTGCACCGCACCACACCACACCGCACCGCACCGGACCAATGCACAGAGGGGGGCGAGATGCGGGAGGATAGAAAGGGAGGAACGGGGGGGAGTTATTAGGGAAGAAGCGGGGAGGAGAGAAACGGCAGGGGAGGGGAGGGGATGGGGAGAAGGGAGGGATGGGTGGGGCAGAGACGCTGAGAACGAACGTTGTGAAGGCAAGATGAGGAGATAAAATGAGAAGCCCTGCCGCACCAGAAGCCTTGCTTGCAACACCAAACGTCTAGCAACAGCAGACAGATGCCGTGCATGCTAATTCATCCCCTTGCCGTTTTTTCTCCCCCCATTCCCCCACCCAACCCAACCCAGCCCCCATTCCTGCCTACACTAATCGGATCGAATTATTCCAGGCGCAGGTTGTTGGCTGTGTGGAGTCTCTTTGGAAAATTCTCACACGTCTCAAGAGTGGGGAGTGGGTGGAATGGAACGCAACGCAACGCACCATGACGGAACCAATGAAGTTGAGTCTGTTACACAAGGTTGATTTCTGTTCCCGTGCGCCTAATGTTTTAGACATGTCAAAACTACTGGGTGGTAGTAGTTAGTACGCACCATGAGGGAGCCAATGAAGTTGAGTATGTGACCAAAGGTTGATTTCTGTTCCCGTGCGCCCATGTGAGGAGGATGCACGCGCATATGCACAATCGTCAAATTGGCACACATGTGAGGAGGGTGGCGGCGCGGAGACGCGGAGCAGGGGAGGGATGAGGGACGGGAGAGGGGCGTGGGGGGGGGTAGGGGAGAACGGGAGGGGAGAATGGGAGGGGAGAAGGGGAGGGTAAAAGGAAAGGGAACAGTAAGTTTGAAAGGAGGTCGGGCTTTGTCAATACTGGTGCTTCGCGGCGATCAGAGCCCGACAGAGATCCTGTGGTAGCCTGGTAACCAGGCTTCACAAGAAGCTGTGAAGCTGTGAAGCAGCAGCAGCAGCAGCAGCATAGTCTGCTTCTCGCACACAGTCCCCTGTCTCTCTTTCCCCTGCCTTCTAGCACCTGCCTCTTTCGCCCCTGCCTCTCTCTCCCCTCCCTCCCCCTCCCTCTCTCTTCCCTCCCGCTTCCTCTCTCTTCTCACTGTCTCCCTCCCTCCCTCCCTCCCCCCTTCGCAGCCTCCCACCCTCCCTCACTCACTCGCGACCCACAACAGACCCACAACAACGCACCTCTTGTCTAACAAAGAACAGCATATCATCAAACAGCGCATCTGCTTTCTTCCCCTTCGCCCCTTCCCCGCTGCTGCTCCCCTCCTCTCCGTCCCCCCCGTTCGCGTCTCCCCCTTTCCCTCCCTTCCCCGCAGAATGGCTCTTCCCGTCATCTCTAACGAAATACAGATCCAGCATCTGCTGCCAATATCGACCGTCCATTAACACGGTCGCCGTATCCACGCCGTTCTCTTCCGCGCCCCCCCCTGCTGCGCTCTGCGCCTGCCCCTGCGCCCCCTGCGCCCCTTGCGCCCCCTGCGCGCCCTGCGCGCCCTGCTGCGCGGGGGAGGGGCCAGCGCCTGGTTGTGCTGCGCCTGGGCGCGGAAGGGCGTCAGAGTGCTTCCGCACTATGTCCAATACGTCCCGCCGCCTGGGGGAAGGGGGGAAATGGGGGGAAGGGGGAAGGGAGTGTATTCTTCAGGCGCCTAAAAAATAGAGGCCTGGGCGCGGAAGGGCGTCGGAGTGCTTCCGCACTATGTCCAATACGTCCCGCCGCCTGGAGGAAGGGGGAGAAGGGGGGAAATGGGGGGAAGGGGGAAGGGAGTGTATTTTTGGGGCGCTTCAGAAAATGAAGGCCTGGGCGCGGAAGGGCGTCGGAGTGCTTCCGCACTATGTCCAATACGTCCCGCCGCCTGGAGGAAGGGGGAGAAGGGGGGGAATGGGGGGAAAGGGGGGAATAGGGGGAAAGGGGAAGGGAGTGTATTTTTCAGGCGCCTAAAAAATAGAGGCCTGGGCGCGGAAGGGCATCCCGCCGCCTGCGGGGGAAAGGGGGAGGGTTGAAGGCAGTGGAGGAGGGAAGGAATAAGAGGAGCGAGTGAGGGAAGGGATGGATGAGAGCAGGGGGTGAGGGAGGAGGCTGGGGCAGTCAGCAAGAGCCATGGGATGACAACATTTTGACATGTTCTCGTGATCCTCTAATAGGTTCGAGCGAAGGAGCAGGGTGCAGCATGCGGGAAAGGAAATGGCGGGTTTCGTTCGAGCATGATAAAACGTCCATGAAATATTTTCAAGAAATGTTTTCAAGATCTCCTCACTGACGCAGTGCCAGGGTTATCAAGATTGCGCGGGCGCGATACTGCTGCTGCTGCTGGGTATTTTACTCAATCAATCCCACTCACACCAACAACCATTCTTCTCACTCGTCCCGCTCTCTCTCCCAAGCACAGGCATAACAGCCACGTCGGATCACCCGCCATCCCACCACGCTGTTCCCAAGAGAGCGCCTTGACGCGTCCCGAGACACCCCCAACCGTACCGGACAGAACTCAACCGCACTCACGTCATCTCGGAGGGGGCCTCTGCAGCAGAGCCCATTCCCGATCCTGAGCCGTTGGCGCCGCTATTACCCGCTGGCGCCGCCTTGCCGGTCCTGACGGGGCGCATAGCGCGTTGCGCATTGAGGAAGAGTAAGGGAACCGGTGCGGGGGAGTGAAGGAGGTGGAGGGAGATTGAAGCGGGGGGTGACAGTGGGGGAAAGGAGGGGTGGGGAGGGGGAAAGGGAGAGGGGAATAAGAAGCGCATTCGCACGGGGATTAGGCACGAGAATGAGGTACGCGAAGGAGGAACGTGCGACAGACTGGTGCAGATGCGCAGTAGTGCCATGCGACGGGCAATGCCATGCGACGGGCAGTGCCATGCGACGGGCAATGCCATGCGACGGGCAGTGCCATGCGACGGGCAATGCCATGCGACGGGCAACGCCATTCGACGGGCAATGCCATGCGAGGAGCAGAACAATGCGAGGGGCAGAACCATGAAAGGGGCACAGTAAGCGACGCGAGCGCGAGATGAGGTGGAGAAATCCCAGACGCAGCGTTTAGTTGCACCAGATGCACAGGCGGCTGCCAGCTGCATGCATCTACGGAGAGTGCGTGCGTGCTTGCATGCAGGTGTCCGTGCGTGCGGGTGTGGCGCGTGCTTTCCTATCGTCGGCAGTTACTCCTGCGCATGCTCACGGCGCATCCGCGCAACGAAATCGATCGCCGCACTTGAAACACACGCGTAACGACCGCAACTATCTCACCCTGCTCCTACGCCCAAACAATACTTCTCCCGCTGCTGATCGTAACGCGCCCACTCTAACGAGACACCGGCAGGACCTAGACATAGCACTGGTCAAGATGGATGAGATTAGTATCCAAGGCGCATGCCCTAAAATGTGCCCTAAGACGCGCTCCGCGTGCGAGTCCCCGCATGCCCTAAAATATGCGGTAGAAATACGCGCTGTGGACAACAATGCGGCACCAGAAGGGGTCCGGAATCGAGTCTGCTCTTATTGATCGTCGACAGCAACGGTAAGAAATGCCAGATCCGAGGCAAGAACAGGAATACCTTGGGACGAGTTCGAGATAGAGCGAGTGGGAGGGTGGAAAGAAGAAATTGTGGAGCTTTAGCTAGAAAGGAGATGACGCGAGCGATCAAAGAGTTGAGGGAAGAGTTGAGGGGATGCGAGCAAGAAGTAAGTGGGAAAAAGCACGCACTTGGTTTTCGACTTGCGGTCATCCATGAAGGCCGCAAGGCTGGACGGCGCGGTAACTAGGTGGTAACCAGGTGGTAACCAGATGGTGACCAGGTGGTGACCAGGCGGCAGAAGGATCCTGCACGTGACAAGCTGTCTCGAAGCTCGAGATCGCAAGATCCGGAATTTAAACTAGTTCTGATGTCGATGCGGTTGTTGAGTGCACGGAAGCAGGACCGACGGCGGGCTACGAGGCAGCGAGACGTCAGATGTCAACATGCGGCGCCAGGAGCTCCGATAGGAATGTAAGGCAATGGTCGGGATGGAACGCGGAATAAGATTAGGTCTGGTGAGACGTTGAGCGTGGAGCAGCCGAAGCCCACGCGAGCACCGTAGAGGATCGTTAACGGCTTCGTCACCACCGCCTAATCCCGTCACCACAGCTACCACAATTACGGAAATCGTACGGCAAACTGCACTGGTTTTACTGATACCATTGGCAAGCTGAGCCTGAGATGTGGTCCTGCGGTGTTCTGCTGCTGGAATGGAGAATGAGGGCGAGAGAGAGGGAAGGGATTTGAAGGGAACACGGACGAATAAAATAAAACTCGCGAGAATGTCGCACTGAACGCAAGTTGGGCAGGTAGAGCAGCAGCACTCTGTAATGTACTGAACTGATGAAACAAGATTTTTGCGCAAGCGGACAGAGGTGTGTTCCAAGCGCACTGTAGATTTCTGTGTTGCGCGGGGTCGTCGGAATAAGGAAGGACCCTGGGGTTGGCTGACGAATCGTCGAGTGGTCCTACGCGAAGTAGGCTCAAGGCGAGGACCGCCAGTCAATAGCCGCTCGCCATGTGCCCCTTGCGAATCTCGGTTTTGCAGGGGGTTGGGGGAGCCAGAGCGGAATAGCTCCGCCTGCTTTCCGCCCTTCTCGCTGTCTCCGCAACAATGCTGGCGAGTCAGGCGCGTGCTGAGGTTGTGTGGCCCGATGGCTGCCATGGGTGACTGTGTTGGCTCATGTTGCGCTGACTCCTTGCGAACGTCCCTTTCTGTTGCATAATCGGTGTATACATTATAAAGAATAATCCGTTGAGCTTTGACTCAGAAAGAGCGTTATGAAGAATGGCGACGGGCCCATCACAGAAACTAGTCCTGATACGCATCTTATGGCTGACAGGATAGGTAGAGACAGTAGAGATCTCCTTAGAGAGCCCACTGTTTGGTTAGTTCAACCAAGTAATAAAATACACCAGAATAGCAGAGGACGCACTCCATAACAGCATTGATACCACACAAAGTTATCCACATCTACCATATGTCCACATCACAGCCCATCTACTCATCTTCATCATCATCAGCCTCTGCCTCCTTCAGCCACTTCACGAATGGCTCAGCCAGCTTACGAACACTTGCTGCCTGTTCCTTGTCAAGCAAATCATTTCCTCCCTTCTCGTGCCACTCCAGGATGACATCCTCTTCCAGAATATCCTCATCGTACAGAGCCTGAAAAAAAACACGACAGATGAGGCAATGCCCAAATGAAAATCACCAGACGAGTTCCAGCACTAACAATAGTGAATGAAACGAGTTCTCACCTTTAAGACAAGGGCAATCTCCTTGCCAGCATCTCCCGCCTTGACAGCGAAGAAAAACTCCATAGCAAACAGAAGCAGCTTCTGCTTCTCCTCGTCCTCATTAACGATGGCGGCGAACACAGCCTTCTTCTTGACGAACTCCTTCGTGAAGCCCTTGGAGATCCCGTGCATCATGGCCTCGATCAGCGCAGCAAGAAGATCCTTGGTAACCGTCATCTTGAGAACATGGTTGGCTACCTCGGCCAGCTTGTGCGTCTTGATGTAATCGCTCAGCTCGGAAACCAGGACCTGATGCGGATCCACAGGCTTTTCCTCGACCTCGACCTTGCCATTCGTCTTCGACACGTGGCCGTTCTGCTGAGGACTCTTCACCTCCTTTTCCTCAGTAGACACCATCACCATCTCGGCCGTCGCCGCACTCAGCTGCTCCTGAATACGTTTCTTCGCTGCCTCAGCCGACGTGTCAGTCTGCCACTCGACGTCGTCATCATCGTCTTCCTCCTCATCCTTGTTGCTCGAAGCCGGAGATTCCAGCTTCTCGTCATCCTCGGACTTCTTCTTAGAGCTCTTTTTCGTCGAGTTCTTCTCTCCGTCCTTAGATTTCTTGCCCTTGGATTTCTTCTCGTCGTCAAGAGCTTCACCAGCTTTCAGGCGTTCCTTCTCCGCACGTCTCATGGTCTTCGATGCCTTCTTCTTAACTTCCGGGGGATTGTTGAGGATGAAGGTGGTCAGCTTGTCCCGCATGTCGACATCCGAGACAAAACCACATGCAGCACACTTAAGGGTGATCATCTGGTTCTTGGTGATGATGACCTCAGTTTCCGGATTGCTGCAGCCGTAACACTGAACGTACTTCTTGATGAAACCTTCAAGGAGCTGAACCAGCTTCGTGGTGTCGTGCGCGCCGTTCACGGTAGAAGTGCCCGTCTTCGCGTCAAACTTCGACTGCGCTCCCAGCACGCAACCGAAGTACTTGGTGGTGTACGCAGGAGGACGTGCAAGAGCCTTGGCAACATCGACCATGTTCACAACATTGGTCTTAATGCCGTTACCACGTCCCTCGATCTTCGTAATCAGCTTGGGCATCTTGTACCGGTAGAAGCCATCGTCCTTGTTGTCCTGACCGATGTTAACGAGAGCCATGATGACGTTTCACTTAACGATTAAAGAACTCGACGAGTGGATGATTAAGAAGCAGGCAGCAAGCACCGCACGGAACCACCACGCAGCTGGTAACGCTTTTTAGGAACAACCGAAACAGAGGTGTATGAGATCAGCTCCTTCTTTCTCGGAGGAGAACCAGCATGCCGTTTCCTTGTCGTAGGAAAATACTCTGCGGGCAGGCCTGCCGACCTGAGAACAGCGAAGGTGTCAACAGACATAAAAAAACACTGGAACTTGGAAGTCTCCACCTTGGATGGGTGGGCCGACAGCTTTCTAAACGGCAACGCTGACAAACCCAGCGACCAGATCTATTGACAGTCGAGCAGGCAAAGGCAGATTATGCTTGCGATAGGCAGCGGAAGCAGCCACAGAAGCAAATACTAAAACAGCTGATTGTAAGTTTGAGGCTACGGAGGAAATTAGAAACCCTTGGCCAGAGAAGATAGTGATGGGTTGGTTGTCAGGAAGGGAACACAACGTCAAGGTGAGTTGAGAACGATTCTGCACTCATCAATCATAAAAGGGGACGGGATGGATGGATGGAAGAGGTGTGTGGTTCCCGCTATAACATTTTCGAATCTCCAGGTGGCACTGGCAGTGGTGAACCACCATTCACCTTTCATGCTTGCTTCCTTTACCACGCGAAATTGAAATTCGGAACTGCCCGTGCGTTGGAGGGGCTTCCTGGATTGCGTGATGCCCACTCCATACCATTGGAGCGAGTGTTGAGAGATTTCATTGCGTGCTGCCGAATATGCCCGGTAAATCGTTTTCCACCAAGCTGGGGAGGGCGCCACAGCGATAAACAACTCTCCATCCACCATGCAGCCCTCCATCGCCACACCACTCGATTCAATTGCGCTTGTCGTCGAACCCCATGCCCTAGGTTCGTTTCTGCTAAACGGGTCAACTGGCCCTCGACATTCCAAACGAGCGCAAGCGAGCCTTCACGAAGGTGATTGTAGCTAAATCGAAACAAATGTGCTAATTGTAATCAGTGAGTATACTCAGGAAAACGAGCTGTGAACATGCTTGATGGTTGTAAGGAAAATTCATTTTCCTTACTTTGCGCCCCTGCTTTACCGCGTACAATACCATTCCCGCCATCGGCACCCAACAGTGAAACGTTACCCGCTCACAGCACTCGCCTCGACCACGACTCCCGCCACTGTTCGCGATGCGACCCAACCTAACGGTTCGGTCGGTAACCCGCGCTCCGGACCTCCGCCTCGACAATTCCCAAACCTCAGCACTAGGCCCGTAGCGCACCCCAATTCCCCGCATTACCGTTACCACGCTAGCTTCGCTATATAAATTCGCTCATGCTTTTCGCTCAACTGTATTGTTTTGCTTCGATAGTGCAATTCTCGCTCGCTCACTCAATTGCACTCGTAACACTTGGTATTCAGAGCCTACGATCTCTTCTCGGACCGCGCCCACACCTTCGCTTCCCCACTATCTCATTTTTTGGGGGGGGTAGACGTCTCTCAGCGAAACAAGCACCGCCGCTCGTAGTGCTCTCTCGTAAGCACGCACGGCCACGACATAGGCTCTCGCTGAGCTTGCCAGACACACCCGCCATGGCTGAATTGAACATTGCGACACAGACGCAGGAGCAACTCGACCGTCTCGTGCGCCAACTCGAAGACTCGACGTTCGAAATTGCGGCGCTCACGGCGGAACGCGACTCCGCTCGCCAGCAATCAACGGTGAATGTCTCCGAATCTAAACACAACGGAATGGATGAACTAGCAAAGTGTTGGATACAAATAGAAAACCCTAGCATCTGTACCCTCTAGAATGCAACTCACTACAGCCTATAACTATTATATTTGACACATCCCCATAGGCTAAGTGAGGGGCATCAAAACAAGCAAGGCAGACAAACGGTCACAAGACCAGTCAAGACAAGAAACAAGGCAAGCTCAGGGTGGATCTCAAGGACACCACACAAATTCCGAGCACAAGCAAGCGGCCACAAGGCCAGTTCAAGAGTTCACTATGATATATATAGGAAACCACAACAAGAAGAGCAAGCAACAAGACTACAACAACCGGGGGCCTACCTCAACAAGCCCCAACTGCACACAGAACATGTGGTGGTCACCAAGCGCCAGGGCCTTGGTGAAGACGTCTGCAGTGTTGGCCTCTGAGGCCACAAAGTCCAGGCGTGCCTGGCCGCGTCGCTGCAGCTCTCGCAGGAGGAAGTACCTCACATCAATATGCTTCACTCTGCTCTCCAGTCGAGGCTCTCGGCACAGGAGGATCATGGCCTTGTTGTCAGCGTACAAGGTCGGTGCAGAGCGAGACCGCTCACCAAGGTCGGCGAGCAAGAAGGTCAACCAGCGAAGCTCCTGTGCCGCCATGGCACCAGCGTAGATCTCTGCCTCTGCACTGGAAGTAGCCACAGACGACGACCGTGTAGACCTCCATGACACAACACCAGCTCCCAAACTGAAGCAGTAACCCTGAGTCGCACGCTGAGTCTCCACGTCGTCAGCGTAGGAAGAGTCGCACTGACCAGTCAACGCCACTGGCTCAGTCCCTCCAAGCACAAGCCCCATGCCTGGTGTAGTCGCCAGGTACTTCGCCACCCTCACAGCAGCTGTCCAGTGGACAGGACGGTGTCTCCCAGTCGCAACAAAGCGAGAAAGTATGCTGAGGGGAAAGGCAAGGTCCGGCCGAGTACAAGTCATCAGGTACATGAGGCAGCCCACCAGCTCTGCGTAGGGACCACTGGACTCAAAGGGCTCGTCGGGAAAGGGGCCAGTGAGTATGTGGTCAACAGCAAGAGGTGTGGGCTGTGTGGTGGAGAACTGGAAGTCGAACCGCCGAAGGACCTGCTGCACCATGTGTGACTGAGTCAGTGTGATGGTGCGAGCGGCTCTGTCCCTGGTGATCTGCAGGCCAAGGTAGCGCTGCAGTTCACCTAGGTCAGTGCACTTGTGTCTCTTCTGCAGTTCGGACTTCACCTGAGCCAGAGCTGCCCTGTCTGCTGTGGCAAAGACCTAGTCGTCGACGTACACTAGTATAAAGAAAGGAGTGGAACCAGTGCGACAGCGACGGGTCGGCAGAGGAAGGACAAAACCCAAGGTCACGAAGCGTGGAGCGAAGAGTGTTGTGCCACTCATGGGGCGACTGGCGGAGACCGTAGACTGGCCGTCTCAGGCTCCACTGGGTCCCAGATGGGAAGGTGTCAGTGAAGCCAGGAGGGCGGCGCAGCCAGATCTCCTCGTGTAGCCGGCCCTAGAGAAACGCAGTAGAGAAGTCAAGGGAGTGCAGCTCGTAGTCTCGCTGTGCTGCTACGTGCAGTAACACCCGAAGAGTAGTCATCTTCGGGGTCGGAGCGAAGGTCTGGAAGAAGTCAACTCCCTCACGCTGACTGAAACCCCTAGCCACGTAGCGTGCCTTGAACACAGGCGGTGAACCAGGCGGCCGCTTCACCTTGAAGAGCTACATGCCATCGACTACGTTCACCCTGGGAGGGGGAACTGCGTCGACATAGGTGCCTGTGGATCTCCAAGACGCTAACTCCGAGGCCATAGCTGCTTTCCACTGTGAGGCCCACGCCCCTGACACTGCCTCGCGGTAAGTGCGAGGAGTCGGTATGTCAAGGGCGTCGGGGTCTCCCTCAGGGGATAGCAGCATGGCACAGACAGAGGGAGAAGTGGCTGCCCAGTACTCCAGCTCAGACTCTCTGTCCTCTAGGACGTCACAGCCAAGGGCAAACTCACCCCCGACGGACAGAGGACAGGAGGGAGGAGCTGGCACCACACGGGTGGCGTAGTCACGGTGGCCGGCGGCAGCAAACTCAGCGACAGCGGCAGTGAGAGCCGAGACAGACGACGGAGGGAAACGAGAGTCGGTGACAAGAGTGGCGAGCACACGAGAGACAACAGGACGAACAGCACGGTAGTAGTCAAAGACAGGAGTAGGGGGGAAAGGGAGAGAGGACGGAGGAGGAGACGGGAGAACAGACTCAGGAGGAGGACGACGAAGAGACGAACAAAGGAGGGCAGTGCGGAGGTCGGTAACGGGAGACGAGTGACGAGCACGCGGAGGACAGGGACGGACACGAGAGTGTGGGACAACAGGCGGAGGAGGCTGCGGTGGAGGAGAAGACCAGATCGCCGGATTGTCGTAAGGAGGAGGAAACGTGGGACCAAACGCTGGAGGGGACGGAGCGTGAACAAGAGGAGAGGAGGGAAGACCAAGGGCTCGAAGGCAACTCACGGGTGGGAACAACTGCCGCTCCAGAGGGAGCTGCGGTGGGCGCGGCTGCGGCGGCGGTGCCTGCTGCTGCTGCTGCTGCTGCTGCTGTTGCACCAGCAGGTCCAACTGCCGCAACTCCTGCCGCAACTCCTGCCGCTCCCTCTCCAACAGCACCTGCTCCTCACGCTCACGCCGACGGGCCGCCTGGAGACGCGTGTCGTGGTGGTGGGGAGGCGGAGTGGACTCCGCAGAACCAGTGTCTCCAGCTCCAGTCTCCTCTGAACCAGCACCTTCAGTGCCAGCGCCTCCAGCACCAGCACCCACAGAACCAGCACCTCCAGTACCACCACCCCCAGAACCAGCACCTCCTGTGCCAACACCTCCAACTCCAGCACCCCCAAAACTAGCACCTCCAGTGCCAGGACCTCCAACTCCAGCACCCCCAGAACTAGCACCTCCAGTGCCAGCACCTCCAGCTCCAGCACCCCCAGAGCTAGCGCCACCTGCACCAGCACCTCCAGCTCCAGCACCTCTTAAACGAGCACCCCCAGACCGAGCACCGCCAGCGGCTGCACCTCCAGCTCCAACACCAACCCAGTCCACAGCAACCTGTTGCGGAAGTGCCGAAGGCTGCTGAGGGGACTGTGAGGAGGACTGCGGGGATGGAGACGCTACCTGACGCGCGACCGAGGGTAGGGGGGTAGCGTGGGACACACCAGACGGGGCAGGACCAGGGGGGGGCGGGGGTACCGGAGGAGCGGGAGTAGGAGGAGGAGAGGGTGCGAGGAAAAGGGGGGGAGGGGGTACCGGGAGACCTCGACAGGGGTACCGGGTGTAGTAGGATACGGACTCGTCAAACCGGACGTCACGGGAGTCTAGGAACTGGTGGAGGGGAGGGTGGTAAAAGGACCAGTCGGAAGAGTCCACCGGGAAACCAAGGAAGACACAGGGGACGGCGCGTGCCGAGAGCTTGTCCGCGGAGGTGTCGCGAACAAGCGCAAGGCAGCCCCAGACACGAAAGACCGACCCAACACCAGGGGACCCGGTCCAAAGACTGGTTGGTGAAGCCTCGGGCCGCGAGACGCGCGGCTGGAGGTTCAGCTGGTGTGCGGCGTAGCGAACCGCGTAGGGCCATAGAAAATGGGGCGCACGGGCATGGATCATGGACGTGCGAGCAATGTCCATGACCAAGCCAATGCGGCGCTCAGCAACCCCATTCTGCTGTGGGGATTCCGGAAGCGTCCGCGACTGTACGATGCCCTGTTCGCCGCAGAATCCGCCAAGAATGCCGGAGCAAAACTCGCCCCTACGGTCGGAGTGTATACAACTGACACGACGACCACGAGTGCCCTCAGTGGCCAGAAGCCACCGGATCAGCGTAGCAGTCACCTCGGACTTCTTCGCTAGAGGAAACACTGTGGTGTACTTGGAGAAGTCGTCGACGACCACCAGAAAGTAACGCTCCCTCCCAGATCCCTGCGTCGGGGCAGGGCCCCAGACGTCCAAGTGGAGAGTCTCGAAGGGAGCAGTGGCTGTACGAAGGGAGGAGGAGTGAGGAGTGGCACATAAGCGACCGGCGACGGAAGGAGTGCAAGGGGGAGCAAGTGAGGTAGGGAGCGACGGAAAGGTGCGTGGGAGACCTGTGACAAGCCCCTGGCTGGTCATGCCGCGGAGGCGGGGGATCGACGGGTGACCAAGGCGGTGGTGCCACAAGACGGTCCGGTGGGTGAGGGAGCGAGAGGAGCAAGACGGAGCAACCGGACAGGACACCGCGACCGGACTAGACACTGCAACTGGACCAGACACGACCACCTGGCTAGATACAGCAACCGGACTGGACACCGGGACTGGAGGGGACGCAACGACCTGAGCGGAGGACGCAACGTGGGAGCGCTCGGTGTGGAGAACGTAGAGACCGGAGCGGGGCTCCCTGGTGAACGTGGCCAGAACAACACCTGTGGCAGCGTCTGTACAGACCGCAGCCCTCCCACGCCCCACAAAGGTAACCGTGATCCCCCTGTCCTGGAGGTAACCAACACCCACCAAGTTTCGAGTGAACGAGGGGATGTGGAGGCCGCGCAGGACACCAGAGGGGACCACAGGACACAGGAGGGTAGTGGAGCTACGCGCAACGGCTGGTCCTGATGTAGGATCAGCCAGAGCTACCGAAACAGGAGTGAGGAGAGGTGTGAGGGTCGTGTGGTCGCGAAAGAAGCACTGAGACGCACCAGAGTCCAGCGTGAAGGACAGGGATGCCTCAGCCGGAGGGTCACCTGTCCTAGTGGCTACAAAGCATGCTGACGAGCATCGTCCATGGACAGATCAAACACATCAATCTTATGGGCTAACAGGCGAGCCCAGCGAGGCGTGGTCGCCGTAGGGCCCCAAAGAGCACGGTAGAGGTCGTCGAGGCGGCGGAAGCACCGCGCGGCAGAGTGGTCGTCACGACCGCAGAGACAGGGGCTGCCAGGTCCGGTGAGGCACCAGTGGGTGCAGGGGCCAGCGTCACGGCGAGGGGGGCGAGGGCCCTAGCTGGAAGTGATGCCGTTGCGGCTGGTGCTCCCTGGTCCTCCCGGAGCCCACTGCGGCGGGGGACCCCAGTGCTGCTGCGGACCCCACTGCAGTGGGGGCCCCCACTGCTGGAATTGATGCGGTGCCTGCTGCTGCTGCGGTCCCTGCTGCTGCTGCTGTCCCTGCTGTGGCTGGTGCTGCTGCGACTGCTGCTGCTGGGGTCCAACACCCCCACCGGTCGGGCCACCGCCAGTGGGCGGGCCTGTCTGTCCTGCACCTCCTCCAAGGCCCCCTCCGCCTGGTGCACCTCCGCCGCCGCCGCCGCCTCCGCTCCCACCTCCACCGCCACCTCCACCGCCGCCTCCACCGCCTCCACCTCCCCCCTTCCCGCCCTTCTTGCCACTCTTGCCCCGTTTCTGCCAGTCTGCGGCAGAAACGGCAGCAGTGTCCCCAGAAACCGACACAGCAGCAGAAGCGCGGGTAGCAGTGAAAGTGGGAAGCTGAGGGGCGGCACACCCCGCAAAGAGACGGGGGGCCACCGCGTCAGTGGCGGAGGCAACGGTGAGGAGGCTACTCTCGATCATCCCGAGAGCGGTCTCAAGGAGATCGATAGTGAGCTCAGTGGGGTGCTTCTGGAGAAGCGCGTCGCGAGCAGTGGCAAGGCGGTCAGGGAGGCGGGTGACTAACCAGTGCACAGTGAGCCACATGGGGGGGGGAGCAGCAAGAAGCTGGGCGTCGGTACAGGCCGCTTGGAAACCGGCGTCAAGTGAGCGGAGGTGAGTCACTAGGTCGGACACAGTCGCAAACGAGCCGAGGTCGGGAAACACGAACGGCATGAGGAGGCGACTAAGGGAGGCAGAGGAAGGGGTGGAATAACGTGCAACAACAGCAGCCCAAACTCCTTGAGCTGTCTCCACCTGGTCAAAGTGGGCGGCCTCAGTTCGGAGGAGGAGCTCCGTCAGCGCAAGAGCGGCGGCAGCGTCGTGAGAGTCCCACACGTCCCTCGCCAAGACACGATGGTCGTAGTCCGCCTGCGCCGTAGGAGTCTGCTCTGGGTCGGTTAGGAGGGGGTCGGGAGACAGGGGCGCCTTGAGGGCACCAAACGTGTGGGCCCACAGGGTGGCGCCGTCCTGACGCTGACTAGTGAGGTAGCGCGTGGCCTGGTGCTGCTAGGTACTGAACTCGATCGGTCGCCCCTCCGCATCGAAACGAAGGCGGCGGGAGGATTCCATATTGGACGCTAGGCTAGGAATGGCGGAGGTGAACCTAGGAGTCGTAGGAGCGCCAGTGGAGGAGGAAACCGGGCTAGGGGCTAGAGGCTAGGAGCTAAGTGCGACCCGGGTCGAAATCTAGTGACCGGAGCGAGAAGCGGCTGCCAGCCGCAGAGTGAGAAGCCAGTAGCAGTACGAACGGTTTTTGCCCGGGAGACAGGGCGGTGGCTAGGTGAGAAGGGGCGGTTGGGATGTTAGGAGGAGGTGGCGCGTGGGTTAGGGCGCGGCCGTTGGCGAGGGCGTTGGTAGGGCGCTGGCTAAGGTGGGGGCCGAGGGCTAAGGCGAGGGCCCGGGCCTAGGCGAGGGCGCGAGCTGGGGCGACGGGCTAGGGCGCGGGCCTGGGCGACGGGCTAGGGAGCGGGCCTGGGCGACGGGCTAGGGCGCGGGCAGGGGCGACCAGCTAGGGCGCGGGCCTGGGCGATGGGCTAGGGCGCGGGCCGGGGCGACGGGCTAGGGCACGGGCTGGGATGACGGGCTAGGGCGCGGGCCTGGGCGACGGGCTAGGGCGCGGGCCTGGGCGACGGGCTAGGGCGCGGGCCTGGGCGACGGGCTAGGGCGCGGGCCTGGGCGACGGGCTAGGGCGCGAGCCTGGGCGACGGGCTAGGGCGTGGGCCTGGGCGACGGGCTAGGGCGCGGGCCTGGGCGACAGGCTAGGGCGCGGAGGGCGCGGAACGGTGAGGAGGGCGCGCACGACAGTGGGGAGGGGCGGTCGACCGTGGGGAGGGGCGCTAGGAGGGCGCGAAGGCGCGGAGGGCGCGGCCGGGCGAGGAGGGCGCTAAGGTGCGGAGGCGCGGAGGCGCGGAGGTCCCGGAGGGTGCTAAGGCGCAAAGGGCGCGGAGGGCGCGGAGGGGGCGGAGGGCGCGGAGGGCGCTAAGGCGCGAAGGCGCTAGGCTAGGGTAGGGTAGGGCGGGGAGCTAGGAACGGAACCTACTCGGATACCATCTCAGAATCTAAACACAACGGAATGGATGAACAAGGCAAGTGTTGGATACAAATAGGAAACCCTAGCATTTGTACCCTCTATAATGCACCTCACTACATCCTATAACTATTATATTTGACATAATGCTCCAGCACCTGCACCCGCAAATGCACCTACGCAATCAGAAGAACCGATCGTCATCTCATCAGGCACACCGACGCAACACGACAGCATGGGACAGCGCTCAGGCGCAGCCAGTGATGGCGCCGCTCACGGCGATCGGCGTCAGTTTGACGCGTTTTTTTATATTTTATATCGTTATGTCGAAATAAAAGAACAATTGACAATCCAGCCTTACATTCTATTCAAAATGGGTTATGAAGACATAAATGAATAGAGAATTCTGAGATTGAGTATAATAAAAGAGAATATTTACTCCCTCTTTTTATTACATTAAATATTTCAATCAGGTTCTCAGAAAGTATCCCAATCGATGCCTGGCATGGAGAGAAATAGGGCCGCACCAAGCTCGCGTGAGCCTCGCGAAACTCGTCGGCACGTGGAATTTGCAGCAACAAGTGGCAGCCATGACATCATGGCATCAATGCCACTCAAGCCGCAGCGCCTGCCCTGTTTCGATCCGAGCCAACGTGGAGGTCCAACGGTTCAATCGTGGGTCTTCACGATGAACGTTTTCTTCGACGCGAATTACGTCAAGTCAGACGCAGCGAAGATTCGCTACGCTGTTTCGCTGCTGAGGGGCCCCGCCATGGACTGGTGGCGAGTCATCGTGACGTCGCCACGCGCCTACGAGCCACCGTCGCAAGAGGAAGAGCCCACGGGCCCAGTCATCACCTGGAGTTCATTTTGCGAAACCGCCCAGTACAGCACGTGGGATGCGGGGTGCGTAGGGCTTCGGGTGCGCTTCGAGCCAATCGCGGCTTCTATTTCGGCACGTCAGAGGCTGCGTACTTGGCGGCAGCTCGGTTCTGTTCAAGACTACACGAGCGGTTTTCTCGCATTATGCGAGCAAGTCGTGTCAGAATGTCACTGATTCTGATAAGCCGGCTACATGCACGAAGCGGAGCGGGTGAACCGTTACGTCGGAGGGCTGAAGCCGGACATCTCGCACGAAATCATGCTACGCGGGCTCTTGAATTTTAACGAGATCCTCGCGCTCGCCGAGAAAATCGGCATTTTGCGCCGTCCGAGACCGGGGTCCTACTACGGACATCGCCCTCGGGGACCGATCGAGCATGCCACCGTACACACCGCTGCGACGAATGCAGCTGTCGCGCCGTTTAAGGGGCGCTTCTTTGCTTGCAACAGGCCGGGCCATCGCAAAAGCGAGTGCCCATAGGAGCTAAGGCGCCGCGGAGCAGAGCAGGGGAGGGAGTCTCATAGGCAGGGAAACGCCAGCAGTTAGTAGAAATTGGGCCAAATACTGACGAGACTGCCCGCTCGCCCAACCTCACCGACCCTCACCGAGTCACAGTACCAATTCACACCATCGATCGGGCTCGGATGAATAAGGAGGGTACAGCGACGGATTGCCCAATACTGATCCACGGGAAAATACAGGGAGCAGCAATGAAGATTTTTATAGACGGAGGGGCAAGTCACAGCTTAGTTAATACCGCGACCGCACGGAAGCTACAACTGGCACTTACTCGGTGCTTACCGGAGATAGACGCACGCTTAGTTGACGGAACGCCGCTGGCCATACGGGAGAAGGTGGAGAGAGTAAAAGTCCGCTGTGGGGGAAACTTCGGTTTTACACAGGAAATGCTCGCAACGACATTTTGATTGGCACGACATTTTACTGGGACGTGATTGGCTGCGACGGTATAACCCGCGAATTGACTGGACGACGGGTAGCTGCACTATGCGAAGTAGCGGTAACTGGGTCGAATTACCTCGCTGGCAGTCGCCCGAGTCTTCAACGGTCCACGTCAACGCCATCACGATGAGACGGGCTGTCTCCGCTGGAGCTGACGTGTACGCAGTGGATATAGCATTGGTAGGAGAAGCAGAGCAGCCGAGTGATTTTCAGAAACTGCTGGCAGCGGTACCGCCCGAACTACAGGAGCTGTTGGAACATTTACCAGAGGGACTGCCACCTCAGCGGGCACATGACCACCGAATAGAATTAGAACCGGGGGCACAGCCAACTGTACAGCGACAATTCCGACTGACACAGCCAGAGTTCAACGAACTGAGGAAGCGGTTAGATTACCTGTTAGAGAAACAAATGATCCTACCGATCTCGTCACTGTTCGCCGCACCGATACTGTTCACACCGAAGAAAGACGGAGGGTTTCGCATGTGTATCGACTACAGAGCACTGAACAGGGTAACGGTCAAGTCGTGATACCCCATTCCCCGCGCCGACGAACTGATAGATCAACTGCGAACAGCACGGGTCTTTTCGAAAATTGACTTACGCGGAGGTTACCACCAGATTAGGGTTGAACCATCAGACTGCGCCAAGACTGCGTTTAGAACTAGGTACGGGTCCTTCGAGTACACTGTGATGCCTTACGGGCTGACCAACGTACCGGCGCCGTTTCAGATGACCATGAACGAGGCGTTTAGGCCAGTCTTAGATGAATGTGTGATAGTTTACCTCGACGACATCCTAGTCTACAGTCGCGACAAGCAGCAGCACTTAGCAGACCTGGAAGCAGTTTTTTAAAATTTAGACGAACACAGGCTACTGACCAAGGGTTCCAAGTGCGAGTTCTTTCAGGACAGGCTAGAGTTTCTGGGGCACGTTATTTCGGAGGATGGGGCACGTTATTTCGCCATTGGAGCGGTACTCCTACAGGATTTCGGCAACGGTTTACAGCCCATCGCATACGAGTCACGAGAACTGCATCTGCCCGAGAAGAATTACCCGATACACGACCGCGAAATGCTCGCGATCGTGCATGCGTTCAAAGTGTGGCGCTGTTACTTGACCGGCGCAGACGTGACAGTACGGACAGACCACAGATCACTACAGTACCTCCGCGCACAGCCCCACCTCAACCCACGATAGATCCGCTGGCTCGATTTTCTCGAGTCAAACTTCCACTACACGGTCACCTACAAAAAAGGGGCATCGAACATCGCCAACGCACTGACCCGCCCCACTGCCCAAATCCACGCCATACTACTCGCCCAGACCAGCCCACTCCTAACAGGACTATTTACCCACGGCTATCAAACCGACCCGTTCTTCACAGGTGGAAATTCGCAGCAGTTCGCAGCAGTAAAGGGGGTTTATTACGTAAAAGCCGGCACCGACCGCATCTGGGTACCGAGCTACACTTTACTAAGGGAGCTGTTACTACAGGAGGCACACGACGGGGCTACCTCAGGACATTTCGGAGTAGAGAAAACATGGCAGCAGCTGCAGCGGTATTACTACTGGCCCGAAATGCTAACCGACGTACAACGACACGTGGCCTCGTGTCCCGCTTGCCAAATCATGAAGTCATCACGGAAGCGGCCGGCAAGACAATTGCAGCCGATACCACCCCCAGAGCATGCTTGGCAGCAGGTGAGGATGGACTTCGTCACGGGGTACCAGCCAGAGAAAGTGGGAACGACGCGATCCTGGTCGTCGTCGATCGGCTGACGAAAATGACACACTTCGCAGCCTGCAAAAAACCAATCACAGCCGAAGAAACAGCCCGCCTCTTCATCTCCACCGTCGTTCGACTGCACGGGATACCAGCATCAATTATCAGCGACCGCGACACGAAATTTACCAGCAACTTCTGGCGGAACCTGTGGCAGCAGTTCGGCACACGACCACAGTTCAGTTCTTCGTACCACTACGAGACCGATGGACAGACAGAACGGACAAACCAGACCATGGAGCAACTCATCCGAGCCACGTGCGACGACCCGACCACCTGGGAACAGCAACTGCCACTCATCGAGTTCGCGTACAATAACTCGCCATCCGCCATGACCCAACAGTCACCATTTTACCTGAACTACGGACAAGACCCCACAGTACCCATGACCCCGAATCCCGACAACCCGGTGCCACGCGCACAACAATTCGCAGAAATTTTACAAGCAGCACGGACCCGAGCAGCAGACGCAATAAAAAAATCGAACATCATCGCTAAGCGTAACGCCGACCGCCATCGCCGACCCGTCACTTACCAGCCCGACGACCTCGTGCTGCTCGACACTCAAAACCTCGGCCTGTCCATCACTCCAAAACTCCGCCCCCGATATTGCGGGCCATTTCGCATCAGCCACATGATCACACCCGTCACCGCCCATCTCCTCCTCCCTGCTGACTGGTACGCCAGCCCGTCATTCCACGTCAGCCTGCTTCGCCCATGCGTGCCATCCACCATCCAACTGCATCGCAACCGCCCCGCCAGCATGACACGACCGCCGACAGAGCCAATCATCACGCCCGAAAAAATACTGAGCCACCGAGTACGTGACCCACGGGGAGCCCGCAGGATCGAATTTCTGATCCGCTGGAAAGACCGCACGCCCACCGAAGACAACTGGGTTCCCCTGGATAGAGTTGAAAATCATCCTGTCCTCACCGAGTATCTGCGCAGCCGAAACTTTCGAGATGTACACGCACTCTCGTAAGGAGGGCCTCCTTGGGGAGGGGGTAGTGTAAGGAAAATTCCTTTTCCTTACTTCGCGCTCTTGCTTTACCGCGTACAATACCATTCCTGCCATCGGCACCCAGCAGTGAAACGTTACCCGCTCACAGCACTCGCCTCGACCACGACTCCCGCCACTGTTCGCGATGCGACCCAACCTAACGGTTCGGTTGGTAACCCGCGCTCCGGACCTCCGCCTCGACAATTCCCAAACCTCAGCACTAGGCCCGTAGCGCATCCCAATTTCCCGCATTACCGTTACCACGCTAGCTTCGCTATATAAATTCGCTCATGCTTTTCGCTCAACTGTATTGTTTTGCTTCGATAGTGCAATTCTCGCTCGCTCACTCAATTGCACTCGTAACAATGGTCAATATTTAGCAAAAACAAAATGCTCTCCAAAATACTTAGCTGCAGGATAAATGATACTAGTATGTCTTGATCAATCCACCTATAAATATCAGTAGCAATGTGGATACTGTGATATCAAACAAATTTAACAGTCGCTATTCTCAGCTAACAAACATAAGTCAGTATAATATGTAGGAGCAATAAGTATGCATTAGTATTGGCACAGGCATTAGAGGATACTGAACTGCGCCCTAGCGGAGGTGGTGGAAGCGAAACTGCCTGACATCAAGGCTGGTGCTCCTGGCATGGAGTCGCCGAAGGCAACCTGGATAACAGCCTGTCCAGGCTAGCCATCTCCCCCACACTCCCCTCTCACCTGATCCGAACCGACCCGCAGCAGCGCGTCGGCAAGTTTCGTCGGGGCTCAGGGGGATGTTCGCCCGAATGAAGAGGGGTGACCAGCGGCAAATGTTTTTCCACAATCCCAGTGCCAGGCCAGCCAGTCCCCCACGGAAAAAAAATGCGGACAGCAGCGATGGAATAATTCCTGAAGCAAGGGCGTCCGTCCGTCCATCCTGTTCGGTTTGAGAAGGACCTGCGCTGCCGGGGAACCCACCACAGCGATGTCATTGTCGTATGGCGGCTGGCGTGGCTGAGGTGTAACATTAGTTACTCGGGCGGCCCTTATTCGCTGGGCTTAGCGAGGTCGCTGCAACCCATCTGCAGGCCAAATCTCTGTCGCATGCCGATTGTGTACACATGTGTTGGATTCAACCATCCTTCACCCATCCAAATCTTATCACCACCCCTTGCAACGTACCCTCACTCTGCTTGTGTTTTTGCTGGCCCGCCTCCATCGTTCCCATCAAAAGTTGCTGCTTCCTCTTCAATCAAACCCAAGTCCACCAATTTCTTTGTAGCCCACCAGAATTTTGCTGACTCGTTCACACAGCAACTCCACTATGTATCATAGATAGCTATTCCATAGCTCCGGTCTTCATACTGAGAGAGCGCAATATCTTACATATCTTCTGTACCAATTACTTGCGAAGCGACGAACAGGGCCCAGTTGCCTGCGCCTCCTCTCGCATCCTCGTTTGACTGACGCGTGCGATGGCGAGCACCAGCACCACGTTCGCTGCGACAATACCACCCTCGTTAGACGCGTTAGACGCTCAAGCCATGCATACTCACTCCGGTAGGTGCGCCAGCGGGGTGGTTGGTTCCTCAGCCACGTGCTGTAGCAGCTGTAGCAGCTGTAGCATACGTAGCATACATAGCGTCCGTACCGTCGACCACGTCAGCAGCGCCCAGATTCCTCACACCAGCGATTTAACAACTGCCACGTCGGCGTCGGCATGCTGCTGCGAGCAACGCTCCGATTCCAGCGGCATGGAGGCACGTAGCCAGGATATCGCAACGCGAACCACGCGAGGACGCTATGATTGGCGAGAACATCGCAGCAGCTACCGCACCGCGCGAATCCCCGTTATTGTCACATGCGGGTGGTTTGCACTGCTACATCTGCTAGCGCTCTTGTCAATATCAAGCCCTCGCGTTGCTCTCGCTAGAACTACCGATGTCGGCGATAATACTGGTCCCGGGGCTAGTGGCGATGCGGTAGGTGACGGTGGAACGGCGAGAAGTGCGGCGCCGGGGAACAGCACGGCGAGCGGCAAGCCAGGCCACGCAAGCATCATGGCTTATCATATGGCGCATATGATCTGTACGTCTCGAGTAACTTACTCTCGGAGCTTTGATTTGACTTATTGACTTCCAGGTTTGGCCGAGTCTACAGTTCCCCATGCATATACGTCGACTTCACTTTGCCCCTTTCCCATCTCCCCCGCTTTCCTCCTGCTTCCGCCCTTCCCATCCGCCCGTTCCTTCCGCCCTCTCCTTGCTATCGCTCCTTCCGCGCCGGCTCATCCCCCCCGCTCCTTCCGCCCCCTCTCCTTCCCCGCCAGCCAATCTTCTCCAGAATCCCAGCTTTGAGTCCCCAACCTTCCCCACGCAACCCCCGCATTGGCGCGCGTGGGGACGAGTTGCCCACATTTGCCCCGCTTCCGCTCCCCCGCCCGCCTCCCTCGCGGAGGCGGCGGAAGCCGCCGCAACCACCGCGCCCTTTCACGGCGCGTGCGCGCTCGAGATTGCGGGTTGCGACGCGGGGAATGCTGGCAAGGGGGGGAGCGGGAAACGCGGGTGCAGCTGGGGGGGAGTGTCGCAGCGCGTTCCTACTCGTCGCGGCACGCGCTACCGACTGACTTTCTTCTTTGCTGCCCGGGCCGCCCGGCAGCGGTCCGTCAACCTGCGCGTGCGGTTCGGGGGGGAGAGGGCGCGGTTCGCGCTGCCGGCGGCGGCCGCGGCGGCCGTGGCGCGCGGAGCGGCGCCGTCGGTGCTGGGGGGATGGAGCATGGGGTCGGTAGATTACGTGGCGGAGAACGCGACGACGGTGGTGAAATTCGTCGTCGCCATGGCGGATAACAGCACCGTGATTGACGGCGTCTCAGTCGTTGCTCTTCCGAAAATAGCGAGTAAGAGGCTACGAATGGGCGGCGGTTCGTGGGGGCGAGGGCGGACGAGGGGGGGCGAGGGGGGATGGGGTGATGGGGGGAGTTGCGGGGTGGGTAGAGGTATTCTGAAGCGTTGAATGATATGAGATGAGATGAGTGTTCCATGCCAGGACAAAGCACAACGCACGAAGCGCGAGGATGGATAAGACTTGGCGAGTCATGTTCCTGAAGCTCAGGCCTTTCCTCTGTCTGTCCCCCCATCCACCCTCCCCCCTTCCACATCCCCTCCCCTCACTGCCCTTCAACCTTCCCTCTCCCCACACCTCCCCTCTCTCTTCCCCCTCCCCCTTCCCCCTACACCCCGACATTCTCCGCTACTCCTGGACCAACAGACCCCCGCCACCCGCGCATCATGCGCTTCACCCTTCCGCCACCCGCCCCCGTTGCCCCTCCGCCCCTGCTCCTCTCCGCCTTCGCCTCCGCCAACTCCGCCAACATCACCCTCACCCCCATCGTCCCCGCGCCTGGCGCAGCGCTCGACGCGCCCAAAGCTCCCCCCAACGCCGCGCTTCCTCCTCCGCCCGCGCGTTCCCCGCATCTCGTCACCACGGGCGCAGCGTTCTTCCCCGCGCCCCAGCAGCTTATCCTTAAAGACCCCTCCGCGGGCCTCTGCGCCTCGCGCTCGTTCCTCACTTCCTTCACCTTCTCCGCCACGCGCGCGCCCTTTCGCGCGTCCGCGGACGAAGGCGGGGGCGCAGGGGGAGCGGGGGGCGCGGGCCCTGCGGAAGGGCTTGAGAAGGCAGCAGGAAAGGGTCCGCGCGCGGGGAAGGTCGCGGGCGGGGGAGGGGCGCTAGGGGGAGTGGGGGGGCGGGGAGGAGCAGGGAGAGTGGCAGGGCCAGGGGGGGGAGGGTTTCACACGCTTATAGGGGGATTCGCGTTTGTTATAACGGGGCAGCCTACAGCAGGAGGGGGAGGGCCTGCGTTAGGGTTTGGGCACGCGTGCGCTCCTGCTGTGCCTGATGGGGAGTTTCTAGCAGGGGAAGGGGGGGATGCAGAGGCAGAGTCCCCGACCACCACCAGCAGCAGCAGCAGCACCGGCAACGCCAGCAGCAACGGCAGCAGCAGCAGTAGCAGCAGTGGGTGGGTGGACAGCAGTGGTACAGACCCGGCGCTGACAGCGTGTCAGCACGGGGTAGTCATCACCTTTGCCAGCTGGCAGGACAATCCCGAGGAGCAGGCAGCAGCAGCAGGCACAGCACTCAAAGCACCCCCAAGAGAGTATGTAGGCGTGCGTGTAGGCAGCACCATGAAGTCTTTACTTGCAGCCAATGCTGCTTCTGTGCTACCTCCACCCGCAAACCCTGCTTCTGCTTCTGCTGCTGGTGATGCTGCTGCTACCGCTCCTCCCGCCGCCACCGCTGCTAGTAGTAGCAATAGGCTCGTGGATGGGTCATCGCACAACGTGTGGGTGGAGCACTGCGCGTCCTCCCACACTCTCTCCGTGAGCTTCACCCGCCCCCGCGCCACAGCGCACCAGTGCCCGCTGGCCTACGAAGCGGGGCAGCAGAGGGAGTGGGAACAACGGCAGGGCCGGCAGGTGCCGCACTCCCGCATACTCACCGTGCAGCTAGACTTATGTGAAGCCTTAGGGGGTTACGACCGCTGGGGCGGGGGCAGCGGAAGCAGGAGCGGGAAGGGGAGCGGGAGCGGGAGCGGGAGTGGGAGTGGTGCGAGGGTGGGGCAGGAGGTGGATGAGGAGCCGGTGTTTGTGGGGTTCAGTGGGAGCGGGCGCGGCGTGGAGTATGTTGTCAGCAAATGGTCCTTTCGAGGTGCGCTGCTGATTGCTGCTTGCTGCTGCTTTTTCTCTCACACACACTCTCACGCTCACATAGTCACCGTCTTGAGACGTCTCATCACTCTGTTTGTGGGGTTCAGTGGGAGCGGGCGTGGCGTGGAGTATGTTGTCAGTATATGGTCCTTTCGAGGTGCGCTGCTGCACGCTGCTGCTTGCTGCACACACACACGCACGCGCACGAACACGCACTCACATGCCACATGCACACTCGCATGTTCTAATGCACCTCAAATCCACCACAAATCCAGTCCTGCTCACTTCCTCTCACTCTCTCTCTACTCTCCTTCTGGTCCCTCTTGTCTGTACCCATCCCTTCCCCTGCAGAGCTGGGTTCGCCACCGGTATTTGACACAGCAGCAGCATCCGTCCCCTGGCAACCAGACTCCTCCCCCACCTCGTCCTCCTCCTCTCTTTCCCCGCTCCTCATTGCCGTCATCGTCGTCTCCTCAGTGGCTGCCCTCGTTGCTGTGCTAGCCGCTTTCGCTCACTTCAGGCGCCACCCATTAGGTACGCCCCTACGCCCTACGCCATACGCCCTACGTCCTACGCCCTACGCCCTATCTCCACACCAACCCCCTTCCCCTTTCTCCTCCTTTCCTCAGTAAACCCCACACCCCGTGCCATCTCCACGTGTTTTGCAGGTCGCCTTTGGGATTTCTGAGTCGACTAAAAATAAGGCCGTTTTTTATATTTCTCAAAAGCGACCCTGCTCCCCTTGCCCTCCCCCCCGCACCACCCCCAGGAGCATCCCGAATATTGGCATACGACGAGCTCATCTCCACTCCCACCCCCTTCCCCTTTCTCCTCCCTGCCACCCGTCTCCCTTCAACCCCCACCCTCAACGCCCCACACCCCACAACCCGCGCCCCTTGCCCCTCACCCCCTGCACCACCCCCAGGAGCATCCCGAATATTGGCATACGACCAACTCATCTCCACTTGTTTTGCCAGTCGTTTTTAGATTTCTCAAAAGCGACCCCGCTCCCCTTGCCCTCCCCCCTTGCCCTTCCCCCCACACCACCCCTTGCACCACCCCCAGGAGCATCCCGAATATTGGCATACGACGAACTCATCTCCACTCCCACCACCTCCTCCTCCTCCTCCATCTTCCCCTCCTTCCCCTCCTCCTCCTCCTCCTCCACCTCCTCCTCCGCCTCCTCCTCCCGCGCGCACCGCTCCTCCTCCCTGTTCTGCCGCCGATTCCGATTAGAAGACTTAAAGCGCGCCACACACCGCTTCGACCTGCGCCGCCGCTTACACAAGGACGGCCATGGGGGCGCCTATGGCTCGGTTTTCCGAGCCGACTCCCGCCTTATCGCCGAACCTGACGCACGGAGGCTCGACGACGGGAGATGGTCGGCAGGGGTTGGGGTGGGGGCGCGGGGGAGAGGAATGGGGGAGAAGGGCGGAGGGGGAGGGGGAGGAGGGGGAGGAGCGGAGTGGGCTGTGAAGCGATACGGGCGGTTTAGCTGGAGGGTGGGGGATCGGGGGAGGAGTTTTGAGGAGGAGGTGGAGGCGTATGCGCGGCATGGGCATGTGCACTTGGTGCCGGTGGTGGGGTACTGCTGTGAGGGCCATGAGCACATGGTGGCGTATCAGATGCTGCCCCATGGGTCGCTACGAGACAACCTGCACGCTCCTTGCGGTGAGTTTGACTTATGAGGATTCAGTATTAGGAATTCTCAAAACATGAGACTCTTCACAGGTGAGCGAAGCACATGACGGTGGGGTACTGCTGTGAGGGCCATGAGCACATGGTGGTGTATCAGATGCTGCCGCATGGGTCGCTACGAGACGACCTGCATGCTCCTTGCGGTGAGATTGCTCTCCTCTCTTGTTGTTGCTAGCATGTGGTAAGCCTGCATCCTCCCTGCACGCCTTCATGCCACTCGCTCGCATCTGCGTGACCCGCCTCCTTACAATCTGTATCCCTCCTTCTGCTTGCCTGCCTGTGTGCGTGCAATCGGCATGTGTGCATGTGTGTCTGCCTGCACGTCTGTCTGTCTGTCTGTCTGTCTGTCTGTCCGTCTGTCTGCCTGTCTGCCTGTCTGCCTGTCTGCCTGTCTGTCTGCCTGTCTGCCTGTCTGCCTGTCTGCCTGTCTGACTGTCTGACTGTCTGCCTGTCTGTCTGTCTGCCTGTCTGCCTGTCTGCCTGTCTGTCTGCCTGTCTGCCTGTCTGCCTGTCTGCCTGTCTGCCTGTCTGCCTGTCTGCCTGTCTGCCTGTCTGCCTGTCTGCCTGTCTGCCTGTCTGCCTGTCTGCCTGTCTGCCTGTCTGCCTGTCTGCCTGTCTGCCTGTCTGCCTGTCTGCCTGTCTGCCTGTCTGCCTGTCTGTCTGCCTGTCTGCCTGTCTGCCTGTCTGCCTGTCTGCCTGTCTGCCTGTCTGCCTGTCTGCCTGTCTGCCTGTCTGCCTGTCTGCCTGTCTGCCTGTCTGCCTGTCTGCCTGTCTGCCTGTCTGCCTGTCTGTCTGCCTGTCTGCCTGTCTGCCTGTCTGACTGTCTGCCTGTCTGCCTGTCTGCCTGTCTGCCTGTCTGACTGTCTGCCTGTCTGCCTGTCTGCCTGTCTGCCTGTCTGCCTGTCTGCCTGTCTGCCTGTCTGCCTGTCTGCCTGTCTGCCTGTCTGCCTGTCTGCCTGTCTGCCTGTCTGCCTGTCTGTCTGCCTGTCTGCCTGTCTGCCTGTCTGCCTGTCTGCCTGTCTGCCTGTCTGCCTGTCTGCCTGTCTGCCTGTCTGCCTGTCTGCCTGTCTGCCTGTCTGCCTGTCTGCCTGTCTGCCTGTCTGCCTGTCTGTCTGCCTGTCTGCCTGTCTGCCTGTCTGACTGTCTGCCTGTCTGCCTGTCTGCCTGTCTGCCTGTCTGACTGTCTGCCTGTCTGCCTGTCTGCCTGTCTGCCTGTCTGCCTGTCTGCCTGTCTGCCTGTCTGCCTGTCTGCCTGTCACACACATGCAGATTCACCCATGTCTATGGAGCAGCGGTTGCGCATAGCAGTGGGTGTGGCGGAGGGACTAGCCTTCATGCACCAGCAGCACCCGCCGCTCATCCACCGCAACCTCAAGCCCTCCAACATCATGCTCACGCCCTCGCTGCAGGTATGCTTGTGCATAATCACACCCTTCTTTTTTTTTGTCTTTGTTTTTTTGTTTTTTTTGTTTTTTTTTTGTTTTTTTTTTGTTGTTTTTTTTTTTTGTTTTTTTGTTTTTGTTTTTTTTTTTGTTTTTTTTTTGTTTTTTGTTTTTTTTTTTTGTTTCCCCCCCCCCCCACCCCCCCCCTTTTCAAAATTCTAAACATGGCTTCATTTTCCTCCCTTTTTTCCCCAGCATTCCCCCATTCCCCCCCTTTCACCTCTTCCCCCCCCCTTTCCCCCACATTCCCCCCCCCTTCTCACCCCAATTTATCCCCTTTCCCACTCCACCAGCCGCAAAACGGCGACTTTTGTTTCGTGCATCACGACGGGGACGGGTGCATCAACGCGGTGCCAGAGGTGGCAGGTAGCTCCCTCCCCCTTTTCACACACTTTCCCCCCTGCCCTCCTCCGCACCCCCCATTCCCCCCTTTTTTCCCACCCTCCCACCAGCCGCAAATCGGCGATTTCTGTTTCGTGCATCACGACGGGGACGGGCGAATCAACGCGGTGCCAGAGGCGGTGCAGCAGGAGGGGTACCGCGACCCTGCTATTGCCGACCTGCACCTGCTACGTTCCTGGTCCTCTGATAATCACCCTCTCCTTCCCTCTTTCCTTCCTCTCTTCCCCCTCTCCACCCCTCTCCTCCCCTCTCCTCTCCCTCCCTTATCCTCTGCATCCTTTGTCCATCCCTCTTCTGCCCCACCCACCAGCCGCAAATTGGCGACTTTTGTTTCGTGCATCACGACGGGGAAGGGCGCATCAATGCAGTGCCAGAAGCAGTGCAGCAGGAGGGGTACCGAGACCCTGCCATTGCCGACCTACACCTGCCCACACAGGCCCTCACTGCTCAGCACACCGACGTGTACAGGTGAGGACGGGGAGAGCACACAATGTGTGAGTGAGTGGGCTTGGAAAGACACACAGGGAGGGGTACCGGGACCCTGCTATTGCCGGCCTGCACCTGCCCTCACAGCCCCTCACTGCTCAGCATACCGACGTGTACAGGTGGGGACGGGGAGAGCTGGGGAGGTGGGAACAGGGGAGGTGGGGAGGCGGGGTATGGAGAGGTGAGGAGTAGGGGAGGTGGGTGGGAGGAGGGGGCATTGCTGGGTTGCCTTCTATCCTTTGCACAAAATGGGTGAGTGTGTGAACTTGGAAAGACACACACACAACACAGGAGGGAGGGGAACCGTGACCCGTTGTTGCGCTCTCGAAAGACCTCTCTCTCTCTCTCTCTCTCTCTCTCTCTCTCTCTCTCTCTCTCTCTCTCTCTCTCTCTCTCTCTCTCTCTCTCTCTCTCTCCCCACCCTCCTGGGGCACAGCTTTGGTTTGGATCGGTTTTTGAGTCGACTCAAAAACCGACTCACCCTCCTGGGGCACAGCTTTGGTTTGGAGTGATCCCTCTTGTGCTGTAAGCCGGCCGAATTTCGAGATCGGCTTCCTCAAATGTCCTTTCCTCTATTTCCCACCCCCCAACTCGCCCACTCCTCAGCTTTGGAGTGATCCTTCTAGAGCTGATGACAGGGCGACTGGCAGTGGTGCCAGACCCAGAGAACCCCTCCGAGCTAATGAGACGCCTCAAGTGTGCTTCCCACTATCCCCACCCCCCCCCACTCGCCCACTCCTCAGCTTTGGAGTGATTCTTCTAGAGCTGATGACAGGGCGACTGGTAGTAGTGCCAGACCCAGAGAACCGGGCGACTTATGAGACGCCTCAAATGTCCTTCCCTCTATCCACCCCCCGCCCACCCCCTGCTCCCCCTCTCCTCAGCTTTGGAGTGATCCTTCTAGAGCTGATGACAGGGCGACTGGCAGTGGTGCCAGACCCAGAGAACCCCTCCGAGCTAATGGTCATCACCGACTGGGTCAGTTTCTTTGCCCTTATCTCTTTTTTTTTTTTGTCGGTCGTTTTTTTTATGATTTTCCAAAGCGACCTACCAGACCCAGAGAACCCCTCCCATCTCTCCTCCCTCTCCCACCACTCACACCCTCTTTCCCTTCTCTCTCCATGCCTTTCTGTCCACCCCTGTCATGCACATCTCCTTCCTCGCGCTCAGAGCTCACATTCACTCCGCTCCCACCTGTGCTTCCACCCATGCTCCTTTCATCAGTATCAGCCCTTCTCATCTCTCTCATATTTCTCCCCCTCTCACCCCTCTCTCATCCCATCGCATCCTCCTGCCCTCACCCATCCATGCCCCCCACTACAGGCGATGCATTACATAGTGGAGGGGGAAGTGCATCTCATCATAGACCCCCCAGTGAGTGCTTTGAGTCAACTCAAAACACATCTTCCCGCCCCACCTTCCCCCACCCCATCCTCCCCCCCACTACAGGCGGTGCATTACATAGTGGAGGGGGAGGTGCACCTCATAATCGACCCCCGAGTGGGTGCTTTGAGTCAACTCAAGAGTCAAGACCCATCTTCCCTCCCCACCTCCCTCCCTCTCTCCTCCCCCAATACCCCTTCCCCCATCTCCCTCCCACCACAGGCGGTGCACTACATAGCAGAGGGGGAGGTGCATCTCATCATAGACCCCCGGGTCTTCTCCCCTGATCTCACCCCCACCTTCCAAACCCTTGGGGAAATCGCCTCTGCCTGCGTCGCCGCCCCAGCTGCCGCCCGGCCGAGCATGGATGACGTGGCAAGGCAGCTTGCTGACGTGTACGCAGAGTATTTTGAAGGAGAGGGGGAGGGAGAGGGGAGTATGGAGGAGGGGGGGATGATTGACGTATCGCACCAACCAGAGGTGTAATGTAAGCAAGCATGCAGGTCTTAGAAGCTGTGAGAAACGATTACTAGGTACTCGTTTTGCAATTAGTGTGGGTGCTCTGCCTTGTACGGTACATGAAGTAGGACTAGGTACGGTAGTAGTGGTGCGTACGTAAATTAGTCCCCCCTGAGAATTGTACCGTAACTTGTACAGGTTTAGCACAGGAGTCAGCTGAATGAGTAGTATGATTGTGTTGGTCCGAGTGAACATATTCAACAGAATGTCCTCTCACCTCTATTGCACACACACACAATATCAACATAGGCACATCCATCCACCCACACATACGGTAGATTGTTAGATATGGGCTGCTGATGCTGATACAGTACAACTGATAATTACGTAATGTGTAAGAGACATTCCACTGTACACCAAACCAGCAGCCTTTGCCACTACCTGACCAATCCTTCACTGGCTACCTAAGGTAGAACCGTACCTAAACAACAAGGAAACTACCAGTACACTAGATACAGCTACCTATACTGCCATTAGCAGGGTTGCTAAGCAGTCTATGCTGACTACGATTGGGTGTAAAGAACAGGGAGTGAGCTAATGAGTGAGCAGGTGAGTGAGCGGGTGAGTGAGTGAGTGAGTGGGTGAGTGAGTGAGTGAGTGAGTGAGTGAGTGAGCGAGTATCACTTCTGCAACTGACTGTAAGAGCCGTTTCAACAGCAGCTGGCTTCCATTCCAGGCAGTAACATGTTGGTAGTAGCATCACAGTGCATTTCCAGTGTCCGTGGGCACTCTAGAGTACTGTAAGTTGCCTGGATAGGATGACGCTCCTGGTTGCTGATGGGATGGGATGGGATGGGATGGGATGGGGATGGGATGGATAGAGGGCAGAAAGATAAGAAAACGACGAGAGAAAGAAAAGAGATAGAAGCAAACAGCAACAGGCTACACTCTTTTCTCTACCTTGTCTCCCTTTTGACTCCTTCACACACACACACACACACACACACACACACACACACACACACACACACACACACACACACACACACACACACACACACACACACACACACACATACACACAGCTGTACTCTCCATTCCCTTTCCCGCCTACCCGTCAGTCACCCCCCTTTAATCCCCAATTCTCGGTCTCATCCCTCGCCCTTCCCTTCCTACACTCGCATACTTCCCGCACTCTCTGCTTTTCCGTCCCAAACCACTCACCTGCAAGCCCGCATTCTTGCCTCCTTAGCCCCTCTCCTCCGCTCTTCGCTCCCTCCCGTCCACCTCCTGCCGCAGCTGCTGCAGCTGCCTGCGTGTTTTGAGTCGCCTCAAAACACGACTGCTTTCCTGTCCAAACCACTCACTCACCTGCAAGCCCGCACTCTCGCCTCCAAAGCCCCTCTCCTCCACTCTTCGCTCCCTCCCGTCCACCTCCTGCCGCAGCTGCTGCAGCTGCCTGCGGCTCCTCTCCTGCTCCTTCTCTGGCCGCCCCCTCCTCTGATTCAACCGCCGCCGTGCTACGTCCTCTGAGAGAATCTCGTCACTCTCATCCTGGGGGGGGAGAGAGAGATAGATAAGAGAAGGAGGGCGCAAAGAGAAGGAGAGCGCGAAGAGGGAAGGGAAGCGCAACATAGGGAGAAGGAAGAGAGAAATCAACCGAAACAAAGGAAAGGGAGGGAGGATGCAAAGATGAAGCGGAGAGAGGGTAGCCAAAAGTGGGGAGGGAGGCGGGGAGGAGCAGGGCGAATCGGGGAGTGCGAGCGACGCCATGCGTGGTCAGCCAAAATGAACGAAACGAGGCAAGCAATGCAGCAAGGCAGCAGGAGAGAGAGACACACGTGGTGCAAGGAGAAGCGTACCTGGTTAAGAGCAAAGGGGTGTCTTCTGGGAATGAAGCGCACTGTCATGGGATCGATTCCATCTGGCACGGGATCTCCCTCCACCAGCACCACCTGCAGGACAGGGAGGAAGAGGAAGCGCGGTGTTTTCAAGGTGCATCAGAGGTGGTTTTGAGGCGACTGAGAAATGTCTTCTGGGAATGAAGCGCACTGTCATGGGATCCTTTCCCTTCCATCTGGCACAGGATCTCCCTCCACCAGCACCACCTGCAGGCGTGGGGAGCGAGGTCGCACGGTGATTCTTAAGGCGCCTCGAAAAAAATATATTGAGGCACCACGGAAATGCCTTCCGGGGAAAGAAGCAAGAGGGAGGGGGAGGGGAAGGGCGGAAATACGACAAACCAGAAACATAGAACAAGGGTTTTCCGCACCTGTGGTTTCTTCCATCCGTGCTCCTTCTGCCGCTGCTGCCTGTGGAACTCCATCTTCTCCTCGGTGAGTGGCGGCAGTGGCTCCATCTGAACCAGCATCGTGTTGCCCACACGATAGTTGAGCACCGATGTGGGGTCCTCATACTGCGATATCACGTTCAGCCTGGGATGGGACGAGTTGGGAAGGTTGAAAGGAGTGGGTTAGGGTTGGGAAGGGTTAGGAAGCGTTGAAAACGGTTCGGAACCAATAAACCGTGTAGATGGGGGGTGGGATGGGAGTTCAAGCCAGGAACTGCAGACAAGCCAGAAAGGTATACCGCATACGAAATGAGTGGAACGATGACAATGAAATCACGTACGGCTCGCTTCTATCTGAAGAAACGAATCCTCTTCTAGCAAGAAAGTCCACGCTCCTCTCCCTCCCTCCTCCCCTCAACCGCTGCACATAGGCCGCTGCAGCAGCAGCTAGCAAGAGCAGCAGCGAGCCCCCCCCTGCTGCGAGTGCCCATGGGGAAACCGAGGCCCGCAAGCCTGTTCGATGGCGTGTGACAGACTGCTTGCCGTAAGATAGGAAGGACGAAAGAAAGGGATGTTTGGAAGATGCAAGGACCGGATGGGGAACCGGGGACAGAAGCGGAGAATGAAGAGACAATTTGAGCTACATAAAAACAAAAATAAAGAACGGACTTTATAAGAAAATTAAACTCTTTCGAGGGCATAAGAATAGCCTTCGGAAGGTAAGACGCTAACACAGGAAAACTATAAAAACTGGAGAAGCAGTTGTGCAGAGCAGAGCAGCGTCACTCACAGGCGCTGCAGCTTGCTCAGCCGTCAATCTCTGTCCCCCTCTGCTTGTCCGGGCCTGTCGCCCGTCCGATGCAATCCCAGCAGACGCTGGTGCGCTTGCCACGCCTTTCCGTGTCTCGCTCAGCCGAACAGAGCCGTGCCTCGCGGATGACTGGCTGCTAACTACCACGTCAACATACACCCCTTCCCGCGTTCCCCGCTCTTGCTGCCGATGCTGTTGCTGCTGCTGCTGGTGCTGCTGGTGCGGTTGGGTGCTTCTAACGGGTTCCGTCCGGCGAGAGGTCCGGCGGAAACCCGCGCGAGCGGAGACCGGGGGGAGGGGTGCGTGGCGCGGAACGGCATGATGCTCGATCTTGCTGTGTGCGGAGGATAGGACGTGATTGGGAGACGGCAGCGATGATGATGACGATGATGATGATGATGAGAGCGGTAGGAAAGGGGACGACATGAGGCCAGTGGTGGTGGAGCGAGAGCGGAGAAACGTCGACGGTTGGATGTGCATGATGGAGGAATATCTGGCGGAGGAAGATGACGATCTGACGGCCCACGATGTGCACGTGCTGCTCATGATGCTGCCTGCGACTGGTGATGCTGCCTGCGACTGGAGGTGCTGTCTGCGACTGGAGGTGCTGCCTGGTGATGCTGCCTGCGACTGGTAATTCTGCCTGCGACCGATGCTGCCTGCGACTGGTGATGTGGCTGCCTGCGACCGGTGATATTGCCGGTGTTGGTGACGTTGTCTGCGATGCCGTTAACAGTATACAATAAAGGTGTGAAATATGAGACCTAGTAGAGGTGATATGAGGAGATTAGGACGTGAAGCTGATATTAACAGTGTTAAGTATCATGTCAGTCGTTCGGTGGTGAAGAGAAACAGACACTGGCAAAAACGCCATCGGCGGAGCAACAACAGGGTAATACGTGAACCTTAACAACCACAACGGTACGAATGATGCTAGTGGCGAAGTACGATCGGTGATCTAACGTTGACCGTTTCGAAGCGCTTTTTCTGTTTGGAGTATGTGAGTTAACTTAAAGCCCAAGACCCGAATTACAGGAAACGAGGGCAAACTGTGCACAGTTTGCCTCCCGCAGCCCACAGTTTTGCCCCGCGTTGACTTGCGTTGAGCAATTCAGGTCTTGGGCTTTAAGTGACAAGCAAGCAGCCAGTCCACTAATAAACTTCTAAACCTAGAAATTAGTCCTAGACTGCTGTGAGTGAAGCTGACGAGACGAGGTGTGCAGTATACCTAGGTTATACTTTCCGCCTGCGCTTGCATTGCAACATCGTTCGTCAAAGCTGCGAAACACACCTGTAACAGGGCATTCCCTAAAAACAACCCAAGCAATCAAGAATACCGTAGACATTCTTTAGATTGATGGTGTACACCCAATTCTATACTAATCGTAAACAATGCCTCCCTCGGGGTTCAGTGACTGTTATGAGTTGTAAAAGAGAGTGCGCAGGTAAACGAATAACGAGACTGTGATTGAATGAACTGCGAATACAATGAAGGAACACACTAATGTAGGAGCTAGCCTAGCTAGGAGGAAACCTCGGACGAGCGAGGTTGGGTTGCAGGTTTGGCGATGGGAAATGCCGAAGGCGACGCAAGGAGCCTCGGCAGCGTTGAAATCGGCCGAACGTGCAAAGTCCGAAAATCGGGCTGTACGCGTAGCAGTCAACCCCGATAAGGAATTCGGGAAAATTCCTTACACTACCCCCCCCCTTAAGAAAGGCGGTCGATATCCGAAACACCCCTGCGCGCCAAGTAATCCCGAACAAGTGACGAGGCGTCGAGTGAGTCAGAATGCACCCAGGTGTCATCTTCACTGGTGCGGTCAGTCCAACGGATGAGGAAGTCCACGTGGCGACCAGCTGCGTCAAGGCGAACTCTGTGGGCCAAAATCTTTGATGGTGCAAGAGTCGGCTCCGGGACAGGTCGTGTAGTAGGGGCAGCTTGTTGCCTCGCGATGTCTGTCGTGGCAGGTACGAACTTGCGAAGCAGACTGACGTGGAAGGCGTCATGAATTCGCCAGTCGTCGGGTAGCAGCAGCGGAACGAGCGCTTTTACCCCCAAAACGCGGAAGGTTCCGCACATGTGCAAAAAGTGCAGCGAGCGCTCTTCATTCGCGAGCGCCGATGACCGATGATGCTCGCAACCCTCCCACGCCCTTGCTGGCTTGGTAATAGGACCAGACAAGCATAGCCACGTGACCCGGCGGAAGAAAAACGCTCGCAACGAGCGCTTCCAGCCCCAAAAGGCGGAAGAACCCGCACATGTGCAGGAAGTGCAGCGGGCGCTCTTCATTCGCGAGCGCCGATGACCAATGGTGCTCGCAGCCCTCCCACACCCTTGCTGGCTTGGTAATAGGCCCAGAGAAGCGCAGCCACGTGACCAGGAGGAAGAAAAAAGCTCGGAACGAGAGCTTCCACCCCCAAAACGCGAAAGGATCAGCACATGTGCAGGAAGTGCAGCGGGTGATCTTCATTCGCGAGCGCCGATGACCGATGATGCTCGCAACCCTCCCACGCCCTTGCTGGCTTGGTAATAGGCCCAGACAAGCGCAGCCACGTGACCCGACGGAAGAAAAACGCTCGTAACGAGCGCTTCCATCCCCAAATACGGAAGGATCCGCACATGTGCAGGAAGTGCAGCGGGCGCTCTTCATTCGCGAGCGCCGATGACCGATGATGCTCGCAACCCTCCCACGCCCTTGCTGGATTGGTATAGGACCAGACAAGCGCAGCCACGTGACCCGGCGGAAGAAAAACGAATGGAACAAATGTTTCCACCCCCAAAATGCGGAAGGATCAGCACTTGTGCAGGAAGTGTAGCGGGCGCTCTTCATTCGTGAGCGCCGATGACTGATGATGCTCGCAACCCTCCCTCGCCCTTGCTGGCTTGGTAATAGGACCAGACAAGTGCAGCCACGTGACCCGGCGGAAGAAAAAACGCTCGAAACGAGCGCTTCCACCCCTTAAACGCGGAAGGATCCGCACATGTGCAAGAAGTGCAGTGGGCGCTGCGAGCGCCGATGACCGATGATGCTCGCAACCCTCACACACCCTTGCTGGCTTTGTAATAGGCCCAGACAAGCGCAGCCGCGTGACCCGGCGGAAGAAAAACGCTCGGAACGAGCGCTTCTAGCCCCAGAACGCGGAAGGATCCGCAGATGTGCAGGAAGTGCAGCGGGCGCTCTTCATTCGCGAGCGCCGATGAGTGATGATGCTCGCAACCCTCCCATGCCCTTGCTGGCTTGGTAATAGGACCAGACAAGCGCAGCCACGTGATCCGGCGGAAGAAAAACGCTCGGAACGAGCCCTTTCACCCCCAAAACGCGGAAGGATCCGCACATGTGCAGGAAGTGCAGCGGGCGCTCTTCATTCGCGAGCGCCGATGAGCGATGATGCTCGCAACCCTCCCACGCCCTTGCTGGCTTGGTAATAGGACCAGACAAGCACAGCCACGTGAAACGGCGGAAGAAAAACGCTCGGAATGAGCGCTTTCATCCCCAAAACGCGGAAGGATCCGCACATGTGCAGGAACTGCAGCGGGCGCTCTTCATTCGCGAGCGCCGATGACCGATGATGCTCGCAACCCTCCCACGCCCTTACTGGCTTGGTAATAGGACCAGACAAGCGCAGCCACGTGATCCGGCGGAAGAAAAACGCTCGGAACGAGCGCTTTTACCCCCAGAACGCGGAAGGTTCCGCACATGTGCAAGAAGTGCAGCGAGCGCTCTTCATTCGCGAGCGCCTATGACCGATGATGCTCGCAACCCTCCCACGCCCTTGCTGGCTTGGTAATAGGACCAGACAAGCATAGCCACGTGACCCGGCGAACGAAAAACGCTCGCAACGAGCGCTTCAAACCCCAAAAGGCGGAAGAACCCGCACATGTGCAGGAAGTGCAGCGGGCGCTCTTCATTCGCGAGCGCCGATGACCAATGGTGCTCGCAGCCCTCCCACACCCTTGCTGGCTTGGTAATAGGCCCAGACAAGCGCAGCCACGTGACCCGGCGGAAGAAAAAAGCTCGGAACGAGCGCTTCCACCCCCAAAACGCGAAAGGATCAGCACATGTGCAGGAAGTGCAGCGGGTGATCTTCATTCCGAGCGCCGATGACCGATGATGCTCGCAACCCTCCCACGCCCTTGCTGGCTTGGTAATAGGACCAGACAAGCGCAGCCACGTGACCCGGCCGGAAAAAAAAAAAAAAAAAAAAAAAAAAAAAAAAAAAAAAAAAAAAAAAAAAAAAAAAAAAAAAACGTTTGGAACGAGCGCTTCCACACCCAGAACGCGGAAGGATCCGCACTTGTGCAGGAAGTACAGGGGGCGCTCTTCATTTGCGAGCGTCGATGACCGATGATGCTCGCAACCCTGAGACGCCCTTGCGCGCAGCCACGTGACCCGGCGGAAGAAAAACGCTCGGAACGAGCGCTTCCACCCCCAAAACGCGAAAGGATCAGCACTTGTGCAGGAAGTGTAGCGGGCGCTCTTCATTCGTGATCGCCGATGACCGATGATGCTCGCAACCCTCCCACGCCCTTGCTGGCTTGGGACCAGACAAGCGCAGCCACGTGACCCGGCGGAAGAAAAACGCTCGGAACGAGCGCTTCCACACCCAGAACGCAGAAGGATCCGCACATGTGCAGGAAGTGCAGGGGGCGCTCTTCATTCGCGAGCGTCGATGACCGATGATGCTCGCAACCCTCCCACACCCTTGCTGGCTTGGTAATAGGCCCAGACAAGCGCAGCCACGTGACCCGGCGGAAGAAAAACGCTCGGAACGAGCGCTTCGAACCCCGAGAACGCGGAAGGATCCGCACATGTGCTGGAAGTGCAGCGGGCGCTCTTCATTCGCGAGCGCTGATGTCCGATGATGCTCGCAACCCTCCCACGCCCTTGCTGGCTTGGAAATAGTCCCAGACAAGCGCAGCCATGTGACCCGGCGGAAAAAAAACGCTCGTAATGAGCGCTTCCATCCCCAAATGCGGAAGGATCCGCACATGTGCAGCAAGTGCAGCGGGCGCTCTTCATTCTCGAGCGCCGATGACCAATGATGCTCGCAACCCTCCCACGCCTTTGCTGGCTTAGTATAGGACCAGACAAGCGCAGCCACGTGACCCGGCGGAAGAAAAACGAATGGAACGAGTGCTTCCACCCCCAAAAACGGAAGGAACCAGCACTTGTGCAGGAAGTGTAGAGGGCGCTCTTCATTCGCGAGCGCCGATGACTGATGATGCTCGCAACCCTCCCTCGCCCTTGCTGGCTTGGTAATAGGACTAGACAAGCGCTGCCACTTGACCCGGCGGAAGAAAAAACGCTCGAAACGAGCGCTTCCACCCCTTGAACGCGGAAGGATCCACACATGTGCAAGAAGTGCAGTGGGCGCTGCGAGCGCCGATGAACGATGATGCTCGCAACCCTCACACACCCTTGCTGGCTTTGTAATAGGCCCAGACAAGCGCAGCCGCGTGACCCGGCGGAAGAAAAACGCTCAGAAGGAGCGCTTCTAGCCCCAGAACGCGGAAGGATCCGCAGATGTGCAGGAAGTGGAGCGGGGGCTCTTCATTCGCGAGCGCCGATGAGTGATGATGCTCGCAACCCTCCCATGCCATTGTTGGCTTGGTAATAGGACCAGACAAGCGCAGCCACGTGATCCGGCGGAAGAAGAACGCTCGTAACGAGCGCTTCCACCCCCAAAAAGCGGAAGGATCCGCACATGTGCCGGAAGTGCAGCGGGCGCTCTTCATTCGCGAGCGCGGATGATCGATGATGCTCGTAACCCTCCCACGGACCAGACAAGCGCAGCCACGTGACCCAGCAGAAGAAAAACTCTCGGAACGAGTGCTTCCAGCCGCAAAACGTGGAAGGATCCGCGCATGTGCCGGAAGTGCAGCGGACGCTCTTCATTCGCGAGCGCCGATGACCGATGATGCTCACAACCCTCCCACGCCCTTGCTGGCTTGGTAATAGGACCAGACAAGCGCAGCCACATGATCCGGCGGAAGAAAAACGCTCGGAACGAGCATTTTCACCCCCAAAACGCGGAAGGATCCGCACATGTGCAGGAAGTGCAGCGGGCGCTCTTCATTCGCGAGCGCCGATGAGCGATGATGCTCGCAACCCTCCCACGCCCTTGCTGGCTTGGTAATAGGACCAGACAAGCGCAGCCACGTGACCCGGCAGAAGAAAAACGCTCGGAACGAGCACTTTCACCCCCAAAACGCGGAAGGATCCGCACATGTGCAGGAAGTGCAGCGGGCGCTCTTCATTCGCGAGCGCCGATGAGCGATGATGCTCGCAACCCTCCCACGCCCTTGCTGGCTTGGTAATAGGACCAGACAAGCGCAGCCACGTGATCCGGCGGAAGAAAAACGCTCGGAACGAGCGCTTTTACCCCCAAAACGCGGAAGGTTCCGCACATGTGCAAGAAGTGCAGCGAGCGCTCTTCATTCGCGAGCCCTGATGACCGATGATGCGCAACCCTCCCACGCCCTTGCTGGCTTGGTAATAGAGCCAGACAAGCGCAGCCAGGTGACCCGCCGGAAGACAAACGCTCAGAACGAGCGCTTCCATTCCCAAAACGCAGAAGGATCCACAGATGTGCTGGAAGTGCAGCGGGCGCTCTTCAGTCGCGAGCGCCGATGACCGACGATGCTCGCAACCCTCCCACGCCCTTGCTGGCTTGGGAATAGGACCACAAGCGCAGCCACGTGATCTGGCGGAAGAGAAACGCTCGGAACGGGCACTTCCACCCCCAAAACGCGGAAGGATCCGCACATGTGCAGGAAGTGCAGCGGGTGCTCTTCATTCGCGAGTGCCGATGACCAATGATGCTTGCAACCCTCCCACGCCCTTGCTGGCTTGGTAATAGGACCAGACAAGCGCAGCCACGTGACCCGGCAGAAGAAAAACGCACGGAACGAGCGCTTCCAGCCCCAAAACGCGGAAGGATCCGCGCATGTGCAGGAAGTGTAGCGGGCGCTCTTCATTCGCGAGCGCCGATGAGTGATGATGCTTGCAACCCTCCGACGCCCTTGCTGGCTTGGTAATAGGCCCAGAAAAGCGTAGCCACGTGACCCGGCGGAAGAAAAACGCTCGGAACGAGCGCTTCCAGCCTCAAAACGCGGAAGGATCCGCGCATGTGCCGGAAGTGCAGCGGGCGCTCTTCATTCGCGAGCACCGATGACCGATGATGCTTGCAACCCTCCCACGCCCTTGCTGGCTTGGTAATAGGACCAGACAAGCGCAGCCACGTGATCCGGCGGAAGTATAACGCTCGGAACGAGCGCTTCTACTTCCAAAACGCGGAAGGATCCGAGTATGGGCTGGAAGTGCAACGGGCGCTCTTCATTCGCGAGCGCCGATGACCGATGATGCTCGCAACCCTCCCACGCCCTTGCTGGCTTGGTAATAGGCCCAGAAAAGTGCAGCCACGTGACGCGACGGAAGAATAACGCAACGAGCGCTTCCACCCCCAAAACGCGGAAGGATCCGCGCAAGTGCCGGAAGTGCAGCGGGCGCTCTTCATTCGCGAGCGCCGATGACCGATGATGCTCGCAACCCTCCCACGCCCTTGCTGGCTTGGAAATAGGACCAGACAATCGCAGCCACGTGACCCGGCGAAAGAAAAAACGCTCGGAACGAGCGCTTCAACCCCCAAAACGCGGAAGGATCTGCACATGTGCCGGAAGTGCAGCGGGCGCTCTTCATTCGCTAGCGCCGATGACCGACGATGCTCGCAACCCTCCCACGCCCTTGCTGGCTTGGTAATAGGCCCAGACAAGCGCAGCCACGTGACCCGGCGGAAGAAAAACGCTCGGAACGAGCGCTTCTACTTCCAAAACGCGGAAGGATCCGAGTATGGGCCGGAAGTGCAGCGGGCGCTCTACATTCGCGAGCGCCGATGACCGATGATGCTCGCAACCCTCCCACGCCCTTGCTGGCTTGGTAATAGGACCAGACAAGCGCAGCCACGTGACCCGGCGGAAGAAAAACGCTCAAAACGAGCGCTTCCAACCTCAAAACGCGGAAGGATCCGCACATGTGCAGGAAGTGCAGCGGGCGCTCTTCATTCGCAAGCGCCCACCGATGATGCTCGCAACCCTCCCACCCCCTTGCTGGCTTGGTAATAGGACCAGACAAGCGCAGCCACGTGTTCCGGCGGAAGAACAACGCTCGAACGAGTGCTTCCACCCGCAAAACGCGGAAGGATCCGCGCACGTGCCGGAAGTGCAGCGGGCGCTCTTCATTCGCGAGCGCCAATGAGCGATGATGCTCGCAACCCTCCCACGCCCTTGCTGGCTTGGTAATAGGACCAGACAAGCGCAGCCACGTGACCCGGCGGAAGAAAAACGCTCGGAACGAGCGCTTCCACCCCCAAAACAAGGAAGGATCCGCACATGTTCACCTCCATTCATGTTGACCCCCATTCATGTTCACCCCCATTCGTGTTCACCCCCATTCACGTTCACCACCATTCACGTTCACCCCCATTCAGGTTCACCCCCATTCACGTTAACCCCCATTCACGTTCACCCCCATTCACGTTCACCCCCATTCACGTTCACCCCCATTCACGTTCACCCTCATTCACGTTCAACCCCATTCGGGTTCACCCCCATTTGTGTTCACCCCCATTCAACTATCACCCTCATTCACCCATCACCCCCATTCAACCATCACCCTCATTCAACCATCACCCCCATCCAACCATCACCCCCATTCAACCATCACCCCATTCACCCATCACCCCCATTCAACCATCACCCCCATTCAAGCATCACCCCCATTCAACCATAACCCCCATTCAGTTATCACCCCCATTCAACCATCACCTCCATTCAACCATCACCCCCATTCAACCATCACCCCCATTCAACCATCACCCCCATTCAACCATCACCCTCATTCAACCATCACCCCCATTCAACCATCACCCCCATTCAACCATCACCCCCATTCAACCATCACCCCCTTTCAACCATCACCCCCATTCAACCATCACCCCCATTCAACCATCAACCCCAGCATCGCCCCCATTCAAGCATCACCTCCATTCAAGCATCGCCCCCATTCACCCATCACCCCCCTTCACCCATCACCCCCCTTCAACCATCACCCCCTTTCAACCATCACCCCCATTCAACCATCACCCCCATTCAACCATCACCCCAATTTTACCATCACCCCCATTCAACCATCACCCCCATTCAACCATCATCCCCAGTCACCCATCACCCCCATTCAACCATCAACCCCATTCACCCATCACCCCCATTCAACCATCACCCCCATTCAACCATCACCCCCATTCAAGCATCACCCCCATTTAACCATCACCCCCATTCAACCATCACCCCCATTCAACCATCACCCCCATTCAACCATCACCCCCATTCAACCATCACCCCCATTCTGTTAGAGACTAAGGACGGAGTCTATGAAGATTAGGAGCCGAAATATCACAAAATCGTTGGTCTCAATTTCTGGACAGAATAGTCGCGCTCACAAGAAACGCCTTCGACGAAAAACGCACCGTGGCTACAATTCCCAAGTTGAATCGTACGGAAAGGTGAAGTATTTCTTGAGTTATCGATTTCGGCGCACTAGGGGGTATGCTGCCATAGAATCTTAACTCAACCACAATAATCTCACAATTTACACAATTAACCACACAAGAAAGTTAGAGTTGCTAGAAACCAGGTAGGAGGGGATGAAGAGGATGAGATGGAAGGTCCCAAGAGATCCCCAACCAAGGAAACCCCCATGCCACACAATTTCCCTCTCAATAGGCAACCCAACTTTCACCCTTGTCATTTTCCCAACCTCCCAAATCCACCTCACCCAACTTGGCCACACTTGCCAACCTGGTTTGGCTCCTCCCAACCACTTGGCAGCATCTACAGTGATGTTGACGAATTTCCCAACCCCCAAAAGTCTGTACCCCATACGGAGTCAACCCCACAACTTCCCATGGTCACCACAACCAAATATCAAAAGCATACGAACTTCAAACGTTCGTAACTTTCTTGTTCGTGCTCCGATTGAAGCGATACTTGGCTCGACGGAAAGCTCTTGAGCAGAGGAGTCACTTCAGATATCTGCTCAAGCCAAATAGCATTCACACATACTCAGGAAATCCAAACCACATCAAACACAAATTCTTGCACACGCTCACACCACGCATGCAACGCACGAACATATGATGGGAGGCAGACAGACGTGAATGCAGATGATAGCATCACATAACACATTCAACCATCACTCCCATTCGCCCATCACCCCCATTCAACCATCACCCCCATTCAACCATCACCCCCATTCAACCATCACCCCCATTCACCCATCACCCCCATTCACCCATCACCCCCATTCACCCATCACCCCAATTCAACCATCACCCCCATTCACCCATCACCCCCATTCAACAATCACCCCCATTCACCCATCACCCCCATTCACCCATCACCCCCATTCACCCATCACCCCCATTCACCCATCACCCCCATTCAACCATCACCCCCATTCACCCATCACCCCCATTCAACCATCACCCCCATTCAACCATCACCCCCATTCAACCATCACCCTCATTCACCCATCACCCCCATTCAACCATCACCCCCATTCAACCATCACCCCCATTCAACCATCACCCCCATTCAACCATCACCCTCATTCACCCATCACCCCCATTCACCCATCACCCCCATTCACCCATCACCCCCATTCAACCATCACCCCCATTCACCCATCACCCCGATTGAACCATCACCCCCATTCAACCATTACCCCCATTCACCCATCACCCCCATTCAATCATCACCCCCATTCAACCATCACCCCCATTCAACCATCACCCCCATTCAACCATCACCCCCATTCACCCATCACCCCCATTCACCCATCACCCCAATTCAACCATCACCCCCATTCACCCATCACCCCCATTCAACAATCACCCCCATTCACCCATCACCCCCATTCACCTATCACCCCCATTCACCCATCACCCCCATTCACCCATCACCCCCATTCACCCATCACCCCCATTCAACCATCACCCCCATTCACCCATCACCCCCATTCAAGCATCAACCCCATACAAGCATCACCCCCATTCACCCATCACCCCCATTCAACCATCACCCCCGTTCTTGCTCACCCCCATTTGTGCTCACCCCCATTCGTGCTCACCCCCATTCGCGTTCACCCCTATTCCCGTTCACCCCCATTCAGTTTCACCCCCATTCAGGTTCACCCCCATTCGCGTTCACCCCCGTTTGTGTTCACCCCCATTCGTGTTCACCCCCATTCGCGTTCACCCCCATTCGCGTTCACCCCCATTCGCGTTCACCCCCATTCGCGTTCACCCCCATTCGTGTTCACCCCCATTCGCGTTCACCCCCATTCGCGCTCACCCCCATTCGCGTTTACCCCCATTCGCGTTCACCCCCATTCGTGTTCACCCCCATTCGTGTTCACCCCCTTTCGCGTTCACCCCCATTCGCATTCACCCCCATTCATGTTCACCCCCATTCATGTTCGCCCCCATTCATGTTCACCCCCATTCAGGTTCACCCCCATTCAGGTTCACCCCCAACCATTCACGTTCACCCTCATTCACGTTCATCCCCATTCGTGTTCACCCCCATTCGTGTTCACCCCCATTCACGTTCACCCCCATTCACGTTCATCCCCATTCACGTTCACCCCCATTCACGTTCATCCCCATTCACGTTCACCCCCATTCACGTTCACGGCCATTCGTGTTCACCCCCATTCGTGTTCACCCCCATTCGCGTTCACCCTTATTCGTGTTCACCCCTATTCACGTTCACCCCCATTCGAGCATTTTTCTTCCGCCAGGTCACATGGCTGCCTTTGTCGAGGGCGTGGTATGGTTGCGAGCATCATCGGTCATCGGCGCTCGCGAATGAAGAGCGCCCACTATACTTCCTGCACATGTGCAGGTCCTTCCGTGTTTTGGGGGTGGAAGCGCTCGTTCCGAGCGTTTTTCTTCCGCCGGGTCACGTGGCTGCGCTTGTCTGGGCCTATTACCAAGCCAGAAAGGGCGTGGGAGGGTTGCGAGCATCATCGGACATTGGCGCTCGCGAATGGAGAGCGCCTGCTGCACTTCCTGCACATGTGCGGATCCTTCCGCGTTTTGGGGGTGGAAGCGCTTATACCGAGCGTTTTTGTTCCGTCAGGTCAAAAGGTTGTGCTTGTCTAGGCCTATTATCAAGCCAGCAAGGGCTTGGGAGGGTTGCAAGCAGCATCGGTCATCGGCGCTCGCGAATAAAGAGCGCCCGCCGCACCTCCGGCACATGCACGGATCCTTCCGCGTGGGGGTGGAAGCGCTCGTTCCGAACGTTTTTCTTTCGCCGGATCACGTGGCTGTTCTTCTCTGGTCCTATTACCAAGCCAGCAAGGGCGTGGGAGGGTTGCGAGCATCATCGTTCATTGGCGCTCGCGATTTAAGAGCGCTCGCAGCACTTCCTGCACATGTGCGGATCCTTCCGCGATTTGGGGCTGGAAGCGTTCGTTCCAAGCATTTTTCATCCGCCGGGCCACGTGGCTGCGCTTGTCTGGTCCTATTACCAAGCCAGCAAGGGCGTGGGAGGGTTGCGAGCATCATCGGTCATCGGCCTTCGCGAATGAAGAGCCCCCGCTGCACTTCCTGCACATGTGCGGATCCTTCCGCGTTTTGGGGCTGGAAGCGCTCGTTCCGAGCGTTTCTTCCTCCGGCGTCACGTGGCTGCGCTTGTCTGGTCCTATTACCAAGCCAGCAAGGGCGTGGGAGGGTTGCGGGCATCATCGGTCATCGACGCTCGCGAATGAAGAGCGCCTGCTGCACTTCCTGCACATGTGCGGATCCTTCTGCGTTTTGGGGTTGGAAGCGCTCGTTCCGAGCGTTTTTCTTCCGCCGGATCACGTGGCTGCACTTGTCAGGGCCTATTACCAAGCGTGGGAGGGTTGCGAACATCATCGGTCATCGGCGCTCGGGAATGAAGAGCGCCCGCTGCAATTCCGGCTCATGCGCGGATCCTTCCGCGTTCTGGGGGTGGAAGCGCTCGTTCCAAGCGTTTTTCTTCCGCCGGCTCACGTGGCTGCGCTTGTCTGGTCCTATTACCAAGCCAGCAAGGGCGTGGGAGGGTTGCGAGCATCATCGCTCATCGGCGCTCGGGAATGAAAAGCGCCCGCTGCACTTCCGGCTCATGCGCGGATCCTTCCGCGTTTTGGGGCTGGAAGAAATCATTCCGAGCGTTTTCTTCCGCCGGGTCACATGGTTGCGCTTGTCTAGTCCTATTACCAAGCCAGCAAGGGAGTGGGAGGGTTGCGAGCATCATCGGTCATCGGCGCTCGCGAATGAAGAGCTCCCGCCACACTTCCGGCGCAACCCTCCACGCCCTTGCCGGCTTGGTAATAGGCCCAGACAAGCGCAGCCACGTGACCCGGCGGAAGAAAAACGCTCGAAACGAGCGCTTCCACCCCCAAAGCGCGGAACGATTTGCACATGTGAAGGGAGTGCAGTGGGCGCTCTTCATTTGCGAGCGCCGATGACTGATGATGCTCGGAACTCTCCCACACCCTTGCTGGTTTGGGAATTGGCACAGACAAGTGCAGCCACGAGACGCCGGCGGAAGAAAAACGCTCGGAACGAGCGCTTCCACCCCCAAAACGCGGAACGATCCGCACCTGTGCAAGATGTCCAGCGGCGCTCTTCATTTGCAACGCCGATAACCGATGATGCTCGCAACCCTCCCACACCCTTGCTGGCTTGGTAATAGGCCTAGACAAGCGCATTGATGTGACGAGCGCAACGAGCACTTCTACCCCCAAAACGCGGAAGGATCCGCACATGTGCAGGAAGTGCAGCGGACGCTCTTCATTCGCGAGCGCCGATGACCGATGATGCTCGCAACCATCCCACACCCTTCCTGGTTTGGAAATAGGCCCAGACAAGTGCAGCCACGTGACCCGGCGGAAGAAAAACGCTCGGAACGAGCGCTTCCACCCCCAAAACGCAGAATAATCCGCACGTGTGCAGGAAGTGTAGCAGGCGCTCTTCATTCGCGAGCGCCGATGACCGATGATGCTCGCAACCATCCCACGCCCTTGCGGGCTTGGTAGTAGGCCCAGACAAGCGCAGCCACGATCCGGCGGAAGAAAAACGCTCGGAACGAGCGCTTCCAACCCCAAAATGCGGAACGATCCGCACATGTGCTGGAAGTGCAGCGGGCGCTCTTCATTTGCGAGCGCCGATGACCAATGATGCTTGCAACCCTCCCACACCCTTGCTAGCTTGGTAATAGACCCAGACAAGCGCAGCCACGAGACGCCGGTGGAAGAAAACGCTCGGAACGAGCGCTTCCACCCCCAAAACGCGGAACGATCCGCACATGCGCAGGATGTGCAGCGGCGCTCTTCATTTGCAACGACGATGACCGATGATGCTCACAACCCTCCCACACCCTTGCTGGCTTGGTAATAGGCCCAGACAAGCGCAGCCACGAGATGCTGGCGGAAGAAACGCTCGGAACGAGCGCTTCCAGCCCCAAAACGCGGAACGATCCACATGTGTGCAGGAAGTGCAACGGGCGCTCTTCATTCCCGAGCGCCGATGACCGATGATGCTCGCAACCCTCCCACGCCCTTGCTGGCTTGGTAATAGGCTCAGACAAGCGCATTGACGTGACCCGGCGGAAGAAATTCGCTCGCAACGAGCGCTTCCACCCCCAAAACGCGGAAGGATCCGCACATGTGCAGGAAGTGCAGCGGACGCTCTTCATTCGCAAGCGCCGATGACCGATGATGCTTGCAATCATCCCACACCCTTGCTGTCTTGGTAATAGGCCCAGACAATCGCAGCCATGTGACCCGGCGGAAGAAAAACAAAACGCTCAAAGCGAGCGCTTCCACCCCCAAAACGCAGAACAATCTGCACGTGTGCAGGAAGTGCAGCGGGCGCTCTTCATTCGCGAGCGCCAATGGCTGATGATGCTCGCAACCATCCCACGGCCTTGCTGGCTTGGTAATAGGCCCAGACAAGCGCAGCCACGTGACCCGGTGGAAGAAAAACGCTCGGAACGAGCGCTTCCACCCCCAAAATGCAGAACGATCCGCACGTGTGCAGGAAGTGTAGCTGACGCTCTTCATTCGTGAGCGCCGATGACTGATAATGCTCGCAACCATCCCACGCCCTTGCTGGCTTGGTAGTAGGCCCAGACAAGCGCAGCCACGATCCGGCGGAAGAAAAACGCTCGGAACGAGCGCTTCCACCCTCAAAACGCGGAACGATCCACACGCGTGCAGGAAGTGCAACGGGCGCTCTTCATTCCCGAACGACGATGACCGATGATGCTCGCAACCCTCCCACGCCCTTGCTGGCTTGGTAGTAGGCCCAAACAAGCGCATTAACGTGACCCGGCGGAAGAAAATCCCACCCCCAAAACGCGAAAGGATCCGCACATGTGCAGGAAGTGCAGTGGGCGCTCTTCATTCGCGAGCGCCGATGACCGATGATGCTCGCAACCCTCCCATGCCCTTGCTTGCTTGGTAATAGGACCAGCCAAGCGCAGCCACGTGACCCGGTGGAAGAAAAATGCTCGGAACGAGCGCTTCCACCCCCAAAACGCGGAACGATCCGCACATGTGCAGTAAGTGCAGCGGGCGCTCTTCATTTGCGAGCGCCGATGACCGATGATGCTCGCAACCCTCCCACACTTTACTCGCTTGGTAATAGGCCTAGACAAGCGTAGCCGCGAGACGTCGGCGGAAGAAATGCTCGGAACGAGCGCTTCCACCCACAAAACGTGGAACGATCCACACTTGTGCAGGAAGTGCAACGGGCGCTCTTCATTCCCGAGCGCCGATGACCGACGATGCTCGCAACCCACCCACGCCCTTGCTGGCTTGGTAATAGTCCCAGACAAGCACATTAACGTGACCCAGCGGAAGAAAATCACTCGGAACGGGCGCTTTGACCCCCAAAACGCGGAAGGATCCGCACATGTGCAGGAAGTGCAGCGGGCGCTCTTCATTCGCGAGCGCCGATGACCGCTGATGCTCGCATCTCTCCCACTCCCTTGCTGGCTTGGTAATAGGCACAGGCAAGCGCAGCCACGTGACCTGGCGGAAGAAAAACGCTGGGTACGACCGCTTCCACCCTCAAAACGTGGAAGGATCCGCGCATGTGCCGGAAGTGCAGCGAGCGCTCTTCATTCGCGAGCACCGATGATGCTGGCAACCCTCCCACGCCCTTGTTGGCTTGGTAATAGGACCAAACAAGCGCAGCCACGTGACTCGGCGGAATAAAAACGCTCGGAACGAGGGCTTCCATCCCCAAAACGCGGAAGGATCCGCACATGTGCAGAAAGTGCAGCGGGCGCTCTTCATTCGCGAGCGTCGATGACCGATGATGCTCGCAACCCTCCCACGCCCTTGCTGGCTTGGTAATTGGACCAGACAAGCGCAGCCGCGTGACTCGGCGGAAGAAAAACGCTCGGAACGAGCGCTTCCACCCTCAAAACTCGGAAGGATCTGCACATGTGCAGGAAGTGCAGCGGGCGCTCTTCATTCGCGAAGGCCGATGACCGATGATGCTCGCAACCCTCCCACGCCCTTGCTGGCTTGGTAATAGGACCAGACAAGCGCAGCCATGTGACCCGACGGAAGAAAAACGCTCGGAACGAGCACTTACACCCCCAAAAGGCGGAAGGATCCGCACATGTGCATGAAGTGCAGCGAGCGCTCTTCATTCGCGAGCACCGATGACCGATGATACTCGCCACCCTCCCACGCCCTTGCTGGCTTGGTAATAGGCCTAGAAAAGTGCAGCGACGTGACCCGGCGGAAGAAAAACGATCGGAACGAGCGCTTCCAGCCCCAAAACGCGGAATGATCCGCACATGTGCTGGAAGTGCAGCGGGCGCTCTTCATTCGCGAGCGCCGATGACCGATGATGCTCGCCACCCTCCCATGTCCTTGCTGGCTTGGTGGTGGTGGCAGTAGTGGTGGTGGTGGTAGCAGTGGTGGTGGGAAATGGTGTTGGTGGTGTTGGTGGTGGTGGCAGTGGTGGTGGCGTCAGTAGTGAGTGGGGGAGGGGGGTGAGTGCAAGCGGGTTGTCCCAATAGCCGCACGTTCTCAGTGGAACCTTCTCAACCCTGCGGCCGGGGGTCTGGGTTGGAATCCCCTCTAGCCACGTTGGTGAGGGCCTCACGCCTTGCCCTTGCTCCCCTTGCCCACTCCTGCTCGCACATTCAGAGGAGGCAGAGTGGTGAGAGAGGGTGGAGGTGAAGTTCCCTGAGGGAGTTTGCAGCAGAGCAGGGAAGGGGGCTAAATCCTTTCAGAGTAAGGCTGTTGAGGGGCAATGGGGGGGAAGGGGGTTGAAACCCCCAGGCTGAAGCGAGCAAGGGACAGGGAATTCCCCCTCCTCTTCCTTTTGCCCGCTTTAACCTGGGTGTGTCAACCCTCTCCTCTACCTCTCGACCTCGTTACTCTGGGGTGTTCAACCTCCTTCCCTGCCTTGCTGTCACCTCCCTCAGAAGAATTCATCTCCTCTCTTTCTCCGCCCCATGCTCACTTCCTTACTGCTGATGGTGGTGGAGAGTGGTGGGAGAGGCTGGAACGATGTGGTGATGTGGATGAGATGTCATGCTGGGATGCCATGGCATGGCATGGCATGTGCAATGGTGGTGGTGGCGATTGCCTGTGGCACTTGGTGACAATATAAGTGAATGGTGGAAGGAAAGGCAACACAAGGCCACAAGTGTCCCTGAAGCCAATCTTGTTACTAGGTGGCAAACTTCATTAGGTGTGTTTAGGTTGACAGAAGTAATTCAACAGTAATGAACAAAATGAATGACTTACCACTGTTGGACCACTCAGGTTCCCTTCTGTGTGTTTTGAGCGGCATAATGCATACTGTACATGACATGCAGCAGTTTACTTATGAAGTTAAACGATTTCCATAATATACGGTACCCAGCCAGCAGCACTGCACTGTCCACAAGAGGTGAGGCAGTGAGCAGAGCAAGCTGGTAGCCTATGCCACATGATGCAATTATTGCCGAGTTACGGGGACAAATCAGAAAGGCAGAGCATAGAATATGAAGGACGGCAGTGAGAGGGGTAAGCTGGGAATGGAAGATGATGACGCAGCGAAGATCGGCCACCGGGAAGGGAAGGGAGAATGCTGGGTGCTGTATATATCTGCGGCGACGAACAAGACATGACTGAGAAGTAGGCTGAACTGGCACTGGAGTGGAGATGGTAGTAACCATTGTGGATGATGGGTGGTTGGAGGAAGGTGCGTGATACAAGGTACCTATGTAGCCTATGCCTCTCGGCTGTGGATTATGGGCTGGGAATGATAGTTGGAGAGCGCAAATCGGTCAGAGAGCGGGACTGGGGTCTGGGACGTGAAAGAAAGGTAAAGAAAGGGAGACTGGGAACGAGGGAGAAATGGGCAGGTGTCCACCCTTGATTAATCACTCTCTTACCCCTCCTCCGCCTTCTCCCATCTCCCTCCTCCTCCCCCCCACCTCCCTTCTCCTCTTCCCCTTTTCCCCCGTCCTCTCCTTCCCTCAATGCAGCAGCTGTCTCGGCTGCTCCACATATAAAGCCCCAGCAACCCCAAGAGCCGGGCCTACTACTGACGTCGGAAACACGATGCTTACTAGCGCGGCCACCAACCCTCCCACGAGCGGAACCTTCCTGATCGTTCCCTTAGCCATTTGCACCGCTATTACTCCGCCTGTGACGAAGAGCAGTAGGCGGCGCCCGCGATCCGCGGCGACGCGCTTTAAGACGCAGCGAGTGACGCGCTCGAACTCCGCGAAGGAGAGTATGGGCAGCTGCGCGAGCGCGGGATGGCGGGAAAGCGCGAAGTCGAGGTCGCGCGGGGTGGGCACGCGGAGGCAGACGCGGCCGGCGCGCGGATCTAGTTCCGCCGATATTCGCTGACAGGGGGAAAGAGGGGGGGAGGAAGGGAGATGGCGGGAGGAAGAAGAGGAGAAGTGGGGGAAAGGGTTGCGGGAGAAGGAACAGAAAATGGGGGGAGGAGAGGAGACCATGGGGACGGCGAGAGGTGCGAAATGGGACACGCAGGGGAGGGCAGGTGGAAGAGAGGGAGGGTGGGAGTGGCGGCGAAAGGTGGTGTTACTGGAGCAGGAAAAACGTAAGGGAGGCTTTACACCCAAACTCACACCCACCCTCACGCTCACCCTCGCACTTACACCCACCCACCAACACACCTGCAGCACGGCCTTGCACGCGTCTAGAAGCTGCGCCTGCTGAATGCCCGGCGCCGCGTCGACGCCGTCGGATGGCGGTTTGGATCGCTCCGAGAACGTGGCGGCCACTGCGCGCTGATACACCTCCAGGTCGTCCAGCCGCTCGTCCACGTGTCGCGACACGTGCGCGCCCATCGCAACGTCTCCTCTCCTCGCGCGCGCGACGCGGACCGACTCGCGAGAGTAGTTCACGCGGAGTGGAGCTTTGAAGCGCCGAAGGTAACGGTACCGGAGAAGTAGCTTTAGAACACCAGTGCGGGAACGAGATTAATGAGAGAGCATCGTGTTCAACAGGCGCTCGCAAGTAAAAGGAGTTTGTCACGAGCAGCTACGTCCGGAAGGAGTACGTGGACCGGGAGTAAGAGCGAGAGGAGTCGTTTCGGCGCTAGAATAAAAACCTCGTTGGGCGACGACGAGGGGCCTTGAAACAAGGTGGCTGAGAATGAGCTGGCGTTTCAAAGTGGGCGCCGGTGGCAACACGCGACAAATGTGTCAACAGGAGGTGACAATAGACTGAACGTTCAAAGCCGGCAAGGGTCACGCCCTAAGGTGCCGTTCTAGTTGAGAAGGAGCGCTCTATTTTCAGGCGCCTGACTTATAGACGCGCCCGACACAACCCGTAAAGCGCTAACTGTGCCGCGTATATTAACCCCTTTATCTGACGTTCCTATACAAGTGACAGCCTCGGCCTGCTTTCAGCCTGGACTTGACCTCCAGGCCTCTCACTAAAATGACCTTCGACAGCAGCAAAACTGAACACAAAGGCGCGGCAGCCTTTCCTCTTCTGCGTCGGGTTATGGGATCTCCTTGGTTTTCCCAGTGAAAGTGGAGGTATGGGCTGAGCAGAAGCTCCCTGCTGGGGAGTGTTTTTTGTGGAGGCGTGTTGTGGGGTGAAGTGTTGCAACGACGAAAGCGACACGTTACTGTTCATAGAAAACCGTGAGACTTTAAGGTAAGTAAGAACCCGTTTCTCGATTCCATGCTCTCCGGCAGTCGGTGGGAAAATTTTTGCCCCCACTAGTGGTCATCCACTCTACGCCGTCGATTAGCTCCGCCGATTGCGTCCAGCCAGAGATGCTGTGACTGCATCACACAACCACCCCGTAGCGGTGGGTTGACGAATTCGGGGCGCGCTGGATCAGTCGGTTGATAATCGCGAGCTGTGCGATCGATGGATGGACTGATGGACGGATGACATCCACCTTACGAATGATCGTCGCGGAACGACAGGCAGGAAGTGTTACACGTCAGCTCTGGTGGCGACCGACACAACTACAGACTCACGAAAGTTCGGACTAGCTCGATTGAATCACATTCAGATTGTCAAGTCCTCGCTAAAACCAGGAGCATTGTAGAAAATATTGCTATATCATCTCGAAGAGCTTAGTACACCAAGCAGCAACGGAGTTGCGACAAGCTGCATCATGTCCGCGTTAAAAGCCATCATCAGCGTCTATTCCCAAACCCAACCTTGAGAAACCAACGCTTCACCTCAACATCACGCCTAGCATCATTCCAACTGATCGCAATCCCAACCCAAAGCCCTCATTCGCATCAGGTTAGTTACCTCTAGGCCGCCAGGCTTTTCCCGCGAAGCCTCAGCGCCATGGCGAAGAAGCAGAAGCGGACAAAAAAATTTGTTCGCAAACATCTCACCAAGGAGATTGAGAAGCGCCGTCGCTTCAAGGTCATCAAGCAGCAGCGCGCCAAGCGCACTGGCGGCGGCTCCAGTAATCCCGAGGATGAAGTCGAGATTCAGAAAGGTTTGTACGTCTCGTCGCGTTCTCGCCTTTCGTTTTCGCCATTCCCAAGCGGGAGTTCAAAGTTCCAATTCATGGGTTTAGAGATCGTATCCCCGCATCCAGTTCGTAAGGTCAGGAATCTGCTTTCTTGTCTAGGTAGCATATCGTCATCTAATGGTGCTTCGCATGTGTTACTCACGTCATGCACACTTCGTTGTCCTCATTTAACCCCCAAGCAGCAGAAGCCCTCGGGATTGCCAAGCTTCCGCTGCAGCAACCGACAAAAGAGAAGAAGTGGGTTGAAAATTCATTACCAGGATCGCTAAATTAAATTTGTCTCGAAGGGTTTTCGTTAGTGCTGGTATGGCATCGCGGGGCTCAATCGGGTTTACGTTTTGGTTCCCTTCCCCTCACTTCCACGCTTTTTCTCCCCGCCTTCCGTCGTTTGCCCCCTTCCCCACCCCTGCCCGTCCCGCCCTCCCCGTTCCTCCCCGCTCTCCCCCCTCGCTTTCCCTGTGGGGCATGTTTTTGTCGCCGTATCTGGTTCCGGCTCGCATTCATTCGCACATCTCGTTACTCGTTTCGCATTCTTTTCGCCCGCATTCGATCCGCCAGGCGACTGGAAGACCTGGGCGTGGACGAGCTGCTGGGCATGGATGACTTTGAAGACCTAGCTGGTGGCGGCGAGGCGGGGGATGGCGAGGAGGAGGACGACGAGGATGGGGACGAGGAAGAGGAGGAAGAGGAGGAGGATGAAGAGGATGAGGAGGAGGAGGAGGAGGATGAGGAGGAAGAAGAGGAAGAGGAGGAGGTTGGGAAGGGAGGAGGATCGAAGCGTGCCAAGAAAGCGAAGGGGGACGAGGAGGAGGAGGATGATGAGGAAGGGGTAGGGGAAGATGCGGAGGTGGATGAAGAGGCATTGGAAGGAGAGGAGGGGTTTGAGGAGATCTCCCTCGCGCGGATCGGCATGGCGGAGGACGATGAAGACGAGGAGGAGGAGGAAGAAGCGGCGGAAGGGGCGGAGGCGGCGGAGGCGGCGGAGGGGGGAGAGAAAGTGGGGGGAAAGAAGAAGGGTGGGGACGCGGCGAGGAAGCGAAAGAGCCACCAGCAGCAGCTGGAGGCTCTAAAGAAGAAGGTAAGCGCTGGTGTGGGGAGTTACTAGGTGGTCGGTGACAGGGTTTAAGAAAATGTAGGGGCAAGGGGAAAGGGAAAGTGGGTATCAGGGGAAGGTTCTGCATTTTTTGTAGCATACCGTACTTCTAAAGTGGAGAACTTGGGAAGATAGTACCGTCCGTTGTTCTCAATAGGTTGTTCCAGGATCCTTCGGTTCAGGAGTACATCATGATTATGGGGTTTGTTGGGAATTCCTGGATTTTCTGGGGCTATTGGGGAGGACATGGACGGTGGTCTGTGGGTCTGGGCTGTATAATTGTGCTCGGGGTTGAGATGGGGGAGATGAAATGTTGCCGAATTCTTCTGTTGCTGGACTAGTTGAAAGGGTTTCGGGTTTTAGCAGGGTATTTCTTAGATCGTTGCTGAGACAGTAGCTGAAGAGAGCAGCTGTTCTTGTTTTGAGACGTCTCAAAAGCAGCTGTTCTTGATTTGAGACGTCTCAAAAGCAGCCGTTCTTGTTTTGAGACGTCTCAAAAGCAGCTGTTCTTGTTTTGAGATGTCTCAAAAGCAGCTGTTTGTTCGTCCACTTACTTCGGCTGCGGTTACCTTCTCCGTTCCATGCAATCTCGAGGCGGTGAGTAGGAGTGCCAAACTGTTTCCTTCTCTGCATCTCTGCCTCCGTCTCTGTCCCTGTCCCTCCGTGTCTGTCTGTGTCTCTCTATCAGGACCCTGCGTTCTACGAGTTCCTAGCGGAAACAGATCAATCCCTCCTGGAGTTCAAGGAAGATGCAGAGGGCAAAAAGGGCTCAGCAAAAGCAGCAGCAGCAGGAGGCGGCGAGGTGGAAGAAGGGGAGGAGGCAGACGAGGATGAGAGTGATGAGGATGGTGAGGAGAAGGGAGGTGGAGGAGGGAAGGGGAAGAAGGGCAAGTCGGGTGTGCTGCCAGTGCTGACGACGGAGATGGTGGACCGTTGGATCGAGGCGGCGATGGACGGCGGATCGCAGGGCGCGATGAAGAAGCTGATGCAGGCGTTTCACTCCGCGTGCCACGACGCGGAGAGCTTCACTGGCGTTGTGCGGAGATCCAGTGGGGGAGGGAAGGGCGGAAGCGGAGGCGGCGGAGGCGGAGGGAAGAAGAAGAAGGGGGGAGATGACGAGGAGGAGGACGAGGGAGACGAAGGGGAGGAGGGGTTTGGGTTGACGGCAGATGGGAAGATGAAGCAACGGGAGCGCAAGCCGCAGTACCGGCTTGCGAGCGGGAACGTTTTCAACCGTGTGATTCTCTTCGCGTTCAAAGAGACGGACAGGATCGTCCGGATCCTTCTCAGCGACGTATCCGACGGCAAGGGGCGCCAGAAGAAGAAGGGCGGGAAGGGCGGGGGAGATGGGGAGGAGGATGGGGGGGATGGCGACGGTGGTGGCGGCGGTGACAGCAAATTCGCGGGGAGGCTCGGGAAGAAGAAGCTGCGATCCCTCCTGCGGAAGCAGGCGAGGAGGGGGAACGAGGCGGACGCATGGGGGCGGGGGAGCGCAGGGGTAGACTCCATGGAAAAGCCATGGGAGGCCAGTCCCCGCTGGTCTAAAGTCAGCCAGATCGTCCGAAACTACCTCTCCACCGCCGTGCATCTGCTCTCCACTATGGCAGACTCCCGCTTGCTCACCTTCGCGCTGCGCTGTCTGAAACCGTCCATGCCGCTGCTCGCAAGCTTCCCGATCATCGGGAAGAAGCTCGTGCGGATTGCGATCCACCATTGGGGGTCTGGGGAAGGGTCCCTCCCGCTCGCCGCTCTCGTGGTGCTGCGGGAAATAGCGCTGTTTCTGCCGTCGGACTGGGTCGAGGCGATCGTGAGGCAGGCTTATAGGGAGTTTGCGGCGCAGTGCAAGTTCGTGTCGCCGTCCTCGCTGCCCCGGATTGCGTTCCTGTGTGCGGGAGTGGCGGAGCTGGCGCTCACGGACCCTGCGGCTGTGTACCCGCACGCGTTTGTGTCGATCCGGCAGCTCGCGCTGCTGCTCCGAGGGGCGCTTAGTATGAAGACCAAGGTGAGTGGCGTGGCGTGGCGTGGCATGGCGTGGCGTGGTGTGGTGTGGTGTGGTGTGGTGTGGTGTGGTGTGGTGTGGTGTGGTGTGGTGTGGTGGGTTGTGGTTCGGTGTGATCTGATTATTGTGCCGTCTGTGTGTCGGTCTGTGCCTGTGCGTCCTTTGTTCAAGTCGACTCAGAAGTCAACGCATCGGGGTTGATTGATACGGGGCAGCTGGCGCTGTTGCTAAAAGGGGCTGGCGCTGCTGCTAAAAGGGGTGCGCTGCAGCTGCTTAGTATGGTGCCGTCCATGCGTCCCACTCACCCCTCCCCCTTCCCTCCACTCCCCCATCTCCTCCCTCTCCCCCTCTCCCAGGACGCGTATCTCAAGGTGTACTGCTGGCAGTACATCAACTGCCTGCACCGCTGCGCCCCCCATATTACCTTTGTTAAATCTGCCTGCACCACTGTGCGCCCTCTCCCTCTGCCGTCCCCCCCTCTCCTCTCCCCCTCTCCCAGGACGCGTATCTCAAGGTGTATTGCTGGCAGTACATCAACTGCCTGCACCTCTGGACGCGCGTGCTCTGCGTGCAAGCAGCAGCGCACCAGCACCCGCACCACTCCCCCTCCCCTTCCTCCTCCGCCTCCGCCTCTGCCTCCGCATCAGCTGTGGCGGTGGCAGCAGCAGCAACTCCTCTAGACGCAGCCTCGCACGGCAGTCGCTCCCCGCTGCTGGCGCTGGTGTATCCACTCGCGCAGATCATAGCCGGGGTGGCCCGCCTTGTTCCCACCGCGCGCTACCTGCCTCTGCGCTTCCAGTGCACGCGCATGCTCTCGCTGCTGTCTTCTGCCACCGGTAAGGCCTGCTTTCTCTTGCTTTGCTGCTCTCCGCTGCCACCGGTAAGGCTGCTGGCGCTCGTGTATCCACCACTGGCCTAGATCGTAGGGGCCCTCTAGACGCAGCGTCACACGGCAGTCGCTCCCCGCTGCTGGCGCTGGTGTATCCACTCGCGCAGATCATAGCCGGGGTGGCTCGCCTCGTTCCTACTGCGCGCTACCTGCCGCTGCGCTTCCAGTGCACGCGCATGCTCTCCCTGCTCTCTTCTGCCACAGGTAAGGCCTGCTTTCTCTTGCTTTGCTGTTCTTGGCTGCCACTGGTAAGGCTGCTGGCCCTCAGGTATCCACTCGCGCAGATTATAGCCGGGGTGGCTCGCCTTGTGCCCACTGCGCGCTACCTGCCGCAGCGCTTCCAGTGCACGCGCATGCTCTCCCTGCTCTCTTCTGCCACTGGTGAGGCTGGTATTGTTTTGTTGCTCTCGCCCCGCCACGGGTAGGTAAGGCTGCTGGCGCTGGCGTATCCACTCGTGCAGGTCATAGCCAGGGTGGCCCGCCTTGGTGTCTTCTGTCCACAGGTAAGGCCGGCTTTGTCTTGTTTCTCTCCCTTGCCACTGGTGCGGTGAGTGAGTAAGGCGCCCAGTGCTGGTGGACCGTGGACGCGCCACAGATAGAGGAAGCGCTGTTCTTGCTCTTTCTTCTGTCCTTTCTTCTGTGAAAGCTCTACTTGCCTTGCCCCTCATCCTCCCCCTTCCCACTCTGACGTCGCCCCGACCCCTTGATCAGGGCACTACGTGCCAGTGGCGCTAGCGCTGGCCACTGGTCACTTCCAGCTGTGCTAATTTCGCTTGCCTCTCATCCCCCCTCGCTCCCTCCCTCCCCCACCCCCTTCCTTCCGCCAGGGCACTTCGTGCCAGTGGCGCCAGTGGTGATTGTGTTCTCCCCTCAACTTCCCCCAATTTCCTTTTCTCCCCCCCTCCACCCCTCCACCCCTCCACCAGGCCACTACGTGCCAGTGGCGCCAGTGCTGGTGGACGTGCTACAGATAAAGGAGCTGCACGTTCCGGTACTTCTATCTGTCCTAGCTGCACCTGGCCCTCATCCTTCCGCCCCCCTCCCCATCCCCCCTCCTGCCCTTCACCAGGCCACTACGTGCCAGTGGCGCCAGTGCTGGTGGACGTGTTACAGATAAAGGAGCTGCACCACGCATCGTCACACTTCCTAACCCAACTTCCGACTCCTCCCCTCCGCTCCAATCGCCCTTTCATCCCTTCATTCCGCCAGGCCACTACGTGCCAGTGGCGCCAGTGCTGGTGGACGTGCTACAGATAAAGGAGCTGCACCACGCTCCCTCAGGGGCCAATGTGCAGAGCATCAACCTCGCCACCTCGCTCAAGGTACCCTCACTCGCTCACTCTCTCCCTTGCTCCCGCATACACTTGCCCGCACGTGCTCTCTCACTTCTCCCCCATCCCCTCCTCACCCACCTCCCCTCTCTGATTTCCTCTTTCCTCTACTTCCCGCCCTTCCTCTCCCGCTTCTTCTCCCCCACCCTTTCCCCCTTCCCTGTCTCCAAACCACACACCCTCTCTCCTCTGCCTCCTGCTCTCCCTTCTCCCCTCTCCCCTCTTCTCCCTACCCCCTGCCTCTCCCCGCTCCCCACCGCAGGTGCCCAAGCAGGTGGTGCGGTCAAAGACCTTTCAGGAGGCGGTGGTGGAGGAGGTGGTGCTGCAGCTGGCGCTCTTCGCCTCCCAGTGGAGCCTCTCCATCGCCTTCCCCGAGCTGCTGCTGCTGCCCTTCCCTCTTCACCTTTCCTCCTCCTATTCCCCCCTGCCTTCTCTTCCCCCACTCCCTCCTCTCCCTGCCTTCCCCCTTCCCCTCTCTCCTTCTCCCTCCCCCCTCTCCCCTCCCCGCTCCCCCCTCTCCCCACCGCAGGTGCCCAAGCAGGTGGTGCGATCAAAGACCTTTCAGGAGGCGGTGGTGGAGGAGGTGGTGCTGCAGCTGGCGCTCTTCGCCTCGCAGTGGAGCCTCTCCATCGCCTTCCCCGAGCTGCTGCTGCTGCTGCTCCCTCCTGCTCCCTCCCACTGTTTCACCCACCTGCTCCCTCCTCCTCCTCAACCCTCTCTCCCACTTCACCCTTCCTCTCACCTCCTGTCTCTCCCTGCTTTTCCTCCCCTGTCTCCCTCCCCTCCCCTCCCCTCCCCTCCTCCCACTCTTCTCCCTTCTCCCTCCACACACACACTCCTCTCCTCTCTCTCTCCACCCCAGGTCCCCAAGCAAGTCGTGCGATCGAAGACCTTTCAGGAGGCGGTGGTGGAGGAGGTGGTGCTGCAGCTGGCGCTCTTCGCCTCGCAGTGGAGCCTCTCCATCGCCTTCCCCGAGCTGCTGCTGCTGCCGCTCACCCACCTGCGCTCCTTTCACAAGCACTGCCGTGTGGACCGCTTCAGGAGGCAGATCAAAGGGTTGATTGACCAGGTGGGTATATATCTGTTGGTGGGGGGGATGGGGGGTTCGGGGGTGGGGGAAAGCTGCTGTTGCTGCTGCTGCTGCTGCTGCCGCTCACCCACCTGCGCTCCTTCCACAAGCACTGCCGTGTGGACCGCTTCAGGCGGCAGATCAAGGGACTGATTGACCAGGTGGGTAAAGAGAGTGTGGGCGTGGATTGTGGTTGGGTGGTGGGTGGGGCGGATGGTTGGACGGGTGTGAGGGATTTCTGAGGTGAACGGAGCGGGGAAGAAAGGGGGTTTGAGGGGTTGAGTTGAGGTGAAACTGCCGCTCACCCACCTGCGCTCCTTCCACAAGCACTGGGGGGTGGACCGCTTCAGGAGGCAAATCAAGGGGTTGATCGACCAGGTGGGGATGGATTTGTGGGAGTGGTGAGAAGGGGTTGGGGGGTTGGGGAGTGAAGAAAAGGGGGGGATGGGGGGTTGTGGGGTAGGGGGAAACTGCTGTTGCTGCTGCTACTGCCATCACTCACTCACTCACCTGTCCAATCGCCCCTTCAACAGAGGTGGTGGAGAGGGAGAGGAAGAGGGACGAGGTGTCCTATGGCCCAAGCAAGAGGCATCACCCAGGCGGCCTCTTTCCAATCGCCTTTCTGCTCTCTCCCTCCCTCTGCCATCAGATCGAGCGCAATGCAGAGGTGGTGGAGAGGGCGAGAGACAAAGTGTCATACGGCCCGAGAGACATCACGCACCCAGGCCGCCTCGTTCCAATCCCATCTCTCTCAACTGCATCTCTACATTTTCCCTACCCCTGCCATCAGATCGAGCGCAACGCAGAGGTGGTGGAGAGGGCGAGAGACAAAGTGTCATACGGCCCGAGAGACATCACCCAGGCTGCCTCGTTCCTCCAGGTACCACTCACTCTCTGCCATAGATTTTTTAGAATTCTTATAAAGTGTACCACCCTCGCTGCCTTTGCCATGCAACCACCCACTTTTGCCCCCCTCCTTCCCCGCCCAACTTTGTTGTTGAATACGATAAGTACGAGTAGGTGATTTTTTTTTTTTTTTTTTTTTACATTGTGTGACCTTGGCCGCACGGGAAGGGTGTCATTTCACTCTTCCTGTCGCTCCTTCTCTCCCCCTTCCTCTCCACCTTCCAACCATCTCGGCAACCTGCGAGTGCTTCTGCTCTGTTATGTGTGTGTGCCTATCAGGAGGAGAGGAACAAGGGGAGCAATGCACTGGTGCGGTATGCGAGTGAGATGCAGCGACAGGTGGAGACCAAGCGACAGAAGCTCGAACCCGCAGAGTACGTTCCTTGTCTGCAATTGGGAGTTTTCTAGACGTTGCCCTACTCCCTTTGAGAAATCAAGAAAAAAAACAAAACAAAAAAATGGTATGATGACCTTTCTTGCCACGTCCCTCTCTTACCTCTCTCCCTCTCTCGCCGGGCTCTTGCAACGACATAACGGCGGCTCATTCCGTTTCTGTGGGGTGTATGCCGTTGCTGTGTGCGTATGTGCATGTGTGCAGGCTGGTGTTCAAGGATGAGGAGGATGACACGGGCAAGAAGGGGAAGCGCGCTGCTGACAGTGACGACGACGACGATGATTCTGATGGTGATGGTGATGACTTTGGGAGTGACGAGGAGGGTGCGGATGGGGAGGGGAGTGAGGGCGAGGAGGGAGACATGGGAGAGGAGGGAGAAGCGGGAGAGGAGGAAGGGGAGGAGGAGGAGCAGGAGCGTGCCAAGGCGTCTAAGAAGCGCGCTCGGGAACCTACTACTGGAGGGGCTAAGAAGGGCAAGGCGGGTAAGGCGGGCAAGAGTGCTGCTAACAGGGCTGCTTATGACGAGGATAACGATGAGGATGTGGTGAAAGACTTTGAGCTGTCGGAAAGTGAGAGTGAGGATGAGATGGGAGGAGGGGAAGAGGATGATGATGGGGAGATGGGAGATGACAATGGAGAGGGCTTTAGTGATGATGATGATGAGGAGGATGATGAGGAAGAGGATGAGGATGATGAGGAGGATGAAGAGGGTGATATGGATGGTGGGGAGGAGGATGGGGATTTGGATGCTATGGGATTTGGTGCGGGTGGTGCGAAGCGAGGGAGGGGAGCGGGGGGAAGAGGGAGGGGACGAGGAGGGGAGGGTAGAGGCCGTGGTGGGGGAAGGGGCCGGGGAGGAGGTCGGGATGGAGGAGGAGGGGGGGGGGAGGGGGGGGTGATTGGGGTGGGAGGGGCGGCGGGAGAGGAGGCGGGAGAGGTGGTGGGAGAGGTGGGAGGGGAGAAGGCGGGAGGGGTGGAGGGTTTGGTTCTTCCCCTGGGCATATGGCTAAGCGGCCTAGGTTTGATAGTGATGGGGGGGAAGGGGGGGGAGGTGGTGGGGGAGTAAGGGGGGGATGGGGAGGCGGAGGGGGAGGGCGTGGAGGTGGAGGGAGGGGAAGAGGTGAAGGATGGGGAGGAAGGGGAGGGGGAGGGGGAGGGGTAGGACGGGGAGGTGGAGGACGGGGAAGGGGGGGGCGAGGGGAGTCGAGAGGGGGAGGGGGAGGCAGAGGCGGTCGGGGCTTTGGGGGCTTCGGGGGGAGGGGACGCGGTGGGGGGCGTGGAGGAGGGGGACGGGGGGGAAGGGGAGGAAGGGGGGGAAGGGGGGGTGGTGATTTCTGAGTTCAGTCGGATGCTGCCATATGAGAGAGAGGTGGAGGTTGGTGGAGAGGAGAGAGGTGGAGGGTGTCAGAGAGTGGTGAAGAGTGGTAGAGGGTGACGAGAAGAGATCCCGAGCTGAGACGCCAGGGTTGTTGTGTGAGTCGGCGGTTTGAGCATCCAGTGAAACGCCAACTAAGGAAAGAGAAGCCCCCCTGCCTGCTCCCTTGGCTCTGGCTTGTGCTGGGCCTGGGTAATGGTGGGATTGTGGGATGAGGGGATTTAGAAAATGCACTGCTGCTGCTGCTTGTGGAAATGAGATTTCTGGGCTATCGTTGCTGGGCACTGAAGGAATTTCTGACAATCTTATACCATAATAAAAAAAAATGTATCACGTGGTATGTTGGGTTGGTGTTGAATGTAGTGTTGACGCGTATCAGCAATTCGTTGAGCACGACCTACAGGTCAGCTCATCCAATTTTGGTGTCATCTAGTCATCACACCACATTGCTTGCACATGTTCTCGGCAGCCAGGCCTTGTTCAAGTGAAACGTGAACATATACCGGATTTAATTAAACATAAATATTAATAAATCAGGATGTCATCTAATCAACTGTACACAACTATGTTAGAACTAACACGAACCAGTTGGCAGCTACTGCACTAGGACTGGATTGTTAATTGATGTTGCCGCATCACCATCCCATCTGCACTGGACACAAACTCAGCTTTCAGGCTTTCACCTGGGACAATGGACAAAGGATGAGGGACAAGGGACAAAGACAAGGGGAAAAGGACAAGAAGAAGATTTGACATGGAACAAGGGACAACCCCATGCGAAGTGAGATTAAGGACACATGTTGAAGAGTGTGGAGTGGTGTGGTGTGGAGTGGAGTGGAGTGGAGTGGTGTGGTGTGGAGTGTAGTGGTGTGGTGTGGTGTGGTGTGGTGTGGTGTGGTGTGGTGTGGTGTGGTGTGGTGTGGTGTGGTGTGGTGTGGTGTGGATATGGGATGGTGTGGATGGAGGTGAGGAGTTGGTAGCTGTGGCAGCAAACTACAGCACATGAGTAAGAGCATTCTCTGCTTCATACCTTTGAGGAAGCATGGCACCCATATGATGTCATCAGGAAACATTCCCCCTGCATGCCGTGTGATGAGTGGACAGCGGGGAGGGAAGTTTAGCGCGGGACACTTGTATGTTGTGGTCATGCATGGGGGATTGCATACAGGCATGTGGATACGCATGTAGTAAGGCATGTGGTAATGCATCTGGAAATGCACATGGCAATGCACAGGGTAATGCATGGCATAGGGTCAACACAAGGGCGCACCATAGGGAATGTCGGAGGCGGGAAACCACTGCGGAATCATCTCATCACTGGCACACACTTCCCCCGTGAATCTCTCCACTATATACACGTGCACCTGCCACCAAAAAAAGGAAAACAAAAAAAGAGGTGTATTCCCGGTGTTTAGCCACACTATGTACACATGGACCTGTCGCAGCAAAAATGGAAGATAGTAAGAGAAAAGGGGAAGAATGTGGGGCAGTGTGCTTGAAGCCGCACCTGAAACGGACCGCCTCACTTGCCATGGCTTGGGCTGTCCGTCCAGGCCGTGGGTGTAACAGCAGCTCAGCGCGCTTCTCAATCCTCTCCAGGCTGTGTTTGTGGGTCGATTCTCGAAACCCACCGCTTCTCCTGCCACGGGCTGTCCGTCCAGGTGAAACGCCCCGCTTCACCTCGGCGCGCTTCTCAAGCCCCTCCAGGCTGTGCTTGTGAGTCGACTCGAAACGCATCGTTTGTGTGGTTTAACTCACCTGCCACGGCTTGGGCTGCCCGTCCAGGTGAAATAGCAGCTCGGCGCGCTTCTCAAGCCCCTCCGCCACTAGACCCGCCTCCTCCTGCAACTGAAGGGGGGGAGGGGGTGGCGCAGTGGGGGGATGGGGGGATGGTGTCGTGAGAAAGGAGTTGGGGGGGATCGTGTAGTGAGGTGATGGAGGAGACGGCACGTGACACGTGGCATAAGGCATGCGATCATGACACGTGGCAAATGACAGGTGGCACGTGGCACAAGGCACTCTACCTCGCGTGCAGCGGCGTGCTCCGTGGCTTCGCCCGGCTCGACTTTCCCGCCGAAGAACATCCAGAGACCCTTGCCGAACCTGCCAAAAAAAGGCATGGTCACGCCGTTTGAAGCACGGAGATACAAGAGGACAAACGGCACGCATGGTCACGCATGGTCACGCATGGTCACGCATGGTCACGCATGGTCACGCATGGTCACGCATGGTCACGCATGGTCACGCATGGTCACGCATGGTCACGCATGGTCACGCATGGTCACGCATGGTCACGCATGGTCACGCATGGTCACGCATGGTCACGCATGGTCACGCATGGTCACGCATGGTCACGCATGGTCACGCATGGTCACGCATGGTCACGCATGGTCACGCATGGTCACGCATGGTCACGCATGGTCACGCATGGTCACGCATGGTCACGCATGGTCACGCATGGTCACGCATGGTCACGCATGGTCACGCATGGTCACGCATGGTCACGCATGGTCACGCATGGTCACGCATGGTCACGCATGGTCACGCATGGTCACGCATGGTCACGCATGGTCACGCATGGTCACGCATGGTCACGCATGGTCACGCATGGTCACGCATGGTCACGCATGGTCACGCATGGTCACGCATGGTCACGCATGGTCACGCATGGTCACGCATGGTCACGCATGGTCACGCATGGTCACGCATGGTCACGCATGGTCACGCATGGTCACGCATGGTCACGCATGGTCACGCATGGTCACGCATGGTCACGCATGGTCACGCATGGTCACGCATGGTCACGCATGGTCACGCATGGTCACGCATGGTCACGCATGGTCACGCATGGTCACGCATGGTCACGCATGGTCACGCATGGTCACGCATGGTCACGCATGGTCACGCATGGTCACGCATGGTCACGCATGGTCACGCATGGTCACGCATGGTCACGCATGGTCACGCATGGTCACGCATGGTCACGCATGGTCACGCATGGTCACGCATGGTCACGCATGGTCACGCATGGTCACGCATGGTCACGCATGGTCACGCATGGTCACGCATGGTCACGCATGGTCACGCATGGTCACGCATGGTCACGCATGGTCACGCATGGTCACGCATGGTCACGCATGGTCACGCATGGTCACGCATGGTCACGCATGGTCACGCATGGTCACGCATGGTCACGCATGGTCACGCATGGTCACGCATGGTCACGCATGGTCACGCATGGTCACGCATGGTCACGCATGGTCACGCATGGTCACGCATGGTCACGCATGGTCACGCATGGTCACGCATGGTCACGCATGGTCACGCATGGTCACGCATGGTCACGCATGGTCACGCATGGTCACGCATGGTCACGCATGGTCACGCATGGTCACGCATGGTCACGCATGGTCACGCATGGTCACGCATGGTCACGCATGGTCACGCATGGTCACGCATGGTCACGCATGGTCACGCATGGTCACGCATGGTCACGCATGGTCACGCATGGTCACGCATGGTCACGCATGGTCACGCATGGTCACGCATGGTCACGCATGGTCACGCATGGTCACGCATGGTCACGCATGGTCACGCATGGTCACGCATGGTCACGCATGGTCACGCATGGTCACGCATGGTCACGCATGGTCACGCATGGTCACGCATGGTCACGCATGGTCACGCATGGTCACGCATGGTCACGCATGGTCACGCATGGTCACGCATGGTCACGCATGGTCACGCATGGTCACGCATGGTCACGCATGGTCACGCATGGTCACGCATGGTCACGCATGGTCACGCATGGTCACGCATGGTCACGCATGGTCACGCATGGTCACGCATGGTCACGCATGGTCACGCATGGTCACGCATGGTCACGCATGGTCACGCATGGTCACGCATGGTCACGCATGGTCACGCATGGTCACGCATGGTCACGCATGGTCACGCATGGTCACGCATGGTCACGCATGGTCACGCATGGTCACGCATGGTCACGCATGGTCACGCATGGTCACGCATGGTCACGCATGGTCACGCATGGTCACGCATGGTCACGCATGGTCACGCATGGTCACGCATGGTCACGCATGGTCACGCATGGTCACGCATGGTCACGCATGGTCACGCATGGTCACGCATGGTCACGCATGGTCACGCATGGTCACGCATGGTCACGCATGGTCACGCATGGTCACGCATGGTCACGCATGGTCACGCATGGTCACGCATGGTCACGCATGGTCACGCATGGTCACGCATGGTCACGCATGGTCACGCATGGTCACGCATGGTCACGCATGGTCACGCATGGTCACGCATGGTCACGCATGGTCACGCATGGTCACGCATGGTCACGCATGGTCACGCATGGTCACGCATGGTCACGCATGGTCACGCATGGTCACGCATGGTCACGCATGGTCACGCATGGTCACGCATGGTCACGCATGGTCACGCATGGTCACGCATGGTCACGCATGGTCACGCATGGTCACGCATGGTCACGCATGGTCACGCATGGTCACGCATGGTCACGCATGGTCACGCATGGTCACCCATGGTCACGCATGGTCACCCATGGTCACGCATGGTCACGCATGGTCACGCATGGTCACGCATGGTCACGCATGGTCACGCATTGTCACGCATTGTCACGCATGGTCACGCATGGTCACGCATGGTCACGCATGGTCACGCATGGTCACGCATGGTCACGCTTGGTCATGCATGGTCATGGTCACACATGGTCAGGCATGGTCACGCATGGTCACGCATGGTCACACATGGTCACACATGGTCACACATGGTCACACATGGTCACACATGGTCACACATGGTCACACATGGTCACACATGGTCACACATGGTCACACATGGTCACACATGGTCACGCATGGTCACACATGGTCACACATGGTCACGCATGGTCATGCATGGTCACACATGGTCACACATGGTCACACATGGTCACGCATGGTCACACATGGTCACGCATGGTCACGCATGGTCATGCATGGTCACACATGGTCACACATGGTCACGCATGGTCATGCATGGTCACACATGGTCACACATGGTCACACATGGTCACGCATGGTCATGCATGGTCACACATGGTCACACATGGTCACGCATGGTCACACATGGTCACACATGGTCACGCATGGTCATGCATGGTCACACATGGTCACACATGGTCACGCATGGTCACACATGGTCACGCATGGTCACGCATGGTCACACATGGTCACACATGGTCACGCATGGTCATGCATGGTCACACATGGTCACACATGGTCACGCATGGTCATGCATGGTCACACATGGTCACACATGGTCACAAATGGTCACACATGGTCACACATGGTCACGCATGGTCACGCATGGTCACACATGGTCACCGTGACACGTTCCGAGGCGCTTGTGTGTGAGACGTTTTGGCACGCCCCGAAATAAAAGCGAGCGGGAGCTATCAGAAATGCTGTCAGTGACGCCTGGCCTGGGCTCACCCTCTCTGCTTCCGACCTAGAAGAACCTTCCCGTCATGACACACCACGGCGAGCGTGAACTGCTTGGCGCGCTTGTCGATGCTCCAGAAGGACGACGACGACGAGGAGGAGGAGGAGACGGAGTTAAGACCCGTTTTCGTTTCCTTTTCTGACAAGCTGGCGGCAGGGTCGGAACGAGCGGCGGCGGTTGCGACTGCCAATGACGCGGGCTCCGACACCATGATGTGGTTACTCCTCTTGTGAATGGGTTTCGCAGACTTGGCAAATTTCGCAGGTTTCGCGAATTTCGCGTCGATGACAACGCTGGTGCTCGATGGGTATCGAGCAAAGCAGACTCGGGACTTGAGCCACGGAGAGGGTAGTACGGGTAGAGGTAGCGACGGAAGCAGAGCAAGAAGGTTAGCGAGAGAGAGAACGGGGACCGCGCGAGAACGACTAGGCAAAGCAATAGCTGGCGCGAATTCAGTCATGTGGTGGCTTCTCTCGTGTCCTCCTTGTCTGCTGAGGTATGTATGTGGGTGCGTGTTGTGGGACGAACATAACGGAATCCGTCAACCAGGTTGTCTTGCCACCGTCAACCTGACTGACGTTTGAACATGTGAAATTCAAAATTCCGAAATCTCGCTGGTGGGACCGGTGTTTCCTTACAGGGACACTCGTTGCACCAGAGCTTCGGATCTGATGCTAGTATAAAAAGCGAATTCACCTTATACCGTAATATATACAGAGTCACCTTGGGGCTAACACCGCAAGCTCACGAGGAACTGGATTCGCAGTGGACTTGAGAAACCCCACAAGATCAGGCAGCAACGGCCGTGAAGACTTATTAACAAAGGCCATGGCTATTCCCGGTGCTCCCAGATGCCCTGCTCGACCAATCAAATGAACATAATCCTCCATACTCCTCGGCATGTCAAACACCACAACCTGCGACACCTTGGGAATGTGAACCCCACGCCCAAGCACTCCAACCGTAGACACCACCACAGGAATTTCCCCCGTTATTAATCGCGCGACGATGTTACGACGGTCCGGGGCCGGCTTGCCGCTGTGCACAGAAGCTGCTTCGAGGCCGGTGAGTTGGTGGATGGTGGAAGAGAGGAGGTCTGCTCCATCTCGGGAAGAGACGAAAACAAGGATGGGCGGGCGGAAGTGCCGCGGATGGCAGAGTATGTCGCAGAGCTTTGCCTTCTTGTGCTTCTCCTCCACCCAGATAACAACCTACACGTGCGAGTGGTGACGAGTATGTTGGAAGGGGGAAGCATTCTTGCAAAACAGGCATTCCGCATGGATTGGTGCTTGAGAGGTAAAGGACAGAGGAAGGGAACGGTGGAATGGTATTGGGGGGAAGGGAATGAGGGAGGGGGGGAAGCCAAAAGGGGGGAAAGGGGGGAAGGGGGGAAGGGGGAGTTAAGGAGACGGGTGGGCTGGTTTACCTGCTTGACATGGTTGGAGGTGAGTGCGAGCCCATTATTGTCCATGGGCGTGTGTGTGCATGAGATGGTGATGGGGGAGTGCATGAGCGATGCAGTCATATCCTGCACTGCCGGGGACACAGCGGCTGATACCAGCACCAACTGCCAGGAACGACGGCTGCTGCTGATGATGTTGGGAGTGCTGGTGGTGCTGCTGCTGCTGGGAGCACTGCTGCTGGTGGTGGTGGCGGCATGGTGATGCTGATGCTGCTTCGCTTTGCAAGGCTCCCCCGGGTGTGTGGCAGATGCTAGCTGTGAGAGGATGTGCTGCAACTGCTGGGCGAACCCACGCTGTGGCGTTGGAAGAAGGTGGGTGGGGAGGGGGAGAGGGAGGGGGATGAACTTTTGAGGTGCCTCAAGAGAATGTGCTGCAACTGCTGGGCGAACTCACGCTGTGGCGTTGGAAGAGGGTGCATGGGGAAGGGGGAAGAAGGAGGAGTAGGGGAGAGGGAGGAATAGAGAAAAGGGGTGTGGGAAATAGAGGGAGAAGGGAGAAAGGAGTGAGGGCAGGATAGGGAGAGAGCTAGTGCGAAATGGGGCTGCACCCTCCCATCCCATCCCATCCCATCCCATCCCATCCCATCCCATCCCATCCCATCCCATCCCATCCCACCCCATCCCATCCCACCGCACCCCACCCACCTGCACCATGGCATCCACTTCATCCACCACCACGAGTCTCAGCGCGCGCCACAACGCCCGCCACCCAACCACCACCTTCCCTCTCCCTGCCACTGCAAGCTCGCCCTGTCTGCCGCTCTCCGCTCCCTCTTTGATGCCACCAGCTGCACCACCAGCAGCACCACCAGCACCAGCACCAGCACCAGCAGCAGCACCAGCAGCAGCACCAGCAGCAGCACCAGCAGCAGCACCAGCACCAGCAGCAGCACCAGCAGCAGCACCAGCACCAGCACCAGCAGCAGCGGAGCCACCATCACCAGAAGCAGCACCAGCGGCACCACCACTAGCAGCACCAGCAGCAGCGTCTCCTTCTCTAAGCCCCTTCTTCATGTGTTTAAACAGCTCTATCAACCGGCCTGGCGTTGCCACCACCACCACCACCGCACAACCCCGCTCAACTCCTCCGCGCCCACCACCACCTCCCACTCCAACCTCTCCCTTCCCCTCTTCCCCTGCTTTGCTCCCTCCATCCCCTCCCTTTACCCCTAGACTCTCTCCACTCCACACTTCTTCCCATACTTCCGCTCTTCTCCTCTTCCTCCCCCCAGCGCCCAGCAACCCCGCTCCCTCACCCCCCTCCCTTGTTCCCACACTCCACTCGCCTGCCACTCCCCGCCACAGCCGCCCCATCTGCACCTCTGTGGACTCGCCCCCAACCAGCAGCACTGACCGCACAGCACCTGTCCGAACCGCATCAGACCGAACCACACCTGACCGCATGGTGCCTGCTGCACTTCCTCCCAGTTTGCGGCCATCCCGCCCTCCCAACTCACAGTTAACCTCTGCTGCACACCTAGTATCTGCTGCACCTCCCCTCAGCAGGTTCTTGATACTCTCGTGGTGCTGCACTGCCTTTCGAGACGTCTCAAGAGACGCGGGAAAACTCTCTGCTGCACCTCCCCTCAGCAGGTTCTTAATGCTCTCGTGGTGCTGCACTGCTAGCTCCCGTGACGGCACCAGCACCACCGCCACCACGCCTCCCATTCTCCTCCCACGCCCCCGCCTCCGCTTCACAGGGTGTGGGGCAGGAGGGTAGACGGGATGAGTGAGCTTTGCCGAGTGCAGAGAGAGCAGAGGGTGCGGAACAGGCGAGGAGACGGGTCTAGGCGTGACGCGGGGACCGGGACCGGTTATGTGTGGGAGGGGGAGGAGGGCGAGGGCGAGCAGAGGCAGGAGGAAGGAGAGGGATTTGCCAGAGCCGGTGGGGGAGGAGAGGAGGGCGTCTCTGCGGGAGAGGATGGCTGGGATGGCTTGCATCTGGATGGGCGTGGGCGTGTGCACACCCATGCGCTGCTGCAGGTTGCGCAGGATAATTTCCATGGCTGCGTTGAGTGCGTTGACTGCGTTGACTGTGTTGTTGACTGCACTGAATCCGAGCTGTGTCAGTGCGGCAAAGTCGAGGATAGGTGGAGAAATTGGGGGTTCTCCGTGCACGGTTATGCCCTCCCTTGCACGGATTTCTGCTGCTATTGCTGCAGACATGCTGCTTTGTATCACATCAAGAGACGTCTCAGTGCTGTTGCTCATGTCTAGGGTTGTATACTCCTCGTCCTCATCCTCTTCTTCCGCCTCCCATTCCTCCTCTTCCTCTTCCTCCTCCTCCTGCTCCTCTTCCTCCTCTTCAATTCCTCCCTCACTCCCCTTTCCAAGCTCCTTCTCCCTCACTCCCTGCCCCTCAGCTTCCCCTCCCACCTTCCCGCACCTCTCTCCTCCTCCGCCCACCCTCCCCTCTTCGCCACCCCGCGCCTCCCTCCCTCTGACACGTGGCACATCCCCCGCAACACACGCCGCCTTGCACTCGCGGCTGCACACGTCCAGGTTCGTTGCATCACACACGTACTCCCCGTATCTCCCGCACACCGCGCACACCGGCTCCCCCGGCTCTGCTGCTCTCTGCTGCACGCTCCTCTCCTTCACCTCCTCTTCCTCCTCCTCCTCACTCTCTTCTTCCCCCTCATTTTCCTGCTCTTTCCCTTCCTCTTTTTCGTCCGTCCCTTCGTTGACTGTTGCTTCGTTCTCCGCCTCCGCTCCCCGCTCGTCCTGCTCCGCCTTCTCCGCCTTCTCCGCCTCTTCCTTCTCCCCTTCCGTGCCCGTTCTCGTTTCCGCCTCTACCCCTTTCGCGCCTCTCAATTCCTCTTCTTCCTCTCTCCGAGGTTCCTCTCTCGACCCTCTTTCTTTCTTTTCCTCTCGTATCCCGCACTCTTTCCCTTCCTCTCTCTTCCCGCTCTCCTTCCCTTCCTCTTTCGCTCTTGCATGACCCCCAACGCTACTTCCGTCTCCCCCTCTCTCCCTGCCCCCCGCTTTTCCGCCAACCGGTGCAGCTATGGCACACGCGGAATCCCCGCTCCTGCGCATAACCTCTCCGCTGATGGCGGGAGCATCTGAAGGCGGACTGCGCGAGTGCCGCTGTGGGAGAGTCGCGCGGGATTTGGCGGACGAACCCGACGGACGCGCTACCGCGCGCGGCAGGAACATGGTGTGGAGTGGAGACTGAAACACCTGGGGGAAGGACCTAGCGGGCTGGGCTGGGAAAGCAAAATGGCCAGACAGCCCCAGCTCGTATCCCTGGCTCGTATCCCTGGCTAGTGTCAAGATACTGTTGGTGTCAAGCGGGAAATTCGCTTGACACCAGGTGGAGCCGCGCCCGCACGCGGCTCCAGCCTGGTGTCAATGTTGGGCAGATTGGGCAATTTCCCGCGATCAGATTGGTCAGTTTAGCTGACACCAGGAGGACTAGTCCTCCAGCGTTTTCCGAGATAGTGTCATGACACGATCCACTCTTGACACAAAGCCAGGGATACGACCTGAAGCAGTTTGCTTCTAACAGCACGTGATTCAGGGAAAATGCTAAAACACCTAGTAAATTTTTGATCGTAAGGCGCTCCAACATAATTATGTTTATAATTGGCAACCATTTTGTAACTTACTACCCAATCGTTACAAAATCCTTCGCATCCCTCCCAACCTCGAGATTTGCTCGTTCCTGGCAGCAGTGACTGAATCTCCAACATCCGCCAATTCCCGCGCGTATTTTTACAATTCACATATAAGTACAGTATTCCCCCGAGGTTCCCATTTCCCCTCTCCCCCGCCGCCACCAGCACAAGCGTAACCACAGTATTCGTATCAAACCGAACCAGACCAAACTGGAACAAACTCGAAACGATCTGGACCGAATCGAACCAGTCACCTTGCCCAGACTCCACACCAGAAAGCAGAACTACAAACCCGAGTTCTGGTTTTCCAGACAGATCGAAGCAGCTTGATCAGTCCCCCAAGTCATGGCTTTTCGTCATCACCAGTGCATCTGGTGATGTGCGTGTCGGTCGGGACTCGGGAATCGGGAGTCGGAACCTGGTAGACCCTCGCTCCGCCGCCTGTGACGCTAATCTTCCCTGATCTAGCGCGCCCTGGCCCAAATTCGCTTCTGAGTAACCCTATTCTTCTTCTGCGTGCCAGGCCAGGCCGCGATCATCGCGATCGCCGCGATTGTCCCGATCGCCGCGCGCTCTTTCAGTCCCGCTTTCCTTTTCACCGCGTGATTCGGCCGACCTACGTGTCCCCCTGGATTTCTCCGTCTTGGGGGTTTCTCTGGATTTTCACTTAGGGTTTTCTCCAGCTAGGGTCGATGTTTTCTGGGAGCAAGAAGTACGGCACGCCAGGGAGGCGTCCCAGCCCGGCGACTGCACGCGACTCGCCGTCGCCGTCGCCGTCGCCGGCGGGAGCAGCAGGTTCCGCCGCGTCGCCGATCGCGGCGCAGAGCGCGCGCGCGGCGCACGTCACGGCAGCACTCTCCGCGATCCCCGGCTCGCCAGCATCACCAGGCCTCGGTGGGGGGTTCGTCTCTTCCTCTCCTGCTGCGTCGCAACCGTTCTCGTCGCCGCAACCGTTCCCATGGAATCCGTCGTACCAGCAGCAGTTTCCCGCCCCCGGTCGTTTTGGGTGAGCGTTCCTCGAGACCAAAAACAAATATAATAAAAAACAAAACATCACAAAAAAGCAGAAAATAGTTTTTTTTAAGCAATTTCGATCTCTCTTCCCCCAATCCCGATCCGTTCCATTTCAACCCGGTGTGAGCCAGAATGTCGAGTTTTCGTCCGAGCTTCTTTACATTGTTTTTATGTACCTTTTTCGTCTGAAATAAAATTGCAGCATTGCGCACGGACGGCAGATGTCAAACCCTAATCCTATTGGATCAATCTCCCGCTCCTCCCAGGTCGCCCGCGGGTATTTCTCCTTCACAGCGAAACCCTCAAGCCCCATCCCCGTCACAAGCGGCCGCGTTACATGGGATCGGCGGGGGAGGCGGGGGCGGAGAACCTGTGGTGGTGTGCGATTTGCCGGCGGAAGTAGTGGCGGCTCACGAGGAGGCCGTTCGCTCGCACGATGCAGGTGAGCCGTGTTGTTGTTTCGGAGGCGCTTCGTGTGACGGTGACTTTTGAGGCGCCTCAGAAGTAGTGGCGGCACACGAAGAGGCCGTTCGCTCACACGATGCAGGTGAGCAGTTGCGCTGTTTCTCTTGGATCTGCTGTATTTGCTCTGCCAGCAGTGGCTGTATGCTTCTAGGGTTTATCCCCATACTCATCGTTCCCGTTACTCTCAGTCTCTTCCTTTCTCACGCCCTTTCGCTCGCACAGCAGCCCAACCTCCCGCTCCTTTCCCCTTCTCCCCCGTTGCCCACACCCCATATCACGCTGCACCGCACTCCACCCCTCTCCGCCCTTCCAGCGTCCTTCTCCGCCCCTCGCGCCAGCCTTGATCCAGCGTCCGGCTACGCATGGGTGCAGATTTCTCACCGCATCTTTCTCTGGAGCTACGTCTCTGCCCGCATCCCCTCCCGCTGCCTCGTTCTCAACCTCCCCCGCTCCGCCCTTCCCGGCGGCGCTGATTTCGCCGCCGCTGGCGGCGGGGTTGGGAGCGGTGGAGGAGGGAGGGTGAGGGGTACTGATGGGCATACGTGGCTGGTCGGTCTTGTGCCTGTGTTTGCGGGGAGAGGGGAGGCGGAGGAACGGGAGGAGGAGGGGGAGGAGCAGGAGGATGAGGAGGAGATGGATGGGAGCAAGAGCACGGATGTGGCTATGACTATGGCTGTTGGTGCTGGTGCGGGGGATAAGCAAAGCAGCGGCACGAGGGAGGGTTCTTCTGCTGCTGCTCAGTCCTTCCCTAAGCTGGCTGCGTTGCGTGTGGTTGCGTGTTGCCGCCGCGTCATGTACGTCGCGTACTGGCCTAACGTCCTTTCTCCTGCCACTACTTCCACTGCTGCTGGTGGCAAAGGTAGTGGCAGTGGTAATGCGGCGGCTCCTCTTGAGCCGATTATAGCCAAGGCGCCGGAAGGGTGGGGGGTGGGGCAAGTGGGGAGAAAGGCTGGGAGCTTTGGGTCGTCCGCGAGAGGTAAGGACGTGGTTACGAGCTTGGCTGTGGTGGGAGGGGCGGGGGGGAAGGGCAGTGGGAGTCATGCGGCAGGAAGGGAGGGAGAAGCTGAACTGCAAGGGCAAGGGCAGCAGCGGCAGGTACAGCAACAGGAACGTGCATTTGTTGAGTGTGTTGCCGTTCTGGGATGCTGCAACGGCGATCTCTGGCGTGTGGAATGCACCTCGTCTTCTTTCCCTACCGCCCCCACCGCTCCCACTGTCCCTACTGCTTCCACTTCCTCCTTTGCGGCCGCTGACCGTTCGCCCTTAGCTTTCTCTCGCTTGGACAGAGGCGCGCAACCAGGTGGCGCCAGCGTGGCAGCAGTACAGTCCCTGACGGTAGTGCCGGCTGTGAGGGGAAGAGGGAGAGACGGAAGGGGCTCTAGGGGAGGGAATAGTAGAGGGACGAAAGGGCAATCGGGGACGGGTAGTGATGCTGGTGCTGGTGCTGGTGGTGGTGCGGCTGGTGATGGTGAGGATAAAGGTGGTGGGAGTGATGTGGGTGGTGGTGTGAGGAGGTCGAAACGGCTGTCTAAGGTGGTGGGGATGGCGCAGGCGCAGCAGCATGAGGAGGAAGGCGAGGGAATGGATACAGATACAGGTGCAGGAGAAGGCATGGGTGGGGGCAGTGAAACGGCTAAGAGTTTTGACGTGCTGCTGCTAACCGCAATCGGGTTAGAGCTCTGGCAGATCTCTCAGGAAGCAGGAGGGAAGGGCCGGCTGATCTGGGCCGTTGATCTGCTCTCGGATCCCGACGTGCAGAGGGCTCTGATTGGCCAGAAGCGCACGTGGCTTCTGGACGTCCAGGTCGCACCAGAGGCGACAGTTTCGTTTTCTCTCCCCCAGCAGCATTCCTCTCTCGCCCCTCCTCCTCTGCCTCCTCCGTCCCCTTCCCCCAGTCAACCGCCTACCCCGTTTTCGGCCCCGGGCATGGGTGGGAGGCAGAGAGGAGCAAGGGAGGGTAGAGGGGCGGAGACTCCTGGGGGGGTAATGACCCGGAGAATGGCTGCTAAGGCACGTGCGGAGAGAATGGGAGGAGAGGGGGCTGGAGCGGGGAAGAAGGAAGAGAAGCAGCAGCAGGAGCAGCAGCAGGATGGCATAGGGGACGGGCGGGGAGAAGCGGCGGAGGATGAGGAGAAAGGGGAGGAGGAGAAGGGAGGGAGGGGAGGAGGGGGAGAGAGTGGAGTGGATGTTGTGGTGCTAGCAGCCGTTCTGGTGAAAGACAGGAGCGTGGGGTTCGGAAGCTGCTTTATGCAGTACTGGCTGCTACGATTCGGCATAGTGCCCTCATCCGCCCCTGCCCACTGCCTGCCGTGCAACCCTCGCCCCCTGTGCGAGCCCCCGCCGTCCACTGCTTTCGCCGCCCCTGGAAACACCCCCTCCACTATCTCCGCTCCTCAACTGCCCTGGTCACCAGGCGCACAGAACGGAGCAGCAGCAGAGGCAGGAGCAGCGGCAGGAGGAGGAGGAGGAGGAGGAGGGGGAGAAGGAGGAGGAGCAGGGTCGCAAGCGGAGTTTCGGCTGAGGTTGAAGCAGCTGCCTCTGCTGGTGGTGCCTCGAGCAAAGGTAGAGGAGGAAGAGGCTATGTGCGCGCTCTCCCTGCGTCTAGGGGGCCGGCCGAAAGGCTCTGTGCTGATTCTCTCAGGTGACGGAGCAGCCACGCTGGTGCATCTGCAGGAGGGAGCGAGGGGGAGGCAGGAGGCTCGTGGGGCGGGGTATGGGGATGGGCGCGGGCAGGGGAATGGGCAGGGGAGTAGCGTGAGTGTGGTGCAGAGGCAGCTATATCAGGTTGATCCGATGGGGGTTATGGGGCGGGTTTTGGCTGCTGGGGTGTTCAGGAAGGGTAGAGGAGACTGGGAGGAGGAGGGAGGGGAGGAGGAGGAGGATGAGGAGGAGGGAGAGCGGGGGGAGGGCGGAAGAGTGGAGGTGAAGGGAAGGGGAAAGCGGCAGAAGCAGCAGCAGGTGGGGGATTGGGTTCTGCTAATGGAGAGAGGAGGGGTGTGTGCGTTGCCCGTGGCTGTGGCGGAGGGGAAGGGGGAGTTGGGGCTTCGACCTGGGGAGTTACGTGGGGGCGGAGGCGGAGGGGGGAGTGCTGGGGGGGGAATGTACGAAGGCGGGAGGGGGAGTGGCGAGGATTTGGCTCGTTTGGAAGAGGATGGGAGGGTGCGTGGCGCTGGTGGTGGGGACGGGGGAGGCCAAGGCGTGGCGTGGCGGCAAGAGGGGATGGAGGAAGGGGGAATGGAGGAGGGGAGGAGAGGTATGGACGTGCAGGCGGGAGAGGGAGGAGGGGGGAAGGCGAGGGAGGAGAGGGAGGAAGAGCAGGGCGAGGAAGAAGAGGAGGAAGAGGAGGAGGAGGCATGGGAGGAGGGAGGGCCGGCAGTGCTAGTGAGTAGCCTCTTTGACGAATTCCTGTCTGCTGCAGCTGCAGGAGCAGGCGGGATAGAGGCCAGCATTGCTGCTGCAGCGGATGCTGGAGCAACGGGAATCACAGGATCAGGAGGCGTCGGAGGAGGAGGACGAGGCGGGGGAGGAGGAGGAGGAGTGACAGGAGGCGAATCTGGGTCGTTGATTCTCCAGAGATTGCTGCAAGCAGGGGCGTTTGAGGCAGAGGGCGAGGCCAGTCCGTTTGTGCGCTGCAGCCTCTCTATCATCGACGCTCTCACCAAGCACTGGGGAGCAGACGATCCCCCCACCACCACCACCACCACCACCACCACCACCACCACCACCACCACCACCACCACCACCACCACCACCACCTCCGGTTCTACCCCTGGCGGTGGCGGGGGTACGGGGCGGGGAGAAGACAGAGGAGCGGTGGCAGCGCGTGAAGGGGGGGCGGCGGGGGGAGGGTTCTCTTCGTCTGGGAAGCTTGGGGTGAAGCAGTGGCAGCACGATCGGTTTCTGGAGTTCCTGCAGGTGTCGGGCGCACAGCAGGAGCTAGCCGTCAGGCAACGTAAGTTCTGTGACTCGTGGCTGGTTGACCTTGAGAGTTCTCAAAAGCAGTGTTGAGAATTCTCATCAGCAGTAGCAGCACACGATCGCTCTTTACAGTTACTGCAGGTGTCGGGTTACCACTCTCAGCCCTGGCTCTGCAACTGATTCTGGAGCACGGAGAGAGGCTGGCGTCTGTGGCTCATCTTAGAACCCTGCACTCCTCGCTCATTCCCCAACCCCACCCTTTCCGTATCCCCTTCCACCCACCCACTTGCAGCCCTGGCTCTGCAACTGATTCTGGAGCACGGAGAGAGGCTGGCGTCTGTGGCTCGCATATCTGTCTCTTCTTCTTCCTGACCCGTTCCCCTCGTCCTTCATCTCCATTTTTTCCCGAACCCTGCCCTCCCCTTGTCCCCTTTCCGCCCACCCACGCTCAGCCCTGGCCTTGCAACTGATCCTGGAGCATGGAGAGCGGCTGGCGTCTGTGGCTCATCTCAGGACCCTGCACTCCTCACTCGCTGCCCAACCCAGCCCTTTCCATATCCCCTTCTGCCCACCCCCTCACAGCCCTGGCCTTGCAACTGATCCTGGAGCATGGAGAGCGGCTGGCGTCTGTGGCTCATCTCAGGACCCTGCACTCCTCACTTGCTGCCACCGCCTCCAACCTGCAGCAGCAGCTGCAGCAGCAGCAGTCACAGCAGAACCAGCCGCAGCAGCAGCAGCAGCAGAGGCAGAAACAGAGTTCCCCCTCCCCGTTCGCCTCCCCGTACCTGCGGTCCGCACCCAGAGCTGCTGCTTCACCCTTGCACCACCACCACACTCCCATGTCAGCATCTGCGGCAGCTGCTGCCACTGCACGAGCAGCAGAAAGGTACGAAGAATCAGAGGAGGAGGATGCACGGATGGAGAGAGAGAGGGAGGCAGCAGAGGTGGCCTCAACGTCGCTGTGGCGAGCAGTGCAGGACGCAGGGGATAGGATCCGGAGGGGGAGTGTGTTTCTTTTGGAGAGGGATCGAAGCCAGGTGTTTTTTGCCCGTGTGTCGGAAGCTGGTCCGGAGTTTTTTTCGGCGCTTGCAGCTGCGTTTTCTGATGCGGCTGGTGCGGTGGAGAGAGGGAGGAAGGAGGAGGCGTGGGTTGCGGGTACTCGTGCCGCTGCTGCTGCTGCTGCTGCTACTGCTGCCGCTTCGGCTGGTGGTGGTGCTGCTGCTGCTGCTGCTGGTTTTGATGGTTTTACACGGTCGGGCAAGCAAGATGCACCTTTTACACCAGGAAAGTTCCACGAAGATCAGGGGGAGCGTAGAACCGGCACAAGCACTGGCACTGGCGAAGCAGCAGGAGCAGGAGGAGCAGCAGCAGCTTCCCCTTTTGTGCCTGCTTACCTCACTACCCCTGCCCCTGGAACACCTATCTTCCCTTCTTCCTCTCAGTTCTCCACTCCCTCGCACTTCTCTACTCCTGCTGCTACAGCCGTTACGGCCGCAACAGCCGCTACAGCTGCTACAGCTGCAACAGCTCCTGCTGCTACAGGCTTAGGCGCATCTGCATCTGCCACAGCTGCAGCAGCAGCGCGCAGGCACCTAGCCCGAGCAGCCACCCTTGTCGAAGCAGCAGTGGGCAGCCTCGGCTCGGCGGATCGGTACCGAACCGACAAGGCTCGGTGGTACCCGGACGTGGGGCGGCTGGCTGGGTCGGACCTAGGGGGGGTGCGCAGGGGGAAGGGGCGAGGGAGAAAACGGAGAGCGGGGGGAGGAGCGAGAGGAGGAGGAGGGGATGTGTGGCAGTGGGTGGAGAGGTGGGAGCCGTGGGCGTGTAGTGCTGCTGTGAGGGCTGCTCTGTGGTCACTGCTGGCTACGCTTATTCATCTCGAGTGAGTTACTTACTTCACCTCACCTCACCTCACCTCACCATACGTACACCCCCTCGGATGCAGTTCTTCTTATCCATTCCCCGTTTTTCTCGCTCTTGTGTTCCTTCCTCTTCTAATCCGCGTGTAGAGAGTCGATTTTTGAGTCGACTCAAAAATCGTTTTTCTCGCTCTTGTGTTCCTTCCTCTTCTAATTCCCTCTTGCTTCCACTCCACCAGCTCCCCCCCCGTTCACTCCTGTTATGTGCTTCTTCTCCCATACTAGTCGAAAACATTCCGTCCCACAGAAACGCGTCAGGATGGGATGGCCTTTTGGGCCTTTTACAAGTCAATCAAAAATTCCATTCCTCTCCACCCCCTTCCCTTCCATCGTTCCCTCCCACTTCCCGCCCCCCTCCCGCACCCTTTCCCCCTCCCCCCTCACCCTCCCGATCCCCCTTCTCCACACCCTCCCCCATCCCACCCCATCAGGGCCACAGCAGCATGGGACGAGGAGCAGGCCTCTCTCCTGCACCGCCTGTCGCTCTCCCTCTCCTCGCTGCTCCTCTCTGCCTTCGCCACGGCATTGGAGGCCAGGGACGTGGCGGGCAGGGGCGAGCAGGAGGGCGAGCAGGAGGGCGAGCAGGAGCAGCAGGAGCGGCAGGCGCTAGAGAGGGAGTTCTTCTGGAAGCGGGACAAATGCCAACCTCTGCCCCCCCCCCCCCTTTCCCCTCTACCTCCCTTCCACCTTCCCCTCCCCCTCCTCCTCCTCCTCCCCCTCCCCCTTCCCCCTCCCCACCTTCCCTCTCAACCCCACACCAGGGCCACAGCAGCATGGGACGAGGAGCAGGCCTCTCTCCTGCACCGCCTGTCGCTCTCCCTCTCCTCCCTCCTCCTCTCAGCCTTCGCCACGGCATTGGAGGCCAGGGACGTGGCGGGCAGGGGCGAGCAGGAGGGCGAGCAGGAGGGCGAGCAGGAGCAGCAGGAGCGGCAGGCGCTAGAGAGGGAGTTCTTCTGGAAGCGGGACTTTCTGCTCTCTGTGCTCGTGCAACGGGCGATTGCAGCAGCAGAGGCATCGGATGTATGTGTGGGATCTTTTTGTGGGTTTTGTTGGGTGGGTTCTGGTTGGGTAGGGTCAGGTTGTCTATGCAATGGTTTGGTGTGGTCTGGTTGGAGTAGCAGCAGGAGGGCGAGGAATAGCAGCAGGAGCAGCAGGCGCTAGAGAGGGAGTTCTTCTGGAAGAGGGACTTTCTGCTCTCTGTGCTCGTGCAACGGGCGATTGCAGCAGCAGAGGCGTCAGATGTACGTGCTCTGGTCTGGCTGTATGAATTCCTGTCTGTGTGTGTTTGAATTTCTGACTTGGCTGCCGGGAGTTCTTCTAGATGAGGGACTTTCTGCTCAGCGTGCCCGTGCAGCGGGCGATCGCAGCAGCAGAGGCGTCGGATGTACGTGCTCTGGTCTGGTTGTCTGGGTGTATGGATTCTGCCTGTGTCTTGTCTGCTCAGCGTGCTCGTGCAGCGGGCGATCGCAGCAGCAGAGGCATTGGATGTATGTGCAGGATGGTTGAGTGGGTTTTGCTGGGTGGGGTATGGTCGGATAGGGTCTAGTTGTCTGTGCAATGGTTGGGTGGGGTCTGGTTGGGTGGGGCCTAGTTGGGTGGGCCCTAGTTGGGTGGGGCCTAGTTGGGTGGGCCCTAGTTGGGTGGGGCCTAGTTGGGTGGGGTCTGGTTGGGGGCCTCTCAAGGTCTGGTTCTGTTTTTTATTGTGCTGCATCCATCTCCTAGGCGCGTTCATATGTTGGCTGCTTTTACTTTCTCGTGATGCGATGCTCTCTGTGCCATCATTACATTCTTCACTGCTGCATAGCTTTTTCTTGGCCACACTGCCAAACCTGCCGTGTGATTCTTTACATTCCGCACCGCACTGTTTATGTCTGTAATCAGTGCAGGCACTCTGTCTGTCCCTCAACCCCCGTTACCCCACCCCCACCCCCACCCCCACCGAAACCACCATACCCCACTCAACCCCACTCCACCCAACCCCAAACCCATCCCACACCAGGACCCCGCAGCCTCGCTGAGAGCCGCTCTAGCAGCGCCGTTCGCCCTGGCTCGGCAGCACTGCAGCTACGCCACGCTCTTCCACGTCCCCACCCACCCACCCACCCACCCACCCACCCATGCACCCCCACCCCAACCCGCCCCACCTCATCCCACCCCGCACCACCGCAGGACCCCGCGGCCTCGCTGCGAGCCGCCCTAGCAGCTCCATTTGCCCTGGCGAGGCAGCACTGCAGCTACGCCACGCTCTTCCACGTCCCCACCCACCCACCCACCCATTCATCCAAACCCGCCCCACCTCATCCCACCCACCCGCCCCACCAGGACCCCGCGGCCTCGCTGCGGGCGGCGCTAGCAGCGCCGTTCGCCCTGGCGAGGCAGCACTGCAGCTACGCCACGCTCTTCCACGTCTGCCGCTACCTGCAGGACGTTGCATTGCTCGAATCACTCATGGTGAGGCCTGGTTGTGGGGGGGGCTTTGGCGCCCTGTGAGGTTGCCTGGGAGTACTTGGGGATGCATGGGGGTGCGTGGGGGGGCTGCGGCAGCACTGCAGCTATGCCACGCTCTTCCATGTCTGCCGCTACTTGCAGGACGTTGCATTGCTCGAATCACTCATGGTGAGCTATTTGGGGGTGCCCAAGGGTGCGTGAGGGTGCTGCTCGGGGATGCCCGGGGATGCTCGGGGATGCTCGGGGGTGCTCAGGGGTGCTTGGTGATGCCCAGGGATGCATGGGGATGCTCAGGGGTCGAGGCAGCACTGCAGCTACGCCACGCTCTTCCATGTCTGCCGCTACCTGCAGGACGTTGCATTGCTCGAAGCACTCATGGTGAGAATGTTTGGGGATGCGTGGGGGTGCTCAGGGGTGCTCAGGGGTGCTCAGGGGTGCTCAGGGGTGCTCAGGGGTGCTCAGGGGTGCTCAGGGGTGCATGGGGAATCGGGGATGCTCAGGGGTCGAGGCAGCACTGCAGCTACGCTACACTCTTCCACGTCTGCCGCTACCTGCAGGACGTGTCGCTGCTTGAATCACTCATGGTGAGCAGCTCAGGGGTGTTTGGAGGTGGGGTGCTTGGGGGTGCTTAAGGCTGCTTGGGGGTGCTTGGGGATTCTTGGGGATGCCCAGGGATGTTCACGGGTGCTTGAGGGTGCTTGGGGACTTCAGTGATTGAACTAGTTGCTCAGTTGAATCAATCTACACTTCGTCCCCCTCCCTCTTTCTCTCCTCACCATATTCCCCGTCCTCCCCACCCTCCCCTCACCACCAGAGGGACATCCCATCGGGGCCTGAGGGGCGCTTCACCTTCTTTGTCTTCTCACAGTTCACAGCAGCGGAGGGGGGGGGACGCTGTTGCTCCCATGATGTCTATGCCCAGACGCCTCAGGAATTCACTTTCCTTCTCCCCTCCCTCTTCCTCCCCGTCCTCCCTCCCCCCAACACCAGAGGGACATCCCATCGGGGCCTGAGGGGCGCTTCACCTTCTTTGTCTTCTCGCAGTTCACAGCAGCGGGGGACGCTGCTGGCATGATGCGCTTTGGCCCCGCCTTCCCCACCGAGCTCGAGTCCTTCCTCCAGGTGAGGGGCCGGGCGGAACAAATTGCCTTCTGCTGGTTACTCTGCTGGCTTGACTGCTGGCTTGCATGTTGGGTTGTGGGTGAGAGCGGCATGATGCGCTTTGGCCCCGCCTTCCCCACCGATCTCGATTCCTTCCTCCAGGTGAGCGGGCGGGCGGAACAAAAGATGTGTTGCATTCTGCTTTGCTTTGCTTTGCCCTGCTGGGTTGTTGCCGTCTGGTTTGCCTATTGTGTTGTGGGTTGTGGGTGAGTGAGAGTGGCATGATGTGCTTTGGACCCGCCTTCCCCACCGAGCTAGCCGATTTCCTCGAGGTACCGGGTGGAACGGAACGTGTGGGGTTGGGAGGTGTAAGTTTGGGGTGTTGTTTTCCCACCTTTCTTTCCCTTTCCCTTCGCCACCCGCTTATTTCTATCTCTCCTTTCTCTCCCTCCCCACCTCTCTACCCCTCTTTCCGCTCTCCCCTCCCTCCTCAACCCCTCCCCCTCCTTCCCCTCGCGCCTCCCTCCTCTCCCCCTCTCCTCACAGGACCACAAGCACCTGAAGTGGCTTCTGAGTCGACTCAAAAATTATCCCCGCCCTCCCCCCTCCCCCCTCCCCCCTCCCTCCTCTCCCCCTCTCCTCACAGGACCACAAGCACCTGCAGTGGCTGCACGACATTCTTTTGGGTAACTTCCCCAAGGCCACTTCTACCCTGCATGCGCTCGCCTCCTCCTTCCCAGCGGCCCAATCCATGATGGAGCAAGAGGCTCAGCGGCAACAAGCAAAGCAAGGAAGAAACGGGAAGAGCCGGGGGAGAAGCGGGGGAAAGGAGCAGGGAGGGCAGGAGGGGACGGAGGGGATGGATGGGATGGAAGGGGGGGTTGCGGCTATGGGGTTGAGTGTGCTAAGGAGGAGGAAGAAGCTGCTGCAGCTTGCAAAGCTCTCCTTCCTGGCCGGTGCTTCAGGTAAGAATCTCACCACACATGGAGAAGAGGGGACTGAGGGGAGTGAGGGGATGGAGGGGATGGATGGGATGGAAGGAGGGGTTGCAGCTATGGGGTTGAGTGTGCTAAGGAGGAGGAAGAAGCTTCTGCAGCTTGCGAAACTCTCCTTCCTGGCTGGTGCTTCAGGTAAGAATCCCACCCACCGCACATGCTTGCTTGTTTGCATGGTTGCTCTGGTTTCCCCTCAGCTTCCCTCCTTGTTCTGTCTCCTCATCCTCTTCCCCTTCGTTTTTTCTCCATCCTTTTCTAACCACCGGACCGGACCGAACCAGACCAGACCAATTCATACCTTTCATCGCGCCTTCTTCTCGCCTTCATCTCACCTTTCTCCCTGTTTGCCCAGACCCTTCGGCCCTCACGTCGCGAGCCACTGTCCTCTCTGCTGACATTGAACTGCGGCTGCTGGAGATCCAGGTAACGGGCTGTTGCGAGGGCACTGGGGGGGGGGATAGGCTGTTGAGAGTCTGAGAGTGAATGAGGGCTCTTAGTCTCGCAAGTCAATGTTGCAAGCCTCTGTCCTCTCTGCTGACATAGAACTGAGGCTGCTTGAGATCCAGATGCTGGGCTGTTTAGAGAGTCCTGTTTTGAGTCGACTCAAAACACTTCGCTGCTGACATAGGACTGCGGCTGCTTGAGATCCGGGTGCTGGGCTGTTGAGAGAGGGCACTGGGGTCATTGAGAGGCTGGGAGTGAGGAAGGGAGAGGGGGTGCGGGTTAGAGAGAGTGGGTGTATGCGTGTGTTTATGTGCTGGTGAGAGAGTGAGAGTGAGAGAGAGATAGTGTGCGGGTGAGACAGATAGCGAATGGGTGTGCAAATGGGTGTGCAAATGGGTGTGCAATGTCGGAGGGGCTAGCAGGTTCAGGGTCTATAGGCGCATTGGAGCTCGCATCCGCACTGCTCCTAGGCACACGCCCGCTTCCCCACTAATACTGCCCCGTCCCTTCCATCCATGCACACGGCACATCCTTTCATCTTTTTCTGCCCTGCAGGAAGCAGCCATGTCGGAGGGGCTTGCAGGGCCAGGGCCCATAGGCGCATTGGAGCTCGCAGCAGCACTGCTCCCACTCTCCCCCACAGCTCTCCTTCTCCACAAATACCTCCCTGTCCCCTTCCATCCATGCACAATTTCATCTTTTTCTACCCTCCAGGAAGCAACCATGTCGGAGGTTTTAGCAGGGCCAGGCCCCATAGGCGCATTGGAGCTCGCAGCAGCACTGCTCCCAGGCCCGCGCCCGCTGCTCCTCCTGTCCTTTGAGGTGTTTGCCCTTGTCGGCCCCCTACAAATATCTCCCCGTCCCTTTCCATCCATGCACATGGCACACGGCACATGCATTCATCCCTCTCTACCCTCCAGGTAGCAGCAATGTCAGAGGGGCTAGCAGGGCCAGGCCCCATAGGCGCATTGGAGCTCGCAGCAGCACTGCTCCCGGGCCCACGCCCGCTTCTCCTGCTCTCCTTCGAGGTGTTTGCCCTTGTCGGTCCCTCGCCCTTCCTCCACCCGCCTCCGCCTTTGGATCCTATCACTGGCCTTGCCTCCGATGCTGCTGCTCCTGCGGATTCTGCTTCTGCTTGCGGTGGTGGTTCTGATGGGAGTTTTGCGTCGGCGAAGTGGGAGCGAGAGCAGCGGAAGGAGGCGGTGCGAGTGCTGAAGCGAGCATGGGTTGCAGCAGCAGAGGCGGACGACTGGGTGGAGATGAGGCAGAGGAGCGAGGACGAGGGATGGACAGACGCCCAGTTTGTTACCGCTCTTCGCAGCTCTGTGCTCTGCATTGCAGCGCAGTTACTCTACAGCAGCCGCCCCGTCTCCTCGTCCGATTATTCCCTCCCTTCCTTCTCCTCCTCCTCCTCCACCTCTGCCTCTGCGTCTGCCTCATCTCAGTCTGCATTCCTCCCGCCTCGGCACCCCTTTGCATCTGCCGAAGCCCACCCGCTGCATGGTAAACCCGGGCAGGTTGAAACTTTCGAGGCAGTGCTGCCCCTGCTGGGGCAGTCAGCAGGATACGGGAGCTGGGCAGGGGAAGGGGCAGAGTGGGGCGACGAAGCGAGGGTGGATGAGGCTGGTACGGTGGAAGAGGTTTTGAGAACGGTGAGAGGGTTTTCCGCTGTTGGGGAGGCTATGCTGTCGGCTCTGAGGCTCGGGAGGGACCAGGGAGGAGGTGGAGGAGGAGGAGGAAGAGGAGTGGGTAGGGATGCGAGGGGTGGGGAGAGGGGAGGAGTGGGAGGGGTTGGAGGGGTTTACGGAAGGCAGGTGCTGATGATGGGGGTTGGGGATGCAGTAGTGGAAGAAATGGTGGAGTGAAAAGATATGGGTGATATGATAACGGGAGGGGGGAATGAAGGGAAGGGGGTGTTGTTGAACTCGTCAGCTTTTTGTGAAGTGACTGTTTCTTTGTATTGTATCATACCGGTACCTATCATGGTTTGGTAAGGGATGGTATGGTAATGGTACCTACGGTAGCTGTATGGTTTTGCGTAACAGCAGTGCTGCTTTGTTTTGATAGCGTTTAGATGTCACATGTTATACGGCATGTCACCTTGTCTAGGTGATTCCTTAAAGCCCATAGACACATACACCAGAGGCACAGTTGGCAATATGGGAAGCTTCCGTATGCTGAACTGAGTTGACCATTGTTAACAGGGCAATCACACGGAGAGGATGTAGTATGATTATAGCCAAAGAAAGTGAACACACACATGCAATCACACATGGTGGTATCGAGCTAGCTTAGCTAAAGAAGAATAGCTATCATGCACAACTTGTGAAGTCTAACGTGTTTCTAACCCATCCCCCCATCCTACTTACTCCTAAAGTCCAATCCCTCTCTATGTGTGACCACCAACAAGCCATCACATCACCTTCCACTACCTTCCGCCAAGTAGACTGGTCAAGCTGCAGTATAGAAATCATGCCTGACGGTCCGAACAATCAATTACCCAGGAATAGCATAGTGATCAGCATCAGCTTGATCACTACAGTGAATGTAACCGCGTATAGGTGAAAGCAGCAGAGGAGTCAGCAGGTACTGTCAAAAGAGGTGCCAGTTAAGCGTTGGCCCGCATTGGTGACAGTAGTGATTGTTCCTAAATGAAGAGTGTCAGGCCTAGGGCTTGAACTACTAGTGTTGAAGGTGCAAGTGGTGCTGACCCCACCTTTCAGTGCTGCTGCTGCTGCTGCTGCTGCTGCTGCTGCTGCTGCCTTGGCTGCTGCTGCTGCTGCTATAGAAGCAGCAGCAACACGCCCTGCTTCTGCTTCAAGTGGTGCTAGGAATGCGTAGCAAGAGTCTTTGGAAAGTAAACCCTGGAAGCGAGCAGCAGGAGCCGCTGCTGCCGGTGCTGCCAGTGATGGTGCTGTTGCTGCTGCTGCGTTTATTACTGCCGGTGCTGATGGCGTTTGCTGGTAGTGGTTGAAGCGACGGATCCAAGGGCTTTGGAAGGGCACATGGGTAGGGAAGAGAGGAAGAGGCGCAAGAGGAGGAGGAGAAGGAGCAGGAGCAGCAGCGACAGCAGCAGCAGGCGTCACTACAGCGGAGACAGGGACCAGAGCCGATGCAGACATGCAAGCAGAAACGGAGGAGGCGAAGGCAGGGGTCAAGGCGGAAGGAGAAGCAGCAGGATGATAGGCAGTGAGATGCGCGGAAGGAAGCAGGCAGTGGCTGCAGGGCACAGCTGGCGCGGAGGGCGCAGCAGTGAATGTAGGCGCTGCAGCAGCGAACGGAAGCACGTATGGTCGGTACAAAACTTGTGCTGCTGCTGTTGCTGCTGTTGCTGCTGCTGCAGCTTCTCCAGCTCCCTCGAATCTGCATTCGCCTCCACTTTCGTCGCTCCCTTCGCCCACTCCTTCTCCCATCGCTTGCTCCGTTTCTTCTCCCAACGCTGCATCCCCAAAAGAACAAGGTCCGGCATTAGCAGCAGCGGGTGTGGCGACAGCAGCGGCAGCGTCAGCCATAGCAGGAGGAGGAGGAGCAGGCACCGCAGTAAGACCAGAAACACGCACCCGCTGCTCCACCTCCTCCCCTCCCCCACACACGCTATCACAGCTGCTCGCATTCTCGTCGCCCTCCTCGCCATACCCCCTTAGTACCGCCGTGAAGTCTTCACTATCACAGCCCCAGTCAACGCTGCTCCTGCCACCAGTAGCATCGTCGGATAAGCCATCCCCGCTATTGTCGGCCTCGCTACTGCCGGTAGCACAGGTGCCAGACGCGCTGCTGCTACAGCCGGCACTCATTGTCACATCCGCCGATCCAGCAGCGGAACTGATGCTGATCCTAGCAGCTGTAGCGGCTGTAGCGGCTGCGTCGCCTGCGTCGGCTGTAGCCTCCCGCCAGCTGTGCGACCCCTCCTCGCCTTGCCGTCGTCGTTTGCTTCCCACACCGGCGCACGCCGCCACGGGCCATCCCGCTCCGCCGCCTCCGCCGCCGCTTTGACTTGTCTGAGACGTTTGAGGCGCTTCGAACGGCGCAGCTACAGCCGCGCGGCTGCTTCCGCCGCCGCCTACTTCTCCTCCTCCGCCGCGCGGTTTCTGCGCCACATGACACTCTCCGCCGCCGCCGCCGCAGGTTCCAGCTTCATTCACGCCGCAAATATCGGCGTGGCAGTACTGCCGAGAATACATTCGCCGCACGAAGTCGGCTTCGATAAGGTCGAGAAAGTTCTTGTGAGCTTCCTCGGTCCAACAGGTCGTCCAGACGAAACGGCCCGGGCCTGTTAAAGCCGCACCTGCTCCCGCATCCGCGCCCGCTCGGGCGCGCGCGTGAGCGTCCGCGTCCGCGCCAGCGCCCGCGAACGTGCCCGCGCCCGTGCCTGCAGCGGCTCCCCCTTCCGCCGAGTGGCTTTGAGCTTTCCACTGCAGCGGCTGCTGCGGTTGCGGCTGCGGCAGTTGCTGACCGAGCCGCCGCTTTCCCGACGGCCTATCCAGCGCGCCGCGTCCCGTCTCCGTGTTATCCGCCGCCTTTGTTTGCGGATGTCCCGGACAGCAAGCGCCGTTGACCATTGCAGTAGCAGCACTAGCGCCTGGGGGCGATGATAATCGGAACATTGCGGGAGGGTGACTCCGTGCTGGGATGGTTCAGTTTGACGCCTCGGTACTTGTGCTGGATTAACGGTTTCTTTTAACTTGGAATGTAGATCGACTTTGAAGCCCCGTCTGACGTGATGCGATGGTAATCGGTGCCCTTCGCCGTTCGAGATGCGATCCTGGGAGGCACGCGAGACTGGCTGAGACTATTACGACGGTCTTGGTATTACGAAACAAGTCCGTGCTAGTATGCGGCACTAATCAGCTTGTGAACTCTTGCTAACAAAATGAAGTTCGAGATGGGATGGAACAGGTAGAGACTCGCACGTAAAAAAGCTACAGATATATGCTCCTTCACGAGTGTGGTTTTCAACACCCGAACATTCACCAATTCTCCTTGCTTGTGGAGCTTTGGAGATAGTTACGTATTGTTTGTATTCTTCGATGGATGGGATGGGACAGGAACGAGAGGGCCGCTGGTAGATATTTTCATTTCTGTTTTGAGCTCTATGGCTGGATTGGTCACTGACTGGACCCCACGGAGCAGACCGCGTTTTTCCATGGCATTCCTCCGGACCAATTGCTGTTGATGCATAAAAGCCGCGCGACCTGCCATTTGCATTCACATCGGGGGATTTTTCGCAAATTGTTTGAAGAGAATGACAGGGCAGCAGCAGGAGGAACAAACTCAGACTGCTGCGGTGGCAGTGGAAAGGGAAATGTGGAAGTCGGTGATAGGTAGCAACGCAACTTGCTGCCAGGCTTGCGAGTGGCGGTTTGGGCAGGGGGGAACTGGGGAGTTGGGGGGACATGGGGAGAGGGGGGGGGAGCTTGGCTGGGGTGGGAGGGAGAGGTGATATTGTGAGAATTTGAGGTTTGAGAAGCGCGACGCGGAGGTGGCGCAAAGGTTGACGTCACTGAAGACATCACGACTAGACGAGACACGTACTTGCGACAAGATATCACGTGAATTCCTTTTCGGCAAGCATGCCGGATTCCATTCGCGTGTGACAGGGGAAATATCTGAGTCCATGCTGGCGTAGCATGGAGTGCGGTTCTCCAAGTGTTTATGGTAGACAGTACGTTTTGAATCGGTACACGCAGGTATCGGAAGCAGATTGCATGCGGCAGATTTGTGAAGTCCAACACCTCAGTTAAATGAAATGCTGCGAAATCCGTCCTTGGCACAAATATCCACACCAGAAATCACAGCTTTGTCTCCATCGACGGCATCGAACAGTTTGGCTGGCAGCACGAATGTGAAGTACAGTAAGACGGAAAACGGGCAGCAGTGAAACAGCTGCTTTTGCAGAAGTTATTCAGTTCAGCATGTACATACATTGGTTTTGTATGGCCGTCACAATAGCAGTCTTCATCCTTTCATCCAGTGTATAAATTGCGTGTAGAAGAAGGAATGCTCGAAGTAAAAAAAGGTGGTGGATGATCTCGAACACGGCTACTGTTGTGAATCCTATGGAAATCGAAGGTTCTTCGGGGGCATGATTTCTTCGAACAGCCGTGTCATCTGTCACATGCCAAGATCACTCATTGCGACCACGTCAAATTTTGGTCAGCTTTCGTGGCACATAGCCAAAAGGAGAATATCTAGATTGCTTCCGACAAAAAGGGTATACCTTTCCGTAGAACCGCCCAGGAAGTGGTCTGATATTTTGCATAAAGGGGGTCAAGACCAATCAGAGACAACGAGGAATGAACTCCATTGGAAGTACAAATATCTGGCTGGGGAGATATTTCTTCTGTGCTTGTTCTGAACTCTTGACGCCCCGTTCCTAATTTAAGCCTTTTTAAAACGACATTGTAGCTTTGCAGCAACTTACAATGATAATATTTCGGGATAGAAGTACGTATAGTAAATAATTTCAGACAGGTACATGCAGAAATCATTGCGAACATATAATGTGATTACGTGGTCTCCCTAAACAGAGGTGTATCCCTTTACTTGGCACATGCGCATACAATGGATTCCTCTCATAACCGAAACTACCTTGCAAGCGCATTTCTTGGTCTTGTCTGATTTTTTATTCCTACATTATAAATCCTGTGAAGTTTTCCTTTCACATGCCTCGTAAATCTCCACAAGCTTTTCCGACAAGAACACATGTTCTTATATTCATGGAGTATCACGTTTCTTTTGTTCATAAACTAGCTTATGCATATTATTAAATTAGTTTCACAAAGGAGCTTCCCGAACCACGCTTCAGCGGCGCATTCGTCCACGTGGAGATCCTTGTGACTGCCTCGTCACGTCAACAAATCTGAACGTACCTCGATGTAACTTCCAGTTAGTTCACTCTATGTTTTCGTTACCCGACTCCACGAATTCGTAAACTGAAAATCTAGCGCCACTCAATTTCGCAAGACCACCTGTTGACCACAACGTGTTACGATTTGGAATTCGCATCAATTCGCCTTGCTAGCTTTTTCGCCTAGATTCCTGTCATCACTTCCCATCGATTCTTGTATTTCTTCCCCACGCTGCTCTCCATCTTGGATTCCAAATTCGCCTGCCGCACACTTTTCCGCATCTTTCCTCCTGCGTAACTCCCACTCAAGAATCTCATTTCTGCCACGATTCGCTCTGTCGTGCGCTTTTCCCCATCAGTCCTCCATCTGGTCCTCACCACCATCCTTTCGCGGTAATGGCTGCGCTATCGTTCACTCCAGTCGCATCCGCGACCTCCCTCACAGCGCGTGGCCTCCTTCCGCTCGCGTGTGCGCGCCGCGTCCCCCAGGCTTCCGCGCTGTCGTGGTCGTCACAAAGCCCCGCGTTCGCTGCGCTTAACGCGGTGGCCGCTCCTCCACCGGGGCGCCATGGACATCGGGGGCTGCGAGTCGCGGCTTCTGTTGCTGCGGAGGCGACGACGCAAGGGACGGGCTCGAATAAGGTCGGTAGCTTCTTTCTTATGAGGTTGTTCGGCGGGTTTCTCGCGCTTTCGCACTGGCAAGCACACGTTCCTTTCCGTCTGAGCTCGGCTTAAAACACACTGGAGTCCCGAAACCCTTGTTTTCCTTTTAACTCATCCGCTCTTCCGGATTCGTAATCGCCCGTTACGATCTCTAGAACCGTCTCAAGGGTCAGAGATTTCTGAACCGCACTGCTCCTTCGAGGTCACCCGTATAGCATTGCTGCTTCGCTCCCTCGCTTCCCTCGCTTCCCTCGCTCTCTCTCCCTCCCACCAAACTCCCCCCTCCCCCCCTATCTCCCCGCCTCTCCCCCCGCCTGTCCCCTGCCACCCGCCTCTTCATTTTTAACTCCTACAGTCGCGTGAAAAGCGCTCGTGGACGTGGCAGCGCGCCAACGGTCAACCGAGCATAGAGATTAACTACGTAGTCTACCCTACCTCCGGCTCGGACCCCCCCGAGTCGCTCGTTCTCTTCCTGCCGTCCTTTTCCGACGTCAGCACGGTGGACGAATGGGACCACGTGGCGTCTGACGTGGCAGCGCTGCCGCCGCCCAGCGCAGCGGAAGGAGGGCGCCAGGTGGCGACTCTGGATTGGCCTGGGTTTGGCGAGTCGGAGCGCCCGGCTCTAGAGTACACGGCGGCTATTATGGAGGATTTTCTGGTGGACTTCGTTAATTACATCGGTGAGGAGTGGTGGGAGATGTTGAGGAGTGGGGAGGAGTGCATGCGGCTGATAGGGAAAGTGGGGAGGGAGGGGAGGGGAACGAGCGAGGGAGGGATTGAGTAAGGAAGACGAGGAGATCTGGGCTTGCCCTTCCCATGGCATGGGATTGTGACTCACTTTCCCTCCACCCCTTCTTCCCTCTCCCTCAGTATGTCCCCACCTTAACTCTTACGCCCATTGCATGAAGCACTGACCATCACCCCCACTCTCCTCCTCTTCCACCGGAATCTGATGACCACCAAATCCTCACCATCACCCGCCCGCCCGCCCCTCCAATTTTCCGGGACCCCCACCTGCCCTCCCCCCACCTCCTCTCGCCTCCCCTCCTCTCGCCTCCCCTTCCCAAGGCGCCGGGCAGTGAGTGGTGCTGGTGGGAGCGGGGCAGGCCCCTGTGGCAGCACTTAAAGCCGTGGCGAGCATCTCCCCTCCCCTCACCTCACCCCATCCGCCCAAACACCCATCTACCCCTCTCCAACCCCATCTCCCCCTGTCTCTCCCCCGGCTCCCCCCTGGCCCCCCTTTCTCCCCCCACCCCCAGGCGCTGGGCGGCCAGTGGTGCTGGTGGGAGCAGGGCATGCCCCCGTATCAGCACTTAAAGCCATGGCAGACGGGCGCCTCACCTCACTGCCCCTACCCCCCCCCTCATCCCCTGTACCTTCCTCTCCCCCCGTCCTCTTTCCCGCAGGCGCCGGTAGGCGAGTGGTGCTGGTGGGAGCGGGGCATGCCCCCGTATCAGCACTTTAAGCTGTGGCAGACGGGCGCCTCACCTCACTGCCCCTGCCCCCCCCCTCACCCCCTGTACCTTCCTCTCCACACGTCCTCTTTCCCCCAGGCGCCGGTAGGCGAGTGGTGCTGGTGGGAGCGGGGCACGCACCCGTGGCAGCACTTAAAGCCGTGGCGGACGGACGGCTCAAGGCAGCAGCGCAGGGGGGGAGGGTGGACGTGGAAGGAGTGGTGGCAGTGGCGCCCACGTGGGCTGGCCCGCTGCCCATTGTGTTCGGTCATACCGACAAGATGCGTCCCCGGTGAGTTGCACACGGGGGAGCAGATGGTTCCTTCCTGCCTCAAGGCAGCAGTGCGGGGGGGGGGAGGATGGACGTGCAAGGAGTGGTGCTAGCAGTGCCGCCCACGTGGGCTGGCCCGCTGCCGATCGTGTTCGGCCATACGGATAAGATGCGCCCCCGGTGAGAGGGGAAGGTTGTAGCATGAGAATGGGGGGGGGCGTGGACGTGCAAGGAGTGGTGGCAGTGGCGCCCACGTGGGCTGGCCCGCTGCCCATTGTGTTCGGTCATACCGACAAGATGCGGCCTCGGTAAGTTGCGGAGATGATTCTTCCCTGCCTCAAGGAAGCAGCGCAGAGGGGGGCGTGGACGTGGACGTGCAGGGGGTGCTGGCAGTGGCGCCCGCGTGGGCTGGCCCGCTGCCCACAGTGAGTCGTCAGGACCTAGGTCGGCATTCTGCCATTTGTGTTCCCTTGCTGTTCAAGCTCCTCCACTCATCTGTCTGCATTAAGCTAAGTATGCTTTCACGTGCCTGATCCTGGTTTTTCTTAGAGCCCCAGGGCGGGTCGAATCGCCTTCTACCCCCTTGCTCCCGTCCCTTTCCCCTCTTCCCCTGCCCTTCCATATCCTTCCCTCCCATTTCCTCTTCTCCCCTTTTCCCGCCCCTCCCTTTCCCACCCAGTCCTTCCATCCTACGTTCATTCTGCTTCCACCACCCCCATTCCCCGGCCCTTCTCCCCCGCACAACATGCGCCAGCAGTACCTATCCCACGTCCACCCCGACGTTGACAACGTCACCGTGCCCCAGAAATTCCCCTTTTCTTTCCTCCATTCACTCCGCTTCCACCCTCCCCCTCTTCCCCCGCCCCCCCTCCCCGTCTCCCCCTTTTTCTGTCCTCCCCCTCACCCTTCCAGCTACGCCGTATTCCTCTCGCTCGTGCGCTCCCCAGCCTTGGGGTGACTTTTGAGTCGACTCAAAAGTCTCCTTCTCCCTCGCCTTGTCCCTCGTCTCCCCCTCCCTCTCCCTTCCAGCTACGCCATATTCCGTTCGCTCGTGCGCTCCCCAGCCCTCGGCTGGGCGCTCTACCGCTTCGCCCTCACCTCCCCGCGCAACATGCGCCAGCAGTACCTCTCCCACGTCTACGCCGACGCAGACAACGTCACGCCCTCCCTCCTCGACTCCCGCACCTCTATCACGCGCCGCCCCGGCGCCCGCTTCCTACTTCCTCTTTCCCCCTTTCTCCCCTCTTCTCCCCCTTTTCTCACCCCCTTCCTCCCCCTTTTCTCACCCCCTTCCTCCCTCCCGGTCTCTCCATTCGCCCTCTTCCCCTCCCCACCACAGGTATGCCATATTCCGTTCGCTCGTCCGTTCCCCAGCCCTGGGCTGGGCGCTCTATCGCTTCGCCCTCACCTCTCCGCGCAACATGCGCCAGCAGTACCTCTCGCACGTCTACGCCGACGCAGACAACGTCACGCCCTCGCTCCTTGACTCCCGCACCTCCATCACGCGCCGCCCAGGCGCCCGCTTCGCCCCCGCTTCCTTCGTCTCCGGTCTCCTAGACAGTGTGAAGACCCGGGAGGAGTTTGTGGGGTTGTTCGCGCGGGCGGAAGAGGAGGGAGTGAGGGCGTATGTGGTGGGGAGCAAGGGGTGCCCGAGAAGGAGCAAGGCGGAGATGCAGGCTGCGAAGGGGGCGGCGGGAGTGGCGGGGTATGTGGAGGTGGAGGGGGCGTTGTTGCCGCATGAAGAGTATCCGATTCAGACGTTTGAGGCTGTTAAGGGGATTCTGACGGAGCTCAAGGCGTGAGTGAGACACTTCTGAGTCGACTCAGAAAGGCGAAAGTGGCGCAGTATGTGGAGGTGGAGGGAGCGTTGTGCTACTAAAGATTTGCGTACCATGGACTCGGGTCATGGTTTCAGGAATGGAGAGGTCAGCTGAGCCTGTGGCATGGGAGAGTGGTGTGTATAGGTAGGGTAGGGTCCCTCTGCTGAGGTGCCTCAAAAGTAGGCAGGAACTGTCCCCCTTTTCCTGTGCGCGATGCGCGGTGTGGAAGTGGGAGGTGGGGAAAGAGGTACGGACACTGCTTTTATCCAATCTCCCTCCCCTCTCCCACACTTACCAGCTCTTCTCCTATAATCCCAGTCATTCCAAGTGGCTACCTAACAGAATACTTCACTAGCTTACTTATGTAAAGCGATGTATTTGTGACTGGCGGCCAACTTTCTGCTGTCTTGCGCATGATACTGACACGGTTATTACATGGTAAGCCACAGTAACAGTTTTGAAAGCATCCGCATTGGAGCAAAATCGGGGATGATGAGCGTGAAGGAAACAGCAGTGCAGTGCAGCCTCTGGCATTGACAATAAACCCGCACGGCAACACCACCACCACCAGCCTGATACACGTGCACTCCACGCTTTACACCTGAAATTAAAGGGGAATTCGTTGCAGCTCATCCCCTGCCTGTGCAAATGCCCGTGCCCATTCCCCCGTGTGGCTCAGCTTGCCTGCCCATCTGCTGCTGACTTTGTTTTTCATCTGATCCAGCACAGGCTGACTGCTCTTCTCACTCACCCACTCACCCCCACACTCACTCACTCACTCAACGACACTCACTCACTTACACACTCACTCCCCCACACACCCACTCAGCCACACCCACTCACCCACACACCCACACACTCACTCACCCACCCACTCACTCCCTTCACTCCCTCACTCACACCCCACCCATACCCGCGCCCATCTCCCCCCTGTGGCTCAGCTCGCTCATCTGCAGCGCTGCTGCAGCAGGGCTCATGCTCCCGTGCTGCGCTGCCTGCCCCATGCGCGATATGGCCTCCGATGATTGCGCTGCCGGGACAGGAAATGAGAGGGAAACGGAGAGAAGGGAGAGGGCAGGGAACGCTTGGATAGGGTTCAAGATTCAATGAGCGTCTTGTGGAGCGCGGCAGCAGCAGGGCTCATGCTGCCGTGCTGCGCTGCCTTTCCCATGCGCGATATGGCCTCCGATGATTGCGCTGCCGGGACAGGAAATGAGAGGGAAACGGAGAGAAGGGAGAGGGCAGGGAACGCTTGGATAGGGTTCAAGATTCAATAAGCGTCTTGTGGAGCGCGGCAGCAGCAGTGCTCATGCTGCCGTGCTGCGCTGCCTGCCCCATGCGTGATATGGCCTCCGATGATTGCGCTGCCGGGACAGGAAATGAGAGGGAAACGGAGAGAAGGGAGAGGGCAGGGAACGCTTGGATAGGGTTCAAGATTCAATAAGCGTCTTGTGGAGCGCGGCAGCAGCAGGGCTCATGCTGCCGTGCTGCGCTGCCTTTCCCATGCGTGATATGGCCTCCGATGATTGCGCTGCCGGGACAGGAAATGAGAGGGAAACGGAGAGAAGGGAGAGGGCAGGGAACGCTTGGATAGGGTTCAAGATTCAATAAGCGTCTTGTGGAGCGCGGCAGCAGCAGGGCTCATGCTGCCGTGCTGCGCTGCCTTTCCCATGCGCGATATGGCCTCCGATGATTGCGCTGCCGGGACAGGAAATGAGAGGGAAACGGAGAGAAGGGAGAGGGAAGGGAACGCTTGGATAGGGTTCAAGATTCAATAAGCGTCTTGTGGAGCGCGGCAGCAGCAGGGCTCATGCCGCCGTGCTGCGCTGCCTGCCCCATGCGCGATATGGCCTCCGATGATTGCGCTGCCGGGACAGGAAACGAGAGGGAAACGGAGAGAAGGGAGAGGGCAGGGAACGCTTGGATAGGGTTCAAGATTCAATAAGCGTCTTGTGGAGCGCGGCAGCAGCAGGGCTCATGCTGCCGTGCTGCGCTGCCTTTCCCATGCGCGATATGGCCTCCGATGATTGCGCTGCCGGGACAGGAAATGAGAGGGAAACGGAGAGAAGGGAGAGGGCAGGGAACGCTTGGATAGGGTTCAAGATTCAATAAGCGTCTTGTGGAGCGCGGCAGCAGCAGTGCTCATGCTGCCGTGCTGCGCTGCCTGCCCCATGCGCGATATGGCCTCCGATGATTGTGCTGCCGGGACAGGAAACGAGAGGGAAACGGAGAGAAGGGAGAGGGCAGGGAACGCTTGGATAAGGTTCATTCAAGATTCAATAAGCGACTTGTGGAGCGCGGCAGCAGCAGTGCTCATGCTGCCGTGCTGCGCTGCCTGCCCCATGCGCGATATGGCCTCCGATGATTGCGCTGCCGGGACAGGAAATGAGAGGGAAACGGAGAGAAGGGAGAGGGCAGGGAACGCTTGGATAGGGTTCAAGATTCAATAAGCGTCTTGTGGAGCGCGGCAGCAGCAGGGCTCATGCTGCCGTGCTGCGCTGCCTTTCCCATGCGCGATATGGCCTCCGATGATTGCGCTGGTGGGACAGGAAACGAGAGGGAAACGGAGAGAAGGGAGAGGGCAGGGAACGCTTGGATAGGGTTCAAGATTCAATAAGCGTCTTGTGGAGCGCGGCAGCAGCAGGGCTCATGCTGCCGTGCTGCGCTGCCTGCCTCATGCGCGATATGGCCTCTGACGATTGCGCTGGAGGAAGGGAGGAGGAGGGGAGAGGGGGAAGGGGAGAGAGAAGAAAGAACGAGGGATCAAGTTCTAAGAGAGTCCTTGAGAAAGCACAGCAGCAGGGCTCATGCTGCCGTGCTGCGCTGCCTGCCCCATGCGCGATATGGCCTCCGATGATTGCGCTGCCGGGACAGGAAATGAGAGGGAAACGGAGAGAAGGGAGAGGGCAGGGAACGCTTGGATAGGGTTCAAGATTCAATAAGCGTCTTGTGGAGCGCGGCAGCAGCAGGGCTCATGCTGCCGTGCTGCGCTGCCTTTCCCATGCGCGATATGGCCTCCGATGATTGCGCTGGTGGGACAGGAAACGAGAGGGAAACGGAGAGAAGGGAGAGGGCAGGGAACGCTTGGATAGGGTTCAAGATTCAATAAGCGTCTTGTGGAGCGCGGCAGCAGCAGGGCTCATGCTGCCGTGCTGCGCTGCCTGCCCCATGCGCGATATGGCCTCTGACGATTGCGCTGGAGGAAGGGAGGAGGAGGGGAGAGGGGGAAGGGGAGAGAGAAGAAAGAACGAGGGATCAAGTTCTAAGAGAGTCCTTGAGAAAGCACAGCAGCAGGGCTCATGCTGCCGTGCTGCGCTGCCTGCCCCATGCGCGATATGGCCTCCGATGATTGCGCTGCCGGGACAGGAAACGAGAGGGAAACGGAGAGAAGGGAGAGGGCAGGGAACGCTTGGATAGGGTTCAAGATTCAATAAGCGTCTTGTGGAGCGCGGCAGCAGCAGGGCTCATGCTGCCGTGCTGCGCTGCCTGCCCCATGCGCGATATGGCCTCCGATGATTGCGCTGCCGGGACAGGAAATGAGAGGGAAACGGAGAGAAGGGAGAGGGCAGGGAACGCTTGGATAGGGTTCAAGATTCAATAAGCGTCTTGTGGAGCGCGGCAGCAGCAGGGCTCATGCTGCCGTGCTGCGCTGCCTGCCCCATGCGCGATATGGCCTCCGATGATTGCGCTGCCGGGACAGGAAATGAGAGGGAAACGGAGAGAAGGGAGAGGGCAGGGAACGCTTGGATAGGGTTCAAGATTCAATAAGCGTCTTGTGGAGCGCGGCAGCAGCAGGGCTCATGCTGCCGTGCTGCGCTGCCTGCCCCATGCGCGATATGGCCTCCGATGATTGCCCTTCCGGGACAGGAAACGAGAGGGAAACGGAGAGAAGGGAGAGGGCAGGGAACGCTTGGATAGGGTTCAAGATTCAATAAGCGTCTTGTGGAGCGCGGCAGCAGCAGGGCTCATGCTGCCGTGCTGCGCTGCCTTTCCCATGCGCGTTGGAGGGAGAGGAGAGAGGGGAGAGGGGAGAGGGGAGAGGGGGCGGGGAGAGGAGAGAGGGGAGAGGGGAGAGGGGAGAGAGCAGGAAGAATAAAGAGATCACGATTCAAGAAAGGCCTTGTGAAAAACCGCAGCACAGGACGGCAGGAGCTGAAACTGGAGGACAAGAAAGTTGGAGGGTCATAGAGGAGAATCACCTGGCAGCAGGCGCAGAGCAGCAAGGCGCTGGTACGTGGGTGTCTGGGCGTGTCCTGAATGGCCGGATATTGAGGGGGCAGGACTCACCCGGTAGCAGGCGCAGAGCAGCAAGGCGCTGGTACGTGGGCGTGTCCTGAATGCCTGGTTCTTTGAGGCGCCTAAGATCTTGCCACAGGCACACACAGAGAGAGCACACACTCACCCGGCAGCAGGCGCAGAGCAGCAAGGCGCTGGTACGTTGGAGTGTCCTGGTGACTCTTGACTTAAGTATGTAGACTTTTGAATACACAGAGCGCAGGAAGGAACTCAACCCACCCGGCAGCAGGCGCAGGGTAGCAAGGCGCTGGTACGTGGGCGTGTCCTGAATAGCCGGCCCGTCCCTCGCTGCTGCTGCCAGCGTCTGCGGCGTTGCTATTATCCCCTCCACTGTCGCATGTGCCAGCTCAAAGCCCCCTGCCACGGGCTGTAGAGAGCACACACTCACCCGGCAGCAGGCGCAGGGCAGCAAGGCGCTGGTATGTGGGCGTGTCCTGGTGACTCTTGACTTAAGTAAGTAGACTTTTGAATACACAGAGCGCAGGAAGGAACTCAACGCACCCGGCAGCAGGCGAAGAGCAGCAAGGCGCTGGTACGTGGGCGTGTCCTGAATAGCCGGCCCGTCCCTCTCTGCTGCTGCCAGCGTCTGCGGCGTTGCTATTATCCCCTCCACTGTCGCATGCGCCAGCTCAAAGCCCCCTGCCACGGGCTGTAGAGAGCACACACTCACCCGGCAGCAGGCGCAGGGCAGCAAGGCGCTGGTACGTGGGCGTGTCCTGGATGGCCGGCCCGTCCCTCGCTGCTGCTGCCAGCGTCTGCGGCGTTGCTATGATCCCCTCCACTGTCGCATGTGCCAGCTCAAAGCCCCCTGCCACGGGCTGTAGAGAGCACACACTCACCCGGCAGCAGGCGCAGGGCAGCAAGGCGCTGGTACGTGGGCGTGTCCTGGATGGCCGGCCCGTCCCTCGCTGCTGCTGCCAGCGTCTGCGGCGTTGCTATGATCCCCTCCACCGTCGCATGCGCCAGCTCAAAGCCCCCTGCCACGGGCTGTAGATTGCGAGACGAGGAAGAGGAGCAAAGACAGGGGGTTGGGGAAGAGAGAGGCATCAGGGAGAAATGTGTGACGGTGCTGTGAGGCTTCAGGGCTGTTACAGCAATTGTCAGCAGTAATCTGTGAGGGTTATTCCCTCTGCTGTTGCGTGTGCCTGCTCAAATCTCTTTGCCACTAAGATGGCTTTGTTTGACGCCAGAAACCCAAAGCGTCAGGCGTCAAAACGCCAGGCTTTGACGCTTGATGCGCGTCAAAACGTAAAAAAACGCTTGCCACACGCTTGAGATGGCGAGAGATGCAAGATAGAAGACGGGAAGGTGGAGGGGGTGGGCGGCTGTGGGACGTAGGTTTGGAGAGTGGATGAGATGAATGGGAGGACGGGCGGAAAATGAGAGTAAATACTGGGAGAATGCGGACTAGCTGATTGAATATAGATATGGTTGTGCATTCTAGGACGATGGATAAAGGGAGCGAGAACTCACCTTGCAGATTGCACTGGTGAGCGTTGCGGAGGGAAGAGTTGAAACGGAGAATTTGATGAGGCACCGGACGGTGTGAAGTGAGACCATACATGCACACACACAGATATGTATGCACATGCACAGGTGCCAACATGTAAACATGCGTACATTGCAGGCACAGGTGCCAGGGGCCAGGGACGAAAAAACATTCCGTCTACAGAATCAAGATTGGCGAATTGGGTTGACAATGTGGGAAGGTCAAGAGGTAAGGATGAGAAGACGGATTCGAGAGTGAGAAGACGAGAAGGCGGTAGGCGCAAGTGCGAATGACTGCACTGACTGCACTGACTGCACTGACTGCACTGACTGCACTGACTGCACTGACTGCACTGACTGACCCTGCAAGTCCCTTGGCCAGCCCTCGCATGACTGCTGCTGCCGGCACTGCGGATGACCCTGACCCCTTGTCTCGCGCCATCGCCATGGCCTTCATTGGCTCTGTCTGCACACATGCATGGATGGATGGATGGATTGATACCACAAGCGGGTTCATGCAACTTTTGAGACGTCTCAAAACATGACTGCTGCTGCCGGCACTGCGGGTGATCCTGACCCCTTGTCTCGCGCCATCGCCATGGCCTTCATTGGCTCTGTCTGCACACATGCAATGGATGGACGCGTACGTGCATGTATGCACACTGATGGTATGTGTGTGTGCACAGTTAGCCGTGGCTATGCCAGGTTTAATTGGCCCTGTGCAACACGTATTCCAACCCACTCCACCCAGCCCCACTCCACCCCACCCCACCCCACCCCACCCCACCCCACCCCACCCCACCCCACCCCACCCCAAACCAACCCATCCCACCCCACCACACCACACCGCTCCCACTCACCACGAGCCCAGTGAGGCCATCATACAGGTCGCTGCCAAAGCACCTCATGCCCATCAGAATGCCTTCCCCTATGTGGTGACTTAGTCACCTCTTTTGAGTCGACTCAAAAGTCACCCACTCACCACGAGCCCAGTGAGGCCATCATACAGGTCGCTGCCAAAGCACCGCATTCCCACCAGAATGCCTTCCCCTATGTGGTGACTTAGTCACCTCTTTTGAGTCGACTCAAAAGTCACCCACTCACCACGAGCCCAGTGAGGCCATCATACAGGTCGCTGCCGAAGCACCGCATTCCCACCAGAATGCCTTCCCCTATGTGTGTCGGCCGGGACCCATCCCCCTCGTCCTTGAGAAAGTCTGGCTTTGCCTCCTCTATCCTCCTCACCATCGTGGGAGCACTCGCCACTACCATCCCACCTGCACCACTATTACTATTAGCACCACCACCACCGCCACCGCCACCACTCTCCCCCCCTGTCAACGCCGCCCCTTCAGAACCCTCCCCGCCTCCTCCCCAGCCGTTTCCTCCATTTCCCCCATTTCCTCCGCTTCCCCCTTGCCCAGGACTTCCCCCCCGTCCGCCCCCTCCCCCCTTCTCCTCCCCCGCCCCCTTCTCTTCCCCCACAGCCATCCTCGACCCTGGCTTCTTTGTTGCTGATCCAGGGGACGAGCTGGGCTTATAACGGGACAGAGCTTGAGAAGGGGATACAGAGGAGGAGGACCCAAACGCTGGGTCTAGGTGCAGAGCGGTGGGATGCGATAACAGCCCCACAGAGTCCTCCTGACGGGAGGAAGAACCAGGAAAAGAGGCGGGGAAGGGGGAGGAGGCGGAGGGGGAGCCATAGAAAGCGGAGGAGGAGGCGGAGGAGGAGGAGGGGAGGGGGGTGATGACGGGGGAAGGGGGGGCGGAGCCCTGTTTGTCTTCTAGTGCAGGGGAGCGGCCGAACAGCGCGTCGGGGGTGCGGCGAAAACCGTCTCCTAGCTGCTGAGAGAGCATTGCCACTCCCTCCACTGGATGCTTGATGGCGCTGGGGGAAGGGGAGACAAGGAGGGGGGACGGGAGTAGTAGGCGAGAACAGGTGGGGAGCTTCTTGTCTTAGTATTACTTCTAGCTGCTGAGAGAGCATTGCCACTCCCTCCACTGGATGCTTGATGGCGCTGGGGGAAGTTGAGTTGAGACAAGGGGAGGAGGGGGTAAAGAGAGAACGGGAGGTGAGATGAGCATTCTGTATCAGTGACACTCCTAGCTGCTGAGAGAGCATTGCCACTCCCTCCACTAGATGCTTGATGGCGCTGTGGGAAGTTGAGTTGAGACAAGGGGAGGAGGGGGTAAAGAGAGAACGGGAGGTGAGATGAGCATTCTGTATCAGTGACACTCCTAGCTGCTGAGAGAGCATTGCCACTCCCTCCACTGGATGCTTGATGGCTCTGGGGGAAGGGGAGAGGTGGGGCGGGGTTGAGAAAGAGAGAGGTGGTGGAAAGGTGAACACTTCGTGTGAGATACAGTCCCAACTAGCTGCTGAGAAAGTTAAAGCATGGCTACGCCCTCCACTGGATGCACGAGGGGTGTGAGGGAGTGTGAGCAGGTGTGGAAGGGTGTGAGGCAGGCTGGCTCACTCACCCTGTGATCCCCATGGAAAGGCCGTGCATAAGCCCCGATATTGAGAGTTCTCAAACTCAACTTCCTAAAAAAAGGAACAGCTCACTCACCCTGTGATACCCATGGAAAGGCCGTGCATTAGCCCCGATACACCCTCCTTTGATGCACCCTCTATAGGGTCATTCTGCATGGCAACAGGTGTGTGACATAAACACACACACACACACACACACACACACACACACACACACACACACACACACTACCCTCAACACACACGCACGCACGCGCACACACACACACGCACACAGAAGGTCCCAACTGCTCATATTCAGGCATATGCTGTGTTAACTACAGATAAGGCCAAGGGCGTAACACAGAGCACGATTGCAAGACCGGATGCAGCAGCACACACGGGGTTAGCCACTACCACAGCACTGTACCAGACCACGCTGCACCGCACTGCAACGCACTGCACCCACCAGCAGGTGATCCAGCCCATGCACGAATTTAGCAGCAAAGGCATGCAAGCCTGACACTAGCCCCTCGCCCACGTGTCTTGGTCCTGCCTTCCAGCCTGGTGGGAGAATACAGAAGGAAAAGAGAACAGAGAGGAACAAAGACTAGCTTTGAGACATCTAACAAGTCGTCCATGTGCCATGCTCTTTCCATCCCACCCTCCCCAGCCCTTCCCCTCCACATTCCCTCTCTGTGGCTCCTCCCAGTCTGCAAGTGCTCCCCATGTTCTGTACAGACGCTCTAGAACCACTTGACGGCTCTCCAAGCTCTCTCCTCACATGCAGCACACAACATTCCCTCACTCACACTCACTCACTCCCTCCCTCCCTCACTCACCCACCCACCCACATCCCTCCCTCCACGTCGCATTTCGCAGCCTCTCTATAGCGTCCAGCACGGCCATTCTGGGCCCCAGCGACGGCATCATAGGCGTCTCAAAGGTCACCCACACTCAAAGGCCACCCCACACTCAACGGCCACCCCACACTCACTTCCTCACTCACCCACTCACAACCCCCAGTCGCACCTCGCAGCCTCTCTATAGCGTTTAGCACGGCCATTCTGGGCCCCAGCGACGGCACCAGCTCTGCCAGTGACTCCCGGGACAGCCGCAGCAGCACCAACTCCTCTCAGCCAGCCTGCATGTGCTCCCCACGCCAGGAAAGAACGTTCTAGAAGCACTTGCTGCAGGCTCTCCCTGCTCACTCCTCACCCTCCGCATTCACACACACTCTCCCTCCCATCCGCCCCACACCCAACCACCCAACCACACACCCCCCAATCGCACCTCGCAGCTTTTCTATGGCATCCAAAACGGCCATTCTGGGCCCCAATGACGGCACCAGCTCTGCCAGTGACTCCCGGGTCAGCCGCAGCAGCACAGCACCGTTGATCTGCTGAGTGGCGAACACCTCCCTGTACTCGCCAAAGCCCTCCCTCTGCAGCCACTCGCCCACGCCCTGTGGGGAGATGGGTCGATGGGAGGTGTTTTAGAGTTATCAACAGCAGCAGCACAGCGCCGTTGATCTGCTGAGTGGCGAACACCTCCCTGTACTCGCCAAAGCCCTCCCTCTGCAGCCACTCGCCCACGCCCTGTGGGGAGATGGGTCGATGGGAGGTGTTTTAGAGTTATCAACAGCAGCAGCACAGCGCCGTTGATCTGCTGAGTGGCGAACACCTCCCTGTACTCGCCAAAGCCCTCCCTCTGCAGCCACTCGCCCACGCCCTGTGGGGAGGAGGTTAGGGAGCGAATGATGAGGCGTGGGAGGTTGAAGGGAGAGACGTGAGTGTGCGAAGTGGGTGCATTGTTTGTGCAGGTGCAGTGAGATAGGGAGGTTGGCCTTGGTTGCACCAGATTCGACTCGCCAAGAATGTCACCCGAACCGCCCAAACGCGACCACATTCAAGCACACATCACCGGAAAACGAAAAGAAAAGTAAGGAAAAAAGGAAACAACAAAAAAAATACCACCTTCTCACGGTTACCCGTTAAAGGGACTGGTGAACATACACATTCCGCTTGCCTTTTCTTTCTGCTTGCCGTTTTTTCTTCCGCTTGCCTTTCTCGTCCTGTAATCTTGTCTGTTCCATCCCACCCCACCCCCCTCGCTAGCCCTCCCTCACCTCCACAGACCACGAGAGCGGGTCGTCAGGGTGTCCTGCCAGTGCCACGTTAGCCAGCGCGCCTCGACCTTCCTCTCGCCCTCCTTCCCACCTCCCGCTCCCTTCTCCCGCTCCACCTCCTCTCCCATCGCCAATGCCGCCGCCATCACCGCCCTCACCGGCACCGCCGCCACCGCCGCCGCCGCCGCGGTTACCGCCGCTAAAACTGTTCCCTGCGCTGCCAATGGCGTATCCGCCTGCTGCTGTTGCTGCTGCTGCTAGAACCTGGTTGGTTACGGCGCTGCTGCTGTTCGCGCCTCGCTCCGCGACGTCCTCATTTTCGCCTCCCATGCGAGCTTCCTTGCGAGCTTCTATGTAAACTTCTTCTTATGCAAGCTTAAACTTATTTCTACGCGAGCTTTTATGCGACAATCTACGAACAGGTATCCGTGAGAAGGAAACAGTACGGACGGGTGGTGGTGGGAGGGAGGTCGCCGAAAAGGATGGCGGGATGAATGCACCTTTCTACCGACTCAAGAGACGGTAAAACGCCGTAACGTGCCAGCTTGGGTTTGTGCAGTTTCTCCGAATGAACCTACGCAATGAGACTAGTCAAGAATCAAGACACAGAATGACGGACAAAGCGCAGTGCAGGACATTCTTCCTCCTAAGCTCCGCGCGCGGGTGGAGTCCTACGGAATTTGGAATGCCGTGCCAATTGTGTGTGAAAGCACAAGCTGCGTTGCGTGTAGGAGTTGTATCAAATATGTACATACATATATGTGTGTGCTATGCTATGCATGCAATGACAATGAATATCCATCCAAGTTGCTAAAAGGGGTAGTTGATAAAAGGGCTGGTTTATTCATAGAAAGCAAGCTGCTCACTATACTTGGCCATGTGGAAAGAAGTTGTTTAGCTGAGCTCAACGCTTCAGAATGTGTAAAGAGGCAATCCTAACCCGAAAGTCTGTGGTTGGTTTGCACTTTCTACGCAAACACGGAGTATTCTAAATCGGAGCCTAGTGGTAATCGTTGTCGCAGCCTTACCCAGAAACCGCCCGCCGTCGTCCCAGCTCAAAACTGCATCATTTCTCACCGCACACAGTCCAACTAAAACGCCTATAAATCCTCAAAAACAAGAGGCACCGCTCATTTCTACGTACGAACCGTGGAGGTTAGATCATTTGAATGCCAGTTTCCTCCTGCGACCGCACCAGAGCAGAAAAGCCCACTGGCCGAAAATGCTTTGTAAGGGCGCGTAACCATTTTGGTTTTGACGGTTCGTTATTCGGACAGTCCGTTCGAAACACTGGTTATATTTTTCGACATTGCTCGCAGATGTTTCGCAAGTAACCCTGCGACGTCGCCGTCGCAACATAACCGTACTGAACTTTTTCCGCAAAACCGAGGGAAACCGTCACTTGCACGGTTACGGTTCGTCAGCAATGAACTGATCAAAGAGGCGTGTGGTGAGTGCGTGGAGTGGAATGTGAAAAAGGGGGGGTTGATCCGTGGGGGGGGGGTTGATCCGTGGTGGGGGGGGGTTGATCCGTGGTGGGGGGATGTGCTAGCGTGGGACGACTGGGTGCCTGTGGCGAGTGGTAGGACGTATGGGACTCAGTGGCTATAGACCGGCTCAAGGAGGCGTGTGGTGAGTGCGTGGAGTGGAATGTGAAAAAGGGGGGGTTGATCCGTGGGGGGGGGGTTGATCCGTGGGGGGGGGGTTGATCCGTGGTGGGGGGGGTTGATCCGTGGGGGGGGGATGTGCTAGCGTGGGACGACTGGGTGCCTGTGGCGAGTGGTAGGACGTATGGGACTCAGTGGCTATAGACCGGCTCAAGGAGGCGTGTGGTGAGTGCGTGGAGTGGAATGTGAAAAAGGGGGGGTTGATCCGTGGGGGGGGGGTTGATCCGTGGGGGGGGGGTTGATCCGTGGTGGGGGAGGTTGATCCGTGGTGGGGGGATGTGCTAGCGTGGGACGACTGGGTGCCTGTGGCGAGTGGTAGGACGTATGGGACTCAGTGGCTATAGACCGGCTCAAGGAGGCGTGTGGTGAGTGCGTGGAGTGGAATGTGAAAAAGGGGGGGTTGATCCGTGGGGGGGGGGGTTGATCCGTGGGGGGGGGATGTGCTAGCGTGGGACGACTGGGTGCCTGTGGCGAGTGGTAGGACGTATGGGACTCAGTGGCTATAGACCGGCTCAAGGAGGCGTGTGGTGAGTGCGTGGAGTGGAATGTGAAAAAGGGGGGGTTGATCCGTGGGGGGGGGGTTGATCCGTGGGGGGGGGGTTGATCCGTGGTGGGGGGGGTTGATCCGTGGTGGGGGGATGTGCTAGCGTGGGACGACTGGGTGCCTGTGGCGAGTGGTAGGACGTATGGGACTCAGTGGCTATAGACCGGCTCAAGGAGGCGTGTGGTGAGTGCGTGGAGTGGAATGTGAAAAAGGGGGGGTTGATCCGTGGGGGGGGGGTTGATCCGTGGGGGGGGGGTTGATCCGTGGTGGGGGGGGTTGATCTGTGGTGGGGGGATGTGCTAGCGTGGGACGACTGGGTGCCTGTGGCGAGTGGTAGGACGTATGGGACTCAGTGGCTATAGACCGGCTCAAGGAGGCGTGTGGTGAGTGCGTGGAGTGGAATGTGAAAAAGGGGGGGTTGATCCGTGGGGGGGGGGTTGATCCGTGGGGGGGGGGTTGATCCGTGGTAGGGGGGGTTGATCCGTGGTGGGGGGATGTGCTAGCGTGGGACGACTGGGTGCCTGTGGCGAGTGGTAGGACGTATGGGACTCAGTGGCTATAGACCGGCTCAAGGAGGCGTGTGGTGAGTGCGTGGAGTGGAATGTGAAAAAGGGGGGGTTGATCCGTGGGGGGGGGGTTGATCCGTGGGGGGGGGGTTGATCCGTGGTGGGGGGGGTTGATCCGTGGTGGGGGGATGTGCTAGCGTGGGACGACTGGGTGCCTGTGGCGAGTGGTAGGACGTATGGGACTCAGTGGCTATAGACCGGCTCAAGGAGGCGTGTGGTGAGTGCGTGGAGTGGAATGTGAAAAAGGGGGGGTTGATCCGTGGGGGGGGGGTTGATCCGTGGGGGGGGGGGTTGATCCGTGGGGGGGGGGTTGATCCGTGGGGGGGGGGATGTGCTAGCGTGGGACGACTGGGTGCCTGTGGCGAGTGGTAGGACGTATGGGACTCAGTGGCTATAGACCGGCTCAAGGAGGCGTGTGGTGAGTGCGTGGAGTGGAATGTGAAAAAGGGGGGGTTGATCCGTGGGGGGGGGGTTGATCCGTGGGGGGGGGATGTGCTAGCGTGGGACGACTGGGTGCCTGTGGCGAGTGGTAGGACGTATGGGACTCAGTGGCTATAGACCGGCTCAAGGAGGCGTGTGGTGAGTGCGTGGAGTGGAATGTGAAAAAGGGGGGGTTGATCCGTGGGGGGGGGGTTGATCCGTGGGGGGGGGGTTGATCCGTGGTGGGGGGGGTTGATCCGTGGTGGGGGGATGTGCTAGCGTGGGACGACTGGGTGCCTGTGGCGAGTGGTAGGACGTATGGGACTCAGTGGCTATAGACCGGCTCAAGGAGGCGTGTGGTGAGTGCGTGGAGTGGAATGTGAAAAAGGGGGGGTTGATCCGTGGGGGGGGGGTTGATCCGTGGGGGGGGGGTTGATCCGTGGTGGGGGGGGTTGATCCGTGGTGGGGGGATGTGCTAGCGTGGGACGACTGGGTGCCTGTGGCGAGTGGTAGGACGTATGGGACTCAGTGGCTATAGACCGGCTCAAGGAGGCGTGTGGTGAGTGCGTGGAGTGGAATGTGAAAAAGGGGGGGTTGATCCGTGGGGGGGGGGTTGATCCGTGGGGGGGGGGTTGATCCGTGGTGGGGGGGGTTGATCCGTGGTGGGGGGATGTGCTAGCGTGGGACGACTGGGTGCCTGTGGCGAGTGGTAGGACGTATGGGACTCAGTGGCTATAGACCGGCTCAAGGAGGCGTGTGGTGAGTGCGTGGAGTGGAATGTGAAAAAGGGGGGGTTGATCCGTGGGGGGGGGGGTTGATCCGTGGTGGGGGGGGTTGATCCGTGGTGGGGGGATGTGCTAGCGTGGGACGACTGGGTGCCTGTGGCGAGTGGTAGGACGTATGGGACTCAGTGGCTATAGACCGGCTCAAGGAGGCGTGTGGTGAGTGCGTGGAGTGGAATGTGAAAAAGGGGGGGTTGATCCGTGGGGGGGGGTTGATCCGTGGGGGGGGGGTTGATCCGTGGTGGGGGTGGTTGGCGCACGAAATTCTTCTGTACTCGCGGGGAAACTGAAACTGACATTTTTTCGGTGAGCTCATTCATGAACGTGCGAAATTGTTGGCCGAGCCGCATATATTGGCTCGCGAAAATTGCGAGAGCTGTATGATTGCGTAACAGTCGTTATTTTCGCGTGAGTTCAAAACATAAAAAAAGTTCAACAAGACGGTTCAAATGTTGGAGTTTTGTTTCGTTAGACGGACGGTTCGTTATGTGCAATGGAACCGTCCATCTGTCGAACGTTCGTTCTAAACGTAACTTCAGGAAAAACGAAAATGGTTACGCGCCCTAAGAAAAGCCTTTTAGCTCGAGTTAGCTCCCGCAAATCAGTAACTGACGTGGCTGGCGTCTCCTTCTCGTCTCGATCTCTCGTTCTATGCACGAAAAGGCGATGCCTTGTGTCGTTCGCAGGAACAGATTATGAATCGTGCATCGACGATCCAGTGAATGGCTTTTACTCGCAGCGAGTTACAGCCAGAGCCGTGGGTAGAACCAAACAAGCATCGGATCGGGGTCGATAGGTAAAGGAGAGATTCGGTACGATATTTGTCACCTTCGGGAGGGTACTCTCCGGCGGAGAACGGTTCGGAGTGGTGAGAACACAGCCCCACGAGAGAAGCAAAAGCCATGCCGTCAGTGCGATCGACGTCTGAGATTCCATCAGCGTCCCGCAGTAGACGCCGTTCCGTACGCTCTAAACGTTCCGGCGAGGCGGCCTATGCGGCAATTACTTCCGCGTTCAGCGGCGGGATTCGCGGGATAGCCTCGCGGATCAGCAGTGCTTTCGTGCGAACGAGAGACGCGGATGGAGCCGATTCCCGGAGATCATCATTTGGTACATTGACGGCGGCAGGATGGGCATGGATAGGATGGATGTGGAGTTTCGTAGTGGGAACAGGACGATCGGCGGAAGCGGGGGGTTCAAGGTCGAGAGGCGGATCAGGAGCAGCGGCAACGGCGGTCGTTGCAGGCGCGGTGGCTGTCGCGGTTATCGTGCACTGCTGGCTCGATATCCTCGCTCAAGTACACACACTCTCCCGCTCTCTCTTTCCCCCCGTTCCCCCATCAACCCGCCTATCACCCTCTGCCCCACCCCCCATTTCCCCTTTCCCCCCACCCGCCTCCTCTTCCTTCTCGAATGGACTTCTGTGCGTTCTTCACCCCCCTCCTTCGCCCCGCCTCCCGTCCCCCCCCCCTCTCTTTCCCGTCCCCACCACGCTTGCTACCTCCTCCCACCCACTTCCTCACTTCAGCAATTTCCCGCCTCTCTCTCTTCCCCTCTCGCGCGCACACGCGCCTATGGCCTGCTTCCCACCTGCACGCATCTTCTCATGAGCCTACCTGTGTCTGTGCATGCTGCTGTGATGGGTGGGGTGTGCTGCATGGTGCTGCTGTGACGGATGGGGAGTGCTGCATGGTGCTGTACGGTGGGCTGGGAATGGGAACGGTTTCCAGGAGCAAGTGCGTATACTGGCAGCGTCAGCAGCGGCAAGCAACCAAGCCACACTGCGTGAACTATCACGCCTCACAGCCAGCCTCAAAGGTGGGTGGAATGTGCAATAGCAGCCAGCCAGCCTTCAAAGCTTTCCATTGAATGTATTTTTCAGAGTCAGGTAGCTTTCCTTTGCAAAGTTGTGGTTCTTTTTTTAAGGTCCCCTCACCTCAGGTCAGGCTGCTTGCTGGACTGGGCCCTCTCAGGCCCTGAATGCCACTGCTTTTCAATGGCCCTCTCCCAAGCTCGCCGCCTCTCTAGTTCCATGCTGAAGCTGTTTTGCTGGAGCTTCTGCTTCTGTCTCCCCACACAAGTTCCTCACGTTCCCATCTCCGTTCCGCCATCCCTTTTTCCCTTTTTTCACCACCACAGAGTACGAGTCTCGTCCCCTGCCAGGCTGCATACTCTACGTGGACGATCGCTCACTCAACGCCTCCCACATAGCAGGCCCCTGGCCCATCTCCCCCCTCTCCAACCCCTCCTCCTCCTCCTCCTCCTCTTCCTCCTCCTCCTCCTCGGCCTACACGTCAGACGGCTCTGATTCTGACTCGGACTCTGGCTGTGGCTCCTACCCACACAACTACATGGAGGAGAATGGGGAGAACATGCCGTACTGGGCTGCCTCAAAGATTATCAACCGGTGAGTTTTGAGGCGCCTCAAAAGACGGCTCTGATTCTGACTCTGACTCTGGCTCCTACGGTCCTACCCGCACAACTACATGGAGGAGAATGGGGAGAACATGCCTTATTGGGCTGCTTCAAAGATTATCAACCGGTGAGTGGCAAGAGGATGGAAGGAGGAAGGAGGAAGAGGCACGTGGAAAGGAGGAAGAGGCAAGTGGAAAGGAGGAAGAGGCAAGTCGGAAGGAGGAAGGAGGAAGAGGCAAGTGGATGCAAGGATGCAAGTAGCCTCTTTTACGCAACATGTGGTTTTTGAGAATTCTTAAAAAACACCTCCCATGTGGTTATTTTACGCAGCATTTCCTCCTTCCCCCCCTCTTAGCTAGTCGATTTTTGAGTCGACTCAAAAATCGACTTAGCTAGACCATAACGCAGACACTTCTGCGACTCCTTCCTTTGCGCCCTTTTTTGAATTCCTCGCGTTTGATTCAAAGTAGTTGAAGATTATGACTCACATTCCATCTCTTTTTCTCTCCTTCCCGTTCCCGCTCCTTCTCTCTACCCCTCTAGGGCCTACGCCCGCAAGCATGGGTACCGATTTGCAGTCATGGACCCCACACGGTACCAACAAGAGTTCTGATCGTCTCAAAACTCCTTCCCTACCCCTCTCCTTCCTTCTCTCTACCCCTCTAGGGCCTACGCCCGCAAGCATGGGTACCGATTTGCAGTCATGGATCCGACGCGCTACCAGCAAGACAGACACTCGTCATGGTTCAAGGTAACAAACAAAACAACCTCACAGCGGTTCAAGGTAACAAGCAGCTAATACAATGGTTCTCCAGGTGAGAACGATTATACACCCTTCATCGCTCAACATGACAAACAACCTCAATGGTTTACACCCTTCCTTCCACCCTGTCTTCCACCCTCTTTCCACGTCCTCGTTCCACATCCTCGTCCCGCATTCCCTCTCTGCAGGGGCTCTTCATCCAGGGGCACCTCACGCGCTGCTGCGCTGCCAGAGGGCCTTCCGCAACAACTCAAGATCCTCTGTGTTCTACTCTACTCCACTAGGCAAAACGTCCCCCCTTGTCTCCTTGTCTCTCCATGCACGGACACTGCCGTGCCGTGCCTGCTGCGCTGCACAGGTGCTCTTCATCCAAGAGCAGCTCATGACTTTTTAGGCGTCTCTCGTGTTTTGAGTCGACTCGAAACACGATCCATGCACGGACAATGCCGTGCCGTGCCTGCTGCACTGCACAGGTGCTCTTCATCCACGAGCAGCTCATGAGTCATGACTTTTGAGGCGTCTCTCTTTCCGCAGCAGCTCGAAAGCCCACATGCATGCAGACACAAGCGGCGGGTGTTACTCCTCGACCAGGAAAGCCTTGTCTCCTTGCCTGCTTGTGTCTGCATGCATGTATGATGCCATGCCCTCTCTGCAGGTGCTGTTCATCCAGGAGCAGCTCACGTGCTGCTGCCGGTGGGCCTTCTGTATTGACTCGGACGGCCCTGTTTCAGTTCAGCCCACCAGGCAAAACCTTCCGCGTTGTCTCCTTGTGTCTGCATGCATGTATGATGCCGTGCCCTCTCTGCAGGTGCTGTTCATCCAGGAGCAGCTCACGTGCTGCTGCCGGTGGGCCTTCTGCATTGACTCTGACGCCCCTGTTTGACCTCAATGACTTAAAGCCTTCTTCTGCTGCGTCTCTTATGGGTGATGCCATGCCCTCTCTGCAGGTGCTGTTCATCCAGGAGCAGCTCACGTGCTGCTGCCGGTGGGCCTTCTGCAGCGGCTCAAAGGCCCCTGTTTTCGTCCACTAGGCAAAACCGTCTGTCTGCTGGGTGCGCATGCTTGGATGATGCCTCCTTGTCGTGCCCTCTCTGCAGGTGCTGTTCATCCAGGAGCAGCTCACGTGCTGCTGCCGGTGGGCCTTCTGCATTGACTCTGACGCCCCTGTTTGACCTCAATGACTTAAAGCCTTCTTCTGCTGCGTCTCTTATGGGTGATGCCATGCCCTCTCTGCAGGTGCTGTTCATCCAGGAGCAGCTCACGTGCTGCTGCCGGTGGGCCTTTTGTATTGACTCGGACGCCTACTTCCGCTTCAACACCCACCAGCTCTCCGTCGAGTCATGGCTCTCCCAGCTTCAAATCGATGTCAGTTCATTGCGGTTCCTTTCAGTTCATCTTTGCTCCTGCGTTATGCTAGTCCCAATTGCCCACGGGTCCCTCACTTCACAACATCTTTCTGCTGTCGAATTCTCTCCTCGCATCCCCTTCTTACACCTGGTCATGAAAATCCTTTTCATGCAGGGCTATTTTGACTGGATACCCAAGGACTACGGGGCTAGTCTGGTAAACCAGACGCATTTCCCCCGCGACCCTGCCACGCTCCTCCTGCCTGACGACGGTGACAAGGATGCAGTTTTCGCGCTCTTCCCTCGGAACGTGGACGACCGATACTCACAGTACCCACATGCGCGAGCAGAAGCACTTTTCAACCCTGATCTCGAGTTCATCAATGCTGGAGTCTCCTTGTGGAGACGGTCGGCTGCTGCAATTGAGGTGAGCCGTGCAGTGGTGGTTTTTGAGTCGACTATACAGTCACCGCTGTACCCGCATGCCCGAGCAGAGGCGCTTTTGAACCCTGATCTCGAGTTCATCAATGCTGGAGTCTCCTCTTGAGGTGAGTGGTAGTGTATTGCTGGTGCTACACGTGTGACTCTTTTGTGATGTTGATTGGATGTATCGTGCACTTCGTATCTATGTCGCGCAGTACGGAACCCGTGATTGCTGCATTTGTTTTAATAGCAATGTGGTGCTCCTGGGCAAAATGCACTGTTTTATGTATGTTGATGGTGTTTGTATCATTGTGTTAAGGTCGTGCTGCTGTTCCTTATTATGGGGTGTTTCCCTTCCCCAATTTCTCAGGCGTTGCGCATTTGGTACAGGGAGCAAGAGGAAAGTGAGTTTTTATGGGAGCACCCTTGGGAACAACGGCGCCTTGCCCGATTGGCTGCCTTTTATCGCAAAAACATGGTCATTGTTCCCTTTTTGGAACTCACTGGCCCGGATGGGCGCATGATTCGGCATTTTTGGAAGGGCATGGATAATCGGGAAGAGATGCTTAGATTGGCTGTTCTTGGTTCTGTGGTGGCGCATGAATTATACAATTAAGTTTTTAGTTGTAAATGTGTAATATTTCATAGTCGTTCATCATTGCATGTAACAGAAACAGCTTATTGCTTTGCAGGATTCAGAATGGCGAGTTGTTCTGCAGCCGCCCTGCGCCACGGTTTTCGGTTTGCTATGGTTGTAAGGACTGCCAGATCACCCTCTGATGAGTCAACCACGCCGCCTTACAGGTCGGTCAGACCAAGTTCATCGGCTCGCGTCCTTCGACCCGCCAGCTCACGTATTCTTCAGATTGCGTCATCGCCAACTGAATGGTGGCGGTTTTGTGAGCGAATCGACCGTCATGACAGCTCCAGTGAACCGCTCTCCAGTGAACCGCTCTGCAGCCTTCGACTCGACACCGTTTCAACTGACGCCAGTTGATCTGGCACCTTAGCGACGCCAAAGTGGCGGGGAAATCCGAACCAGAGACGTCGGTGTGGAAGGTCTGACCCGCGCTGCCGGCTAGGGCGGGGCGGCTCGTCCTGGCGGCTATGCCTGAGCGGCTGACGGTTTCTCCTGGCGACAAGAAAACGGAAAATCGCCAGAACGCATCACACTTCAGATTTCAGTGCATCGCCATAATTCCGTGGACGAAACCTCGACTAACGATATGACCGCTCGGTCGCAGCATTCTGTTTCGATCGTCTGGTGGTCGTTAGGGTCGCAAGGCGTAACCCTGTTTTTGTAGCACGCTGACTTTGGACAGTGGGGCGTCAACGCAGCCGACGCGCCCATACGCGCGAAAGTTGCGCGCTTGCGGATGGGTCCGCACTTTTCGCCCAACGCCGAGGGCAGGTTTAGCTACAACAATCATTCCATACATGGTCATGTTGCCATGGTTTCGCTACATGGTGACAACAATTCGTCACGTGCTATTGGCTTTCGCCAACTCCGAGAATGTCGTCAAATGAATCGTGCCCGGATTCCGTTTCTCTGAAGGACCTTGGGAATTTGGGGAAGCACTGTTTCACGAGTGGACTTGTCAAGAAGATTTCTGTTTCTCCTGCTATCACGTGTCTCCACTCCAGCAATGGTTGTTGCACCATCCTCCTTTCCCTCACTTCCCTGAGTCTTCTATCTTCAATCAGGAAGGCCTAAGTCCACGATCTCTCCTGCCCGGATCCAACAACGTTAGGAACTTGCTGACAGCCGCAGAAAAAGAGGAGTCCATTCACGAGAGGAAAATACTGATCGCAAGCTCAACAGAGGATCGCAACTGAATGAACTTTCAAATTGGGGAGTACGAATTGGAGCAGTCTACATGTTATTGGGCATAGCCGATCTGCTAATTTGCAGTTTACAAGTGCGGATGATCTGGAAAATAGTGTAACAGTAACGGATTGCAGCCAGTTGGAGTAGGCAACTAGATTGAATTAGTCCGCGTGGGTGCGCGCGACATGGGTGCTAACGCAACTAAAGCGGCAAGGCACGTGCTCAGCACGCGGCCGCACGTGCCTTGCCGCTTCGCGACCTTCGCGACCTCTTCGCTCACGCCGCCGAGTCGAACGCGCATCGGCAAGCGCAGGCGAGCCGCTTCCGCAGCCGCAACAGTCGCGGCAAAAATCAAGACCGGGAGGCAGCAGCATGCGTCCCGGTTGACGATGACGAACGGAGATGCGAACAACATCCCAGCGAAATTGCGCATGGAGATGGTAACTCTTGTGGCAAGGCGGACTGCAGCAGCGCAGGTGGGGCGCGATCGCGCGGAGGAATGGAGGGGTCGGCGGAAAGCATGATAGGCCCTTCCGTGCCGGGAGCTACGTCGAATGCGCGTTGCACGGAGAATTGCGGGCAGGGCTACGGGGAAGGATTTCCAGTCGACCGGATACCCTCTTCGTCCACTTCCGCGTCCGCTTCCCCAATCATCCCCATGTCTGCGCCCATTTTCCGCCAGTCCGTTCCGCCAGCGTACGCCACCTCCTCCTGCTCCTCCCCGTGCTCTCTCTCTCTGTCGTGTTGTGACGAAGGCTACGGCCTTTCGTCCACGCGTGATAGTTCCGACGCTTTCGATGGCGCTGGGGCGAGCGGCGAGCTTAACGGAGGCGGAGAGGTTTTTTGGGACCGCCCGCAAACGCCGCTGCTGCTGCTGGAGTGGCAGGAGAAGGTGGTGGGGGAGATGGACGATGAGGAGGATGAGGCGAGGTGCGCGGCTGCGACGGTTAACGGGAATCGCGGAGGGGAAGGCGGGGAAATAGAGGTCGATTGTTACGCGCGCGATTTGCGTGTGTGGGGGAGATTCAGAAGCGAGAGCTCGGAGGACGAGGAGGACGACGAGTTTAGAGAAGAAGGGTTTATTGTTCGGCGCAGGAGAAGGGGTACTTCTGACCGAAGCGCCTCTAACAGCAGTGCCTCTGGTAAGATTTGTTGTAGCGAGAATCATCGACCGCAAACGGAGTGTGTCAACGGCTGTCGGCATTTAGCAGAGGAGGTGGAACCAAAGGAGGAGATTGATGGTGGCGTTGGAGGCTTGCTTGACATAAGCAATCCCGTAGCAGTGAGTAGGGGTAGCGAGACAACCAACAGCAGAATTGGCAGGAACGGAAGCAGGAATAGGGGCAGCAGCCAGGATGGGAGCAGCCACAGCAGCCATGACAGCAATCGAAGCGTGGTAAATGAAGGCGAAGAGCCTTCTTCTGCTGCTTCAGCTGTTCTGTTTTCAGCTGCCGATGCTGTTACTGCTGGTGATGCTGGTGCCAGTACTGGATCAGATGCTTTTTCTGGCAATGCTGCATGTGAGCCCGCTGCTTGGGAATGCGCAGCAACCGGAAGGAGAGGAAGATCGCTCAAGGCAGTGGGTGATGACAGCAGGAGCGGAGTACTAAGGGGATGGGGACGGAGAGAAAGCGGAGGAAGAGCATTCTGGAGCGGACATTTGGACGTGAAAGCAGCTGGTTCTGGTACCATATGGTCAAGTGTCCCAAGTTGGAGACCCGCTGCTGCTGTTACCGCAGGGAATGCACAGTATACGGGAACTGACAAGGGACCTGGACAAATGAGGAGCAGTCTGCATGACACATCAGATGGTCACAGGCGCATAGGCAGCAGCAAGCACACTAGCAGCAGCAACAGGCATGAGTGGGCGCTGCTGGCAGCAGTTGAGCGGTTGGTGTGGCATCGTCTGCTCACAGAGTCAGACGAGCCTGTACTGCCAGAGCTTTTCTATAGGGTTCATACAACTGAGAAGAGTCGCTGTGAAAAGACTCCAGATTGGGAAACGTGACTTGAAGCAGGTGTACAAGTCTAAGCGCCATACCAACAGTGTTCCTGCAAAGCAGCACTATTGCAGCAGTTGTACCTACAAATCAGGCACCTTAGAAGCAGTTGTACCTATAAATCCAGCAACATACTAGTTGTTCATTCCTTTGTTCGCGCGCTACTGGTGCCAAGTTCTGAAAGCATTACTGGTGCCATATTTCTGGAAACTCTACTGGTGCCATTTTTTTATAAAAGCTCTACTGGTGTTGATTTTTCCGAAAGCTCTACTGTTGCAGTGTACTATGGCAAAATAGTAGGTACATAGTACTTTAGCTGGGGTATAATTGACATGCTACACAAAATATGTTGCACAATTATTATTCCTAACCTCTACAAAGGCTCGGATTAACCTGACAGTGTATAGAGACACAAGCTATTTAGCCACTCGATGCTTAGCACGGATAAACCGAACTAGCGAGGTCAGCCTTGTTTCTTCCCAGGCAGCGCGCCTCGAACCACTACGATCACGCGAGCCATATTCTGACATGTAATCGACTCCACCCACACGCCACCATTGGTTTCCCCTTCACCAGTAGCCCTTCGCCAGCCCTCGACGAGTCAATAATATTCAGGTTACCAAGTTACCCTATGACAGAACCTGCGCGGGTGCGACGTAGAGCTGTCCGCGAAGCAGCCCCTTGTTGAACTTCTCCGTGTACACCTGCACGTAGTACTCTCCCGCGTTGGTGATAATCGAACCCGTCTGCTCCGTGTCGGCCTGCAAGCACTTCATCTTGTTGCTGATCTCGAGGGTTGTAGATAGCACGATCGGGCCGCGCGACGAGTACGTGGCGCGATGGAGGTAAGCGTACGTCGGCTGCACCGGCACGTTCAGGAACTGAAACTCGTAGCAGATGCCTCCTCCGCCGATCTGCGCGAGAAACACCCCCGTTCCCGAAATTCCCGACGGCGGCTGCACCTGGTAACCATACAGCACGGCGAAAACCGTCAGCGAATCCGACAGCTGGCCGCGAAGCGCTCCTGACGGCTGACCGTTGGTGGAGACGTTCAGGTAATGCGCGGGAGGGTCTGTAAGGACATCGAGAATGGAGTTAGGATCAGGAGTCACGGAGTTCATGTCGCTGACTGCAGCTTTCCCGGGCCCGTAGAAGCTCACGAGGTAATTTCCTCCTTTTTGACCCTTATTGCCAGCAACGAGGTTCGCGGAGGTGCGAGGGCCGACGGCACGAGAGAAATTGAGCTGGTACTTAGCGGAGTAGAGCGAAAACGCCATGTCAGCGACAGCCATGCAGAGCTTTCCGCCGCAGCGCGCGCCGGCGTCGGTTGACGTGGCGGCGGTCATGAGCCGCGGCGTCGCGACGAGCTGCCCGCGAACGACACCGCCGGCGGTGTTCACTTGCACGTAGAACGACGTCGAGTTGTCGTTAAGAGCCTTAATAAGAGTGTGCTGCACAGAAATGCACCCCTTGGCGGGGCTGCTGCCAGAAGCCATCAGTTTCACCAGCGCTGTTCCGGTCTGCGCGATCGTCGCATGGTAGAGCACGACGGAGTTGACGGCCGGTAAATCGTCCGACTTGTAGAACCGGTAGCATATATCATGCCCGACAGCCTGGTCGATGCGGAATTTGACGACGACGAGCGCGGACCCGCGTGCCGCCGGCTGCGGCGCGTTGGGATTGTTGTCGTGCGCGAGGCGCGCATACTTGGGCGACGCGAGGCTGTAGAGCGCGAAAATGATCGGGCAGCGCACGCCATAGTAGCAGAAATTATCACAATTGCCGAGCCATGCGAGCTGCTTCACGGCTCCGGGGCAGGAATCGAGGAGCTCAGTGCCTATAGCTTGGTAGCAATGGCAGATGTTATCGGGAATGCCGAGGATTTTCTCGCGGTAAATCTTCTGCGCTTTGAGGCAGCGCGCGGTGAAGTCGCCCATGCAGTCTTGCGTGTACGGCTTAGAAGTGCAGACCTTGCACACGTCGGCGAGACTCGCGATGGTGCCGACGTCTGGGTCGGGCAGCTTGGGCCCAGGAGGGGGCAGGAGCGGCACGGTATCGGGAGGCGCCGTGAAGCCCGGAGGAGGGTCGTAGAGGAATTTGGCGCTGCAGTGCAAGGAGAAGGTGGAGGCCGCTAGGAGCGCCAGTATGCACAGCGCCATGCGACGAGCCATGGCGACGGGGTTCGCTTGGAGAGATCTACGATTAGACGTCTTTGATCCGTAGGAAGTTCTAGATTGAGGCCGTATTGGGGAGAAATTGAGGCGAACCTGGGATGCTAGGATTGGAGTGATGTGCACTTCGAATGTTCAGACTGAAGAAAAGTGGCTAGGCAAAACTTCCCAGCAAAAATGGCGCCCTGCTGTGATCCTGTAAATGTGCAAGACGGAAGCGATTGAGACCAACAGCAGAAGAAGCAGGTTGATTGAGAGGGAACTGTGATTGAACGGGAATGGCTGACCCCCTTTTGGTTGGTCTCGACATGAGCCCGATGAGGCTCGCGCGACGCGGGATGGTTTCGTTTACTCCAGCTTGCCCAGTTTGTCGAATCGAAGGCCGCGGTCCGCTCTAGAAAAGAAAGCACCCCCTCTGTTGAAGGTAACCAGGGTAGGGTATCGTGAGCGGGCAGCAGCTCACGATTTGAAAACTTTCGCATGTCGGGAAACCTAGGGTGAACAAACAGTCCTTCGCGCAGTCAGAGCGCCACGACACCAGGGTTTCGCGCTTTCTGGTCGAGCGGACGCCCTGGCAAATGCAGATTTACCGTGAGGTGTTGGTGGAGGGAGTGAGGCAGGCTTGGGGTTTGGTTGTTTTGGGTCGTTCCTGCCAGCGCGGTTCAGAATTGAGCGCCAGCAATTGGAAGGCGCAACACACAAATGTTTCGCACGACGCTGGGAAGTACGTCACGACGACTGAAACTTTTCAACAATTGTCGCTTGTCGGCATGCATTCGTGATCGTCACTTCATGCGCGCCCCTTGATTCAACGACTAGCTGGAACTCAACGGCAGGAGGGTGACTTTGACGGCTTGAAGGTCGTGCAATTTGCCGGTGTGCGACCAACAATTTCGTGCGGCCGTCAGACCCAGGGCCTGAAATGCAAGCCGACAAGGAACCTTTCTACTGTTACGTGCAGCGACAAGAGACTCTCGCGCGTTTCCGTGCCTGACAGGCTTCCAAACGTGGCATTCGGTTAGGGACACAATAACGCAGCCTGTGATTCTGTTCGAAAGGTGAAACTTACAAGCTGTAATATAAACCACATCAGAATCTTGCTCATTACATAAGGGTTTTAAGCAAAACATAAGACTGTCATATTTGACTCTGTTGAATAATGGAAGGCTGAATATTTATCAGTGCCATCCCTTTAAAACGGGAAATATACTTGCTGAGGAGGTTGTTGTAACAGCCCGCTACCGTATCTCATGGTTTTAAGCAAGACCCTCCATTATCATGTGACACAGCCAAGACAGTTCCAACGTTACCGTACCGCATGTCAAAACCAACGTCTCAAGGAACTACCACATCAACATTCAAATTGTGCTGCTGGTGGTGCTCCAGCATCCTCTAGCTCCACATATTCGTCCGTTAGAGTACCGAATTAGCCGCTCGGCACGACGTGATGGCACTGCCCTGAGGCAAAGGATTTCCTTAGGATTTGCTGGACAGGTGGGAGCACAGCAGCAGGATCCCTGTTACAGGTACCATCAAGTGTAGAGTTGCGCGAGTACGCACACACACACACAACTTAATTTGCCACCAGGAACACGAGAACTGCCACCGTCCACACTGCAGCGCGCAGCTGCCACCTAGACACTCATGGTCTCCAATATTATGTCCTGTCCTCCTCCCTTAACGCTCCATGACAAGATGCTCCAGACGCTCCTCACCCCCCCTACATCTTCACCATCTCAAGGCTCGAATGACCCCTTGCCTCTTCTCTTCCCCCCCCCACCCCCCCTGCCCCAGGCCCTTCACCTAACCCCTAACTGCCCTTCGCTCCCTTCAAACCTCCTCTCTTGGCGTGGGCCCCATTTCAGAGTGTGTGTCAAAAGCATCTGCGTCAAAAATATCCTCCAAGCGTTGATGCAGGCACACCGGTGGTGCGGGACTTCTCACCTTTTCCCCCAACGCCCTTCACCCGACGCCTCACCACCCTTCCTCCTCGCCCTTCAAACCTCCTCTCTTGGCGTGGGCCCCATTTCAGAGTGTGTGTCAAAAGCATCGGCATCAAAAATATCCTCCAAGTGCTGACGCCGGCACACCAGTGGCCCAGCAGGGGCGGGGAGGATGAGGAGAAACGTGAAGGGAAAGAGGGAAAAGTTGAGAGTTAGGAGAGGGAGACACAGGGAGCTTGCCAAAGAATAGTTGGGGGGAGCGATGGGTGCAAGCACATATAAAAGGTGCCAATTGTTGCACATTACATGCCAGCTTTTCAAGCTTCCAGCATTTGTCTATCATGTGTTAGTAACCCATCGGCCATGTGCCATAAGGTATGCGTGCTGAGACACGACCCATGACCCATAACTCACGAGCCGTGACCCATGACCCATGAGCCACAACTCAAGAGCCATAAATCAGCCTGGATTCCAGGGGATAATGTTGAAAAAATCGCTAGGGGCGTGTCTCCTGATTCAGGCGCCCTGAAAGGAGACGGCTCACCTCAGCAGAGGAGGAGGAGAGCACGGGGAACATGGCAGGAGAAATGCCCTTTCGCAAGTCACAAATCATGAACCCCAAACCCTGACCTCCACCCCCACCCCTTGGTTCCTCACCTCGGCGGAAGAGGAGGAGCGGACGGGGAACATGGCGATGCAGTCTGGGTTCCAGGGGATGCCGCTGTGCGCCACCACGAGCGTCCACACGTACGGCACAAAGAACTCCTCTGGATGCATCTCCTCCTCGTATGTGAACTTGAGCTCCGTGAACATCTGATGGGGCAGGCAGGCAGGATGAGGGTAGGAGAGAGAGAGAGGGGAAGAGAAGAGGGCTTCTTAAGTGGATGCATCTCCTCCTCGCATGTGAACTTGAGCTCCGTGAACATCTGATTGTTGGGGCAATCAGCATGGGAGAAGGAGAGGAGCGGAAGGAGTGGAAAGGGAGGGGAAGGGGGAAGTGGGGCGTCTTGAAATGGATGCATCTCCTCCTCGTATGTGAACCTGAGCTCCGTGAACATCTGATTGTTGGGCCAACAGTTAGAATGGGGAGGAAGAGGAGCGGAAGGGAAGGGTGGGCTTCTTGGACTTGATGCATCTCCTCCTCGTATGTGAACATGAGCTCCGTTAACATCTGATGGGGGCGTTGGGATGGGGAAGGAGAGGAGGGGAAGGGAGGGATGGGAACGGTGGCAAGAGAGGCGGGGGAAGAAGGGGGCTGATTGAAAGGGAAGCAGCTCCTCCTCGTACGTGAACTTGAGCTCCGTGAACATCTGATTTATGGGGTAATCAGAATGGGGAACGAGAGTAGATAAGAGAAGAGAGGGGTCCTTATATTGGATTGGCTATAATCCAGCCCAGACCAACGCATGATGCACCATGAACCATGACCTATGATCCATGACCCACGAACCATGACCCACGAGGCATAAGCCATGCGCGATACATCACAAGCATACCACCCTTTTCGAAGCAAGAACCCATGGCACCCACCTGCATACCCTCGCCCCGCCATGTGCGTGCATTGGCAATGACCACGTCTAACACTCGCTCCACGGACCAGTCACCGTCCACATCATGGTCATCCATGCGCACGTTGAAGAAGTCTATCACCTGCAGGGCAGAGAGGAAAATAGGTAGGGAGGTGAGTGTATGTGCAGGTACTGAGACAGCGCATGCCTGGGCAGTCGTCCATGCGCACGTTGGAGAAGTCTATCACCTGCAGGGCAGCGAAAGACGGAAGGAGAGGACACGAGATACGAAGGTTGAGTGTATGAGGAGGTTGAGCGTGTGCGCTGGCAGGTAGGCAGGCACCAAGACAGTCGTCCATACACCCGCTCCCTCCACGGACCAGTCACCGTCCACGTCATGGTCATCCATGCGCACGTTGAAGAAGTCTATCACCTGCCGGACAGCAAGGGTAAAAGTGAGGAAGTCTGAGCGCAGGCAGGTAGGCACCAAGACAGGCGTCCATACACCCACTCGCTTCCACGGACCAGTCACCATCCACATCATGGTCGTCCATGCGCACATTGAAGAAGTCTATCACCTGCCGCACCAGAGAGGGAGGGGCGGGAAGAGGGGCGATTATGGGAAAGAAAAGAGACAGCGCCGGGACAGTGCATGCCTGCATGGTCGTCCATGCGCATGTTGATTGAACAAGCCAATCACCTGCAGCACAGGGAGGGGGGAAAGAGACAGGAAGAGTGACAGTGTTGGTAGCTGTTGGGCACCAAAACTGTGCAGTGCAGCCTTACGTGTGGTTGTCCACCCATGGGTACCATTAAGAAGTCAGTCTCCCGCCTCCATACTCATACACAATGATAAATCCCATCCCAGGAAAGCTTTCAGACTTCTCATTAACTCCATGCATACACATACGGTCCCTCCCTGTCATGCCAGCATGGGCATTGCATTTTCAAGGCACCACGCATATAGAGGCAGTCACCCCAGCTCGCACCGTGAAAATGTTTTGCAGCAGCTCGCAGAAGCGAGGGTGGTTGCGGAAGGGCACAAAGAGCTCCTGGCGATGCAGCAGCGCGTACACCACCTGCCATGATGCATGTGTGAGAGAGCATGCGTTCATGGGGATGTGGCATGGATAGGACAAGGCTATGGTTAGGGAGCTTACAAGTGTGATTCAGTGAGAAAAAAAAAAAGGCGAACAGGGAAAAGAAGAAATTGCAAAAGATGAAGAGAATGAGGTGAAGAAATGGGATCGTGCGGACACAGGAAATGTAGGACAGGTAGCAATGAGTACATGCAGTGCAAGCAGGACAGGCATGGGTACAGGAAATGTAATACAGGAAGTGCAGTGCAAGCAGGGTAGGCATGCATGACATGGAAGGGAGCAGCAATCACACGCGCACCTGCAGCGCTCTCGTTTCTGTTCACCTCGGGGTTGCGTGGTAGGGCATAGGTGAGAATGGCGTTGATGATTTCGAGCACTATGCGGAGGAAATCCGTGTAAATGTGCAGCTCCGTGGGCTGCTGGTGGGGGGAGACAGGGTGGGGGAGAGAGGGGGCAGCGAGAGAAAGGGCAGCAAGAGGGAGGAGTGAGTGAGGGAGGTGATTCTTGAGTCGGCTAGAGAATGATTTCGAGCGCTATGCGGAGGAAATCCGTGTAGATGTGCAGCTCTGTGGGCTGCTGGTGGGCGGAGATGGGGGGAGAGGGAGAGAGGGGCCAGCGAGAGAGAGGGCAGCAAGAGGGAGGAAAGAGTGAGTGAGGGAGGTGATTCATGAATGATTTCGTGCACTATGCGGAGACAGTCCGTGTAGATGTGCAGCTCTGTGGGCTGCTGGTGGGGGGAGACGAGGAGGGAGAGAAAGAGAGGAGAGAGTGAGGGAGAGGGAGAGAGAGAAAAGAGGGAGAGGCAGGAAGTGGGGAAAGTGCATACACAACCCATTTTGCACACACCTCATGCTGGATACACAAAAGATGTGCACACACCCCCCACACTGCACACGTACCCCGTCACCAGCACCATCCCCATCCTGATTCGCTGATTGCTGTCCCTGTGCATTGGCCTGCGAGTCTCCCTTGCTGGGCATGGGGTGTGCTGCTGCTGTCGACAGCTTCGTGTATCTGGGCGGGGGAGGGTGGGGGAGGGTGGGGGAGGGTGGGGGAGGGGGAGGGTGGGGAGAGTGAGGTGATGGGAAGGGTGCGATGAGTCGACTTGAAGGTTCAGGGGTTAAGAAATGGAGGAAAAAGAGTGAATACCCCTGCATTAGGATAACACAGAAAGAGAGGCACGGAGGTGAAGAGAGGGGCAAGGAGAAGAAGAGAGGGGCAAGGAGAAGAAGAGAGGGGCAAGGAGAAGAAGAGAGGGGCAAGGAGAAGAAGAGAGGGGCAAGGAGAAGAAGAGAGGGGCAAGGAGAAGAAGAGAGGGGCAAGGAGAAGAAGAGAGGGGCAAGGAGAAGAAGAGAGGGGCAAGGAGAAGAAGAGAGGGGCAAGGAGAAGAAGAGAGGGGCAAGGAGAAGAAGAAAGAGGCAAGGAGAAGAAGAGAGGGGCAAGGAGAAGAAGAGTGGGGCAAGGAGAAGAAGAGAGGGGCAAGGAGAAGAAGAGAGGGGCAAGGAGAAGAAGAGAGGGGCAAGGAGAAGAAGAGAGGGGCAAGGAGAAGAAGAGAGAGGCAAGGAGAAGAAGAGGGGCAAGGAGAAGAAGAGAGGGGCAAGGAGAAGAAGAGAGGGGCAAGGAGAAGAAGAGAGGGGCAAGGAGAAGAAGAGAGGGGCAAGGAGAAGAAGAGAGGGGCAAGGAGAAGAAGAGAGAGGCAAGGAGAAGAAGAGAGAGGCAAGGAGAAGAAGAGAGGGGCAAGGAGAAGAAGAGAGGGGCAAGGAGAAGAAGAGAGGGGCAAGGAGAAGAAGAGAGAGGCAAGGAGAAGAAGAGAGGGGCAAGGAGAAGAAGAGAGGGGCAAGGAGAAGAAGAGAGGGGCAAGGAGAAGAAGAGAGGGGCAAGGAGAAGAAGAGAGGGGCAAGGAGAAGAAGAGAGGGGCAAGGAGAAGAAGAGAGGGGCAAGGAGAAGAAGAGAGGGGCAAGGAGAAGAAGAGAGGGGCAAGGAGAAGAAGAGAGGGGCAAGGAGAAGAAGAGAGAGGCAAGGAGAAGAAGAGAGGGGCAAGGAGAAGAAGAGAGGGGCAAGGAGAAGAAGAGAGGGGCAAGGAGAAGAAGAGAGGGGCAAGGAGAAGAAGAGAGAGGCAAGGAGAAGAAGAGAGGGGCAAGGAGAAGAAGAGAGGGGCAAGGAGAAGAAGAGAGGGGCAAGGAGAAGAAGAGAGGGGCAAGGAGAAGAAGAGAGGGGCAAGGAGAAGAAGAGAGAGGCAAGGAGAAGAAGAGAGAGGCAAGGAGAAGAAGAGAGGGGCAAGGAGAAGAAGAGAGGGGCAAGGAGAAGAAGAGAGGGGCAAGGAGAAGAAGAGAGGGGCAAGGAGAAGAAGAGAGGGGCAAGGAGAAGAAGAGAGGGGCAAGGAGAAGAAGAGAGGGGCAAGGAGAAGAAGAGAGGGGCAAGGAGAAGAAGAGAGGGGCAAGGAGAAGAAGAGAGAGGCAAGGAGAAGAAGAGAGGGGCAAGGAGAAGAAGAGAGAGGCAAGGAGAAGAAGAGAGGGGCAAGGAGAAGAAGAGAGGGGCAAGGAGAAGAAGAGAGGGGCAAGGAGAAGAAGAGAGGGGCAAGGAGAAGAAGAGAGGGGCAAGGAGAAGAAGAGAGAGGCAAGGAGAAGAAGAGAGAGGCAAGGAGAAGAAGAGAGGGGCAAGGAGAAGAAGAGAGGGGCAAGGAGAAGAAGAGAGGGGCAAGGAGAAGAAGAGAGAGGCAAGGAGAAGAAGAGAGGGGCAAGGAGAAGAAGAGAGGGGCAAGGAGAAGAAGAGAGGGGCAAGGAGAAGAAGAGAGGGGCAAGGAGAAGAAGAGAGGGGCAAGGAGAAGAAGAGAGAGGCAAGGAGAAGAAGAGAGGGGCAAGGAGAAGAAGAGAGGGGCAAGGAGAAGAAGAGAGGGGCAAGGAGAAGAAGAGAGGGGCAAGGAGAAGAAGAGAGGGGCAAGGAGAAGAAGAGAGGGGCAAGGAGAAGAAGAGAGGGGCAAGGAGGGCGCATACTTGCGGGCGAGCATGTGGAAGAGGCGGATGAGGGCGCCTTAAAAGGAGGTGAAGCGAGGGGCAACGAAGTGAAGAAAGAAAGAACGTTTCGAAACGGGGCAAGGAGGGGCCGTACTTGCGGGCGAGCATGTGGAAGAGGCTGATGAGGCGCTGGGAGGCATAGGCCTTGAGGTGGTGCGCGTGGGGCGCCATGTTGGCGAGAGTGGTGTGCCATTGTAACGAGGTGAATTTCGACTCGACTCAAAAGTTATGGGGCAAGGAGGGACCATACTTGCGAGCGAGCATGTGGAAGAGGCTGATGAGGCGCTGGGAGGCATAGGCGTTGAGGTGGTGCGCGTGGGGCGCCATGTTGGCGAGCGTGGCCAGGCAGTTGGTGTGCAGGTAGATGTCCTGTGTGTGTTGCATGTGTGTGTGTGTGCATGGGAGGCAGAAACAGCGTAGGGTTAAAGGGGGAAAGGATCAAGAGAGAGGCCAGGCAGTTGGTGTGCAGGTAGATGTCCTGTGTGTGTCGCATACACGCATGGGGAGGCAGAAACAGCGTAGGGTTAACGGGGGGAAGGACTAAGGGTCATATAGAGAGTAGAGTAGCTAGGCAATTGGTGTGCAGGTAGATGTCCTGTGTGTGTTGCATGTGTGTGTGTGTGCATGGGAGGCAGAAACAGCGTAGGGTTAACGGGGGGAAGGACTAAGGGTCATATAGAGAGTAGAGTAGCTAGGCAGTTGGTGTGCAGGTAGATGTCCTGTGTGTGTTGCATGTGTGTGTGTGTGCATGGGAGGCAGAAACAGCGTAGGGTTAAAGGGGGAAAGGATCAAGAGAGAGGCCAGGCAGTTGGTGTGCAGGTAGATGTCCTGTGTGTGTCGCATACACGCATGGGGAGGCAGAAACAGCGTAGGGTTAACGGGGGGAAGGACTAAGGGTCATATAGAGAGTAGAGTAGCTAGGCAGTTGGTGTGCAGGTAGATGTCCTGTGTGTGTTGCATGTGTGTGTGTGTGCATGGGAGGCAGAAACAGCGTAGGGTTAACGGGGGGAAGGACTAAGGGTCATATAGAGAGTAGAGTAGCTAGGCAGTTGGTGTGCAGGTAGATGTCCTGTGTGTGTTGCATGTGTGTGTGTGTGCATGGGAGGCAGAAACAGCATAGAGTTAAAGGGGGGAAGGACTAAGGGTCATCTAGAGAGTAGAGTAGCTAGGCAGTTGGTGTGCAGGTAGATGTCCTGTGCAGGGTGCGTGCATGGTTCAGGGGTGTGTGTGTGGGGGGGGAAGAGCGAAGGAAGAGGAGGGACGGGGGAGCATACAAAAATTTGACACATCTCTTCTCACAAAGCATACGATACGAGCATGATGGCCATAAGCGATCCAAGGGTGTCGTGTGCCATGGTAACGAGGTGACTTTTGAGTCGACTCAAAAGACACATCTCACAAAGCATACGATACGCGCATGATGGCCATAAGCGATCCAAGGGAGACGAAGATAAAGGGGTGGATGACGAGGAGGGGATAGATGAGGGGAGGGGACGGAGGAGGGGGGGGGCTGAAGGGGGATGGTGGCTATAGGGGAAGAAGTGGGGGGGGGGAGGGGGGGGGGGGGGAGAAGGGGGGGTAGCACAGCAGCACTAACCCTAAGCTTGGAGAGGTTGTATTTGACGGTGCGGATGAGGATGATGACCATAAGCGATCCCAGGGAGATGCGGGAGAGCAGGCGCTCCTGATACCATGGCACAGACGACAGGATCTGCACACGCACACACACAGCATGTTACAGTGTCGGGGAATGGGATGGGCGCCCGGGGGGATGGGAACTTTGAGGCGAGAAGCAGAGTTGCACACTTGAGAGACGGGACAAGGGAGAGAACAGAATTACAAGGGAAGGAAGCTGAGATAAAACCAGCGAGAGGGTGGGAGACGAGACAGGAGGAAGACGAGGAGGAGGCAGGCTCGCAGTGGGGAATGGGAGAGAGGGGGTGGGGCACACAGGGAAATGCAGCACCGCCGATCGGTGCAAGTAAAAGTTTCTGACATTTGAAAAGCACAGGAGAAAACGGCAACAGCACTCCCATCAGCGCTACCAGTGCCAGCGGCAGTGGCGGCAGCAGCAGTGCGGGTGCAGCAGCAACAATGTTGGTGCAGCAGCAGCAGCAGCAGCAGCAGCAGCGCGCAGGCACGTACGAGCTTATGGACGTTGGCGTTGAAGGAGGCGTCTTGCGAGAGGATGAGGAGGATGATGAGCAGCATGTACATCTGGTTGGACGTGCGCCGTGGGGCGTTGTACAGCATCTCCAGTAGCGGCATGATCTGGTCGCGTGGCAGGGGGGACATAGGACACGGGGCACAGGGGAGAAGGGGAGCAGGGGGAGCAGCGTTGTACAGCATCTCCAGCAGCGGCATGATCTGGTCGCGTGGCAGGGGGGACATAGGACACGGGGCACAGGGGAGAAGGGGAGCAGGGGGAGCAGCGTTGTACAGCATCTCCAGCAGCGGCATGATCTGGTCGCGTGGCAGGGGGGACATAGGACACGGGGCACAGGGGAGAAGGGGAGCAGGGGGAGCAGCGTTGTACAGCATCTCCAGCAGCGGCATGATCTGGTCGCGTGGCAGGGGGGACATAGGACACGGGGCACAGGGGAGAAGGGGAGCAGGGGGAGCAGCGTTGTACAGCATCTCCAGCAGCGGCATGATCTGGTCGCGTGGCAGGGGGGACATAGGACACGGGGCACAGGGGAGAAGGGGAGCAGGGGGAGCAGAGGGAAGGGGAGGGGAAGAGAAGGGAAGGTGGGCGAAAAGGCAGCGGGGGTGAGTGGGAGGAAGCAGGGGCAGTGTGGAGAAGGGGGGTTGAACGGGACTGGGGTGATGGGATGAGGAGGATGATGAGCAGCATGTACATCTGGTTGGACGTGCGCCGCGGGGCGTTGTACAGCATCTCCAGTAGCGGCATGATCTGGTTGCGTGGCAGGGGGAAGGAGGGGGGAAGGACGGGGGAACAGGGCAGGGGGAGCAGCGTTGTACAGCATCTCCACTAGCATGATCTGCTTGTGTGGCATAATCTGGTCGTGCAGGAACATCGGAGACAGGACACGGGGGAGCAGATGGGAGCGGATGGGGAGAGGAATGAAGGAGTGGGGGGAGTAGGGGAGTGGGGGGCTGTGAGGGAGAGTGGGAGGAAGCAGAAGGGGTTGGGGAGGAGTGAGGTTGTGCAGAGACTGAAGTGATGGGATAAGGCTATGTCTAATACCGAAGTGGGGGAGGGGAAAGGGGAGAGGGGACAAGACATGACTAATACAGCTTCACTCACATTTGGGCCACATCACATCCTACCTTCACATGTTAGTTCAGCACGTTACCTCCCCTCATCAAACCACCTCCTCCCACCACACTACCTTCCCGGCGCTCACCGGACTACCTGTGCTCACCAGGGTGTCAAAATCTGAGCAAACAAGGCAATGGTGTGTTTTTGAGGATCCTAAAAAACTCACTGCAAGGTGACTTTTGAGTCGACTCAAAAGTCACCTCAAGGCAATGGTGTGTTTTTTAGGATCCTCAAAAACTCACTGCAAAGTTGCCTGCGCTCACCACAAGACTACCGGGGCTCACCAGCGTGTCAAGATCTGAGCGAACAAGGCAATAGTCCAGGAAGGCAGAGTTGCCGTGGATGAGCGAGTAGAGCAGCAGAGTGGCACGGTCGTCAGTCAAACACCTGCAGCACGCACACACCCGGAACAAAACCCATTTCCCAGTCAGTCAGCGTGCCTTTCTGAACTTTTAATGGGCGGAGTCACAGGAAAGCTGCCAATTTTCGCAGTGACAAGAGCAGGAAGCAGCAAGAGGGCTAACTAGGTTAGGGTAGCCACGGAGAGAAAGGGAGAACTAGCAGGTGGGGCGGCGGGTTAAGGAAGCCTCACAATCCCAGGGCATCATGCAGCGAGGCGAAGGCAATCCGAACCACATCCTCACTTCCTGCCCCAGACCCCGGACCCACCAACCCTTGCACCTCCCCTCCCCCCTGCTGCTGCTGCTGTCCTGCCTGCCCTTCTTGCTCTCCCTGCCCCTGCGCTTCACCCTGCGCCAGCAACGGCTGCTGCTGCTGCTGCTCCTGTGCAAGCTCTGCATCATCTGTGCCATGGGAGTCCGCACGGGCACTACTTGCCGCCATTACTCCGCTCCTGCTTGTGCCTGTGAACGGCCCTGTGCCACTGCCGCTGCCATTACCCACACCTGCACCTGCACCTGTGGCTGTCGCTGTCGCTGTGGCTCTGGGAGAGGGAGCAGAGGCACTGGCGGGAGTGAGTGTGCCGTAAACTGCTGCTGACGTCTCGGTCTCTGCTGCACTCAAAATAGGCTCCACTGTTAAAAGGATGATGATGGAGCAAGCAAGCACGGGGGTGGGGTGGGGAGCACAGGTGAAGGCGACAGGAGACAGAGTGAGCAGGAGTGAGCGTGCCATAAACTGCTGCTGAAGTCTCGGTCTCTGCTGCGCTTAATATGGGCTCCACTGCAGTAATTGATGATGATGGAGCATGCAAACGAGCAAACACGGGAAGAGAGTGGGGAGCACGAGTGGGGATGGCAGGAGGCAGGCGATGTGACGAAAGACGGGGAGCAATTGATGGGGAATAGTAGCGGAACCATCTAAAATAGACTTGACGGCAGTCGTTCACTTGAGTGATTGCTTGCACTCTCGTGCCATGGTTAGATCACCCGGGTTCGGGTCAAAATTTAAAAAGAAGGATTGCATATGCCAACTAAAAAACAAACTATCGAGCTTGCTTTAAGAAATATCGGTCCAAAGTGCTTATCCTAGGGGCAGGAATCAAGTGGTACGTCACCAACCAACCTCACCTCAACAACCCTAACCGCATGCTTACTGACTAGCACACATACACGGGTGGGCAAGGCAACACTGACTGACACCGTGACACGCAGTTGCACTTGCAAACAGCTTTACGCCAAAATGATCTGCAATCCACGAACGAGAAACATCCACTTACAGTCCACGTCTCGCGCGCTGTTGATCGCCCACTTGTAAGGATTCCACCGCGCTTTCCTCACTTGCTGCTGCTGCTGCTGCTCTTGTTGCTGGCCCTGCTGCTGATCCTGCTGCTGATCCTGCTGCTGCTGCTGCTGCTGCTGCTGCTGCTGCGTCATCCCTTGCCCGTCCTTCCCCTCCATCCGTGCCTCTTGCAAATTCAGCCCATCCTGCAACCGTTGCTCCAAAGCCTTAGCATCTCCCGCCAACCCTTGCACCTGCACCTGCACAGCATCTGCCCCCACACCCCCTCCATTCCCCACCTGGCCCTCCCCACCGCCTTCCCCTTGCCCCTGCCCTTGCTCCTGCCTCAAACCCCCCTCCTTCCCCCCCGCCCGCCCCTGCTTCTCCGCCTCCTCCCTCTGCATCTCCTCCCACGCCTCCCTACTCCCAACCGACGGCCCGTAGTGAGTCAGAGCCAGCAGCAGCAGCAGTGCATTATCCGCTAGTGGGCTCTTGGCCACAGCAGAGGCGGAGGAGGACGAGGAGGAGGAGCTGACGAGGAAGGAGTAGGTGTAGTAGGGAAGGAGGAAGACGGCGACTGCAGCAGAGCCCACGCGGCGCAGGACGCCTTGGCGCGTGGAGAGGGATGCCACGTAGAAGGGCACGCGGGGAGGCACGGGCATGCGCGCCACAAACATGTGCAGCAGCCGCGAGACAAATGGCACTGCCAGGTCGTGCTGGTGGGGGTCGGTACGGGGGAGATTTAAGTTTTTCTAGTCGATTCTCAAACAGGAGTGTGGGGTGGGGGGGACGGGCATGCGCGCCACAAACATGTGCAGCAGCCGCGAAACGAATGGCACTGCCAGGTCGTGCTGGTGGGGTTGGGGGAGATTAAGAGAGGGAAAGGTGTAGATCTGTGTTGATGGCAAAAGCATTCGAGGCATGAAGCTCTGTGCCACGTCAGAACCAAAGACACATCACATTGCCTCCATCCCCACCCACCCACCACCAAACACAATTCCCATCACATTCCCGCCACACTCCTCCCCTTCCCTCCACGTGCCTGGTTCATGGCAGCCTCGACAAAGAGGTGAGCGTCCGTGTTGAATGCCACAGCAGCAGGCGAGGCATGCAGCTTTACTCCACGTAACCAAAGAAACAGCAAAATTGCCTCAAACGACAAACCTCCCCTATCCCCCTCCACCCCACACACCCCTTTCCCCCACGTGCCTGGTTCATGGCAGCCTCGACAAAGAGGTGGGCGTCCGTGTTGAAGGCGACAGCAGGAGAGGCGTGCAGCTCTATGCCGCTTCACAACCAAAGAAACATCACATCGCCTCAAACACAACCCCCAATCCCCCCCTCACACCCCTTTCCCCCACGTGCCTGGTTCATGGCAGCCTCGACAAAGAGGTGAGCGTCCGTGTTGAATGCGACAGCAGGAGAGGCGTGCAGCTGTGTGGACATCATCACAATGAGCAGATTCACCGCCTCCAGATGCAGCAGGTACTTGGTGGCGCTGGTGGGGGTGGAGGAGGGGGAAGGGGCGTGTGGGGAGCAAAGGACGAACGGGGGAAATTGTTGGGGCGCCTCAGAAGCAGATTCACCGCCTCCAGATGCAGCAGGTACTTGGTGGCGCTGGAGGGGGAAAGGAGGCAGGGGGGAGGGGGGAAGGGAATAGGGGTGGGGGGAGGGGGGATGGACGAATGGGGGAGATTGTTGAGGCGCCTCAAAACTAGACTCACTGCCTCTTCTAATGCAGCAGGTACTTGGTGGCGCTGGTGGGGGTGCGGGGGTTGAGGGGGGGAAGAGGTTGAGGGGGGGAAGGGGTTGAGGGCGGGATGACAGTGTTAGGTCGACGATTGTGCTTAAAAACTGGAAACGTTGGCGGTTAGTGGTGGGTGGCTCACCTGACGTCATGATGTGCAACGAAGGATAGGAGGGACCTCACGGTATCCACTAGCAGATCATGCCGCCCTGTTAGCGCACACACAAACATGCATGCACACACATGTACACACATACACATACACACACAGACACACCCATCCACTCTCACACACACATATACAGACACAAAGACAGACAGAGCCACACCCACACCACCTCCCCTTCTTCCCCCCCTCCCAGTCTCCCCTCACACACACACATGCACACATAACCTCTAGCACCACACAGCCCCCCCATTCCCCCTCAGGCAAACCATAGCACAAGCACAAAAGCAAGGAAGCAGAATAAGAGCCTGACTAAACCATCCCATGCGTTTGTTTCCTTCAATCAACCCTAACGACGGTCAATCTGCTCCCCTCCGCGCACATTCTCTCCCTAAATCCCTACCTCGCCTCGCCCTCCTCTCTCCATCAATCATCTCTTCCTGCTTTTCACTCTCCATCTACCTCCCTCCCCCCTCTCTCCTCTTAAGATCTCCATGCCCATTATCTTTTCCTCGCTTCCCTCTCTTCCCTCTCTTTCCTCATTCCCTCACTCCCCTCACTTCCCCAACACCATCCTTCCCAGCATGAATTCTACCAGAACTCGCCAACCACCACCCCGCTCCCCTCCAAACCTACTGTTCCCTTTCCCTCCCCTCCCCTCTTCCCCTCCCGCCCCTTTACTTCCCCTCCCCCCTTTCCCCTTCCACTTCCGCCGTCCCGGATCCCCCGTCCCCCGCCCCCCTCCCCCTTCCCCCCCTCCCCGCACCTGCGTCTCGCCCAAAAGCGCGCGCCTCCTCGGGCGAGAGGTGGATGACGAGGTGCTCCCAGATCTCGCGGCTGTCGTAATACTCCACCAGGTGCTTCACAAAGAGCCGCGTGAAATAAACCGTGTTGATGGCCGTCAGAGGCATCTCCGCGGGGCTTGCGGGCACCTGCTGCAGGCTGCGCATCATGTGCAGCAGCAGCTTGCCGAAATGGTACGTCTGCCGGTTGTTCAGCGCTGGGAGGAGCACGGCGGGTGGGGGCGCGGGAGGGAAGAATGAGGGGGAAATGGGGACGGGAACGGGGGGAGACGGAGGATGGGAGATGTGAGGAAAATCCGCCAGAGAGGTATCCCTCGCCTTCTCGAGCAGACTGCGAGTTACGTGCAGCAGCAGGCGCTTCGAAGTGGCACGTCTGACGATGCTACCGCGCAAATGCGGAGCGGGGGTGGGGGGTGGGGAAGAAGGGGGAGGTCGGGGGTGGGCGAAAGACGAAAGCAAGGGGAATGGGAAGTTGGGGAAGGGTATCAGCGGAGCGGTCGGCACGACACCACAAAAACAGACAAATCGCAGTGAACGTGAAATTTATTCAGAGAGAAACGAGTACATGTTAGCTGGTAGCATAAACATAAGTGCGCACCGACTGACTGGTGTCAGGGTCTACTGCCACAAACACCGCGCTGATACTGAAGCTGACATTGCCACTGATACTGAAGCTCACCTAGCGTGGTGCACGCTTCTCTCGTCGCCTCGTCGAAGTCCGCGGGTTTCATCTTGGGCAGCGGGTACGCGAACGACAGAAGCTTCTCCCAGAACGGGTCGTTCGCGGGGATGGATGTGGGGCCCACAAAACGATCTAGAAGATCTTCGTGCCCGCCCAACACCGGCACAGACTCCGCCGCCCCCATTGTGTCAATAACGAGGATGGGTGAATGCTCAGGCTGGTTGAAACTTTGGCGGTTCAGAGCAGAAAATTCGGACCCTAGCTACAGCTCGTCCGTCAACTACAGTTACAGTTACAGTTACCGTTGTTTCTTGTGACGCTGGCTCAACTGCGTGTGCCGAGCGCTGAAAGGGTTAGTGGACCGTGGCGTCTTGAATGAGCCGGCTTTAGGAGGGCTAGAACTAGCTGCTAGAACAGGAAAAAACCACAGATTTAACGTCATCCAAAACGTATGCGTGGAAAGCGAGAGTTGATCAACGATGCGTGTGCCTCAGATCCGCAATCTGACGACGCACCTCTGCCTTTCCTCGACCCGCTGTGCGTGGATGGCACCGTCAGGCGTCGCATCGGCGAATTATGTCGTACACTTAGGCAATCGCGAAGCAATCATCAACATGCTGGTAACCAGATCGAATCCTAAGAGGACCGGCGAAGGCAATATATCGGCTCAGTTCACGAAATCTGAAACGAAAAGAACGCCATCGAGTGAAGGACAACCCTACGCTCCACAGCAGTGTGTGGAGATCTAACAAAAGAGGAATTGCAAGTGACCCGACGCGTCACGTGAACGTTCTGCTCATACTAGGGACGCCTCGACGGAATAGCCCGGCAACTCATAAGCACGTCCGTTCTCTCTACTTCGGCCCTAAGAACAAGGACGAAGGACTGTGATAACCTGACGGCAGATTCCATGGCTGCATCAGGGTGGCATGAGCATGGACTGATGCTACTCTTCTTGGGAACTCCTCACTAAATCAGATGCATTGACAAATCTCCCCCATCTCTACAACAGCATGATCTTCTTTTCCGTCCGCACGTACTGGTCTCCGTCTTGTTTCCCGTCAAAACCTCGTCAGTCGGTTCGTCCCGCTTGGCTATTGAAATTTGGACCTGTCCTTCCTTTCAATTGCGGATCAGGGCGTAGCCGATCAGTCGGTGTCGTAAACTGCTGCACCTTCAAGTCCTCGTACATTTCCACGTCGTGTCAAATACCGTAAGTGATATTCAAATACCATAGGTAAAAGTTGCTGTATAGTAATTGTGTGTGATTGAAGGGGCAACATGCAAACACTCTAGGAGCCAGAAGCTCACCCACCAGAATGCAGTTGGACACGGACAAAGACATGATGACTACTCAGCACTTTCAGCCTCCTGTGTGCAACTATAAGCAAGAGCCTGAAATGGAGCCCTAGGGCTAGAAAGTATCATGACTCCACGAAGGTGTTTATTAGGGTCAAAACAATCAAACTACTGTACTTGGCTTCAATGTCTCAACTATTCTCCACTGAAAGATCGAATGTGTACATGATCACTACGCTGATTTTGCGCTGGGGGCAGCTGGCAACAACTGTGAAGTAGGGAAGGGTAACAACAGCATAAGCAAGCACGGGAGAGTGCGGGAAAAGATGGAACAAGAGGTAAGGAGGATATGGGCGGGAGCGAGTGGGAGGGAATGGGAACGAAGGTTAGGAGGTTACGGGAGGAAAAAAGGGTGAAATAAAAAACTGCAAGCTTAAAGGTAAAACAGACGGAACCACCACTACATACCTGGTAACAAGAGATAAGCGAAGTAAAAAAGCCCAGTGCTCCAGTGACTCTAGGTGTGACTGTCTTCGGTGCAAGCTGAAGCAGGCCAATAGCAACAATAATGTCGGTAGATGACTTCACAAAGTTCAGTTGCCGCTGGCGTGCCTTCGCTAAAGCAGCTAGCAATTGGTCCTTCTGCAAACACCAATGATTGAGTGTTAGTCGGGCTCCTCAACATACGACAAGCGAGAGTCAGCACAGCATAAACGTGACATACCAGCTTGGCTTGCTCGGTTGCGTTCTTCTTCTCCTTAGCACGGCGAATTTCCTTGCCAAGTTTGGCACAAGTGATGGAAAGCCGACAGAGCTCACAGACCTGAAGCGCGAAACTGATAGAAATTAGGCGATAACGGAATGCAAAGAGAGCCGTGCACATTCCGCGATATTGCTCACCTCAATGATGGAGCCAACACCGCAGCTAGACATCCAGCAGTGAAGAGAAAGCTTGGCTATCAGATCACTTCGTTCCTTGTTCTGCGAAGCAAAAAACGTTGCTTAAATTGCATTTTCCAGAGGGCTGTAGAGCCGACTAACATGCGTAAAACTATTCACGCACCTGATAAATGCCAGACCGACCAAGCCACACCACTTGATCCAAGCCAAGGAAAGTAGCCAGCAAAGCACTCTTAATCTGCAGGACGATAAAGTATCATCATTGTAGTTACAGAATTCCCCAAAGCACCAACCAAAAGTGTAACCTCATGTAACCTACCCTTCCGAGCAGCACCAAGAATAGAGGCGTTGTCTTGGGAGCAGGACTAAGAAGATTCTGGATCTCATTGACGGACTGCAAGGCATAAACAATGGAATGCGATTTAGATGCCGCTTACAGGTAAAAAACGCAATACGCAACAGCAGCGTCAGAGTCACCAACCTTCAGAAGCCTGAAAACTTTTCTCGCTAAACTGGTGTTTTTGTCCACAGTGGCTGCAACGCCAGGTTCACCGCCGCTGATAAACTTGGAACCATACTGGATAGCCCTACAAATCTTGTCACGCGTTTCCGCTTTGTTCAAGTACAGTGCGAGCAACGCCACGTGAACTCTTGCATCTTCAATGGATGAAACCATGGTCAGAACCTTCTACTCCGAACCAAAATTCTTTACAGGAAAGCTTGATAAAAAGGGGCTGGCTCAGATAGTCGAGGGAGCTAATAGAGACCTACTGCCTTGAAGCAAAGGCGAGCCAGCAAAACGCCCGCAAGTTTGATTTTGGTAAGATACTCGATTCTGAGATAACGGAGCGGGGAAAAGGAGGAAGGTGGGTAAAGGAGGGGGTGAGGGGCGCGGAGGGGAGCTGAATGGAGACTAGAGAGGACGGGATGACTGGGCGAGTAACAAATGCCCTATGTGGGACAGGGAGTCTGGGCCCGATGACGTGGGGAGGTGGTCCCTGAATTTCGAACACATGACACGTGGAACAGCAAAGCACTTACGACATGAAACGAAACTGCTGGGCCAAACCCACAAGTTCTGTGCACTTACGACATGAAACGAATAAGCCTCACAAACTGTAGAGTCCTAGGTAGAGTGAGCTGTTTGCCTATACCAGAAAATGCAATGCTTGACATTCAGTTTTGATATCTAAATCTAGTAGCCATTGTACAGCTCTTTGGCCAGTGCAAGATGTTATACTTGGCATCAAGGAGAGAGAAAGAAGGGAGAGGGAGAGAGAGACAAATGGAGGTGGGTGTGTGTGGGGGAGGGGGAGGGGGTGTTGAATTATATTGCATATCTTATAACTGCCTACAGCTAGCTAGTGTACTAGTTTAGGTATTAGCATCAACTGCTGGTGGTGTACCCTCCCTTTTGCCCATTCCTATATCTTGTATTCATTCCATAGTGAAACTCCTCTTTTGGCCAACCTAAACTCCCTCGATAACCATCTCACTATGCTACTCTCCCTCCAAGCTCCTAATCTCCCAAGTTCTTATCTCAACATGGTATTAAGAGCTGGGTCCTTCTAACGACCTTGTTATTTTTCATTCGCCATGGCTGCCATCGTTGCCATGGCGACCGTTGCTGCGCCCTTCGAGGCGCTCGCCTGTTGCCTGCCCCGCGCTGAACGCCCCGTGCTACCCGCCCCACGCGCTGGTCGCCCCGTCCCGCGCGCTGTCGCGTCGCCCCGTCGCTGGTCGCGGACGCCAGCACCAGCGCCTCTGACCGTCGCTGACGCCAGCGCGAGCGCCAGCGACGTGCGCCAGCGCCAGCGACTGTCGCCAGCGCCAGCGCCGGTCCCCAGCGCCAGCGCCAGCGTCAGCGCCAGCGCCAGCGGCATGCGCCAGCGCCGGTCGCGAGCGCGAGCGCCAGCAGCGGCCGCCAGCGCCCCTGCCATCGCCACCCCGCTCCCCGTCTCCGCACCTGCCGTCGCTCTCTTCTACGGTGGACGTTGCGGGGGGGAGGTGGCGAGGCTCGCGCCCGCGGCTACGGGGGTGCTTAAGCCCCCTTGAACCCTCCTGCCCCTCCCTAATCCTCCTCCTCATCGCTGCCCGTGCATCTGCAGTTCGTGCCGCGTTTGGGGGGGGGGGGGAAGAGGGTGTGGGGGTGGCGGGTATGTGCAGGCAGCCGCCTCCCCCTTCTCCTCCTCCTTCCGCTGCACTTCCTCTCCTCCTCCTCCTCTCCTCTCCTCCAGCCGCATCTCCTCCTCCTCTCCTCTCCTCCACCCGCATCTCCTCCTCCTCTTCTCTCCTCCAGCCGCATCTCCTCCTCCTATCTCCTCTCCTCCAGCCGCATCTCCTCCTCCTCTCCTCTCCTCCAGCCGCATCTCCTCCTCCTCTCTTCTCCTCCAGCCGCATCTCCTCCTCCTATCTCCTCTCCTCCAGCCGCCTCTCCTTTGCTCTCCTCCTGTGCACCACCAGCAGCTTCCTCCTCCTCACCAACAGTTGTGTTTGCTCGTAGATGGCGAGCGACCAGCATCCTTCGCCCTCCGGCTATCCCAGCCCTCCTCCGCGCTCTCCGCGCCCTCCTCCGTCCTGGCGTTCACAGGTGCTGCCGGTCAGCCACCGCTGTTTCTGTGCCTATCCCAGCTACAGCAACTGCTCTCCAGGCGACCTGGTGCCAGGCACCACTAGCTATAGCCGTAGGCAGTTACGGGGGTGTGTTGAATTATATTGCATATCTTATAACTGCCTACAGCTAGCTAGTGTACTAGTTTAGGTATTAGCATCAACTGCTGGTGGTGTACCCTCCCTTTTGCCCATTCCTATATCTTGTATTCATTCCATAGTGAAACTCCTCTTTTGGCCAACCTAAACTCCCTCGATAACCATCTCACTATGCTACTCTCCCTCCAAGCTCCTAATCTCCCAAGTTCTTATCTCAACAGGGGGGTAGGGGGGGAGAAAAAGAGAGAGATAGAGAGAGAAAGAGAGAGAGAGCGAGAGAGAGAGAGAGAGAGATAGATAGATAGATAGAGAGAGAGAGAGAGAGAGAGAGAGAGAGAGAGAGAGAGAGAGAGAGAGAGAGAGAGAGAGAAACAAAAAACAAATGCATGAATAATTTTATCTCGATTCATTACTATAAAAAATGACACAACATTACAATAGTCTAATGCATTACATATCCTACCAGAAATTTATTGCACCGTAATCCTAAGTACATGACTACAGGTATTCAGTAGTACAACTTTATCTTGTCATTTCATTCAATCATAGAATTCAGTCGATGATACAGAGGGTCACCAGTTGGCTGCCACGGCGGATGCATCACCACGTCAGCCCCTGAACACCAATCATGTCTCGAGGAGTTTCGATTGTTCCCTTGAAATTCCCCCCTTACCTCCATTCTCGAGTGTTTCTCCCCACCTTCGGCCACGTCGTCCACATAACCTTCCCCGCTGACACCCCCACTACCCTCCCCCTCCACCCCGCCCCTGTCACCTCCCCTCCCTCTCCCCATGCCAGTGTTTGTCTCATCATCAGTCTTCCGATTCTCTTTCCATTTACCATTCTCAAGAAATTGGTTGTCTTCACCACCACCATCCGCACTACCACTATGGCTTCCCTTCTCGCCACGCCTGTGCGCGGCCTTGCCGCTGGATTTGCTTCAAATGCGGAGTCTTCGGACGCGTCGACGTACGCGGTGCGATCCTCATCGTCGTCATCCGCGCGCCTCGCCTCTTTCCGCGGTACAGGATTCGATCCCCTCCGCCACGTCCGCGCGTCGACATATCGCCGCCGTGCATCCGCCGCGATTCGGCAGGTCTCGGCATCTGCCGACAAATCTGCATCAGAAGCATCGTCAGCGACTGAAGAAAAGTCTTCCGTTACTAGCCCTTTCGCGGGAAAGAAGATTTCGACCCTGCTAGCAGCCCGCGCCGCAGCCGCTTCTAAGGCGGCAACTAGCAGCTCATCGGGATCTCCCTCCACTGCCGAAGCACCAGTATCGCCACCCGCAGCCGCCGAAAGCGCATTTCCCGCTCCCCCCACACCGGCTTTCCCCTCGTCGTTCGCCAAAAGCCTCCCCGCTTCTACCCCTACCTCCCCGTTCGCATCCCCCGCTGCATCCGCTTCCCCTTCACCTCCCCGCGCCAGCCCGGCCCCCACTCCCGCACCCGCGGATCGCTCGTCCGTGAATGCCGTTGTTGGAGGTACAATCACGCCGAAAGTTTCCTTCCGCGGAAAGGCGATCGTTGATGCTTTCAAGCAAGGCAGCGGCGGCAGCGCGAAAGGCGGCGCCAGCAAAGGCGTGGCCGGCGTGACCGCGTCGTCATCAGCTTCAGATCCCGCGGACGGCAGAGTGCGCATGGGGTCCCCGCGCGCGCCGGCGAACATTTTTAACGAGGTGGCGCGGACGCCGGAGGAGATCGAGGCGGAGAAATGGCGGTTTCAGGTGAGCCGCGATCAGTTGCTGCTGGCACTCTCCTTCTTCGCCTCGTCGATCATCATGCTCGGAACGGTTTTCGTCGTGTGGAAACTGGGCGCCATTCACTTCAACGAATACTGAGAAAGGGAAACGAATCGAGGCGGCTTATATAGAATGTAGAGAAGGAAACATGAAGAGCGGAACATTAGGAGGGGGGGTTGGGGGAATTGTGGGCTGGAAAAGAATGTAAGTCCATGGCCTTCGGAAGGACGGACGGGGATGGAGGAAGGAGCTTAAGCAGGCGTCTGTGATTGCCTCCTGGACGAAAAGCAGCAGCAGCAGGAGCAGGAACAGCAGCAGCAGAAGCAGCTGGGGTACAGGAGCAGCGCAGCAGCATAGTAGCTTTACCTCCACCAAACACAAACCAGCGCTACACTATTTTCTCAGCAGTGACTTGAGTGTTTTAACTGCTGGGATGATAGACGGGGTGTGCTCAGAAGATGAGTGTCCGTTGGGCGGCAGTTGAAGCAGCTGTGCTCTGTGTTAGGTGGTCGAGGGTGTGTGCTGTGAGGTGCAGATGGGTGATACGGTGGTGTGGTGCGAAGGGACATGATGGAAGAATAGAGTGGATGTTAGGGAGGCGGGAGGAGTTCCATGGGAGGAGGCAAGGGAAGTTGAGAGGGACGAGATTGAAGACATGGAAGAGGAAGAGGAAGAGAGGAAGCGGAGTATGGGACACTGGAAATGAAGTCGGTCGTGTGAGGCAGGTGGTGGGGAGGGGGGAGAAGTGGCTGGGGAAGGGGGGAAGGTGTGTGAGGGATGCGTGTTCAGCCTAGATGTTTGGTGCCTGTTTATGTCTAACTATGCTATAGGTACCTTCAATTTTGTTTTTCTTTCCATGTTGCCTTTTACTTTCTGTGTGACCTCATGGTTCACATGCTGTACCCTCCTTCTATACCAGCACAATATACTGGTAGGTAATGCTGAAAGGCCAATGTTGTTTAAGTTGTTACAACTAGGTTACCCTCCTACCGTTTGCCTTATAGAACATGTTGCACAAGGGCGAGCGTGAAAGCCACTATCAATCCACCCAAACCTGGTACTAGTAGTACCGTAACTCTTTCAGGTAGACTGATAAGGTAGTAATACAATCTCTGCTACGTATACCAGCTGCTCGGTCTAAAAAATCAGCAGCACTCGGCAGCAGGCAACGACTGGCTTGGCTGACAATCAGCAGTGACTGGAGGGTGGGTGAGGTGAGGGTGTGCAGGAGGGCTGCACGCAGGTGGACTGGACACACACATGCACATGCTGTTACTGTCACACTGAGCTGACCTGCCTCGGGATGAGGCTGGTGGTGACTACGAGCTCGGCTCGGCAGCAGGGTTGCTTGCAAAGCTTTCAGTAAAGAAGCTTGATATCGATGCTGGTTGCAGTGATGCCGACAAGTGCTCCCACATGGGCACAGGTGAAAACGAGCTGCTCTTTGCACTGTCAAAACAACACGTCAAAATGGCTGATATCCAGTGCAGTTAGCCCAACCAGTCGCAGGACTGGAGGAGGGAGAACGCTTATCTATATTTGTGGATGTACGGTCTGAAACCCTCAAACCGCATGGGTGTATTGAGTTAAGAAGGCTATTGCAGTTGCTGTGAGAGGGTAAGTGTGAGAGGAGGAGGGTCTGCCCAAGAGAAAGGGGAAGTTTTGCGACTCAAAGAGGGTAAGTGGTGTTACCGGTACACAGTGCATGCACGGGTCAGGAGAGAGACAGAAGAAAAGTTGTACCAGGAAGGGGGGGAAGAGCAGGCGTCTCAGGAGAGTCAGAAAAGCACGCGTCTCAGGAGAGGGAGAAGAGCGCGCATCGGCGGTCCTCGGCAAGAGCAACAGCAGCCGTGGGGTCCCCGGCGTTGAGGTTGAGTTGCATGGAGGCGGAGGAGAGCTGCATGGAGGAGAAGGTGACTCGCAGCGTTGCCCCCGCATACACTGCTGACCCCAAGGGCGGCTGGAACGTCCGTGCTGCCAGCCGCTGCTTGGGGGGAGGGTGAGGGGGAGAGGGTGAGAGCAGGGAGGAGGGGGGCGGGGGAAGGGAGAGGGGCGATGGGGAAGGGACAGAGGCCAAGAGGAGGGACGACGGGGGCGGGAGGAGGGGGAAATGGCAGGGGGGAGAGAGAGAGGAGGTTGAGTTGCATGGAGGCGGAGGAGAGCTGCATGGACGAGAAGGTGACTCGCAGCGTTGCCCCCGCATACACTGCTGACCCCAAGGGCGGCTGGAACGTCCGTGCTGCCAGCCGCTGCTTGGGGGGAGGGTGAGAGGGGGAAAGGGGGAGAGGGGACGGGAATGGGGGTAGGGGGGAAGGGGAAAGGGCGAGGGGAAACGAGGAAGGGGCAAGGGGAAGGGGAGAGGGGAGAGAGTGCGTGCATGGATTGATCAGACGATAGGGTTGCACAACCTGACAAGTTCAAACGTAGTTTGTGCCCATGGAAGCAAGTGCCATGTGCAAGAGTGCATGGGTGCGTGCATGTGGGGGTGCATGTATGCGTGTGTGCGTGTGTGCGCGTGGGTACATGTGTGAGTGAATGCAAACGCACCGGACCGACAAAGTAGAACTGATTGCTCGCATCCACTTGTGCTCCACTGCCCCCACACACCACCTCCACTCTATTCACATTCGCCGATCCCACATTAAAGCTCTCCCCTCCCCCTTCCCCTCCCCCTGCCATGTCCGCCGCAGCAGGTGCCCCCGCCTCCCCCCCACTCCCATCCCCTCCGCTCCCCCCTCCCGCTCCCCCACCCCAAAACCCGAGCCTACAGAGGAGATTAGGCGAGAGAGGAGAGTCTGGGAGAGCGGAAGCGAGAGGGAAAGAGGGGATCGACCCGTCATTCCCTTCAAAGAAACAGTCACAGTCAGAGGCAGAGACAGTTGTGCAGGGTTCCGGGGGAGAGGATGGGGGTGAATCCAGGTATGGTGGATTGAGGGACGAGGCTGGTGCATCGGGTGGGGGAGGCGCGATAGGTGGGGGACGCATAGAGCCGTGGGTGGGGCGGAGCGTGGGGTCGAGGGGAGGGCTGGGGGCAGCGATTAGGAATGGGGGGAGGGAGAGACCAGGGGGAGGGGGGAAGAGGTCAGGGGGAGGAAGGGATGGAGATGGAGATGGGGGGGGAGGGGATGGGGGAGGAGGGGAAGGGGGAGGAGGGGAAGGTGGAGGAGGGGAAGGTGGAGGAGGGGAAGGGGGAGGAGGGGAGGGAGGAGGAGGGGAGGGAGGAGGAGGGGAGGGGGGAGGAGGGGAGGGGGCGGGCGGGGGGAAGGCAGGCGGGGGAGATTCGGGGGGCGGGTAGGGCGGAGGAGGGGGAGGAGAAAGAGGAGGAGGTGGAGGGGAGGAATCGGGCGGAGGGGGAGAAGCAAGAGGGGGAGGCGGTGAGGCAACGGGGGGAGGGGGAGAGGCATCGGGGGGAGGGGAAGAGTCAACGGGGGGAGGGAGAGAGGCATCGGGGGGAGGGGAAGAGTCAACGGGGGGAGGCGGGGGGGCAACAGGGCGCATGGATCCATGGGTTGGGGGAAGGTAGGGCATGACAGGGGGGCTGGGGGCAGCAATGAGGAGAGGAGGGGGGGAGAGCGAGGGGGAGGGGAGGTGGATCACGGGAGGAGGAGGAGCAGGGGCGGCAGTAGGAGGTGGTGTGGCAATCAAAGGCTCATTGGTTGTGCCTGTTAGGGGAGAGGGAGAGGGAGAGAGAGAGGGGCGAGTGGGGTAGGTTGGTTAAGAGAGGAAGAGGGAAAAAGAGGAAGAGAATCAGGGGCGGGGGAGCTGAGGAGTAGGTTTCACAAGGGGAGTGGAAGGGGAAAGCAGTGGTGTCGAGCAGAGGGAGTTGCTTGATAGAATAGACTGGCAGGGCAGGAATACAAGGCTTGGCAAATGGAGATGCTGATGATTTTATTCTCCACAATGGACTCAAATGTCTCTACTCTCATAAGGCCTAGTGCGGGAGACAGGAATTGATGTAGGTAAGCGCACTGTATTTTTTTTTAGGATTCTCGGGAATTGTGGCAAAAAACATACACGGGAGACAGGAATTGATGTAGGTAAGCGCACTGGTTGTATGAAGGAGGAGGAGGAGGAGAAAGAGAGGGGACGGCACGAAGCCCTTGGTTGCACCGATCAACCAACCCTCACCTGAGGGACATGCCTCCATGCATGTGCATGCGGTGATTATATGCCATGCCACACCATGCCACGCCATGACAGGTTCGGCTCGTGCTCGTGCTCGTGCTCCGCAAGAGCTGCAAACTCACAGTTGACATCGGTCCATGCCATGACACCCTTCTGGCGCTCGATCCAGATATACTTGTTGCGCAGCCATGACTCTGGTGGGAGAAAGGCAGGCGGGCAGGCAGGCGGGGGGGGGGTCGGGAAAACAGGAGGGAGACACGAAAGGGTGTGAGAGCGATGGCCTTTTGCTGGTCGATCCAGATGTACTTGTTGCGCAGCCATGACTCTGGTAGGAGCAGGAAGGAGGGCAGGTTGGCAGACGGGTAGGGGAATCGGAAGGGGCGTAAGGCAAGGCTTTTTCATTGCTCGATCCAGATGTACTTGTTGCGCAGCCATGACTCTGGTGGGAGAAAGGCAGGCGGGCAGGAGGGCAGGCAGGCAGACAGGCAGGCACGCGGGGGTCGGGAAATAGAAGGGAGATCGGAAAGGGCGTGAGACAAGGCCTTCTGGCGCTCGATCCAGATGAGCTTGTTATGCAGCCATGACTCTGGTGGGAGCAGGGCAGGGGGGCCGGCCACTGGTGGGTGCGCGGAAGGTGGATGGTGGGAGGCGGGAGGGTGGGAGTTGGGAGGCAGGAGTTGGGAGGCAGGAGGTGGGAGGTAGGAGGTGGGAGGTGGGGAAGGGAGAGGAAGGGAGACGGGAGAGAGCAGAGAGAAAACCGGGCGAGGGAAGGTCTTCTGCTGCTTGAAACAGGTGGACTTTGTTACACAGGCACGACTCAACACCTTCCTTTGACTCAACCCCCCCCCCCAATCCCCCCCCAGCTCCTCCAATCCCCACCTCCTCCAATCCCCACCTCCTCCAATCCCCACCTTCCCCAAATCACACCTGCGAGCACGGTTCTGAGGGAGGGCGATCTGCCTACTGCAAAGCACGCCAGGCCGTCAGGTGGCGACTGGGGGAGGTAAAAATGGGGGAGGGGATGGGGCGAGGGGGGAGGACGCAGAGGGGGGAATAGGTGGGGAGTTCAGGGGGATTGGGGGAGGGAGAGAGGGAGAGGAGGAAGGACTCATGGCATGTAATGAAGCATGTAATACGGAACTCAGGGCAAGGAAGGACAGGGACTCACTGCAAGGAGGTAGGTCTGAGGGAGGACCAGGAACTCTGCATCGCCTGCTAGATGCAGCGTGACAGTTGGGAAGCGCTGGTAGAACGCTGCTGGGTCGTTGCTGCTTGCGGATGGATACCCATGCATATAGATGGATGGATGCATGTGTACAAGCACATGCACACACAAGCACATGCACACACAAGCACATGCACATGCACATGCACATGCACATGCACATGCACACAGAAGCACATGCACAGGAACGATCCACAGGAAGCGATAACGATATACTCTAATCAAAGGTTTATTTGCATGGGTGCACGCATGCATGCATGCTCACAACAAGGAGTTGGTCAACCTCGGCTTATTGCAGCTTGGTGCCTTTGGTCACAGCACAGCACAGCAGCAAAGGCACCAGCTCAAACCAAGTATGGCACAGCACGGACTTTTGAGACGTCTCAAAAGGCTTATTGCAGCTTGGTGCCTTTGGTCACAGCACAGCACAGCAGCAAAGGCACCAGCTCAAACCAAGTATGGCACAGCACGGACTTTTGAGACGTCTCAAAAGGCTTATTGCAGCTTGGTGCCTTTGGTCACAGCACAGCACAGCAGCTAAGGCACCAGCTCAAACCAAGTATGGCCCAGCACAGCAGCTTGGTGCCTTTGGTCACGTCTCAAAAGCATGGCACAGAAGCAGCACAGCAGCAGCAGCAGCAGCAGCAGCAGCAGCAGCAGCAGCAGCAGCAGCAGCAGCAGCAGCAGCAGCAGCAGCAGCAGCAGCAGCAGCAGCAGCAGCAGCAGCAGCAGCAGCAGCAGCAGCAGCAGCCTTACGTGGCAATCTCCTTGTTGATATAGCATATGAGGCTGTGGGCAGATGAGTCTTTGCTGCTGAACGTGAACCCTCCCACTGTCTCAACCACCTGCGGCACACACACCAAACACACACATGATGCAGCGCAACACAGCGCAACAGACAGTGAGAAAGAGGACATGGAAAGGAGGGAGCATGGGGGGCATGTCGTGTGCGCAGTACTGGCCCTCCTCCCATTGTGTCAACCACCTGCCGCACACGCATCACACACATGATGCACCCAGCAGTCATACTGTGGTGACGGGAGCGTGGAAAATGTCCCCCGGGGAGCTCCGTGAAGGAGGTGATTGAGTCCCCTACTGCACTGCATGGTACTGCCAGTGGTGCACCACTGCACTGCACTGCACTGCACTGCACTGCACTGCACTGCATGGTAATGCACAGTACTGCTACGAACAAAGAGCACATACCGCGGTGACGAGTGCGCGGAACACCTCCTCTGGCAGCTCTGTGAATGTGGTGGAAGAATCATGCTGTGATGACCCCCCACTATGCACCCAACAGCACCCAACAGCAGACATACCGCGGTGACGAGAGCATGGAACACGTCTACTGGGAGCTCCGTGAAGGTGGTTGAGGAGTCCAGCACGGCCCCACCCTCTCCCTTGCAGGCGGCTACAGTCTGACTACGGTCAGAGCACAGTCACAGCACACACGACAGACTGACGTACTGCGGTGACGAGTGCGTGGAACACGTCTACTGGGAGCTCCGTGAAGGTGGTTGAGGAGACCAGCACGGCTGTACTGCACACGTGCCATGATGCCACCCCACCCTACAACGCACACACTTACTCCTCTACGCCACCACACTCCATGCACAACAAAAGGAGCGTACCGCATTGACGAGTGCGTGAACACGTCCTCTGGGAGCTCCGTGAATGGGGTGGAAGAGTCGAGTACCACTGCACTGCACGCATGCACGCAGCACTGCACGCACTGAACGGTACCGCTACAAACCAGAAGGAACATACCGCGGTGACGAGTGCGTGGAACACGTCTACTGGGAGCTCCGTGAAGGTGGTGGAGGAGTCCAGCACGGCCCCGCCCTCGCCCTTGCAGGTAAGGTAACTACTGGTTCGACCCACAATAACCAGACCAGAACCCAGAGCACATACCGCGGTGACGAGTGCGTGGAACACGTCTACTGGCAGCTCTGTGAAGGTGGTGGAGGAGTCGAGCACGGCCCCGCCCTCTCCCTCACAGGTAACTACTGGTTCGACCCACTATAACCAGACCAGAACTAAGAGCACATACCGCGGTGACGAGAGCATGGAACACGTCTACTGGCAGCTCCGTGAAGGTGGTTGAGGAGTCCAGCACGGCCCCGCCCTCTCCCGTTGGGGTGGGCGGGCGGAAGTTGCGCGGAGGGATGGAGAGAAGAGTTCCTGCCACTGACACGCCCTTGATGTGGATGAAGTAGAGCGGACTGGGCGAGGGAGGGGAGAGATGGGGGGAAGGGAAAGGAGAAGAAGAGGGGGGGGAGGGAAAGGAGGGGAAGAGAAGGGGGGGGGGGGGTTGCACAGAGAGGGAGTGATTGGAGGTGTGAAGTTGCGCGGAACGACGGAGAGGAGCGTGCGTGCCACTGACACGCCCTTGATGTGGATGAAGTAGAGCGGACTGTATGGGATAGGAGGGGGAAGGGGGGGTGAAGGAAGGAAGGATAAGGGAGAGAGGTGTGATTGGAGGTGTGAAGTAGCCTGGGGAGATTGGGGAGGGAGGCGTGCCTGCCACTGACACACCCTTGATGTAGATGAAGTAGAGCGGACTAGGGGCGGGAGGGGAGGGGGGAGAAGGAGAGGGGAAAGGACAGGACAGGCAAAGGGAGAGGGAAGGACGAGGTGATGGCTTGAGAACAATGTGAATCTGACCCTGCAGGGGAATGAGTCAGTTTTTTAGTCGACTTTTTAGTCGACTCAAAAAGGGAGAGGGAAGGACGAGGTGATGGCTTGAGAACAATGTGAATCTGACCCTGCAGGGGAATGAGTCAGTTTTTTAGTCGACTTTTTAGTCGACTCAAAAAGGGAGAGGGAAGGACGAGGTGATGGCTTGAGAACAATGTGAATCTGACCCTGCAGGGGAATGAGTCAGTTTTTTAGTCGACTTTTTAGTCGACTCAAAAAGGGAGAGGGAAGGACGAGGTGATGGCTTGAGAACAATGTGAATCTGACCCTGCAGGGGAATGAGTCAGTTTTTTAGTCGACTTTTTAGTCGACTCAAAAAGGGAGAGGGAAGGACGAGGTGATGGCTTGAGAACAATGTGAATCCGATGCTGCAGGGGAATGAAGAATCCAAACCGGTCAACCCTTCCAACCCTCCCATCCCTCCCATCAACCCACATCCCCACAACCCCAATCCCCCACTCCCCACTTCCTCCCCATCTCCCCCCCCTCTCCCCCCCCCTCCCCCCACCTGTCAGCGATTTCAATGAAAGTGGTCCACTGCGCGCCAGTGGGCCCTAGACTCGTCCCCTCCCCCTCCCCCCACCCACCACCCCCCACCCCTCATCCCTCTCCACCCCACCTGTCAGCGATCTCAATGAAAGTGGTCCACTGCGCGCCAGTGGGCCCTAGGCTCGTGCCCAGCACCACGTAGCTGCCCTTGGCGTAGGGGTCTAGCACAGGGCGAAGGTGTCCGCCCACACGCCCACACGCCCACACGCCCACACGCAACATCTCCCGCATCCCCAAGCCCCAACACTCCCAAACCCACACATCCCCACGCCCGCACACCCTCCCATCGCCCCACATACACCCCAACCCATATACCCCCTCCCTTTTCTCCCCAACCCCCACTCCACTCCACTCCCCTCACCCCCCTCTCACCTGTCGGCAATCTCAATGAAGGTGGTCCACTGCGCGCCAGTGGGCCCCAGGCTCGTCCCCAGCACCACGTAGCTGCCTTTTGCATACGGATCGCCCTCCAGGCACAGGGCGAAGGAGTCTGCCCACACGCCCTGCGCTGCTGCCACTGACACGATCGACTGGATGCCCCGTCCCAGCCCAAACACGCCGTCGGGCGCCCGAGAGACGCCGGAGAGACTGCCTGTCTGGTAGCTTCCACAACTGGTGGAAAGAAATAGGGGGAGGGGAGACAGGGGGGGTGGGGTGGTGGGGGCGGAAGAGGGGTGGGAAATGGGAGGGAAGGGGGTTTGAGGAAAGGAGGGAGGCACCACTGGCCCCAGGCTTGTTCCCTTGGCGTAGGGGTCGCCCTCCAGGCACAGGGCGAAGGAGTCCGCCCACACGCCCTGCGCTGCTGCCACCGAGACAACCGACTGGATGCCCCGCCCCAGCCCAAACACCCCGTCTGGCGCCCGAGAGACTCCCGATAGGCTTCCCGTTTGGTAGCTGCCACAACTGGTGGATGGAAAGAGGGGAGGAGGGGGAATGCGGGGGTGGGGTGGTGGGGGAGGGAGAAGGGTGGGACATGGGGGAGGAGGAAAAGGGGTTTGAGGACTGCCATTCTGGTAGATGCCACAACTGGTGGAAAGAGAGGGAAAGGGGAAGGGAGACAGGGGGTGGGGTGTTGCAGAGGAGTGAAAGGGAAGAAAGAAGGTGTGAAGGCGTGGGGAGGGGATTTGAGAAAAGGAGGGAGGGTGTGTGGAAGTTCAGTGTAACTCATGAGACGCCCTGCGCTGCTGCCGCTCACGCACACAGGGACCTACATATTTGCACAGACACACACATGCATGCCCACAGATACACTGACCTGACACTCACTCACACACGTACCCGAAGATCACGTAGGTCTTGGAGAGAGTACCATTTCTTAGCGGCAGCCACACAATGTCGTACAGCAACCTTCCCTCTGTGGTCCCTGCTGTCACGCCGCTCACACCACTCCCTCCGCTGGCAGTCGTGCCGTACCGCTGCGCGTACTCACACGCGTCTGGGTCCCCTGGTCACTCGCACCACCGCTCATGCACACACAGACCTACCCTTTGCACAGACACACTCACATGCATGCATACACCCCCACCCACAGACACAGAGAGACACACAGACTTACCCGAAAATCACATAGGTCTTGGAGAGCGTCCCGTTGCGCAGCGGCAGCCACACGATATCGTACAGCAACCTTCCCTCTGTGGTCCCTGCTGTCACGCCGCTCACACCGCTCCCTCCGCTGGCTGTCGTGCCGTACCGCTGCGCGTACTCACACGCGTCTGGGTCCCCCGGCAGCGACCGCGCCATACCGCACCCCACCGCTGCGGTTCCTGAGATGAAGGACATGCTGACACAGGTCTTGTCGGCGCAGGTGAGCGGCAGGTTGGTCTTGGATGCCGCTGGGTCGAATGGTGGGGACGCCTGGGGAGGGGAGAGGGTGGGGGGAAGGGAGGAGGGGTAAGGGAAAGGGGGGGGAGAGCAGGTCTTGTCGGCGCAGGTGAGCGGCAGGTTGGTCTTGGATGCCGCTGGGTCGAATGGGGGGGGACGCCTGGGGGGGAGAGAGAGAGGGGAAGGAAGGGAGGAGGGGCGAGGGAAGGGAAGGGGAAAGCGGGTAAATCGGAATGGGAAGGGTCTTTTGCTGAATCCAATGGCCCTGGGCGGAAGAAGGGGACGCCTTTTGAGGCGCCTCAAAAGTCTACTTCTGGCGGTGGCGGTGGTACTTTTGAGGCGCCTCAAATGCTGAATCCAATGGACCTGGGCGGAAGACCCTTCCCATTCCGTTTTACCTCCTTTCCCCTTCCCTTCCCTTCCGTCACTTCCAATGGCCCTGGGCGGAAGAAGGGGACGCCTGGGGAAGTGCGGAGAGGGGACGGGAGAAATTACGAGTCTAGTTTTTTTTCTCCAAATAGAAGCATCGGAGGGATCTTGTCGAATGCAGGCACATTCGGGGAGGGGAGTAGGCAGGCATGTACAGGACCGGTGGTGAAGCCAGTGGAGCACTGTGTGCAGTCGCAGAAGAGCCAGGAGAGGTAAGAGGGGAGGTACCAGGTGCGAAGCACATGGGGGGGAACATGCAGGTGGGAAGGAGAGGAACGAACAGGACCGGTGGTGAAGCCAGTGGAGCACTGTGTGCAGTCACAGGAGAGGCAGGAGAGGCAGGAGAGGCAGGAGGGGGGAGGCATGAGTGGGGAGGGAAGGAGGGGAACGTACAGGGCCGGTGGTGAAGCCAGTGGAGCACTGCGTGCAGTCACAGGAGAGCCAGGAGACGGGCGTGGTGGTGTCGATCTGCAGCCAGAACGAGCTGACTTTTGAGTCGACTCAAAAGGGAGGAACGTACCGGGCCAGTGGTGAAGCCAGTGGAGCACTGCGTGCAGTCGCAGGAGAGCCAGGAGACGGGCGTGGTGGTGTCGATCTGCAGCCAGAACGAGCTGACTTTTGAGTCGACTCAAAAGGGAGGAACGTACCGGGCCAGTGGTGAAGCCAGTGGAGCACTGCGTGCAGTCGCAGGAGAGCCAGGAGACGGGCGTGGTGGTGTCGATCTGCAGCCAGAACGAGCTGACTTTTGAGTCGACTCAAAAGGGAGGAACGTACCGGGCCAGTGGTGAAGCCAGTGGAGCACTGCGTGCAGTCGCAGGAGAGCCAGGAGACGGGCGTGGTGGTGTCGATCTGCAGCCAGAACGTCTGCTGCTCCGACCCAAAGTCCAGCGCCACGTAGTACCCACTGCTATCGCAGAGGGGGGGGGGGGGGGTGGTGGTGGGTGGGAGCACAGGGGGGCACAGGAGGGCACAGGGGGGCACAGGGGGGCACAGGAGGGCATAGGGAGGTGTCTCAGAACGTCTGCTGCTCCGACTGGAAGTCCAGCGCCACGTAGTACCCACTGCGGTATTGCAGAGGCAGGGAGTGGCGCAGGGCAGGGGGACGCAGAGGGACACATGGGGGCACAGGGGGGCACAGGGAGGTGTCTCAGAACGTCTGCTGCTCCAACCCAAAGTCCAGCGCCACGTAGTACCCACTGCCGTATTGCAGAGGCAAGGGGTTTCGGGGGTGGAAGTGGGGAAAGAATAGATGATGGCGAAGCGAAGCTGTGAGGTGTGGGGGATTATGAGCCAGACCCACTGTGAGGCGACACGATAAACCCGTTGCCACTGTCTCAAACACTGCCCACTTGCCCACACCTTTCAAGCCGTTTCACAACTCGCCTACCTGCCTCTCATAATCTCATTCCACCCCACCCAGCGCACCTCTCCTTGCTGAAGCTGCCCCCAACGGTGCCCAGCATGCCATCCACAGCCTCGGCGAGCATGGACGTGGTGAAGGGCGTCACTGTCTCAAACACCGCCCACTTGCCCACTTGCGCACACCTTCCAACCCGTTTCACAACCCGCCTACCTGCTTCTCATTCCCCCCCCCACTCAGCGCACCTCTCTTTGCTGAAGCTGCCTCCCACAGTGCCCAGCATGCCATCCACCGCCTCAGCCAGCATGGACGTCGTGAAGGGCGCCACTGTCTCAAACACCGCCCACTTGCCCACGCCTTTCAATCCTGTTAATAAGGCGCTTACCTGCCATTCATTTCACTCCCCACCCCACCCAGCGCACCTCTCCTTGCTGAAGCTGCCCCCAACCGTCCCCAGCATGCCATCCACAGCCTCAGCCAGCATGGACGTGGTGAAGGGCGCCACTGTCTCAAACACCGCAGACTTGCCCAGCGCTGACCGCCGCCTCTGCCGCTGCACGCTTGACTCGCTTGACTCGTTTGACTCCCTTGACTTGCTTGACTCGTGTGGGTGTTCGTGCTTCTGCTGCTCCGCTGCGCCGTGCTGCCTGGACTGGCGATGCTTTCTGGTGCCATGTGAATGTCCCAACTGCCGAGAGCCGCCACCGCCGCCGCCGCCGCCGCTGCTGCTGCTGCTGCTGCTGCTGCTTTTTCTCCTCGCTCCTGTCGGCACACCGCTGTTGGTGGGTGCTTGGCTCCCTAAGCCCGTAGCATACGGACCCGGGCGGTTCCCCGTGTCCTGTAGTGCGTGGTAAACGTAAGGGGGGAAGAGGAAAGGAGAGGAGAGACCAGGTCACGGAATGCTTATCTTTGAGTGAACACGGGACGTGAATGGGCATGAATGCATGCACGGGGAACGTGTGTAAGTGAGACGTCACACTGGCATGCTTACTCGTATATGGTTTACCCATGAGTGAGTGGTTTACCCATGAGTGAGTGGTTTACCCATGAGTGAGTGGTTTACCCATGAGCGAGTGGCCTACCCATAAGCGGCTAACTTAACAGTCGCGTAGCCTCACCAGTAGAAATGGCGAGTCTGATCGTCTCACTAGGTTCAATCTCAGCCGTCCATCGTCCCCCCAGCCCTCATGCTCCCTCCACGCTTCCTTAGTGTAAACGGGTCCTAGGCCATGCAGCTTCGCGCCCTTCCTCCCCTTTCCCTTCTTCGCCTCCCTCCCCTTCTTCCCTGTCTTCCTCTTCTTCTCCCTCTTTCCACTATCTCCACCACTGCTGCTGCTGCCGCCGCCCCCGCCGCCACCGCCGCCGCCGCTGCTGCTACTACTGCTGATGCTGGTGTCGCTAATATGCTTGGCTCGTCCCGGCATTGCATTTTCATGCACCGTTAGAGTCACATCCGTGCACCCGTTGTAATCCTCCATCGTGCATCTACCTGTCCCACTATCGAAACTACCAGCAGCAGCAGCATCAACAGCAGCAGCCGCACCAACAGCGGTTCTTCCTTCTCCCCCCGCTACTGCCGAGCCTTTCGGCCGCGTGATTATAGACGCCGGGCGCGCGCGCTAATGGGGAAGCGCGGGGAAAGGGCGGGATGGGGAAGGGGGGACAGGGGGTTGGGGAGGGGAAAGGGGAAAGGGTGACGACAGGGGAAATGAACAAGAAACGCACAATGAGGGCACGAACTGGGGAAAGTGGTTCGGCGAGGACTCGAAAGGGAAAGGAGCAGAAGACACGTACGCAGGGAAGGGCGGCGAGAATGAGCAGCATAAGACACACGTGGCGGCGCCGCCACGCGCCTCGCCGTACGGCGGCTTGCGCGCATTGCAGCGATCTTCGAGTCGGCTTAACAGGCACTTGCGGCGACGAACGGGGAAGAGGAGAGCGCCGCGGCGACGGAACGTAACCGGATGAGTGGTAACCAGAGTCTAGAACGTGCTTCGTGTTCGCGACGGTGCACTTATTACTTGACAAGTGGTGTGGAATGGACGGGTTAAGGCGCCGCGACGCCATGGGATGCGGGATGACCACGCGAATGCGACTCGACGGTCACTACCAAGAAGCGGTGACGCCTGTCGAGACTTCAAAACGGTCGACCGGGAATGCGTAGGGTCAACTTGGAGGTGCCTTGGATATACTTGCGTTGGTCACGGTTGACTGGAGTTGACTAGCTGTGGCATGACTTGGGCTCACATAGATCAAGCAGGGTTCGACATGGAGGCATACACGGGTGTCACGAACTATTGTTTACATGGCCAACTACTACGGGGAAACGATTGCCGGGAGTCATTGCTGGGTGCTGGCCGTGATAGTAGTCGATGGGACATTAGCGATGGGCGGAGATGGTTGCGTCTTAGAGTCAGTATCGACGAGGCTACCGGGTCCGCTACGACGACCCCACTTTCCTTACTCTGCTAAATACGACTCGCGGCGTGAACGCCTGCTTAGACACCCTGCATTAGGGTTTCTCGCGCGCTGCCAGGCCGTATAGCATAGCGTAAAAAAGGTGCACTAAACCAAGGGAACAAGAAGCAGGCTTGAGATGCGCTTCGTCTGGGGGAACCTGAGGTAGCGAGGAGAGGACTCGATAGAGTTATTCGGACTAGTTTTTCGTTTGCAGCCGCTCTAGAACGCTGGAAGCCCCAAAACAGGGATTCTCTGGTGGAACTTCGATGAGTGGGAGAAGTTGGGGAGTTTGTAGTGTAGGGGAGGGATGCTCTCACTCTTGGCGAGCCCAAGACGCGTGGGCGAATCAAAAAGCGAACTCACTTGTTGGGTCTCGAAAACAGCGGGGGAACGGTTACCCTATCTAGTCACTTCGCGTTGTGGCTGACGCATACCCTCTCCTCCTGGATGTTTGTCGTGTTGTGTGGGTTTCTGGTTTGTCCGACCTATCCGCCTCTGGTTGGCTCAACACCAAACCGCCAATATCCAAATTGCCCTGCCTGCGCCCAGGGTGAGTTTTGGCGGGAAGAGGAAACACCTGAGACTGTATCGAGAATGAGTGTGAACGCAACGAACAAATGAACAGTGTACTTGTATCCCAATATCAACATGACAAGAGTTGTCCATTAGGTAAACCGTTTACGTTTCCATTTTTTTGCTAAACATATGAGAACGTAACACTAAAATCAAAGGGTAGATAGTACTGGACAAACAACTAATTGTCTTAAGGAATAGCATTAACAGGCCCCTGGACTCGGATGAAACCATGCGAGTGAATTATTCGGGCCACAATTGGCCGCTTGTGGCTGTGACCACCCCTAAACGAAACCAACAGGATCCCAGGATCCTCGGGCCTCCTCTCCAACACTCTCTTTGCCAAACACCCATCATGGCTACACCGGTAATAGCTGCGCTTAAAGTGTGTTTGCTTGAGTGCCTTCTCTCCATACTTGCGCCACCGGTACCCGTCATCCACCTCATCCTTAGTTGTAGCCACACGGTGCATCAACAGCTGCTGCTGCTGGTGTTGCTCCTCCGGCTGCTGCAGGTGCGGAATGTGTAGCTGGTGAATAGGGCTCATGGGACTAACCCCTCTTGTGCATGGAGAGAGAGGAGGAGACGGCACGGGTGTCGTCCCAGCAGGGCTGAGAGGAAACGGCGAAAGAGGGGCGGTCGAGGCCGAGGGCGAAGGAGAGGGAGACGGGGAACGTGGTGGGGTATTGACAGGGCTCGCTGCCTGTACCTTCTGCCTCTTGCAAGGGTTGCTTGGAGTGCTTCCATACTGCTCTGCATTCCCCCCCTCCTCTTCCATGTGGCAAGGGGGGTCACTCTCCTCTGGTTCTCGCTGCCTCTTGTTGCCGCACATGCCTCCTCCCCACACTCCCCCACCCCCTCCTCCCCCTCCTCCGCCTCCTTCGCCTGCTCTGACTGTCCGTGTGGCAGCAGCTGCTGCAAGGGCAGAAGACCAAGTGGTGGGTAAGCCTTGGCCAGGCAGCACCTGCGCTTGCTGCTGCTGCTGATACTGCTGCTGCTGCTGCTGCTGCTGCTGCTGCTGCTTGCTATCTTCACTGATGCTCCCACTGCTGCTGCTCAGATGGCTATCCAGGCTCCCAGTCACCGGCCCTCCATGTACCACCGCAGCCGCAGCTTCCAAAGCAGCAGCAGACGATCCAGCAGGACTAGCACCACCAGCAGCACCAGCAGCGGCGGTACTGGCGCCAGCATGGGAATGCTCCTCTCGGTACACCACTCGTGTGGAAGCAGCGTCTTCAGCCAGCTCCACCGTCTTCCTCGCAGGGCAGCCGGGCAGAGCGCAGCGGAAATAAGCGCGGGGGAACTTGGCACCCTTGGCGGTCTTCTGCCCATACTTGCGCCACTGGTATCCGTCCCCTGGGATGCTCTCCATGAGACGCGCTAGAGGGTCTGAGGATTGGCATAAGTCTGAGACCAGAGGGGATACGGCTGGCTGATCCCGGCTGTATCTCTCGGCTTCGGCTGCTGCTGCTGCTGGTGCTTGTGGGGTTGCAGGTGAGGCATGCGGCTGAGAGGGGGAGTCGGCTTGTGCTGAGGTGGTGCCCTCGTTGTGCAGGGTTGGCTGCTGCTGCTGCTGCTGTTGCTGCTGTTGCAAGAGCTGTGCATCAGCAGCTGCAGCAATCTTCTGCAGCAGCAGCGCACGAAGGAGCGCGTCCAGCTGAGCTGGCAAAGCAGCTGCTGCCGCTGCCTCATCCCCCCCTGCTGCTGCTACTACGGGAGTAGCTGGTGAGACTGGTGATGCAGGAGTGAAAGGAGAAGACGGGGTGACTGGGGTGGCTGGGGTGGTTGGCGTGACAAAGCCACAGGAGGAGGCTGGGGTAGTTGGCGTGGCTGGTGGTGTGAATCGCAGCGACAAGGACGCCGATGGGCGGATCTTACGAGACATCAATCGGGACGGCAACGGGGACGGCGATCGAGTGGGAGGAGTTAACCGCGCTCTCCTTGGCGCTGGGCTGAGCGGCAGAGGCACCGATATCACAGCTGGAACAGCAGGAAGCGAGGGAGATGGCGCGGCGGCGGACACATCTTGAAGTGCATATCCCGAGGAGGGAAAGAACGGTCGCCCATCCGTCGAGTGTGGTGCAGAGGTGCAAGGCGAGTAAGGAGAGGCAGGGCCTGGGGTATACGTCTCTGCGTCCCTCTCCTCTTCTCCGGGCCAGCAGGAGGACTCTGGGAGCCTCAGTGGGCGAAGCTTTAGAGGCAGGCTGCGCTGAGGATGGGCAGTGGGATGGGCACTGGCATGGGTGCTGCCTGGGGCATTGGGATAGTCCTGAGATGAGTAACATCCAGCCGTCTGCTGCTGCTGCTGCTGCTGCTGCTGCTGCTGCTGCTGCTGCTGCTGTGACTGAGTGTCGAGTGGTAACATAGCCATATCCTCCTCTACCTTTGCCAAGAAGTCCCCTTGCTCTGGCGCCTCTACACTCAACCCTCGCACTGGCAGAAACTGCATCAGATCTTGCGCCGCTGCACCAGAACCCGAATACTGCCCAGCAGCAGCACCACCGCCACCACTCCCGCCGCCGCTGCTGCTGCCGCCATACTGCTGGAAGCACCAGGGCATGGCGCTGTCGCCTCCAAACGCGAACATCTCTATCGGGGACAGCTGCGGCAGCGCTGTGCTGTGGTAAAACGCGTCTGGCGCGTTTCTCACGGTTGAGATCGGTGGAGGGCGCTGCTCGTCCGTGGCAAGCTCCGCCTCAGCGAGTCGGGGGGAGGTGTGCTCGGGGGAGGCGGACCTGTGACCGCCGTCGCAGCTGACAATAGCGGTTGGCGCAGGCTCTTGCGCGTCATCATAGAATACAACGGGAGAGAGCGGAGGCGAGACGGGCTCAGGTTTCACATCACCCGCAGCACCCGCGCTAGTAGCATTCACAGTAGCGGGGCCAGCGGCAGCATGGGCGTCGGTGGTGGTGGTGGTGGCGGCGGCGGCGGTCGTGGCGCCCCCGAGTCCGAGTCGCACCAGGTTCGCAGCGGCAGACTTGGACGCCGTCGCCAGCATCGGCAGCAGCGCGCCGAGCAGCTCCAACCCGCGCTGCCGCTGCTGCTCCTCCGTCAACGCATCACCGGCGGCTTGATGATCAACTTGATCATCCTTCTCGCGTCGCTGCCGCGGCCCGTCCCGATACTCCGCCGTTGCTTGCTCTCCCGCTGGCTGCGGAGTTCGCGGCGCATCACCCGCGAGAGCTGGGCCGGTGGCGATGGTCTCGGCACCGTTGGCGCCGCAATGTGCGGCCGGCGCCGCCGCGGCGTCGCAAGGGACTTCCGCTAGAAGCGCGCGCAGCTCGTGAAGGTGGTGCATCAGCTGTTGGCGCGCTGCGATCCCGTTCTGACTGTTACTACTTGCAAGGGCAGCAGCGGAACTACCAGGAGAACCCATTAACGAAAGCCGCTGCTGCTGGTTCCCGGTGGTAATGCGACCGTGAATGAGACTTTGAATGATCGCCGTGTGATGCGGAATTGCAATGAGACTCTGAAAGCTGGAGAGCGGAAGAAGGAGAAGGGGGAGGAGAAGAAGGCGGAGGTGAATGTCGTAGTTGCGCCTTTTGTTGTTGAACGACGCCGTTAACGGCGGTTAGAAGGCTATAGTAACGAAGCAGTAACGAAGTTCCAACACACGTAACTTCGAGTTTTAACGGGATCGACCTAATTTTTTCGATACTGAAGCGTTTCAATCCTTTCCAGTGGAAGAACGACACGCGACGTGAGTTGCACAAGAGACTCGTCACAATGATACCAACTGCTACTACTGAGGTTGCGGTAGCAAAGGAAGATCCTCCGTTCTAGCCGTTATTCTCGCTGTCTAAGCGATCGCGGCGGGGATGGCTGCTGTGATAATTAGGAATGCCGTTGGGTCGTGTTTTTTCTTCTCCGGCGGTGGTTGGGTTGTGAATTTATTTCCATTTGTAGGCACTAAGCCTCTCAGTGCTCCCGAGGTTGCCGCGCCTTCGTCGTAACGTGGTATGGTAGGTGAATGGGTGTGCGGCGTCGAGTTGACCTCCGTCAACGCGTCAACTATTGCGAAACGAGAAACGGGAGCTGCTTGTTACCTGCGCACGCCAGTGTACAGTACACGCACTGTACTTCCGTACCTGCCAGATCATTCTCCCAAACCTCGACAGTTCTCCACCGCTTTCTCTCACCACCACCACCGCCTCGCTCCCAAACCAAACGGCTTGGCCAAATCGGATAATGGATGGTCCCCTTCGCCGCATTTGCAAAATGGTACCTTTCGCGTGTCTCGCACGATGTTGAAGGTCTAGTGAGGGGCCTTTAGTGCACTAGACTAGTCACTCAACCGGCTCTGGCTACGACTAAAAAAATATCATGTCCTCAGACGTCAAAGTTTGTGTGGAAGATGGATGGTGCGGGAAATCGGTCTGCGTACGTCACTGTAGTTGAATGTGAATGATGATCAAAGCTGACCAGATTTAGTCAGGGTAAACACTTCCGGAATCGGCGAAATAAAGAACATTGAAATCCAAACCGAAGCCCAAGCCTGGCCTTTGTTCCAAAACCAAACCGCAGTGGCAAACCGCGCGGCTAGGTCAGTGAAACCAGAGACGCATCCTTGTCAGCACAGCTCGCGCACCGACCACCAAGGATTCGGCGAAAGTCGGGGGAAACGCGGTTTCGATCGTGTCCTGTGATGTGACGAAGTGGTGAGCACACACAACAATTTGCGAGAATAAGCGAGAAAGAAGGACACTGTAACAGGTCGTAAGCGTTCGTGGCTCGAAATATTATTGGTCAGACACTGCTGGTAAACGGCTGAGGTTTTGCGGGTGGTCAGATTCCCAACCGCTGACAGGTAGACAAGGCGTTGAAACCGTCAATGGGTGTCTGCAAGTACAGTCCAGCATGCTCTCAATGAATCGCCCCCAGAATTGTGGACCAGAGGGTGATTTCGTGAGCGTCGATTGGAAGATGGACGTGGGAAGGTCACCGCAGAAATTCGGCGGCTCGTCACCGCCAACCAGGTGAAGCAAAACCTCAAATCTGTACAGTTCAACACACTGTAACGGCGAGGTTGGCAAGAGGCTCAACAATGTGCCAGGTGGCGAGCGCAGGTGTGACGACGAGGCCTTGACCTCACTTCGACAGAAGTTTCGCGTGGCCTCGACAGTATCGCAAATGCTTCCCATTGTTTCTGATATGGTCATTCTACACTTGTCATGCCTACAGAAATACGAGAATGTATAATCTGAATTTTGGATCACCAATAGTTCGCTTCGGCTTGTGCTTCAATTGGGTAGCGTCAAGTTCTACATCACCAACATCACTCACAGTTTTTTCTTCGCTATTTCCGTGTTGGGCTGTTCAATTCCACCCGCTTCAGCACCATGGCATCCGGAGGGCGAACAGCCGGCGCAGGAGGAAGGGGAACAGCAGGGCGAGAAGGTGGGAGAGGAGAAAGAGGAGGAGGAAGAGGAGGAGGAAGAGGAGGAAGAGGAGGAAGAGGAGGAGGACTAGAAGGGGGAGGAGGAGGAGGGCGTCGCAAGTCATCGTCGGATCGCGACCCGTTGACCGCCAAAGTGTCTCCCAATTTCGGAGGAGGCGCGCTCCCGCCTCCTCCTTCCGCCAGGGATGTCTCCGCGCTTCCCGCGTCCCTCCGGCGAATGATGGCTCTTCGGACGCGCGCGGAACAAGATTCATCCGCAGGTAGCGAGGGATTGCGCTAGCGCGCTGTCTAAAGCGCGGAACAAGATTCGTTAGCAGGCGCGTAGAGCGATGCTTTGGCATGCGCATGCACAATCGTAGAACAGAAATGGTGGAGTTTAGTAGCGGCACAATCAGTTACAACTCCGTCGCCGCGAATGTGGAGAGGGAGACAGCTAGTTACCACTTTGGACACGTTGCAACCTTGATTGGCTGCGATGCGCTGGAGTTTCAGGGTTTTTAGGGTGTAAGGGTTTCGGGGTTTGAGGTTTATCACTCATGTTAGGGTCCAGGCGTCAGGTTCCAAGTTTCAAATCGTCTTGTTCACACAAGCGCTCTCGCCTCCCTACGCCTCTCACTTCCCCCTTTTTCCTCCCGTCCCCTCCTCCCTCGTCCTCCCCCCCCCCCCCCCCCCCCCCCCCCCCCCCTTCTCTCTCTCCCCCCCCCCGCCCCTTTTTCCATCCCCGTCCCTCGTTCCCCCTCCTCTCCCCTGACCCCTCCTCCCTACCGCCCCTTCCCAATGTTCCCTCCCTTAACCTTGCGACTCCGCTTCCACCTCCCCTCACTCTCACCCACCCGCGCCACAGGGAAACGGAAGCGGGGAGGGGATACAGGAGGCCGCGGAACAGGGGGAACTGGGGGAAGGGGGAAAGGGCGCGGGGGAGCGGCAAACGGTGGAGCTGAGGGGAATGCAGCAAGGAAACGAGCGCGGAGGGCGGAGCAAGGGGGAGCGGAAGGCATGCAACCCCCGCAGCAGAGTAAAGGCCACGCGGGGAAGGGGGAACAGGAAGGGGGAAGTGGCGCGGGGGAACGCGGTGGGGGCAACCAGCGCGCGGGTGCGGCAGGGGGAAGGGGGGGAAAAGCGGGTGTGCGGGGGGGAAAAGGGGGGAGAGGAAGCGAGCGCGGGGGGAGGGGGGGGCAGAATGTGCGCGGAGTGGGGAGGAAAGAGGAGCAGGATTTACTGGCGTTTGGGGAAGAGCTGAAGGCGGCTGCTGCGGCTGCTTCTGGGAGCCTGGGCAAGAGGAAAGAGAAGATGAAGAAGTGAGTGCTAAGGGGTGTGCAAAGAGGTGTGCAAAAGGGAGTGTGTGTGAGAAGGGTCGTGCAAGGAGTTTCCGGTTCAGTGAGTTAGTTAGGGAGTGGGAAACTACAGGCAAGGAAGGAAGTACTCTCATATCTCGTCATCCCCCTGTTCACCTCCGGCGTTGTATTGTAACTTCAGGCAGGCTTATTGTTTCCCCATGGCAGGTTCCTGACAGAGCGGCGTAAGGCCAAGAAGCTGAAGCAGAAGCATGGAGGGCGCGGGGATGCAGAGGGTGGGGGAGGGGGAGGGCAGGGGGAGAGCAGGAGCGCGGATGGCAGGGCGCTGGAGTTCCCTGAGAGGGACGTGGTGGCGTTTGGGGACGTGGTGCAGGAACCACCGAAGAATCTTCCTCAGCCACGGAAGAAGGTTGGTGTGCTTTGATGTTGTGTGAGTGTGTGTGAGGGGGGGGGGAGGTGTGGGGAAGGGGGAATGTGTGGGTGCGTGCATGCGTGCTGGTGTGTGTGTGTGTGTGTTGGGGGGGGCGGGGAGGTGTGGGTGTGTGTATCTGTGTGATGTGTTTTTGTGATGTGCTTCTATGCATAGTGTTGTGTGGTCCGTGGCAATGCTTTTGTTCCTGCAAATTCATCTTCCCCTTCCAACCGTTCCCACCCTGACCACTCACCCAACCATCCACACACCCAACAACCGCCCTCTTCCTGACTTACCCCCCTCAGTTGTCCCTACCACCCTTCTCAAACTCTCAGTCCCTTATACTCGTGTCGTTGCACTTGCCTTCCATCCCTGCTCTGCAGAAAACCCTTCAAGAAACACTCTCCGCTGCTGCTACTGCTATCAATGCTGCTGCTGTCGTGTCATCTGAAGCTGCTGCTGCTGCTCCTGGCCCCATGAATGCTGCGCCTACTGCTGACCACACTACGACAACTCACCCTGACGCATCCACATCTGCTGCTGCTGCGGCCGCTGTTCCAGAAAAGAAAGAGCCTCGGCATTGGCCGGCGAAGATGGGAGAATCCGTGGCGTCCCAGGAGAAGTTGCGACTGGCGGCAGTGCAGCATTACCGCGATTTGCATAAAAATAAGAAAGAAAAAATGCTGTCTAATCTACCTGCGCGGGCGATTCGAGCGGAACTAGAGTGAATCTTGCTTTTGAAATTTGTTCCTGTAAGGCTGTGTGATGGTACTGTAGGTTTAGTTTCTCCTGCCAGGAAGGGGGAGTGTAACAATGCATCCAAATGGGCTCTGAATACACGAACTTCAACGATTCTCAATCTGTAACATCGCAACGTTTTAGATTTTGCCTGCCGCCGGACCACTGGGCCTGATTCTGCCATTCTCTATCGCGCGTTTTCTTTATGGTTCGGTTTTTCTGCTGTCAAATTCCAATGCATCTCCATTCCGCGCGTCATGCGTCAACCATCACTATCCACGAGTATCGAAGATCCTCTAGCTATTAGGTCTTAGTCCGTTGTTGTTCGCTCTGGTATCTAGTCTCTGTGTTCCGCAACCAATGGCCATGATGGCTCAATCAATATCCTCGCATCATTTGCGAAGCCAGATCCTTTCGCTTCTTTCGCCTCGGTCGCCTCGCGAGGTACGGACAGGCAAGGGGTTCGAACCCTCGACCTGCGTTCTCGCTGCCGCTTCGCCGTTGTCGCATTCCGCCTATCGCTTGACCGTCGCATTCGCACCGCGTGAGAACTCGTCGCAGATCAATCGACAAAAAAGCGGTTTGTCGGAACGACGGGAGGCAGGCACATGGATCAACCCGCGGAGAGAGCGGGGAAAACCGCGCTGCTCCGCGCAAGCAGCTGCAGATAGGGGGAAGGAGATCAGGGTGGCGGAGACCGACAATGGGGGAGGGGGGATGCGCGGAGAGGCAATGCGCGAAGAGGGAATGCGCGAAGCCGGGGTGCGGGGGGAGTCAGACGGGGCGGCGCAGGCAGCAGGGGAGGAGCGGAGGGACGACGGGGGGAACGGTCGCGGAGAAAGCGATTGTTCCGATAAGAATGCGGGTGGGAGGGGGAGAAGTGAAGCAGCGGGGGGGAGCGCGGAGGGACGCGCGGGGAGGAAGCGGAAGATGACAGTACTGGTGAGCGCGAGACAATGACAGTGACAAGGCTAGTTAAGATTGTTGGCCCAGCTTGCTACCGATTGGGTTGAACGGGCATGATTGTATGGTTGATTGATAACACACCCATATGCTCCCAGAACGCACCTGTAGCCCTCCCACCCACACTCGACTGAGGAACAGTCCCAGCGCCCCATCAACAAAGATGCGTCTCAGTATAAGGTGCATTGTGGTGGTTCAGGGGAGGTGGTTCTGGGGAGGTGGTTCTGGGAAGGACCCAAAACCGTCTCACACCACTCATTTCGTGTCTCCCTCATGTTTTCCTCTCCCCCTTGACACCTTGCCTTCCCGCCCCCTTCCCTTCCTCCCCTCCCGCATCTTCCCATCCGCTCTCTGCCCCGCCACTCTCCCCCGCTCTTCCCCACCCTCCCCCACTCTCTCCCACTCCCCCTCACTCTCCCCCACTCTCCCCCACTCTCCCCAACTTTCCGCCACTCCCCACCAATCCCCCCCGGTCAGGTGTGCGCAGGCGACGTGATGGGTGACGACCATGCGGCTAGACTGGTGGCGGCACTGCTGGGAAGAGAGAAGGGCTTGCAGGGAGAGGAGGGACGGAAGGGAGCGGAGCAGGGAGAGGAGGAGTGGGAGGTGTATGCAGTGGCAGGGCCTAGGAGCGAAGCAGCGGGTGCCACCCTCTTAGGTATGCTGGTGCTACTGTTGCTAGCTACCCTCGCAAGTATGCTGCTGGTGCTACCTTCTTGCAGTAGCAAGAAATGAGCTGTCTGTCTGTGTGCGCCTCTTGGTCAAGTCTTCCCTATCAGCCCACCCTTTCCGGTCCTGCCCTGCCCTGCCCTGCCCTGGCCTTTCCCCCCTCCCCTCCCTACCCTGCCATGCCCCACACCATCCCAGGCAGCAACCATGGCATGTCGTCCATAGGGCTGTTTGAGGCCCTCCGCTTTGTGCCACGCTCTCTGATTCGCTTGAGCACTGCCTCCCTCCCCTTCCCTTCCCCGTCTCTCCCCTGCCTCACGCCATCCGAGGCAGCAACCACGGAATGTCGTCCATAGGGCTGTTTGAGGCCCTCCTCTTTGTGCCGCGCTCTCTGATTCGCTTGAGCGTTGCCTTCCCCTCCCCTCCCTTCCCTTCCTCGTCTCTCCCCTGCCTTACGCCATCCCAGGCAGCAACCATGGCATGTCGTCCATAGGGCTCTTTGAGGCCCTGCGCTTCGTGCCGCCTGGTAATCGCCTCCCCTCCCCTCCCCTCCCTTCCACTGCCCTCCCATCCGCTACGCCCCCCTGCCCCTCCCCATCCCAGGCAGCAACCACGGCATGTCGTCCATAGGGCTCTTTGAGGCCCTGCGCTTTGTGCCGCGCTCCCTGCTGCTCCTTCAAGCTGCCAAGCGCTTTGTGCAACAGCACAAGCCACACGCAGTGGTGCGTGGGAGGGCGGGTGGTAGGTGGGTGGGTGGGTGGGTGGGTGGGTGAGTGGCTGGCTGTGGGGAAGTTTTGAGTCGACTCCAAGCTCCTTTACACCACCAAGCGCTTCGTGCAGCAGCACAAGCCACACGCGGTGGTGCGTGGGAGGGCGGGTGGTAGGTGGGTGGATGGGTGGGTTGGTCAGTGGGTGGGTGGGTGGATGTGGGAGGGTTTTGAGTCGACTCAAAGCTCCTTCACGCCACCAAGCGCTTTGTGCAGCAACACAAACCACACGTGGTGGTGCGTGGGAGGGTGGGTGGGTGTGGGAGAGGGGAGATGTTGGATAGCGAGAGGAGAATTAGCAAGGGGGGGGAAGGGGAAGGAGAGGAGGGAGGGGCCCATGCCTTGTATTTTTGAGTCGACTCAAAAGCAGCCCGTGCCTTGTAGCAGCCCGTGCCTTGTAGTTTTGAGTCGACTCAAAAGCAGCCCGTGCCGTGTAGCAAGGTGCAAAAAAACGACGATTTTTTCATTTTTTTGTCGTTATTTTCGATATCGTACCGTACCATCGTTTAAAACGGATAAAAACGATAAAATTAATAAAATAATTTTGGGTGCAAAAAAACGATTGTTTTTTTGGGTTATGGCAACGTAGCACACAGGATTGGTGGAAGTCGTGGCTTGAACCAATCACCCACACATATTCAGCCTTCCCGCACGTGCAGAGTGTGCCAGATTCCGACCTGCTGTGATCAGATTGGTGGCAGGGGATTTGTTTTGGGTTTTTTTTTGTGTGTGTTTTTTTTTGGGCCTAACAAAAAAACGACGTTTTTTTCCCAAACAGGACCGAAAAAAGCAATCGTTCTTTTCAATCGTTTTTTTTCGCAACCGTTTTTTTCCACCTTGCCGTGTAGCCTCTCTAACAAGCCGAGCCTTCCAAGGGAAGTTGCACAACGAAGTCCGTTTGCCTACCTTTGGGGTGGCGTGCATGCCATCTCTGTCCATGCCGGGTGATTTAGTTTTGAGGCGGCTCAAAACGTGCCTACCTTTGGCGTGGCGTGGCGTGCATGCCACCTCTGTCCATGCCGGGTGATTTTTCTGTTTGCATTCGCACGCCCACATGTGCACGTGCTTGTGTGCATGCACGTGAGAACATGGGGGCTTGCACGCATGTGTGTGGCATGTGTGCATGTGTGCATGTGTGCATGTGTGCATGTGTGCATCCTTGCATGTGTGCATCCTTGCATGTGTGCATCCTTGCATGTGTGCATCCTTGCATGTGTGCATCCTTGCATGTGTGCATCCTTGCATGTGTGCATCCTTGCATGTGTGCATCCTTGCATGTGTGCATCCTTGCATGTGTGCATCCTTGCATGTGTGCATCCTTGCATGTGTGCATCCTTGCATGTGTGCATCCTTGCATGTGTGCATCCTTGCATGTGTGCATCCTTGCATGTGTGCATCCTTGCATGTGTGCATCCTTGCATGTGTGCATCCTTGCATGTGTGCATCCTTGCATGTGTGCATCCTTGCATGTGTGCATCCTTGCATGTGTGCATCCTTGCATGTGTGCATCCTTGCATGTGTGCATCCTTGCATGTGTGCATCCTTGCATGTGTGCATCCTTGCATGTGTGCATCCTTGCATGTGTGCATCCTTGCATGTGTGCATCCTTGCATGTGTGCGTCCTTGCATGTGTGCGTCCTTGCATGTGTGCGTCCTTGCATGTGTGCATCCTTGCATGTGTGCATCCTTGCATGTGTGCGTCCTTGCATGTGTGCATCCTTGCATGTGTGCGTCCTTGCATGTGTGCGTCCTTGCATGTGTGCGTCCTTGCATGTGTGCATCCTTGCATGTGTGCATCCTTGCATGTGTGCGTCCTTGCATGTGTGCGTCCTTGCATGTGTGCATCCTTGCATGTGTGCGTCCTTGCATGTGTGCATCCTTGCATGTGTGCGTCCTTGCATGTGTGCATCCTTGCATGTGTGCGTCCTTGCATGTGTGCGTCCTTGCATGTGTGCATCCTTGCATGTGTGCGTCCTTGCGTGTGTGCATCCTTGCATGTGTGCGTCCTTGCATGTGTGCATCCTTGCATGTGTGCGTCCTTGCATGTGTGCATCCTTGCATGTGTGCATCCTTGCATGTGTGCGTCCTTGCATGTGTGCATCCTTGCATGTGTGCGTCCTTGCATGTGTGCATCCTTGCATGTGTGCATCCTTGCATGTGTGCATCCTTGCATGTGTGCGTCCTTGCATGTGTGCGTCCTTGCATGTGTGCGTCCTTGCATGTGTGCATCCTGGCATGTGTGCGTCCTTGCATGTGTGCATCCTTGCATGTGTGCGTCCTTGCATGTGTGCATCCTTGCATGTGTGCATCCTTGCATGTGTGCGTCCTTGCATGTGTGCATCCTTGCATGTGTGCATCCATGCATGTGTGCATCCTTGCATGTGTGCATCCTTGCATGTGTGCATCCTTGCATGTGTGCATCCTTGCATGTGTGCATCCTTGCATGTGTGCATCCTTGCATGTGTGCGTCCTTGCATGTGTGCATCCTTGCATGTGTGCATCCTTGCATGTGTGCGTCCTTGCATGTGTGCGTCCTTGCATGTGTGCGTCCTTGCATGTGTGCGTCCTTGCATGTGTGCATCCTTGCATGTGTGCATCCTTGCATGTGTGCGTCCTTGCATGTGTGCATCCTTGCATGTGTGCATCCTTGCATGTGTGCGTCCTTGCATGTGTGCATCCTTGCATGTGTGCGTCCTTGCATGTGTGCGTCCTTGCATGTGTGCGTCCTTGCATGTGTGCATCCTTGCATGTGTGCATCCTTGCATGTGTGCGTCCTTGCATGTGTGCGTCCTTGCATGTGTGCATCCTTGCATGTGTGTGTCCTTGCATGTGTGCATCCTTGCATGTGTGCATCCTTGCATGTGTGCATCCTTGCATGTGTGCATCCTTGCATGTGTGCGTCCTTGCATGTGTGCGTCCTTGCATGTGTGCGTCCTTGCATGTGTGCATCCTTGCATGTGTGCATCCTTGCATGTGTGCGTCCTTGCATGTGTGCGTCCTTGCATGTGTGCATCCTTGCATGTGTGCATCCTTGCATGTGTGCGTCCTTGCATGTGTGCGTCCTTGCATGTGTGCATCCTTGCATGTGTGCGTCCTTGCATGTGTGCATCCTCGCATGTGTGCGTCCTTGCATGTGTGCATCCTTGCATGTGTGCGTCCTTGCATGTGTGCGTCCTTGCATGTGTGCATCCTTGCATGTGTGCGTCCTTGCATGTGTGCATCCTTGCATGTGTGCGTCCTTGCATGTGTGCATTCTTGCATGTGTGCGTCCTTGCATATGTGCATCCTTGCATGTGTGCATCCTTGCATGTGTGCGTCCTTGCATGTGTGCATCCTTGCATGTGTGCGTCCTTGCATGTGTGCATCCTTGCATGTGTGCATCCTTGCATGTGTGCATCCTTGCATGTGTGCGTCCTTGCATGTGTGCGTCCTTGCATGTGTGCGTCCTTGCATGTGTGCATCCTGGCATGTGTGCGTCCTTGCATGTGTGCATCCTTGCATGTGTGCGTCCTTGCATGTGTGCATCCTTGCATGTGTGCATCCTTGCATGTGTGCGTCCTTGCATGTGTGCATCCTTGCATGTGTGCATCCTTGCATGTGTGCATCCTTGCATGTGTGCATCCTTGCATGTGTGCATCCTTGCATGTGTGCATCCTTGCATGTGTGCATCCTTGCATGTGTGCATCCTTGCATGTGTGCGTCCTTGCATGTGTGCATCCTTGCATGTGTGCATCCTTGCATGTGTGCGTCCTTGCATGTGTGCGACCTTGCATGTGTGCGTCCTTGCATGTGTGCGTCCTTGCATGTGTGCATCCTTGCATGTGTGCATCCTTGCATGTGTGCGTCCTTGCATGTGTGCATCCTTGCATGTGTGCATCCTTGCATGTGTGCGTCCTTGCATGTGTGCATCCTTGCATGTGTGCGTCCTTGCATGTGTGCGTCCTTGCATGTGTGCGTCCTTGCATGTGTGCATCCTTGCATGTGTGCGTCCTTGCATGTGTGCGTCCTTGCATGTGTGCATCCTTGCATGTGTGTGTCCTTGCATGTGTGCATCCTTGCATGTGTGCATCCTTGCATGTGTGCATCCTTGCGTGTGCATCCTTGCATGTGTGCATCCTTGCATGTGTGCGTCCTTGCATGTGTGCATCCTTGCATGTGTGCATCCTTGCATGTGTGCATCCTTGCATGTGTGCGTCCTTGCATGTGTGCATCCTTGCATGTGTGCATCCTTGCATGTGTGCATCCTTGCATGTGTGCGTCCTTGCATGTGTGCATCCTTGCATGTGTGCGTCCTTGCATGCACCAGGTGCTAGTGGACTATCCTGGCTTCAACATACCGCTTGCTGACTACATCCTGAAAAACCATCGTGCGTACTAATTGCTCAACAGGATACCCCTTGGGGCATGGGGCATGGGGCATGGGGCGTGGGGCGTGGGTAGGGATGAGCAAGGGGCGAACACGAACATGTTCGTGTTCGCCCCTACACGAACACATCCGTTTGCCGAACCGAACACTGTTCAGTTCAGCGAACACTTTAAGCAAAAACAGGTGTTCGCCGTTCGCCTGTAAAGGCGTGTTCGGGCGAACCTCGAACACGTTCGTGTTCGTCGCGGGGCAAATTGCAGCAGCGGCCCGAACACGAACGTGTTCAGGCGAACCTCGAACACTGTTTGGCGAACACTTTAAGCAAAAAAAACAAACCTGTTCGGTTCGCGTGTTCGCCCTTGTGCTCATGTCTAGGCGTGGGGCGTGGGGTGTGGGTCATGGGGCGTGGGGCGTGGGGCATGCTGCATGGGGCATGGGACATGGGGCATGGGACATGGGGCATGGGACATGGGGCATGGGACATGGGGATGCCGTATGTTCCAGCGCATGTGCTGCTCTATCCATCCCTGCGCCCAACCTCCCTCCCTTACTGTCTTTGTCCTCCCAGTCATCCCCAATCATTCCCCATGTGATCCTCCATGCTATGTGATCCACCCACTTCCCCCCACTTCCCCCCCCTTCCCCCCTCTCCCACCTTCCCCCCCCTTCCCCCCCCTTCCTCCCCCTCCCCCTGCCGCCCCCTCTTCTTCCCTAACACCTGCCTGTTTCCTGTCTCTTGTCACACTCTGTTCAATTCTCCTCTTTTTATTTATTTTCCGCTTCTTCCTGCCTCGTCTCTCTTGCCACATTCTGCCTCCCTCCCACCATCTCCCCATTCCCCCATGCACTCCTCCCATCACCCCTTCCTCCCCTCTCTCCCCTTGCAGCCGCCACGCGAATCATCTACTACATTCCCCCCAACGAGTGGCTCTTCTCCTCATCCTCCTGCATCTTTTCTCTTGCCACATTCCAATTCCATCTCCCCCCTATCTCTCCCACCTCCATCCACGTCCTCCCCTCTCCCCTGTCAGCCGCCACGCGGGTCATCTGCTTCATCCCTCCCAACGAGTGGCTCTTCCCTCTTGCCACATTCTGCCTCCCCCCGTCACCACCCTATCTTTCCCTCCATCCCCTCCCCCACCGTCAACCCAATCCCATTATCCCTCTCTCCCCTTGCAGACGCCACGCGGGTCATCTACTACATCCCACCAAACGAGTGGCTCTTCTCCTCATCCTCCTCCCCTCGCATCGCCTCCGTTGCTGCATGTCATCTCGTCATCGCCACTTACCCTGATGAGGTGAGGCGTGGCTGGCGGGGTGAGAGTGGAAGAAGGGCATCAGCTTCGGTGTGTATCTGTGCCTCCCTTGCTGCCTCTCACCTTGATGCCGCCACTTATTCTGACAAGTGAGGCCGTAGGGTTGTGGGAGTGGGATCTGCCTGTGTTGGTATCTCCTTTCATCATCACCATTCATCACCACCCCTTCATCATCACCCCATTCTCCCATGCCCCGCCTCACAGGCCGAGTTCTTCTCATCAGTGGGAGCCAGAGTGAAGCTATTCGGCCACCCTCTAGTGGACACCGTTGCGCATGCGCCGAGCCGACAGCAGGTGAGCGCATGCACGGATACTTTTTGAGAATTCTCAAAAAACAGCAGGTGAGCGCATGCACGGATACTTTTTGAGAATTCTCAAAAAACAGCAGGTGAGCGCATGCACGGATACTTTTTGAGAATTCTAAAAAAACAGCAGGTGAGCGCATGCACGGATACTTTTTGAGAATTCTCAAAAAACAGCAGGTGAGCGCATGCACGGATACTCGTGTTTGTTCCTCGTTGCTCCTCTTTCCGCCTGTTCAACGCGAGTTCCGAGCTGCCCTGTCGCTGTCGCTGTGTCTGTCTCCTCTTCTCTCACGCTCTCCTTTTCCAATATATCTTCCAAAACGTTTTCTTCTGACCAAACGTGGTTATGGGAACTGGAAAGGATCTGAACTAACTTCCCTGGCTGCTCAAATGCTTTTTTTTTAGTAGAAGCTCAAATATCCACTTAGGGGGTGTTAAATCGCAAACTCCCAAATTTCGGCCACAATCCGTCGGGCCGTATCTGCGAAGGTAACCAGTTTGCGACATTCGTAAGTCAAGTGGCGACCGTCGCAAAATTCGTCAAAAAATAACGAATTTGATGGCCGTTTAAAAAGTCGACACGAAAACGACGCCGAGTCGACTCCAAAACGGCCAAGTAGTCGACACAGTGTGCGACAAACGCCTGCGTCGTCGCACGCTATCGCCCAACGACAGAATTTGTGATCGCGTCAAATGAGAACTATCGCCGTCAAAAGTGCGACCCCGTCGCACATACTAGAGTACTGTAGTAACTGCAAATTTAACAACTTTTCCGAACCAGCCTGCAATTCGGCCACCAATGTTGTTAAATTGCCAAAACTGTAAATTCTGGCTGTTAAAGAGTCGACTCTGATTCGGCCACCTCGTCGTTGTTCGCGAAAAATATGACGACCATTTGGTCGTCGAAAATTCGGCCACACCCTATTTTCGGAATTGTGTGGCGATTTAACACGCCCTTAGGATCTTTCTTTCGATCTCCCTTTGGCCCCCGCTCTAATCTGTCCTCCCTCGTTTTCTTTTTGCTCCTCCCTCCGTTGCTTCCCCTCGCTCCCTCTCCTGCACGAACCCCATCCCATCGCAGGCGCGATCACAACTAGCAATCTCCCCGACTGCCAGGGTAGTGGCGCTGCTACCCGCCTCTCGGCCTCAGTCAGGAGACGTCCTTCATCCTCCCCATCGTGCTGGCAGCTGTTGTCTCCCGATCCCCCGCACTAACTCTGCTTCCCCACCGCAGGCCCGCGCACAACTCGCAATCTCCCCGACTGCCAGGGTGGTGGCGCTGCTACCCGCCTCTCGCCCTCAGGAGACGTCCTTCATCCTCCCCATCGTGCTGTCTGCTGCTCTGCTGCTCAACCAGCAAATGCACGATGCTGGAAGCGAGTGAGCAACAGCAAGCCCCGCCATCGCATTTCCTCTGCAATCCTTTCCATTGTCTGAATCCCCCCCCCCTCCCCCTGTATTCTCCCTCTCTCCGCTCCTGTTTCGCAATCCGTGTTCCGTCTGCCCTTCAACCTTTGGCGAATAAGCTGGACACCTATCACCCACTCCTCTGGAACACCACCACAACTCCTCTCCTCTAGTTTCGCCCACTTCCTCTCTGCCTGTTCATATAATCCTTGCTTCTCTTCTCTGCTCTCTTGATCCCTATACTCTTGGCACCACAGCTTCTTCTCTCTGCACCAACTCCCCATCCCCCTCCTCCCCCTTCTGCTCCCCTCCCACTGCCTCCTCCTCCTCCCTTTCCCCGTCCCCTAATCTCACATCCGTTCTCCAATTTGTTTTGTTCCCCCTTGTTTTGTTTTGTTTTCCTTCCCCCCACCCCCTCCATAGGCCGCCCCTCTTCCTCCTACCTCTGGCAGACGAGTCTTTGCGAAAGCAGGTGCAGGAGCAGCTGAGGGCATTCAACATGCACTCGAGCTGTCGGGTGCTGGAGGTATGAGTCGTTGCTAGTCTTGAGAACTTTCAGATCCCAAAAGCAACATTGATCTACCTGCCACTGAAAGATGAGCTTCTGAGAGCTCCGGTGCAGGAGCAGCTGAGGGCGTTCAACATGCACTCGAGTTGCTGGCATGATTCCGTGCCGTTTTTTAGAACTCTTAAGAGCAACTTTAATCTAGCTACGCCGGGCAGATGAGTCTTTAAAAGCATAAGCAGGAGCAGCTAAGCGCGTTCAGCATGCACACGTGCTGTCGAGTGCTGGAGGTGCCACACATGCTTGTTTCCTACTGATCCTTCTCCATCCAATTCCTCTCTCCTGCCTCTGTGAACCCTTTCTTTTTTTTCACACTCGTCTGTGCTCCATACCCCCTGCCATCAGCCAAACCAGAGCCTACCAGCCATGGCAGCAGCTGATGCTGCTATTACCAAGTCTGGCAGTGTGACATTGCAGCTCGCCCTTCTCAAGGTGAAATGCATTGATTGTATTGACTTGCTTTGTCTTGCGTTGACTTTTGAGGTGCCTCAATAGCATGGCAGCAGCTGATGCTGCTATTACCAAGTCCGGCAGTGTGGCGTTGCAGCTCGCCCTGCTCAAGGTGAAACGCATTGACTTGCTGTGACTTGCGTTGACTCTTGTTGACTTCCATTCACTAGCACTGCAGCGTCCTGATGCACTGCTGCGCTGCTCCCATGCCAGTGAACAGAAGATGCAATGCTCGATGCCTTGGGAGCTGCTACGCGTGGTGCGTTTGCTTGCCTCTACAAACTGGGTGCCCAAGAAAGCATCCAAGCTTGCAGACAAGCAGGCACACGCCATGTCCAATTGTCCACAGTCCTCTCTACCGCTACACCCTGCATCGAGGTGACTTTTGAGTCGACTCAATAGACAAGCAGGCACACGCCGTATCCTATTGTCCACAGTCCTCTCTACCGCTACACCCTGCATCGAGGTGACTTTTGAGTCGACTCAATAGACAAGCAGGCACACGCCGTATCCTATTGTCCACAGTCCTCTCTACCGCTACACCCTGCATCGAGGTGACTTTTGAGTCGACTCAATAGACAAGCAGGCACACGCCGTATCCTATTGTCCACAGTCCTCTCTACCGCTACACCCTGCATCGAGGTGACTTTTGAGTCGACTCAATAGACAAGCAGGCACACGCCGTATCCTATTGTCCACAGTCCTCTCTACCGCTACACCCTGCATCGAGGTGACTTTTGAGTCGACTCAATAGACAAGCAGGCACACGCCGTATCCTATTGTCCAGAGTCCTCTCTACCGCTACACCCTGCATCGAGGTGACTTTTGAGTCAACTCAATAGACAAGCAGGCACACGCCGTATCCTATTGTCCACAGTCCTCTCTACCGCTACACCCTGCATCGAGGTGACTTTTGAGTCAACTCAATAGACAAGCAGGCACACGCCGTATCCTGTGAAGATTGTGAATTGAACAAGTAATTAGATTAGAGGAACAACCTAGCATACATAGTTGGAAGGGAAGGTTGGAAGGGAAGGATGAAAGTGACCATAGGTTGGGTTGACCTCACTTGGGGAAGTGAGGGAACCATAGGTCAAGTGGGTTGGGTTGCCCACACTTTGTAGAAGTGAGGCAACCCTAGGCCCACTTGGCTTGGGGTAACCTCAATTGTGGGAAGTGAGGTACCCACAAGTCAAGAGGGTTGCATTTGGGGGCTCCACCACAATTGGGTGGATTGGCACCCCAAAGTGCAAGACTACACCCAAAGTTGGGTGTAGTCCCAACCCAACTGTACACCACAATTGGTGTACAGTCACATGTGTTGGCATGCTACACAATATATATTTTAACACAACCCCTTAGCATGCTAACACAAGAAGAGAACAACCCCTGAATCAAGGGGCGCCCGGGCGAGCAAGGCCAATGAGGCGGAGGAAGGCAGAGTGCGCGGGGCGAAGGAGGGCCTTAGTGAAGATGTCGGCCAAGTTGGCCTCGGTTGCAATCTTGCGAACGGCAATGAGGCCCTTCTGGACGAGCTCGCGAACGAAGAAGTAGCGTAGTTCGATGTGCTTGGAGCGGGCGTGATAGACGGGGTCCTGAGTGAGATGGATGGTGCTGGCGTTGTCGCACCAGAGAGTGGGGCACGTCTGGGGGGCGCCAAGCTCCGCAAGAAGGAAGCAGAGCCAGCGCGACTCCTGGGCGGCCATGGTGCCAGCGTAGAGCTCGGCTTCGCAGGTGGAGAGAGAGATGGCGGAGGAGCGGGTGGAGCGCCAGCTGATGAGGCCGCTGCCAAGGGTGAAGCCGTAGCCCTGGGAGGAGCGGCGGTCCGGCTGCGTGTCAGCCCATGAGGAGTCACTGAAGCCCGAGAGAAGGGGACGGGAAGGGCCGCCGAGGGTGAGGGCAAGGTCCCTGGTCCCGCGAAGGTAGCGGAGGACCCGCTTGGCAGCTTTCCAGTGCTCCTCAGAGTGACGACCGGTGCCGACAAAGCGAGCGAGCACGCTGATGGGGTAGGCGAGGTCGGGGCGGGTGCACATCATTGCGTACATCAAGGACCCAACGAGCTCGGCATAGGGGTGGGGGGAGGAGGTGGGGGAGGTGGGTGGAGCGAGTTGGTGACCGAAGGGGAGCGGGGTGGAAACAGGCTTGGCTTGCGCCATGTCGAACTTCTCCAAGACCTGGCCGATGTAATGGGACTGGGAGAGGGTGATTGTGCGAGCAGGGCGGTTGCGCGTGATGGTCATGCCGAGGTAGTGAGTGAGGGCGCCAAGGTCTTTGCACTTGAGCCGCTGCTGCAGGGACAGCTTCACCTGCCCCATGTCGGCCTTGGTGTCAGAGAGCAGGATCATGTCGTCGACATATACCAGAATGAAGAAGCGGCGGGGGGAGGAGCGGATGAAGAGGCTGGCGTCGGAGTGGGAAGCAGAGAAGCCGAGGGACCCCAAGGTGGCAGCCAGCTTCGCATGCCACTCACGCGGTGCCTGCTTCAAGCCGTAGACGGGGCGACGCAGCTGCCAGACAGTGTTCTCAGGAAAGGCTGCGTGGAACCCGGGGGGTTGCCGGAGGAAAATGCGCTCATGCAGGTCGCCCTGCAGGAACGCATTGGAGACGTCCATGGAGTCGATTTCCATGTCGTCACGTGCACCAATGTCCATGGCGGCGCGAAGGGTGGGTGGTTTGGCGGTGGGGGCGTAGGTGAACCAGTAGTCCTCAGCCCAAGTCTGCGTGAACCCCTTGGCGCAGTAGCGGGCCTTGTACACTGGTTCCTCGCCCGGCAGCTGCTTCACCCGAAAGACCCATTTGCCGTCAACGAGATTAGCGCCAGCAGGGAGGGGGACATCGACAAAGGAGTCGTTGCGAATGAAAGCCTCACACTCCAGGAAGATCGCTGCTATCCATTTATCCGCATCAGGGCAGGTGATGGCTTCCTGGAAGGTGGAGGGAGTGAAGATGGTGGGGGTAGTAGTGGCGCCAAGGACAGGAAAGCCCAGGAAGTCAAGGTAGAGGGCGGCAAGGAATGGAGTGTGCTCCCGAATGTTAAGAAACTCCTCATGGGAGTCCTCAAGGAGCTGAATGGAGGCAGGAGGAGGAGCCCCAAGGATTTTGTCCACAGAGCGGGTATGGATGTAAGGGAGGAGGAAGGGGGAGGAACGGGAAGTGGCACGACGCCGCTGCTGCTGCTGGTGCTGCGGAAGCTGCTGCCCTTGTTGCTACGGCTGCGGCTGACCGTGCTGGTGCTGCGGCTGCTGAGGCTGCTGAGGCTGCTGCTGCTGCTGCTGCTGCTGCTGCTGCTGCTGCTGCTGCTGCTGCTGCTGCTGCTGCTGCTGTCCCGGCTGCCGCTGCTGCTGCTGCTGCTGGCCCGGCTGCTGCTGCTGCTGCTGGCCCGGCTGCTGCTGCTGCTGCTGCTGCCCCGGCTGCTGTCCCGGCTGCTGCTGCTGCTGCTGTTGCTGCTGCGGCTGCTGCTGCTGCTGCTGCTGCTGATCCGGCTGCTGGAAGGAGGGAGAGGGAGAGGAGGAGGGAGGGGGGGGGAGGGGGTGCGGCCGAGTGAGCGGGGGAAGCGGGTGCGGCAGGGTCGTAGACATCGGCGGAGGAGGAGGGCGGGAGCGGAGCTGCGACGGGTGGGAGGAGAGGGGCTGGAGGGAGAAGGGGCGGGAGGACGGTGTCGGTCCAAGCAAGGGGACGAGTGGGAGGAGGGAGAGGATCAGGGGGAGGAGTGGAGTAATAGGGGACGGATTCGTCGAAGACGACGTCGCCGCTGCGGATGAGGCGATTGGTGGGAGGGTGGAGGAAGAGGTAGCCTGGGGAGTCGCGATTGTGCCCAAGGTAAACGCATTCCAGGGCGCGAGGAGCAAGCTTGCCAGCGGCGCGGGAGCGGTCGGCGGGTGGGATGAGAACGAAGGCTTTGCAGCCCCAAACGCGAAGGCCGGCAGCGTCGGGTTTGGCGTTGGACCAAAGCTCTGTAGGGGAGGAGGAAGGATGCTGAGGGTGGGAGCGGAGATTAAGGAGAAGAGCGGCGTGGAGGAGGGCATAGCTCCAGAGGGAAGGAGGGGTGGAGGCATGAGCAATGAGACAGCGAGCTATCTTGGTGATCTCACGAATGCGGCTCTCAGCAATGCCGTTCTGCTGAGGGGAGTGGGGAAGGGTGGAGGTCTGTTGGATGCTGTAGGTGTTGCAGTATGTGGCAAGGGTGTTATTGATGAACTCACCCCCACCGTCAGAGTGAAGGCGGCCGATGGGGCGTTTGAAGTGATTGCGGCACTGTTCGGCCCAGTTGATGACCACTGCCGGCACCTGGTCTTTCGTGTGAAGGAAGAAGGTGGTGGAGTACCGGCTGTGGTCGTCAACGAGGACGAGCATGTACCGATGCCCCTGGCAGGAGCGGATGGGATAGGGGCCCCAGAGGTCCATGTGCACAAGGTCAATGGGGGCGGCGGCGAAGGTGGGATGACTGTGGTGGGGGGACTGTTTGAGCTTGCCGTGAATGCATGAAGGGCATGGGGGAGAGGGGGAGGAGGGGAGGGGAGGTAAAACAGGAGGAAGGCTGCGGAGGAGGCGAGAGGTGACTGTGGTGCGAAGGGCGGTGAAGTTGGGATGGCCGAGTCTGTGGTGTAAGAGGACAGCAGGGTGGGAGAGGGTAGTGGAGGAGGAGGGAGATGGGGTGATGGAAGGAACGGGAGGGGAGGAGGAGGATGGTGGGGAGGGAGAAGAGGATACTTGAGGGGGAGGGGAAGGGGGAAGTAAAGGAGGAGGAGGTGGACCGGTGGAAGCACCGGAACGAGTGGTGACGTGGCAGAAGGATGGGCGAGGCGTGCGGAGTGTGTAGAGGCGAGTGCGGGGGCAAAGCGGAATGCGGAGAAGGAAGCGACCGGAGGAGGTTTGGTAGAGATCACAGTAATTGGCATAACCGGGGTAAATGGCAGTGATACCAACACCTTGGAGCTCACGGTGGGAGAGGAGGTTGTTGCGGAGAGTGGGGATGTGGAGACCTGTGACCTTACCGGAGGGGAAGGCAGTGCAAGGGAGGGTGGAGAGGTGAGTGCATGGAATGGAAAAGCTGGAATCAGCCCCATGAACCTGAGTGGGAAGTGGTAGTGGGGTGAGAGTGCCAGCGTCTTTCAGTGCGGTTTCAGTGGCTCCACTGTCAAGGACAAAGTCCAGGGTGGGAGAAGAGGGAGGAGGGGGTGGGACGGGGTACTGAAACGAAGTCTCATTGATAGCAGAGGGATACATGGCAGCGACGGACGGTGCAACACTGATATTACCAAGGAAACTACCAGAAGTGTCGAGAACACTGGGGGGGGCAGAGGGGAGGGAACCCCAGGGGGGAGGAGGAGGAAGGGAGGTATGAGCGGCCATGGCCGCTGTGCCGAAGGTGAGTGGCTGCTGCTGCCAGGGTGGGGGAAGGAACTGCTGCTGCTGCTGCGGCGGTGGCTGGAAGAACTGCGGCGGCGGCGGCTGCTGGGGCTGGAGAAACTGCGGCTGCTGCTGCTGCTGGTGGAAGTACAGGTGCTGCTGCTGCTGGTGCTGCTGAAACTGCTGCAGCTGTGAGGGTGGGGAGGGGGTAACCATGCGGAGGTGAGCAGGAAGGAAAGAGGGGAGGGTTTGAATATCCACTAAGGAGGGGCGAGGTGTGACCGAGTTCCAGCGAGGAGGGGTGCCAGTGTTGCCGCGATCAAACCAGGCGTCGTCGAGTGCCTTAAAGCACGTGGTGGGGGGATGGTTGGTCTGGCCGCAAGGGGTACCTGCATGGGGACCATGGCGACGCACATATGTGCATGGGGGGAGAGTGCCAGGGCGTCCGCCTCGAGTCACAGCACCTCCAGCAGGGGCGCTGCCAGCACCACCACCACCGCCACCACGGCCACCACGGCCACCACTACCACCACCGCCACCACCACGGCCTCCACCACCACCACCGCCACCCGCTCCACGGCCTCCGCCGCCGCCGCTGCGACCACCCTGGTTGCGCGGCTGCGTAGCGTTGAGGGAGGTGGAGGAGGAGGACCGAGGGGTGGTAAGGTTGACAACGGGGGTGCGGAGCTTGACCTCCGTGTCAATGATCCACTGGACCACGTCGTCGAGGCCGGCCATGGGGTTGGCCTCAGTGAAGGCATGGAGGCGGGACTCGTAGTTCGGGGTGAGGTTGTAGAGGAGGCGGTGGATTTGCAGGGGCTCGGGGAGGGCAGCTTGGCGTGCCGCAAGGCGATCAGCGACCTCCTGCATGCGCCCCACGTAGTCAACTGCGCCATCACAAGTGGCGAGGGTGATGGAGAAGTACTCCTGGAACAGGGCGCCGACAGAGCTGATGTCGCGACGCTCGAACATGGCCTGGAGCTCGGCCCAGATGAGGGAGGCGCGCATCTCGCGAGCTTGGAAACGGCGCATGAGGGTATCAGGGAGTGCGCCGAGGAGGATGGTGCAGGCGCGGTTGTCAGCAGTGGCCCATGCGATGCTCCGAGGGAGGTAGTCCGCCATGGCCGTATTGTACTCATCAAGGAGCGCCAGGCGATTGGCGCGTTCCGCTACCGCGAAGTCGTGGTTATGTACCGCAACCTCATGCTCCGCCTTGCGGATGAGGTATTCGCGGCGATCGTGGAGAAATGCGGCATCAGCGGCATCTTGGAGCGCTGGGGTAGTGGCGATCTCCAAGGTGGGTTCAGGAGGAGGAGGACCAGGAGGAATGGGGGGTGGAGGGGGTTCGCCGGGGTGATTGGGTGCCGTGGGCTGGAGGGCTTGCGGGCGGCGGAGGAGGACGTCAAGGACACAGTAGGGTCCGACGAATGCATCTTGGAGAACACGGCGGATGCTCCCGACGAAGGAATGCCAGTTGATCGCCGAGCGGTCCGCGGCAAGCTGAAGCTTGTCGACGGAGGAGGCGTCAATGGGAGGGGGGAGAGGGGGAGGAGTGGTAGCCATGAGGGGCGACGGCGGGTGGACCCGCGGCGGCCTCGAGGTGGACGGCGGCGGGTGGACCCGCGGCGGTCAAGTGGGAGGGCGACGGCGGGTGGACCCGCGGCAGCCGAGAGGGAGGGGGGGGGGGGGGGGGGGGGGGGGGGGGGGGGGGGGGGGGGGGGGGTTGCTGCTGCGGGGGAGTGGAGTTCTTCTCACCGGCTGCTTGCTGCTTGCTGCCCGCTGCCTGCCCGCTGCTGCCGCTGCGGGCCCCCCCGCTGCTGCCTGCTGCTAGGCCAGCTGCTATGCCGGCTGCTGCTGCCTGAGAGGGAGGAGGGGGGGGGGGGGGGGGGGGGGGGGGGGGGGAGGGGAGGAGGGGGAGGAAGATGGTGGATGCAGCTGCTGCCGCTGCTGTCGCTGCTCCTGATGCTGCCGCTGCTGCCGCTGTTGCTGCTGTGGCTGCTGAGCTGTCCCGGCTGCTGCTGCGTGGGAGGAGAGGAGGAGGAAAGGGGGAGGGGGAGGGAGAACGCAGGTGTAGCTGTGGGCGAAGCTGTTGCTGCCAATGACGCTGCTGCTGCGGGATGAGGCGGCTGCTACGAGGAACGTGCGGCGGCGGGATGCGCGGGTGGCGACGAGGGAATTGTGGCGGCGGAATGAGCGAGCGGCGACGAGGAGGGCGCGGCGGAGGGATGCGCGGGCGGCGACGGGGAAGGCGCGGCGGTGGGATGCGCGGGCGGCGACGAGGAAGGCGCGGCGGGGGTGCTGCTGCGGGGAGTGGAGTTCTTCTCCGGCTGCTGCTGCTGCTGCCGCTGCTGCCGCTGCTGCCGCTGCTGCCGCTGCTGCCGCTGCTGCCGCTGCTGCTGCTGAGAGGGAGGAGGGGGGGGGGGGGGGAGGGGAGGAGGGGGAGGAAGATGGTGGATGCAGCTGCTGCCGCTGCTGTCGCTGCTCCTGATGCTGCCGCTGCTGCCGCTGTTGCTGCTGTGGCTGCTGAGCTGTCCCGGCTGCTGCTGCGTGGGAGGAGAGGAGGAGGAAAGGGGGAGGGGGAGGGAGAACGCAGGTGTAGCTGTGGGCGAAGCTGTTGCTGCCAATGACGCTGCTGCTGCGGGATGAGGCGGCTGCTACGAGGAACGTGCGGCGGCGGGATGCGCGGGTGGCGACGAGGGAATTGTGGCGGCGGAATGAGCGAGCGGCGACGAGGAGGGCGCGGCGGAGGGATGCGCGGGCGGCGACGGGGAAGGCGCGGCGGTGGGATGCGCGGGCGGCGACGAGGAAGGCGCGGCGGCGGGATGCGCGGGCGGCGACGAGCAGGTCGCGGCGGTAGGATGCGGGGGCGGCGATTGTTAGGTCGCGGCGACGGGATGTGCGGGCGGCGACGAGCAGGTCGCGGCAGGAGGTCGCGCGGGCGGCGACTTTAGGTCGCGGCGGCAAGGGGTGCAGGCGGCGACGAGAAGGTCGCGGCGGCAAGGGGTGCAGGCGGCGACGAGAAGGTCGCGGCGGCGGGATGCGCAGGCGGCGACGCGAAGTCGCGGCGGCGGGTCGTGCAAGCGGCGACGCGAAGTCGCGGCGGCGGGTCGTGCAGGCGGCGACGCGAAGTCGCGGCGGCGGATCGTGCAGGCGGCGACGAGCGGGTCGCGGCGGCGGGATGCGTAGGCGGCGACGGGGGGTCGCGGCGATGGGGAGTGCAGGCGGCGACGCGAAGTCGCGGCGGCGGGACAGGAGGCGACGACGGGGCGTCGCGGCGGCGGGATGCGCAGGCGGCGCCGAGGAAGGCGCGGCAGCGGTGGGGGGAGGCGGCGACGCGACGTCGCGGCAGCGGGAGGGGCAGGCGACGACGGGGCGTCGCGGCGGAGGGATGCGCGGGCGACGCCGAAGTAGGCGCGGCGGCGGGAGGGAGACGGCGACGGGGGGTCGCGGCAGGGGGAGGAGGAGGCGGCGACGAGGCGTCGCGGCGGGATGTGCAGGCGGCGCCAGAGAAGGCGCGGCGGCGCAAAAAAGGGGGAGGGGGGGGGGGGGGGGGGCAGCGACGGTGTGTCGCGGCGACGGGGGGCGGTGATGCACTCGCGGCGGTGGGATCCGCAGGCGAGGAGGGCGCAATCACGGCGGAGGGAGGGGAGGGCGGCGACGACGTAGGTCGTGCCAAGGAGATGCTAGGTTGAGCCACACGTAGGGGGTTTGTGGCTGTGGGGTGGGCCCATGGGGAAGAAAAAACTTTGAGGGAGGGAGAGAAAAGGCTTAGGAACAACCAGCTCTATACCATGTGAAGATTGTGAATTGAACAAGTAATTAGATTAGAGGAACAACCTAGCATACATAGATGGAAGGGAAGGTTGGAAGGGAAGGATGAAAGTGACCATAGGTTGGGTTGACCTCACTTGGGGAAGTGAGGGAACCATAGGTCAAGTGGGTTGGGTTGCCCACACTTTGTAGAAGTGAGACAACCCTAGGCCCACTTGGCTTGGGGTAACCTCAATTGTGGGAAGTGAGGTACCCACAAGTCAAGAGGGTTGCATTTGGGGGCTCCACCACAATTGGGTGGATTGGCACCCCAAAGTGCAAGACTACACCCAAAGTTGGGTGTAGTCCCAACCCAACTGTACACCACAATTGGTGTACAGTCACATGTGTTGGCATGCTACACAATATATATTTTAACATATCCTATTGTCCACAGTCCTCTCTACCGCTACACCCTGCATCGAGGTGACTTTTGAGTCGACTCAATAGACAAGCAGGCACACGCCGTATCCTATTGTCCACAGTCCTCTCTACCGCTACACCCTGCATCGAGGTGACTTTTGAGTCGACTCAATAGACAAGCAGGCACACGCCGTCTCCTATTGTCCACGGTCCGCTCTACCGCTACACCCTGCATCGAGGTGACTTTTGAGTCAACTCAATAGACAAGCAGGCACACGCCGTATCCTATTGTCCACAGTCCTCTCTACCGCTACACCCTGCATCGAGGTGACTTTTGAGTCAACTCAATAGACAAGCAGGCACACGCCGTATCCTATTGTCCACAGTCCTCTCTACCGCTACACCCTGCATCGAGGTGACTTTTGAGTCAACTCAATAGACAAGCAGGCACACGCCGTATCCTATTGTCCACAGTCCTCTCTACCGCTACACCCTGCATCGAGGTGACTTTTGAGTCAACTCAATAGACAAGCAGGCACACGCCGTATCCTATTGTCCACAGTCCTCTCTACCGCTACACCCTGCATCGAGGTGACTTTTGAGTCGACTCAATAGACAAGCAGGCACACGCCGTATCCTATTGTCCACAGTCCTCTCTACCGCTACACCCTGCATCGAGGTGACTTTTGAGTCAACTCAATAGACAAGCAGGCACACGCCGTATCTTATTGTCCACAGTCCTCTCTACCGCTACACCCTGCATCGAGGTGACTTTTGAGTCAACTCAATAGACAAGCAGGCACACGCCGTATCCTATTGTCCACAGTCCTCTCTACCGCTACACCCTGCATCGAGGTGACTTTTGAGTCAACTCAATAGACAAGCAGGCACACGCCGTATCCTATTGTCCACAGTCCTCTCTACCGCTACACCCTGCATCGAGGTGACTTTTGAGTCAACTCAATAGACAAGCAGGCACACGCCGTATCCTATTGTCCACAGTCCTCTCTACCGCTACACCCTGCATCGAGGTGACTTTTGAGTCAACTCAATAGACAAGCAGGCACACGCCGTATCCTATTGTCCACAGTCCTCTCTACCGCTACACCCTGCATCGAGGTGACTTTTGAGTCAACTCAATAGACAAGCAGGCACACGCCGTATCCTATTGTCCACAGTCCTCTCTACCGCTACACCCTGCATCGAGGTGACTTTTGAGTCAACTCAATAGACAAGCAGGCACACGCCGTATCCTATTGTCCACAGTCCTCTCTACCGCTACACCCTGCATCGAGGTGACTTTTGAGTCGACTCAATAGACAAGCAGGCACACGCCGTATCCTATTGTCCACAGTCCTCTCTACCGCTACACCCTGCATCGAGGTGACTTTTGAGTCAACTCAATAGACAAGCAGGCACACGCCGTATCCTATTGTCCACAGTCCTCTCTACCGCTACACCCTGCATCGAGGTGACTTTTGAGTCAACTCAATAGACAAGCAGGCACACGCCGTATCCTATTGTCCACAGTCCTCTCTACCGCTACACCCTGCATCGAGGTGACTTTTGAGTCAACTCAATAGACAAGCAGGCACACGCCGTATCCTATTGTCCACAGTCCTCTCTACCGCTACACCCTGCATCGAGGTGACTTTTGAGTCAACTCAATAGACAAGCAGGCACACGCCGTATCCTATTGTCCACAGTCCTCTCTACCGCTACACCCTGCATCGAGGTGACTTTTGAGTCGACTCAATAGACAAGCAGGCACACGCCGTATCCTATTGTCCACAGTCCTCTCTACCGCTACACCCTGCATCGAGGTGACTTTTGAGTCGACTCAATAGACAAGCAGGCACACGCCGTATCCTATTGTCCACAGTCCTCTCTACCGCTACACCCTGCATCGAGGTGACTTTTGAGTCAACTCAATAGACAAGCAGGCACACGCCGTATCCTATTGTCCACAGTCCTCTCTACCGCTACACCCTGCATCGAGGTGACTTTTGAGTCAACTCAATAGACAAGCAGGCACACGCCGTATCCTATTGTCCACAGTCCTCTCTACCGCTACACCCTGCATCGAGGTGACTTTTGAGTCAACTCAATAGACAAGCAGGCACACGCCGTATCCTATTGTCCACAGTCCTCTCTACCGCTACACCCTGCATCGAGGTGACTTTTGAGTCAACTCAATAGACAAGCAGGCACACGCCGTATCCTATTGTCCACAGTCCTCTCTACCGCTACACCCTGCATCGAGGTGACTTTTGAGTCAACTCAATAGACAAGCAGGCACACGCCGTATCCTATTGTCCACAGTCCTCTCTACCGCTACACCCTGCATCGAGGTGACTTTTGAGTCAACTCAATAGACAAGCAGGCACACGCCGTATCCTATTGTCCACAGTCCTCTCTACCGCTACACCCTGCATCGAGGTGACTTTTGAGTCAACTCAATAGACAAGCAGGCACACGCCGTATCCTATTGTCCACAGTCCTCTCTACCGCTACACCCTGCATCGAGGTGACTTTTGAGTCGACTCAATAGACAAGCAGGCACACGCCGTATCCTATTGTCCACAGTCCTCTCTACCGCTACACCCTGCATCGAGGTGACTTTTGAGTCAACTCAATAGACAAGCAGGCACACGCCGTATCCTATTGTCCACAGTCCTCTCTACCGCTACACCCTGCATCGAGGTGACTTTTGAGTCAACTCAATAGACAAGCAGGCACACGCCGTATCCTATTGTCCACAGTCCTCTCTACCGCTACACCCTGCATCGAGGTGACTTTTGACTCAACTCAATAGACAAGCAGGCACACGCCGTATCCTATTGTCCACAGTCCTCTCTACCGCTACACCCTGCATCGAGGTGACTTTTGAGTCAACTCAATAGACAAGCAGGCACACGCCGTATCCTATTGTCCACAGTCCTCTCTACCGCTACACCCTGCATCGAGGTGACTTTTGAGTCAACTCAATAGACAAGCAGGCACACGCCGTATCCTATTGTCCACAGTCCTCTCTACCGCTACACCCTGCATCGAGGTGACTTTTGAGTCAACTCAATAGACAAGCAGGCACACGCCGTATCCTATTGTCCACAGTCCTCTCTACCGCTACACCCTGCATCGAGGTGACTTTTGAGTCAACTCAATAGACAAGCAGGCACACGCCGTATCCTATTGTCCACAGTCCTCTCTACCGCTACACCCTGCATCGAGGTGACTTTTGAGTCAACTCAATAGACAAGCAGGCACACGCCGTATCCTATTGTCCACAGTCCTCTCTACCGCTACACCCTGCATCGAGGTGACTTTTGAGTCAACTCAATAGACAAGCAGGCACACGCCGTATCCTATTGTCCACAGTCCTCTCTACCGCTACACCCTGCATCGAGGTGACTTTTGAGTCGACTCAATAGACAAGCAGGCACACGCCGTATCCTATTGTCCACAGTCCTCTCTACCGCTACACCCTGCATCGAGGTGACTTTTGAGTCAACTCAATAGACAAGCAGGCACACGCCGTATCCTATTGTCCACAGTCCTCTCTACCGCTACACCCTGCATCGAGGTGACTTTTGAGTCGACTCAATAGACAAGCAGGCACACGCCGTATCCTATTGTCCACAGTCCTCTCTACCGCTACACCCTGCATCGAGGTGACTTTTGAGTCAACTCAATAGACAAGCAGGCACACGCCGTATCCTATTGTCCACAGTCCTCTCTACCGCTACACCCTGCATCGAGGTGACTTTTGAGTCAACTCAATAGACAAGCAGGCACACGCCGTATCCTATTGTCCACAGTCCTCTCTACCGCTACACCCTGCATCGAGGTGACTTTTGAGTCGACTCAATAGACAAGCAGGCACACGCCGTATCCTATTGTCCACAGTCCTCTCTACCGCTACACCCTGCATCGAGGTGACTTTTGAGTCAACTCAATAGACAAGCAGGCACACGCCGTATCCTATTGTCCACAGTCCTCTCTACCACTACACCCTGCATCGAGGTGACTTTTGAGTCAACTCAATAGACAAGCAGGCACACGCCTCATCCCTCTCATCCCTCTCATCCCTCTCATCCCTCTCATCCCTCTCATCCCTCTCATCCCTCTCATCCCTCTCATCCCTCTCATCCCTCTCATCCCTCTCATCCCTCTCATCCCTCTCATCCCTCTCATCCCTCTCATCCCTCTCATCCCTCTCATCCCTCTCATCCCTCTCATCCCTCGCATCCCCCTCATTCCATGCATGCATGCACATGGTGTGCCCATCAGGTGGCTCAAGTGGTCCCCGTGGCCCCTCTCATCCCTCTCATCCCTCTCTCCCGTGCATGCATGTGTGCGCTGCTGTGCCCATCAGGTGCCTCAAGTGGTTCTCTATCGCCTCTCCCCTGCCACGGCTCTCCTCGCTCGGCTGCTCCTTAGCTTCCGTCACCCCTTTTACTCCCTTGTCAACCTCGTGCTACTGGAACCGGTACTCCTCCTCCCTCCCCCTTTTGTTCCTATATTCCTAGGTCACTTTTGAGTCGACTCAAAAGCCACCTTGATTCCGTCACCCCGTTTACTCCCTTGTCAACCTCGTGCTGCTGGAACCTGTATGCCTTCTCCCTCCCCCCCTTTCTGTTCCTTCCCACTTTGTTCCTTTCCTCTCTCTGCCTTTCCCCTCCCCCTCTGTTTTGGCTAGCTTGTTCTTCCAGAGAGTGATTTCCACTAAAATCGACTTTTTTTTTTTTTTTTTTTTTTTTTTTTTATGGGGAAGGGGGGGGGGGGGGGGGGGGGGGGGGGGGGGGGGGGGGGGGGGGGGGGGGGGGCGGGGAGGGAATTTTCTTTCTCTTTACTCGGCTTTCCATTCTCCTCCCCTTCCCCTTCTGGTCCGTGGCTCAAACTTTCTTTGGCTTGCAGCTTGTTCCGGAATTTATCCAAGACGATGCCACTCCTGAAGCTATAGCTGGTGCAACAATGGAGCTGCTTGTGAGTGAATCCGCTCACTCACTGCAGCTTGCAGGCTATGAGAAGCTTCCTTCCCTCCTTGGAAAGCCCGGGGTTTCGCTGCGAGTGGCTCAATGCATCAAAGAACAAGCAAGGCTAGGCAACAGGTGAAACAGATTTGCATGGTACAATGCCTGCTTGTAAAATTTTCCGAGTTTCCGTACAGTGTTGTAGTTAGTGCAGTGGAATTCTAAGGTGTTTTTTCATAAGCTAAGCATCATCGTCGTCTGATTTGAAAATCAGCTTCTTGGGCAATGCGTGACTTGCACAACCGGGTAAATGAGCCAAAATAAGGTACAAAATTCAGCCGAGAGGAGGTTTCAGCAAGAGAGTGAAACCCAATCATGCTTGTATCCCAGGCAGGCAAACCAGCCCCAGGTTGCTTCCCAGCTCTGATATTTTAGTGTTGCCCCCAACTTTTTCGTTAACTATTTCAATTATGCTTACATTTGTTGTGTGTACATGCTCTTTCAAACAAGTCTTCTCAGAACGGGGACGTACCAATTTAGCATCCATCAATCGCACCACGTGCCGCGTCAGCCAATCTATGTTGAGAAAATCTGCACGTGGGACGATTCACAGGTGCACGTGGACCATGGTCGTCAGCATTTCTGCAGATACAGTTCTCCACCACTCACAGGACATCCTCGGTTACAGTTCCTAGGCGAAATTTCATTCGTTGCTGATCCGCCGCTCGTTAATGTCAAGCGTATACAAGCAATCACTGGATGACACTCGGGATTCCCCAATTCATAAAGTTGGCGAACTGCGTACTTCTGCTGTGGTCCCCACAATATGTCTGACGTGGCAAGGAGCACCAAGCCCCAGATTCCAGCGTCAGCGCGCCCAAGATCCAGTTGGCTACGCGCCTACCCACTTGTTCCTTGAAGGGAAAGGATCAAATTGGGGCCGAAGTGCCAGAGGAATGAGCAAAGTAGGGCCAGAAAATCTCGACCGTAGGATTTCAACCCCGAGCTGCTCAAGAGGCTAGGCGAACAAGCCGAACCGTGAATGAAAGAGAAATACTACCAGCACCAAACTTCGTGTCCGACTTATTTTAAAAAGGGTTACGACCGCCGTCTACTACTACGCGCGCATCGCGTTCTTCTGGAAGTAAATATTGCTGTGTTAATTTGTGAGTCCAAAAAAATATATTTTATTATGGGTGATACATATCACTACCTGATCGGAAACTCGCAGAACAAAAAATATTACCCATTTGGAAACGGATGCGACTAGGGAGGCATCAACCCTAAACACAACGAAGGTTCCCGTTTTTAGGGTTGATCCATCCCGAAAATGCATCCAGGTTCCCCAGGGGTTTTTGTTTTTTTGGCTGCCCTAAGAGTTTCTGGCTTGCTAAACGACGCTATTGGGTGGAAGTTGATGAATCAGTAACCATTTCCATGAATAATGACGCGCGAGCGAAAATGCGAATGTGTGACGGACATACGTTCAATAAATGATAACCCTCTGCAAATACTTTTTTGCGCGGTGGTTTTGTTAGTTCCGGGCCTCACGGCCCCTTTTCGCTCACCTCTCGGGCACTGTTCGGCCCCTGTATGCTCTTTTCCCTTCCTTGAAAGCACCGTAGAACTGACACGAACTGGCGTGTGACATGAATGACGTGACATTCTCCGATGGGCTGAAGGTGCACAGGACAAGCAAATGCTTGTTTGACATGTTGGCTGGTTGGGCTGGGTTGGGTTGGGTTGGTTTGGGAGGCTTATGTGATGTCATGTGCGAGCAGAACGAAAGTCCCTGAAGTGTCCTCAGGACGCGGTAAAAGTGCAAATATCGCAGGATCGTCTGCACATATAGATCCTCGCAATCGATTGGGCAGATCGATTTGCGAAACACGGCGATCGCGACGTTGTAACGATCGCTACTGAGATTTGACAGATCTCCCGCGATCAGTGATCAGTCGCATTCACACTCTGTACAAAAAATTGGGCCAAAAAGTGTACAGTAGCATGGTTACAGCGTAGTAAATAGGGTAACCAATCCGCACATCGATCGTGACTGACGATCGATCGTCTACTTTTACCGCGTCCTCATTTCTCCTCTCCTCTCCACAGCACCAACCAGCACCAGTTCGAACACATCAGGACGGGGACAACGGCCAGCAAACCATCTCAGACAGAAGGTCTGAAGGAGCAAGACCAACTCTTCTGGTCAACGTCGTTGCGACGACGCCAACTGACAACGCCTTGGTATCTTGGCTGATCAGTAAAAGCACTCCAGCATTGTGGGTTTCCGTTCGTAGCCGCCATCCGCTTCGCCTTGCAAGTTTGTTGCACCAAGGATTTAGCATTGAGGCGTTTCCTAACGGGACGGGGCTTCGTATTTAATCCCCAGTAGTTTGGACTCAGCCATGGTGACATCAGCGTCTTGAAGCTTCGAAAGACTGACACTTCAATGCTCTGAGATATTATTGTGGTAAGACGTTTCGTTAGAGAACTTGCCGATATCAGCGTTAGCGCCATTGTCTCTCATTACGATAAATGACCCGTGTGCTGTGTGTAAAAGGGGTGTGCATTTCGCCGTCATCCTCCAACGCCTCTGACACCAACGCTTTTACGGTCTCTAATCTGGCAGGTTGCATTTCGCGCTGGCCCTGAGCCAGAGCCACTCGGAAGTGAGTGACGTGGCGTCCGCACGACGAGTCCCAGAAAGCTACTGAGCTACATTCGGTCCTAGAAAGCTACATCTGACACGAGTCAGGACGGGTCTACATCTTTCAAACCGCTAAACCTGTCATTTTTGAAAAAGTTTTTCACCTTAGTATATCAAATCAGGTCAGATCAGCCAGACGCGTTTTCCAATGGCGTCAGGGCAGCACGGGTTCTATTTCGACGGTGACTTCGATCACATAACGGAAGATCAAGGGGAGCGGGAAAGGCCCGCGCCAGGCCAGCGTCACCCGCACCCCGCCCCGCAGCATTCCGCGCACCCAGCCAACCCGCAGCAGCGGCAGCAGCAGCAGCACCAGCAAGATCCGCGCATGCACCACTCCGCGCATCACGCGCACGCGCACAGGCCCCGCGCTGCGGCAGCGGGTAGCCATCCCCGGGCTCCGCACAGCGGGAGCTACGGCATCGGGGGGTCGCGCGGAGCGGGCGCGAGCGGAAGCACGGGGGCGAGGGCGGTAGGGCGGAGCGGGAGCATGGGGAGAGGGGGAAGGGCGGCGCAGAGTGGTCGGTATGATGACGATGAGTTGGACGAGGAGGAAGGGGTGGGGTCTGTGCAGGACCGGCCGTCGCTGCAGCAACGAGCGCACTGGCCGCAAAGCTACCGGTGAGTGGGAAAGAGGAGATCGAGGGAGAGAGGGGGGGATAGGGAGACAGAGGGAATGAAGGAGAGAGGTCTCGAAAGCGACGATGATAGGCGGCTGCGGCATTGTGCGTTTTTCCCTCTTTGACAGGCCAATGCTCGGTGTACATATGTCACATAGGTGAGAGGCGGTGGGTTTTTTGGTAGATAGCATACCATCGCTTCAGAGGGCCAAGTTTTCCTTGTTCTCCTGTTTCCTTCTGCTTGCTTATCCTCTGATCGTGCAAACAAACCACCCATACATATTCAACACCCTTCAGTCGCGTTCTCGTCACCTTCCTCTCCCAATAAACCCTCAACGCACACAATATATATACCTCTTGTTTTTTATATCTTCCCCTCCTCTCCCCTCCCCTTCCCCCCGATCATCATCACTCCTTTGCCCCACCCTCGCTTCCTTCGCCCCTTTTCCCCAACCCCGACCAAACCTCACCTCCCCCCTGCCGTCCCGTCTGTCCCCCCGTTACAGTCAATCTATGGACGTGTACAGTCACATGGCATCCCCCAGCATTCCGAAGCTCTTCAGCCCTCTGTCGCACCGACTGAGCGGGGCGCTCACCTCCCCACACCCCTCCCTCTCCTACCGCGGCAAGTCCCCCATCCTCTCCGCATCAAGCTACACCCAGCCGCAGCTGCAGCAGGGACTGCTGCCCCCGCACCAGGAGCAGCAGCAGCAGCAGCACTACCAGCAGCAGCAGCAGCACCACCACCACCACCAGCAGCAGCAGAGGAAGATCTCACCAGACGGTCAGCTCTTGATAGGCGCCGATGGGCGTGTATCCGAGGCTGCGGCGCCTGCTATCCCGGAGCTAGGCCGGCGCGGCTCTGGAAAAGCAGCAGCGGAAGACGAGGAGGATGAGGACGATGACGAGTATTATGACGGGGAGGAGGACGGGGAGGAGGAGGAGGAGGAAGAAGACGAAGAGACGTACTACGAGCTGCAGGGCAAGGGGAGTGGGAGTAGTTTCATCCAGGCGATGTTCAACGGGGTGAATATCCTTGCAGGAGTGGGTGTGCTCTCCACGCCCTACGCGCTCATGCAGGGGGGATGGGCGGGGCTGCTGCTTCTGGTGCTGCTGGCGGCGATCTGCTGTTACACGGGCCTGGTGCTCCGGTTCTGCCTGGATAGTGAGCCGGGACTGGAGACATATCCGGACATTGGCGAGGCTGCTTTTGGGCAGATGGGACGCCTGCTGATATCGGTGAGAGTCACGGTGGAAAGAGTGAGAAGGGCGGAGGGGAGGGGAAAACGGGGGAGAGAGGGAGGGATGGAGATAAGGCGTGCTCATGGTAGATTCGAGCAGCTGTCATGTCGCAGATTTGTTCAGAAACTGTAATTTCTTTTTGGGATGAATCTGGCTTCATAGTCCTCATGTCTGGCCCAAGTTTTTTATCCCTTCCCGTGTGTGTTCTCGCTTCTCTCCTGACCTTGCCTGTCTCTCCCTCCTTGTCTTTCCGCGTCCGTCCTTTCATGTGCTGTGCCCCAATACCATTCCAGATCGTGCTCTACGTGGAGTTATATGTAAGTTGCTAGTGTGTGTAACAACCATCCATTTTCCCTCTCTTGATCGCATGTTTCTGTTCTGTCTGATTTCTGAGGAATGAATGAAAAGTATGCACACCACCGCCCATCTCTTCTACGAGTTTGTCTGTCGCCCTCTGCCTCCCTGGCAAACTAAGGCACATCACATAAGTACAAAGCCAAAGGCAAATGAGCCACATGCACACAAAGCCACCAGTACCCTAAACCCTCACCGCCCCTAAGATTCCGTTTTTTCTCCCCCATACAACCTTCCTGCTCCGCCCGTCTCCCCCTTTCTCTTCCACTATCCCCGGTCTCCCATGATCCTGCATCCTCCACCCAACCCCCCCCCCCGTGTTCACCAGGCATGCTGCGTGGAGTTTCCGATCCTGGAGGGCGACAACCTAGGCGCCATGTTTCTGCAGCTGAACGCCCCATTGCCTCCCCTGTTTCCTCCAAACCCTCCTCTGTTACCCCCCTTTCTCCCCTCTGCACAGGCATGCTGCGTGGAGTTTCTGATTCTGGAGGGCGACAATCTAGGCGCCATGTTTCCGCAGCTGGGCCTGTCCGTGCTGGGCGTGCACCTGACGTCGCGCCATCTGTTTGTGCTCGTGTCTGCGCTCTGCATCCTGCCCACCATGTACCTGCGCGACCTCAGCCTCCTCTCCTACGTCTCTGGTGAGCTTGTTACGGCCACGGTATCACAGCTCAGCTTACAGGCGCTCTCTGCATGGCTATCTCATACTGCCCAGTGCCCACCATGTACCTGCGCGACCTCAGCCTCCTCTCCTACGTCTCTGGTGAGCTTGTTACGGCCACGGTATCACAGCTCAGCTTACACAGGCGCTCTCTGCATGGCTATCTCATACTGCCCACTGCCCACCATGTACCTGCGCGACCGACCTCAGCCTCCTCTCCTACGCCTCGGTGAGAATGTTGTGGCCACCCTGTCGAGATAAGATAATCAAACTCTGTCGAGATAAGATAATCAAACTCTGTCGAGATAAGATAATCAAACTCTGTCGAGATAAGATGATCAAACTCTGTCGAGATAAGATAATTAAACTCTGCCGAGATAAGATAATCAAACTCTGTCGAGATAAGATAATTAAACTCTGTCGAGATAAGATAATCAAACTCTGTCAAGATAAGATAATTAAACTCTGTCAAGATAAGAAAATTAAACCCTGTTGTAAACCCACTAATCCCTCTCCCCATCTCCCTCCCACCCCAACCGCACACACCAATGCTATCTCCCCCTTCCCCTCTCTCCCTCCCCTTCCTCCTCTACCCACCGTGTCTGCGCATTCCCCTTCCCCTCACTTTGCCTCCCTTGTCTTTCAACCCCCTCTGCGTATGCTGTGCAAACCTGTGCTGCTGCTGCTGCTGCTGCTGCTGCTGCTGCTGCTGCTGCTGCACTCAGCGGGGGGAGTGGTAGCGTCGGTGGTGGTGGTATCCTCAGTGGCGTGGGTGGGAGTGGCAGATGTGGGATTCCACCAGTCGGGTCCGCTGCTCAGCATATGGGGCATGCCTGTCACCATCGGCCTCTTTGGCTTCTGCTGCTCTTTCTGAGGGACCTTAAAAAAACACTCCTTCTGAACGCCTCTCCTCCAACTCTCCCTCCCTTCTCTTTCGATCTGCTCTCTTTCCCTCTCTCCCTCTGTCTCTCCCTGTGCACACCTGCTGCTGCGGCCAGCGGGGGGAGTGGTAGCGTCGGTGGTGGTGGTATCCTCAGTGGCGTGGGTGGGAGTGGCAGATGTGGGATTCCACCAGTCGGGTCCGCTGCTCAGCATATGGGGCATGCCCGTCACCATCGGCCTCTTTGGCTTCTGCTACTCTTCTTTAGGCGCCTAAAGAACACGCTCCTCCCCACACACCCCCTTTTCAATTCCCCCCTTCCTTGCCTCTCGATCCGCTCTCTTTCCCTCCCTCCCTGTGCACACCTGCTGCTGGCGTGGTGCTCCCGTGTCGCAGCGGGGGGAGTGGTGGCGTCGGTGGTGGTGGTATCATCAGTGGCGTGGGTGGGAGTGGCAGATGTGGGATTCCACCAGTCGGGTCCGCTGCTCAGCATATGGGGCATGCCCGTCACCATCGGCCTCTTTGGCTTCTGCTACTCGGGCCATGCAGTCTTCCCCAACATCTACATGTCCATGCGCAACCGCAATGAATTCAACAAAGTGCTCTACTGCAGGTGGGTAGGTAGGCTACTGCAGGTCGGTTCTCTGCTTTTGAGGCGCCTAAAGAAATCTCTCAACATGAAAGCTGCGTGTGAGGAGTCTATTTTTTAGGCACCTAAAAAAGGGCCATGCTGTGTTCCCCAACATCTACATGTCCATGCGCAACTGCAATGACTTCAACAAAGTGCTCTACTGGAGGTGGGTACTCTACTGCAGGTGGGTAGGCTACCGCAGGTCTGCTGCGGATAGCCTGTTGCAGATAGGACGCCCGCTAGCCTTGATTCCTTGACACGGGCATGCCCATGTCCTTTTTTTTTGTTTCTTTGAGTTTGAGTTTGTTTTTTGGTGAGCAAAAGCGTTAAGACAAGGAGGACTGCACTTGCTGTTTGGTTACGAAATGAGAAGGAAGTCTTCGTTTTGGGGTAATCAAACGCCTAGTAGGATTGCTTGGCAGGTTTTTTTCCAAACCTTCGTTTTGGGGTTACAACATGTTATTTTCCAATAAAATGTACGATTGCTGTACTTTTACTTTTACCCCCTTCCCACTCCCTCTCTCTCAAACCCCCATCAGCTTCATCCTGTGCACGCTCATCTATGGCGGCATGGCAGTCATGGGGTTCACCATGTTCGGAGCTGCCGTGATTCATGCCCGTTTGCCTCCCTTCCTCCCTTCCTCACAACCTCTCTCTCCCCCCTTTCTTGCAGCTTCATCCTGTGCACGCTCATCTATGGCGGCATGGCAGTCATGGGGTTCACCATGTTTGGGAGTGCCGTGATTCATGCCCGTATGCCTCCCTCCCTCCCTCCCACCCTCCCTTCCTCACACCCCCTCACCCCCCATCGCAGCTTCATCCTGTGCACGCTCATCTATGGCGGCATGGCAGTCATGGGGTTCACCATGTTTGGGAGTGCGCTGGAGAATCAGATCACGCTGAATCTGCCCCGCCAATTCATCGCCTCCAAGATCGCCATCTGGACCACTGTGAGTGAGCCTGAGACGATTTTTGAGGCGCCTAAAAATTTTGGACCACTGTGAGCTCACTCACCTGAGGGGGTCTGTGTGTGTGATGTGATGTGACTGTAAGGGGGGTGATTTCCTTTTGGGAACGTGACTGATGTGTGACTGTCAGGATATGTGACTGTAACGGGATGTGAATACAAGGGAATGTGGCGGTAAGGGAAGGGATGTGACTGTAAGGGGGATATTTGTGAGCTAACGAGGAGGACCACAGTGGATTGACAGGGTGAGGTCCTGTCTGTGATTGTTCCTGTAAAACCGTTTATTATCAACCATGGTTCTGCATCTGCTTGCACCTTCTTTCTGCCCCAACCCACCCACTCACCCACCAAGGCTATTTCCAACAATGTCCTTCATTCATTCCCTCTCCCCCTTCCGTCCTCTTTTTCGCTCTTTCCCCTGCTCCCCCTCCTCCTGCTGTCCTCGCTCCTCTCTTGTGACTCCATGGCAGGTCGTCAACCCCTTCACCAAATATCCTCTCATGCGACCCATTTACTCACCCCTCTCCCTGCTGTTTCACTCCACTCCACTCCACTCCACTCCACTCCACTCCACCTGTCCTCTCTCACTCGCTCGATCCCCCTTGCGTTTTTCATGCCTCTATCGTCTTTCTTCCCGCCCTGCATTCGCGCCAATGCCATTGCAATCGCCCGTTTTTTCACTCAGCCCTACATAATGCATTCCGCTGCTCTCTGCTTCTAGTCTCTGTTTTTCTTAACCCCTCCCTGCTCTCCTCCTACTCTCCCTCCTGACCCCTTCCCCCTGACCCCTCTCCCCTCCCTCTGCCCCTCTTTCTTCCTTCCCCTCCTGCCTCTCCCTCTCCCTCCACCTCTACCCCCATCCTTCTCCGTCTCTCCCACCCTTCCCCCCTCTTCTTCCATACGTAACCACCTTCAATGTCTTATTACCATCGTCGCCTCTGCCCCCCAAGCACATACGCGCTCTCCATGACGCCAGTGGCGCTGTGTCTCGAGGAGCTACTCCCGCTGGACCCGTACTCCCCGGGCTACCGCCGGGCCTCCCTCGCCATCCGCACTGCACTTGTTGTCTCCACCGTCGTTGTCGCCCTGCTCGTGCCCTTCTTTGGTGAGATGCTTGCTTGTGCCTCTCTTTGTGTTGAGGTGGCCTTTGAGTCGGTTCCATCGTCGTCGGGCCTCCCTCGCCATCCGCACTGCGCTTGTTGTCTCCACCGTCGTTGTTGCCCTCCTCGTGCCCTTCCTTGGTGAGACTGCTGCTGCTCTTCCTCTTTGTTATGGTGGACTTTGAATCGGCTCAGAAGTAGTCGGGCCTCCCTCGCCATCCGCACTGCACTCGTCGTCTCCCTGCTCCCTCGTGCCCTTCTTTGGTGGTATTCTTGCGGGAGGTGGTTTTCTTTTGTGAGACAGCTGGCCTGGCCTGACCTGACCTGCACTTGCTGTCTCTGTCTCTTTTAAATCGCACTTCTCTTCCATCCTATATGCTCCTCCTTGGCTGCAACACTGCCACTGCATGTTTGGCGCCTCAAGCCTTATCGTGGGACTGGATTCTCTGGATTGTGGGTAGGGCCGGCCAGAGGAGCCAAGGGGGGTGAGAGGAACCGAAGGGGCTGAGAGCGTCGAGCGGCAGGAGAGTGGGAGGGAGAGGAGGTGGGGGAGGATTTTGTGTTCCTGGTTGCTGATTGCCCTTTGTTCGGGTTCGGGGTAATTTCTTCCTTTCGGCTCCTACCTCGTGCCGCAACAAGCTGTGCATCTCTCTTACCTTTCTCTCTCTCTCTCTCTCTCTCTCTCTGTGTGTGTGTGTGTGTGTGTGTGTGTGTGTGTGTGTGTGTGTGTGTGTGTGTGTGTGTGTGTGTGTGTGTGTGTGTGTGTGTGTGTGTGTGTGTGTGTGTGTGTGTGTGTGTGTGTGTGTGTGTGTGTGTGTGTGTGTGTGTGTGTGTGTGTGTGTGTGTGTGTGTGTGTGTGTGTGTGTGTGTGTGTGTGTGTGTGTGTGTGTGTGTGTGTGTGTGTGTGTGTGTGTGTGTGTGTGTGTGTGTGTGTGTGTGTGTGTGTGTGTGTGTGTGTGTGTGTGTGTGTGTGTGTGTGTGTGTGTGTGTGTGTGTGTGTGTGTGTGTGTGTGTGTGTGTGTGTGTGTGTGTGTGTGTGTGTGTGTGTGTGTGTGTGTGTGTGTGTGTGTGTGTGTGTGTGTGTGTGTGTGTGTGTGTGTGTGTGTGTGTGTGTGTGTGTGTGGTGTGTGTGTGTGTGTGTGTGTGTGTGTGTGTGTGTGTGTGTGTGTGTGTGTGTGTGTGTGTGTGTGTGTGTGTGTGTGTGTGTGTGTGTGTGTGTGTGTGTGTGTGTGTGTGTGTGTGTGTGTGTGTGTGTGTGTGTGTGTGTGTGTGTGTGTGTGTGTGTGTGTGTGTGTGTGTGTGTGTGTGTGTGTGTGTGTGTGTGTGTGTGTGTGTGTGTGTGTGTGTGTGTGTGTGTGTGTGTGTGTGTGTGTGTGTGTGTGTGTGTGTGTGTGTGTGTGTGTGTGTGTGTGTGTGTGTGTGTGTGTGTGTGTGTGTGTGTGTGTGTGTGTGTGTGTGTGTGTGTGTGTGTGTGTGTGTGTGTGTGTGTGTGTGTGTGTGTGTGTGTGTGTGTGTGTGTGTGTGTGTGTGTGTGTGTGTGTGTGTGTGTGTGTGTGTGTGTGTGTGTGTGTGTGTGTGTGTGTGTGCAGGCTACGTGATGGCGTTCATTGGTTCGTTCCTTAGCATGACTGTGGTAGGTCCACCCCTCTCCTCCCCTGTACAGATACGACTACCCCTTGCTTGCTTGCTACAAATGAAGAGTGGGTTGGTATATGGCTGGTCCAAGCACCCCATGCCATTCCACTCCATTCCAATCCATTCTTTTCCCACCACCAAGCAAAGTCACTTCCGTCAACAAAATTGCTCCTCTGTAACCGTATCACTCTGTATCGCTCTTCACCATGTGTCAATCATTCTCACCCATGTCTCACTTCCGGAATTGTGTTGCTTCTCCCTCTGCAGTCCGTCATGCTGCCCTGTGCCTGCTACCTTCGCATCCTTGGCCCTAAAGCCACAATCTCCCAGGTGCGTTTTCAACCCCTAAACTTAAATCCCAAGCCCTAAAATGAATCTCAAACCCTACGTACTGATGAATCTGCACATAAAAGCCATACAGTATACTTGCACGTTTTCTTCCGTGCCATACACCATAAGAGTGGGTAAACTGTGGGAACGACCCTACCATACCATACCATGCCATACCATACCATACCATACCCTACTATACCATACGATACCATACGATACCATACGATACCATACGATACCATACGATACGATACCATACCATACCATACCATACCATACCATACCATACCATACCATACCATACCATACCATACCCTACTATACCATACCATACCATACCATACCATACCACACCATACCATACCATACCATACCATACCATACCATGCCATACCATACCATACCATACCATACCATACCATACCATACCATACCATACAACCGTACCATACCTTACCTTACCATGCCATGCCGTACCATACCATTCCTCGTCCTTCCTAATCGCTCCCCCTCTCCCCCGACTTTGGTCTCCTTCTACCATCTTTCCCTCTCTCTCTTCCCCTCGCAACTCTCCCCTGCTCCCTGCCGTCGTTCCCACAGTTTACCCACTCTTCTCCCCAGCACCTGTTCTGCTATCTCTTCACCAGCATGGTGCTCATAAGAATTATCAAAAATGTTCTGTCATCTTCCCTTTCTCTCCCTGGCGCCTTTGCCGCCGCTTCTCCCCTGCTCTGTCTGTCCCCAGCACCTGCTGTGCTATCTCCTCATAAGCATAGGCTTCGTCTGTGCTGTTGCTGGCACGTACGCATCAGTGAAGGGCATTATTGAGAGCATGGGGGGAGGCGCACAGGGGAACAGCCTGCAGTTTCACCTCGCATCTTCACTCATCTCCTCGACACCGGCTTGATTGGATAGAGATACAGTGCACTCCCTTCCCTTGTGCCCATAGGCTGGGTGTTAAAGCAAGGGGAATGATGGAGATGGAGGAGGGGAGGGGGTGGGGGGGAAGGAGAGGGGGCTGAGGCGAGGAGAAATAGGATGCAAGGGGGTTTTGCATTCGGCGACTATTTATGAGCAAGAAATCACTCCGTTGGATGGCAGAATGAGGGTTGCTCGGTGATGCCACTCGATGGTCCTGCACCGCTCTGCATTGATCCGCACCACTCTGGTCTAGTCTGTACCACTCTGCACTGGTCTGGACCTCCCAACTCTGGTCTGCACTGGTGTGCGGCGAGGAGTATTAACATCATGAATTGAAGATGGCCTGAAAAAGGGGCTGGGTTTGCAAACGGTTATGCCCCAAGCGGGTGGCAACACTAGCAGGGCTGATTCTTGATAATAGGCACTTGATGTTCACCTTGACCTTCCATAGTTGCTGTGCTGTGTAGAGAGAGAAGCCATACCGTACTACAGTACTAGGCCCAATGCGCAGCTATTCCATTCCAATGCCCTTGTTCTGAATTAGTTATTGAAGCATAGGGGACTGCACTGGATGTCAGAGAAGGCCAGCTGTAATATGTGTTGCAGAAGGCATGCCTCGTTGTGTTACCTCCAGAAAACAGGCGAATTTCGAGGCGCCTCGAAGCTTGGCTAAGTTCCGCATACTGGTAGATTCACGGCGATAGCCTTCAGCCCATGTTACATGGCAGGAGGACATTGGAGGTGTCATGTAGTTCCCAGGATCGACCGGTAAGAGCTGATGCACCGAAGTCACCAGAACATCCACGGCATCATACCAGTAGTCTATTCTCGTCTCGAGGCGCCTCAAATCAACCTCAAGAATGCGGCTCAGAGCCCAAAGCGAGTTGACAGTACATGGGGGGGCGTCGCGTCAGGGCTGCAATGAACTAAAGTACGGTACGTAGCCCTCACTGAGGCGCCGTTACATGGCAGCGCGAGGGCCCAGCAGAATATGAGGGTCTTGGCCCATGTCACAGAAGATCCAGAGAAGAACATTCTCAAGGAAGGTAGAGAACTACAGTACGTAGAGTATGTAGCCCTCACTGAGCGGCGGCTACATGGCAGGGCGCCGGGCGCCACAGAATGAGAGAGCCATGTGACAGAAGGCCTGGGAGACAGACCCATCTTAAGGCACACTAAATAATATGGCGACGCATGCAGCCCTCACTGAGGTTTCGCTACATGGCGGGGCGTCGGGCGCCACAGAAGGAGAGAGCCATGTCACAGAAGGCCGGGAAGACCCTTCGTAAGGCGCATAAAAACATTACGGTTCGCCACTCAGCCCTCACTGAGGTGCCGCTACATGATGGCGGGGCGTCGGGCGCCACAGAATGTGAGAGCCATGTCACAGAAGGCCTGGAAGACCCATCTTATGGCGCATAAAAGAATACCGTACGGTACGGCATGCAGCCCTCACTGAGGTGCCACTACATGATGGCGGGGCGTCGGGCACCACAGAAGGAGAGAGCCATGTCACAGAAGGCCTGGAAGACCCTTCGTAAGGCGCATAAGAACATTACGGTTCGCCACTCAGCCCTCACTGAGGTGCCGCTACATGATGGCGGGGCGTCGGGCGCCACAGAATGTGAGAGCCATGTCACAGAAGGCCTGGAAGACCCATCTTATGGCGCATAAAAGAATACCGTACGGTACGGCATGCAGCCCTCACTGAGGTGCCACTACATGATGGCGGGGCGTCGGGCACCACAGAAGGAGAGAGCCATGTCACAGAAGGCCTGGAAGACTCGTAGCTTGCTCCTGTCTGAGGCAGCAGCGGAAGGTGGTGCTCTGTCCAGTATCTGAGTTGGCGAGGAGGAGAGGGCGAGTGGGACAGGGCGAGTAGGAGAGGGCAAGCCCACATTCCATTTTGAGTGGACTTAAAAAGAGTGAAAGAAGGCGAGGTAGGCAAGAACGAGCAGGGCTATGACTGCTACTTGGATGCGGCTTTTGAGGCTTGAGGCTTGAGGTGCCTCAAAAGGCGTGCCGTCTGTGGTACTCACAGTAGCAAAGGTGCGCAAGGCGAGGTAGGCAAGAACCAGAAGGGCTATAATTGCTACTTGGATCCGCATGTCAGCAGCGGGAGCGAGGGAGGGCGGGAGAGTGACAGAGGATGCGACTGTAGCTGCTGTCTCTGCGAATCGGTGGGTCTCCGCGACCAGGAGAGAGGCAGCGATGGTTATGGTAGAGGCGACTTGTGGTGGGACGTAGGGGGGGAACTCCCAGCTGGAGGTTGGGGGAAGGGGGAAAGCGCCGATGGGCAGGAAGGGAGGAAAGAGAAAGGAAAGGTGAGAATAGGGTGGTGGCGGCGGTGGTTATGGTGGAGGCGACGTGTGGTGGGACGTAGGGGGGGAACTCCCAGCTGGAGGGTGGGAAAAAGAGCAGGGCAAAGAGCAGCCGAGCATGAGGGGAGTAAGGAGAAGGTACAGGTGAGGATGGAGTGGTGAATGTGGTAAATGCTGAGAAACCTAGTGTTTTTTTTTTTTTTTTTTTTTTTTTTTTTTTTAAGATTATTTAGCAATTGTACACTATTAATTATTGGAACAAGATAGGGCTGTGATCGACACATGAAACGACGAGGAAAGCACCTGCAAGGGTTATTCACAGAAAGCGCACTTCACAGAAAGAAAACATGGAGAGAGCGCGAAGAGGAGGGGACGCACCTGGAAGGATGCGGCGCCTTGGCGGCGGCAATGTTTGCCAAGTGACGAAGGAGAGGAGGAGGGGAGATGATGAGAGAGAGGGCGAGAGGGATGAGGAATGCGAGGAGAGGAAGCAGGAGCGACGATGCAGTGTCCTGTAGACGTTGGGCTGGTGACGGGTATTGGTACCGAGGGAGGGAGAGACGGAGAGAAGGAATGGAAGAAAGGCTGTGATAGAAAAAAGAGCGCTGGTGATGCATACATGGCAGGCATGGAATGATATGCATGGGAAGACATGGCATGCTTGGTAAGGCATATGGGATAGACCCATGTGTCAACAGCCCACAAGTTATCGTCCCACATATGCCATCATCCCATATCCCATCAACCCATACGCCATCACATCACCCCATGTGCCATCACCCCATGTGCCATCACCCCATGTGCCATCACCCCATGTGCCATCACCCCACATCGCACCACCCCACATCCAATCACCCCATATCCCATCACCCCATATCCCATCACCCCATATCCCATCACCCCATATCCCATCACCCCATATCCGATCACCCCATATGTCATCACCCCATATGCCATCAATCCGTATGCCATCAATCCGTATGCCATCAATCCGTATGCCATGGCCTCATGCGCAACCGTGCAGTACCTTGCTTTGACCTCTGCCGTTGCTCGCCCTGCTCCTGCTGAAACTCCTGAAGCTTGCTGCAACGACACGCGGTCAGAATACAGTACAGACACACATGCACATGCACATGCACATGCACATGCGGCAATGTTTCAATATGAGACGGCTGAAAGCACATGCAGCCCTGTTGTGAGCCTTGTGTTTTCATGCATGCGTGGTCATGCAAAGATGTACAGACGGTGTTTATGGGAAGGACAGTTGAGTTGGCTGATGGGAGATGGACATGTGTTATGTGATGTGTCGATGTCATGAAAGCACCTACCTGTGACTTTTGAGAATTCTCGAATGTGATGTGTCGGCTTTTGAGTCGACTCAAAGGCATGAAAGCACCTACCTGTACATGGATAACAGCCCACCTGTCAATAACAGCCTTCACTCGCCGCACATCCCTCTCAAACCGATCCACTCGTTGCTCTACTGCTGCTTTTACTGCCTGTGATAGCAGGGAACCGCATGTACACATGCATGAATATATTGAAAAGCACGTGCACATGCCTTACTTATTGCGCTAGTGAGAGAGAGAGCCAATGTGTTACAAGAAGAATGAAAGTATGAGTATGCTCTATCCGCAAGGCGCATAAAAAATAGCCCTAGTTTGGACAAATGGACAGATGGACAAACGGACAGACGGACAGACGGAGGCACATTGGGAAAAAAAGCACAATGATCTAACCTGCTCTGATTTGAGGCAAGCACGCATCGTGCCTTGAACCAAGTGACTTTTGGTTTTCTCATGTCCAGTCAAAAGTCACCTCGTTAACCTGCTCTGATTTGAGGCAAGCACGCATCGTGCCTTGAACCAACCTCCCCCCCCCCCCTTCCCCTTGTTACCCCTTTTCCTCCCTTCGCTCTCTTCTCTTTATTTTTGAAAGTGTCCCGTCAGTGAATATTCTCTTTAGACTCTCTCGCCCTCCGAAATTTTATTCACAGTGCATACACACCTTATCCAGTATCTCTTGAACGAACGAGAATGTTTGTGGGCCTGCCTCTTTCCCTGCCTCCTTCGCTTCCTCTTTCCCTTCCTCCTTCCCAGCCTCTTTGCCTGCCCCTTTGCTCTCAGCCCCAGGAGCAGCCGCAGCAGTGGAAGCAGGAGCGGGGGCGGAGGAGGAGGATGGTGGTCGGAGGAGTGTGACTTGATCGGCCGTCAGGGAATGCAGCTCCTGATGGTGGTGGTGGTGGTGGTGGTGGTGGTGGTGGTGGTGGTGGTGGTGGTGGTGGTGGTGGTGGTGGTGGTGGTGGTGGTGGTGGTGGTGGTGGTGGTGGTGGTGGTGGTGGTGGTGGTGGTGGTGGTGGTGGTGGTGGTGGTGGTGGTGGTGGTGGTGGTGGTGGTGGTGGTGGTGGTGGTGGTGGCGGTGGTTGGGAGGGTGGGAGTGGGGGAAGGTGGGAGGGAGCATGCATGGAGGCATTAGCAGTCAGGGTGGCGAAGGATGGGAGCAAGGCCCATGCGGAATGCCGATTAACACACAACACAAGAAGCTCGAGAGAGAGAGCTGGAGAATCGTGGCCTGTTCCATGGCACATTTTCTTTTGAGTCGACTCGAAAGCCACCGCGGTGGGACCATGGGAGGGCGGAATGGGGAGCGAGGGTGGAATGGGGTGTGATGAGAGCGGTGATTGACCAACGAACCTTGACATTTGATCGGAGGTAGTCCACCACCGTTGCTGCTGTGCCTGCTGCTGCTGTGCTTGCCTTGCTCTGCCAGTCTCAGCGGAGAGAAGGAAGATGCGCAAGTAAGGAAAAGACAAACACAGGGAGTTGGTGTGTGGGAGGGGAAGCCTGAAAGGTTTAAAAAAGGTGAGACAAAACCTCACGTTGCGCAAGTGAGAGGGTGTCTGCGCTGAGACTTGTTCCAACATTAGGTGGAAAGAAGGAGAATGAATGGAGAGTGGGGAAACTCTTGCCTGAGGTAGGACGGCCACAAAATGCACGCGGTCAAGACGAGGGGTGTTCTCAGCCAGTTGCTGTTGCTGTTGCGGCTGCTGCTGCTGCTGGGTGTTAGATGGAAAGAGGAGGAGGGAAAGCTGGTTCGCGAGGCGGGAGGAGGGAGCGCGCACAGCCGCAACACTCATGAACACTGCGATGCAGACAGGATGGAGGAAAAGGCATGGGCGGAAGGAAGGAAGAAATGTAGGTAATTTTTAGCGACTCGAAAATCACAGCTAGGAGTCAGATAGCATGAAACACGGCATGGGAAAAGAGAGGGAGGCGGTTTTTTGCTCAACTAAATAATCAGCAGTAGCTGCAACACTCGTAAACACTGCCAGGCAGACAGCAAGAAACAAGGCATTTTTTAGAAATTTTGAAAGCAGAGTTGAGAGGATGGGAAGAGAGTAAAAGAGGGAGAAGATTTGCATGTATCTGAGACGTTCTTTCAGGCTTTCTCTCAGCAGTCAATGCAAGCTTGTTCAGGAAAATCACAAGCACCACCAGCATCATTCTATCGCACCTATGATAACATCAGCAGTAGCACCCAGCGCTGCAGTAGCTTCGGATAAAGCAGCAGCAGCAATGGCAGCAGCTGGTGGGGCTGAAGCAGCAGACACAGGGGCGGATGAGGAGGCGGATGAGAGTGGGGGGATGGGCGATGCAGCGGATTGGGGTAGACTCGGTAGAGGCAGGTCAACGAAGTCAATGCAGGGCAGGGAGCGGTCCTTGGAGATGCACACGTGGACAGATAGGAGGTCACGCGCAGCCTGGGAGGAGAGGGGCGGGTGGGGTGTGGGGGAGGGGATGTGAGGGAGGGGAGGTGGGGGCAGTCAGCGAAGTCAAAGAAGCGAACGCAGGCAGCAGGGCAGGGAGCGGTCCTTGGAGATGCACACGTGCACAGATAGGAGGTCACGTGCAGCCTGGGGGAAAGGGAGGGGGAAGAGCCGGCAGGAGGAGGAGGAATCGGGAGGATTTTTTTCTCTATCACGTGTGGATTGCGGCGACTTAGAAAGAGGATCAATGCAGGGCAGGGAGCTGTCCTTGAGCATGCACACGTGCACGGATAGGAGGTCACATTCAGCCTGGAGGGTGGAAGGAGAGCGGGGTTGGGATTGGGGAAGGGGTAGAGAGGGGAGAAGGGAATGGAGGAAACTGTGACAACATGAAGAGATAATGTGTTTTATGTTGATTCTGAACCAGCAATCTTCAGGGCAAGGCAGCAGAGTCAATGCAGGCTGAGGTTCTCACAGATGCAGCAGAGTGCACAAATAGGGGTCACGTCAGTGCAGCCTGGGGAAGGGAATTGGGTGTGACGGGTGGGAATTGGGGTTGAGTGAGCTTCGAATGCACTCACCACCCAGGACCCGTAAAATCCAAGGTCAGTAAGGCACTTGAAGGTCAATGGGACGGGGGGTGAAGGCAGGGCACAGGCCTTGCATTGCAGCACACGTGCGAGTACATAGGAGGATACGCATGGGAGGGGGGCGTACTGGCACGTGGTCGAGAGCACGGGCAACACCAGGCACAGCGGAAGCAGCGCCTTCGCCCGTGAGAGTATCCTTCCAGCTGCCACTTGTCACCACGCGAATGGCCGGCTCTGTGCCCGTGCTAGTGCTGGTGCTTATGGTGCCACTTGTGTTAGTGCTCGTGCTGGTGCCGGTGGTGTTGGAGGTAGCAAGCTTGGTTGATGCTGCTGCAGGAATGCTCTCTCCCATGTACCTGGCGTGTGGAGGTGGGCAGGAGCAGGAGAGAGTGTGTAAAAAGAAAAGGAGAGAGGGTGGAGAGAGGTGAGAGGTGAGAGGTGAGAGGGGGGATTGGAGGGCGATGAGAGGATGGGGGAAACGGGGTGGTCTGAGGGAAGAATAATGAGGTTGTGCGAGAGGGGGAATATGAGTGGGAAGGGAACGACACTCACACCGCCCAACAAAATCAATCAGAGCTAAACCACAAAAACTCGAGGCCATGGGCGTTCAAGTGCGATGCGCACCAACTGAGAAAGGAGCGCTTGGCAGTTGAGTCATCGCCCACTGGCAGCACTGTGAGTTTGTTTAGCGAGGTTTGAGACGCCTCACCATTCTTTGAGTCGTCGACTCAAAAGTCACCCCGTCAGCTTGTTTAGCGAGTTTTGAGACGTCTCACCACTCGAGAAAGGAGCGCTTGGCAGTGGAGTCGTCGCTCACTAGCTACCAGCACCGTGAGCTTGTTTAGTGAGTTAAAGCTGAGCTGGTCAACTTGAGACGTCTCACCATTCGAGGAAGGAGCGCTTGGCAGTTGAATCGTCGCCCACTAGCACCACCGTGAGCTTATTTAGCGAGTTCTGAGACGTCTCACCACTCGAGAAAGGAGCGCTTGGCAGTGGAGTCGTCGCTCACTAGCTACCAGCACCGTGAGCTTGTTTAGTGAGTTAAAGCTGAGCTGGTCAACTTGAGACGTCTCACCATTCGAGGAAGGAGCGCTTGGCAGTTGAATCGTCGCCCACTAGCACCACCGTGAGCTTATTTAGCGAGTTCTGAGACGTCTCACCACTCGAGAAAGGAGCGCTTGGCAGTGGAGTCGTCGCTCACTAGCTACCAGCACCGTGAGCTTGTTTAGTGAGTTAAAGCTGAGCTGGTCAACTTGAGACGTCTCACCATTCGAGGAAGGAGCGCTTGGCAGTTGAATCGTCGCCCACTAGCACCACCGTGAGCTTATTTAGCGAGTTCTGAGACGTCTCACCACTCGAGAAAGGAGCGCTTGGCAGTGGAGTCGTCGCTCACTAGCTACCAGCACCGTGAGCTTGTTTAGTGAGTTAAAGCTGAGCTGGTCAACTTGAGACGTCTCACCATTCGAGGAAGGAGCGCTTGGCAGTTGAATCGTCGCCCACTAGCACCACCGTGAGCTTATTTAGCGAGTTCTGAGACGTCTCACCACTCGAGAAAGGAGCGCTTGGCAGTGGAGTCGTCGCTCACTAGCTACCAGCACCGTGAGCTTGTTTAGTGAGTTAAAGCTGAGCTGGTCAACTTGAGACGTCTCACCATTCGAGGAAGGAGCGCTTGGCAGTTGAATCGTCGCCCACTAGCACCACCGTGAGCTTATTTAGCGAGTTCTGAGACGTCTCACCACTCGAGAAAGGAGCGCTTGGCAGTGGAGTCGTCGCTCACTAGCTACCAGCACCGTGAGCTTGTTTAGTGAGTTAAAGATGAGCTGGTCAACTTGAGACGTCTCACCATTCGAGGAAGGAGCGCTTGGCAGTTGAATCGTCGCCCACTAGCACCACCGTGAGCTTATTTAGCGAGTTCTGAGACGTCTCACCACTCGAGAAAGGAGCGCTTGGCAGTGGAGTCGTCGCTCACTAGCTACCAGCACCGTGAGCTTGTTTAGTGAGTTAAAGCTGAGCTGGTCAACTTGAGACGTCTCACCATTCGAGGAAGGAGCGCTTGGCAGTTGAATCGTCGCCCACTAGCACCACCGTGAGCTTATTTAGCGAGTTCTGAGACGTCTCACCATTCGAGAAAGGAGCGCTTGGCAGTGGAGTCATCCCCCACTAGCAGCACTGTGAGCTTATTTAGCGAGTTAAAGCTGAGCTGGTCAACTTGAGACGTCTCACCATTCGAGAAAGGAGCGCTTGGCAGTGGAGTCATCGCCCACTAGCAGCACTGTGAGCTTATTTAGCGAGTTAAAGCTGAGCTGGTCAACTTGAGACGTCTCACCATTCGAGAAAGGAGCGCTTGGCAGTGGAGTCATCGCCCACTAGCAGCACTGTGAGCTTGGGTGGAGGGCCGCTCACTGCCTGCCCCACCAGCGGATCACCTGCCACGTGGCTCAAGCACAGAAATTCTGGCAGGCGCGGAGGAGAGGGGAGCGGAGGGGAGCGGAAGGCAGGTGGGCGGAGCGGGGGGGAAGGGAGGGCGCAGAGGGGGAGGGAGGGAAGCGGGTGAGAGTGACACAGCGGGTATTAGTAGCGCCGCAAGGGAACGCAATGCAACGCAACTCAACGAAACGCACTGCAAAGCACCGCGACGCGACGCGACGCACCGTTCATGGGGGAATCCGGCGGCGGGCAGTACGCTTCGGAGACGAGGCGCAGCGCGGTTTCCTGAGGTCCCATGCCGGTCCACCCGAGACACGCCATGGCTCGCACGCGCCGAAATTTCTATTCTGAAATCGCTTTTCTGAAATTGCTATTCTGAAATGGTCGATACTGGGCCGGCTCACGCCCTCCCGGTCGCCGCCACACGCGACTCACTCAGACTACCCACGCACGAGTCACGAAATTGGTTCGAGCCCGTCTGGTAACCGTTTCGTGACTGTTCCGAGATCGAGTCGCGATGATCTCGAGACTCACACAGTTCCAAGGCGAAGGGTGTGGGGTGGGTGGGGTTATCTCAACGACAGCGAGGAGGCTTGGTTACAATCGAGCCGGAGAAGAATCGATCTTGTGCAGTGCAGCAAGCAAGCAATGCTATGGATCCAAAATGCAATGTTCGATCAGCTGTGTCGGCTCAGCGAGTCAGCAGCAGCGCACGTGACTCACGCCTGCCCAGTTTCCTTACGCTTCTTGCCTGCTGCTCCTATCAGCCTAAGGGACAAAGACACAGCGGATTCGGCACATTGCTTGGGTTGGATTGGGAGGGACAGCCAACCTGAGCCTTCGCCCCTGACAGATCGCTGATGAGACCATTGGTATTGCCGAGCATCTAATGATGCTTCTAGAAGTCGCTTCGCTTCCACCTTTATTTCTCGTTTGATAAATCTTCACAACATAGAGCCAGAAAGTACCAATGTAAGGTGAGCTACAATGTTAGCTTTTACTGCACAATGCATCAGCACCAATTATATGTGCAGGCATTCTCGTTAAATTACGAGTCTAGTAACCGTGTCATCACATTCGTCCAAAAAGGCTAGAGGTTGCATTGCGTTGCATCCTCTCCTCTGTATCTCAGACCCTGACCATAAAATTACATGTACTAGTACCGTACCGTGCATTTCTATTTCACAGGCTGGAGCTTCATTTCACCACCATAGCAGCTGCAGAAGCAGCAACCGAATCACCAGCAGCAGCACAGCTGCTGCAACAGCAGCAGCATGCCTTTTGAGGCAGCCCCACCACCACGCATGCGTGATCATCATCCGGCCTTGTTGAACATGCCCGTTCCACGCTTCTTCTCGTCCACCCTGTACCATTGACCAGCCAGCCACACGGGAAGAGAGGGTGACAGATACAAACTTAAACAGCGGCAGCAGGGTTTAGAGTTAATGCAAGGTGTGGAGGTGCTAAAAAGGTGTGGGGAGGAAGGTGTAAGGGGCGAAGGTTCTGTTGGATAGTGTCGAAACGCTAATACAGGACTATGGCTTTTCTTGGGTGGGAGAAGATTGGGACAGGGAAGGTCAGCAGGAGAAGTGCATAAGAGCGTGTTCCTACAGGCTCATATCAGGCAACCTCGTATCAGATTCGCGTCAAACCGCACTAAAACGCATCCAACCGCAATCGAACACACTGAAACGTATTTCACCACGCGAAGCTGATACGAGCTGTGTCTGATACGAGGTGTAGGAACACGCTCTAAGAAGCACAATAGACGTATGCTTGAAGCCTAAGCCAGTTGAGGTTCCTACTGCCTCTGTTATTCTGAAGCATGCAGTGCAGTCATATCCTTCTCCCTTTTTACCCTTCTTCCCCCACGTCCCACCCATCCATCCACTCACAGGTTCCCAATGGACCACATGGCCTTGCCCAACAAGTTATCCACCATCGTCCCATCTGTCTCTTCTTCAGGCCGCACCTAAACACCCGTTTCTATGACTCTGAGACAAGTCCCATCATCACTTCCCCATCCCTCCCTCCCACCCTCTGTCCCAACCTCCCCTCTCCATCCATCCATGCACTCACAGGTTCCCAATGGAGCGCATGGCCATGCCCGACACGTTATCCACCACCGTGCCATCCGCCTCCAGAGTGTAATTCGCCCCTGGCAGGTGCAGCAGGCCCTTCTTGGTCAACGCAATCAACTCCTTCTTCGGCACCTCCCGCCCGTTCACATACACCCGAGTCTTGCCGCCCGCTCCGGAGCAGTCCTTTTCCATTGGGTGGTTTCCAAACTCGTGCATGAATGCCTGTTGTGGGGGGAGGGGGTGGTGGGGGGTTGAGGAGGAGGGGTGAGAGGGTTGAGGAAGAGCATGCAGGTTGGAGAGGAAGAACGAGGGGAAGCGTTAGTGGGAAGGTTCGGTTGGCAGGTGCAGCAGGCCCTTCTTGGTCAACGAAGTCAACTCCTTCTTCGGCACCTCCCGCCCGTTCACATACACCCGAGACTTGCCGCCCGCTCCGGAGCAGTCCTTCTCCATGGGGTGGTTTCCAAACTCGTGCATGAATGCCTACGTTGGCAAATACGCGTATCATGTATAATACGCTAGCGTATTATACGCTGGGTATATACGCGGTACGCAATGGCTGGCATACTGCTGATACGCTAAAATACGCTGGGCGGGCAGGTGAAACTTTTTTCCTGGGCAGTAGAGCTGTGAACAGAGGCTGCATTGCTCGTCGAACTAGTAGGAGCTGCGCTCGACGCCATGGCGCGCGACTACGGGACGTCTAACTAACGGGGAAGAATGCTAGACGAGACCTGCGGGAAGTAATTGAAGAGCATTATGGAAGTCGTCGAATGCTCACGAAGTGATGAACATTTGAAAGGGGTGGTTGGGTTTGAGAGGTTGGGTGGGGTGGTGTGTGGTTGAGTGGGTGGGAAAGTTTGGATTTTGACATTCGAAGTTCAGACGTGGGTAGGGTGCTTGAGCGAGTTCGCGGTAACAATTTGCGAAGCCGCAAAGTCGTCGCGAATTTTTTCAATTTCGGATTTTTTTTACCGCGGGCTGCCCGGGCGTATTTTCGCAAATCCAGAGCGCATTAGCGTACCACGTATATACGCTAGCGTATATACGTGGTACGCCAGCCTTCCCAAAGCGTATCTGCCAACGTAGATGAATGCCTGGTGGGGAAAGAGAGGGGGAGGAGAGGGAAAAACGGGAGGAAGAGGTAATTTGTGGGGAAAAAAGAAGAGGGGAGTGTGAGCGGGAAGGCTCAGTTGGGAGTGTGGTTCTCAAAACCTGTAATCAAAAGGCCTTTGGAGAGATGATGCAACAGTAGAAACATATTCGAGAGAGTGTGGTGAGTGTAGGGGTGCATGTGCATCCTGACAATTTTAGTAAAGCGAATCTAAAGTGAGAGCAGGCGGCCGGCGTGTAATAATGGGTTGGAATGGAGGGAGGACAGCAGCAGGAAAACACGGGCGGAATGGAACAGCTGGCACGACGGGCGAAATACTGAAGGGCTGACGCGAGGAGACTCTTGAATCGACTCAAAAGTCACCTCGAAAACACGGGTGGAATGGAACAGTTGGCACGATGGGCAAAATAATCAAGGGCTGACGTGAGGAATGCAAGAAGAAGGGAAGAGCGGCAGGCGAACAGGAGTGGGAGTGGGAGTGGGAGTGGGAGAGGGGGAAGGAGAGGGAGGCATACCGGCAGCACACCAAGAGATGGCCCGCCCATGACTCCCCAGAAGCCAGCTCGGATGTCGTACCTGTGGGGTGGGAAAGGGACGGAAGGGCACGCGACAGGAGACAGGATAAGAGAGAAAGTCGGGTGCCCAGGGTGCCATTGCCCAGGATTGCTCGATTATTCTCCACTTATCCATCACAAGAGGAGGGGGGGAGGGAGGGAGGGAGGGAGGGAGGGAGGGAGGGAGGGAGGAGGGGGCAGGGGGGCTACAACGCGTGGTCACAAAATGCTGCAGTGTTGCCTCTGTCACACCCCCATACTAGTGGTGAAGAACAAAACTGGGAAGTTCCCAATGCTAGTACATCGCCTCACTCTTCAATATATTCTACAGTGCTCCTTCCATGCATATTCAAGTTCGTTGACACGCATCCCTGTTCCTTGGAGGTGTTGCTTTTGAGAATTCTCAAAAGGTAACGTGCTGTTCTGTTCCTTCCATGCATCCATACAGCGTTCCATTCATTCAGTTCAGTGCGCCTCCCTCACACCTTCTCTCAAACCACGCCCTTTCTCAAGACATTCCCCTGGGTTAGTGGAGCCGATTCTCTGCTCTCTCCGCACCACGCGCTGGCCAGACTTTGGAGACGCCTCAAAACTACCCCTCACAACCCCCTGCCCCGCAAAACCCCCCCCCCGGGTGCTTACCCCCGGGTCAATGGGACCGATCCTCTGCTCTGCCTGCACCACGCGCTGGCCAGGCTTTAAAGGCGCCTCAAACCTACCCCCCACATCCCTCCCCCTCCCCCCCCCCCCCCTCTCTCCCCCCCAGTGCTTACCAGTATTTCCCCGGGTCAATGGGACCGATCCTCTGCTCGGCCTGCACCACCCGCTGGTCAGGAACGGCCTGCCCATTCACCCAGATCTTCCGCCGGTACTGCTCCCCGCCTGTCAAGCTCCTCCGCATACCGAGACGTCTCAGAAATACCCCTCCCTTCCCTGCTTACCAGTATTTCCCCGGGTCGATGGGTCCAATCCTCTGCTCGGCCTGCACCACCCGCTGGTCCGGAACGGCCTGCCCGTTCACCCAGATCTTCCGCCGGTACTGCTCCCCGCCTGTCGAACTCCTCCTCATTGGCGGCCTCGCCTCCTCTGCATCAGCAGCAGCAGCACCTGAAGCTTCTCCTGCCGGTCTGCGGCGGAAAGAGGAGCTTCCCACTCCTGCTAGCGGCGTCCCAGCCACGGCCCCGCCCACAGAAGCAGAAGCACCACCACCACCACCTGCCATTCTCGCTGATCCCACGCGTCGAAACACCCCAGCTCCTGCTGCTCCTCCTCCCCCTCCTCCTCCTCCCCCTCCTCCGCCTCCTCCTCCTCCTCCTCCTCCGCCTCCTCCGCCCTCGCTGCCTGGACCACCACTGAACCCAAACTGCCCAGAGCTACTAGCCTGTCCGCCGACCTGAGAGGCACCGCTGGGGGTCATAGGGACAGCAACCACACGAGACCCCGCTGCATCTCTGTTCGACAGCACGCGTCGCACACCCCTAGGCGCTTGCTGCTGCTGCTGCTGCTGCTGCGCCAGTGCCCCACCTGGTCCCCCAGGCCCCCCAGGTCCCCCAACAGCCCCCCCAGCCCCCCCAGGTCCCCCAGCAGCCCCCCCAGCCCCCCCCGGTCCCCCCAGCCCTTGGTTTCTCTCCTTGAAGCTGGGCGATGGGATCAAGTTTTGGTTCTGAATCTGGTTCTGGTTGTTGCTCTGGTTGTTGCGCTCGTTGAAGCTCCCTCCACCCCTGCTTGCCGCCTCTGCCAGGCTGCGGGATGCTGTAGAAGTGAGGGAGCGCTGGGATTGCAGTGGCGGCAGTTGCAGCTGTAGCTGCGGGGCCTGCTGCTGTGCCTGCTCCTGCTGCCACTGCTGCTGCTCTTGCTGCATTCCCTGCTGCTGCATCATCGCATGCTGCTGCTGTTGCTGCTGCCATTGATACTGCTGCTGCTGCTGCTGCTGCATGCCTGCGGGCATCCCTCCTGCTGGCCCCATCGCATGGGGCGTGGAGAGGTGATACATATTCTGTGCCTGCAGCAACTGCTGCTGCTGCATGGGAGTGGGAGGCGGCGGCTGCTGATACTGTTGCTGGTATTGTAACTGCTGCTGCTGTTGCTGCTGCTGCTGCTGTTGCTGCTGCTGCTGCTGTTGCTGCTGCTGCTGCTGTTGCTGCTGCTGCTGCTGTTGCTGCTGCTGCTGCTGCATGAGCATCGGTGGTCTACCAGACGGAGTCATGGGCCCATACCCTCGCCCTGGCGGCCCTTGATACGCCATCCCTTCACCAACCCCACTCCAGTTCCCGCTCCCACCCCCACCCCGCATCAAACCTCCCATCCCACCCCCACCCCCAACCCCAACCCCAGGCCCATACCCGTATCCATACCCCTCCCCTGCAGCCCCTGCATCGCTCCCATTCCCATATCCGCCTCTACCATTTTCAGAGAAATCAGTCTCACCATGTACACCCCCACCACCTGTATCCAGCTGTCTCTGTGGACCCGGCTTGCTCTTGTTCTTGCTCTGCTTCTTGTTCCCACTCCCGCTCCCACTCCCGCTCCCACTCCCGCTCGTGCCCCCGTTCCCGTTCCGATTCCGGTTCCCCTCGCCTTTCTGCTCCGCCCACTCACCCACCGCTCCGCCATTCCCCCCCTCCTCCCCACGCCCCGCCCCACCATTGTACTCGTCATAACCCTGCTCGTTATAATAACCCCCCTCGTTACACTCACTCCGCACTGCCTCCTGCCCATACACATCCCGTCCCTCCCCATAGCTAGAATTCAACTGCTGAGTATTCGACTCGTGACTACCCCACTCGTTACTCTCCCCAGAATACCCAGCCTCTGCACCATAATCCCCTCCTGCGCCGTATCCCTCCGCCCCTTCACCCCCTTCTCTCTCCATGTACCATTGCATTTGCAACCCCTGCTGCTGCTGCTGCTGCCACCGCTCCTGCTCCTGCTCCTGCTGCTGCTGCTGCTGCAGCCGCTCCTCCTGCTCCTGCTGCTGCTGCTCGTTGTAAGGCTGTTCTGACCCAGCAACAGCTTGTTTCTTCTTGGTCTTTTTCTTCACTACCTTCTCCTTCTCCTTGGTCTTCTTGCTACCACTGCTCTTACCGGCCGCCACAGGGGATCCTAGAGGGGGGCGCCGTGTGCTTAGCGGGGACAGCGGACGGCCCGTAATGACTGACAGCGCCCCTGCCCGTCCTTCCCCTTCCCCTCCCCCTCCCCCTCCCACACCTCCTCCTCCTCCTCCTTCGCCCCAACCTCCTCCTTCTGCCATCCCCTGTTGGGCCTGGAGTAAAGACACACCGGGTTACCACAAGCATGGTTGGATAGGAGAGTGATCGTACAGAGAGTGATCGTACGACAAGAGTTGAGCAAAAGGGGGGAGACGGAGGGGGAGGAAAGGGGGAGGGGAGGGGGAGGGGGAGAGGGCGGGAGAAGGCAGTATAGTATAGGAGGCGAGGGTGGACTGAAATCTATCGGATTCACGCAGCAAATCAGGGAGGGGAGCAGACCCAAAACGAAAAAAAGGCGTGAGGGATGGGTGGTGAGACGTACAGCAAGCCATGCGAGACAGACAGCACGCACACCACGCGCAGCAACATAGCACAGCACATGCAGCGTAGGCAGCTTACCCGATCGTCTTCACTGGATGAGCTCGTCGGAAACACTCGCCCGCACTCCGCCTCTTGAACGCCCATCACACCGCCTCCACCTCTCCCCCCTCCGCCCATTCCCCCAACTCCGCCCATTCCGCCCATTCCGCCCGTTCCGCCAGCCCCGCGCCCCACACTGACGCCGATATCACTCCCGCAGGAGGTCCCCGCGGGGTCCAGGGGCGGGGGGGAGCCGCAGCGGGTGTGCGCGGCAGGGGCGGTGGGGGGGCCGAACTCGCTCTGGCGGGCTTTCCGCGCGGCAATGGCGCGCTGCGCTGCTGCTGCCGCGTGCGCGTCCACTGCCTGCCTCGCCCTCTGTCCTAACGGCTGCTGCGGCGCTTGCTGCTGCGCCGCATGCTCCTGCTGCTGCTGCTGCTGCTGGTTGTATTGTTGTTGTTGCTGCTGCTGTTGATGAAGCTTGTTTTGACTAGGTGCCGGCATAGGCGGCAGCTGAAATCCCGAGTGGTCGGAGGAGGAGGACGGTGACACAATAGCCGCCTGCTGATACGCCGGCAACTGCTGCTGCTGCAGCTGTTGCTGCTGCTGGTACTGCTGGTACTGCTGCTGCTGGTAGCTACCCCAGCTGTCACCTCCCCCGCCTTGCCCCATGGGGGAAGGAAGCGGCGGCTGCCGCGGCGACGGCTGGTAGCTCAACCGAGACCCACCGTGCCCCATCTCACCAGACCCCGGCGGTCCTTTTCCAGCACCTCCTTTTGTATAAGCCTGATTAGGGTTAGAATACGGGTCCATATGCGAAAAGTCGTCTACGAAACCTTGCATCTGCTGCTGCTGCTGCTGCTGCTGCTGCTGTGGTTGCTGCTGTTGAGTCTTTTTGGATTTTACCTTCGCCTTTGCCTTCGGCTTTGTTTTCTGGATGGTTGGGAGCGAGTCTTCAGGTTCCATTCCCGACCATTGCGATCCGACTTCACTATAAGCGCACTCGTCATGGTACCCGTTCATTTCTCCCGCTCCGTATTGCTCGTTATTGTACGAAGGTTCCTCATACTGCGTCGAGCCCTGATACGGGACCTGCTGCGACCAGCCTCCGTAGCCGTCAACACTACCGCGGCCGTCAGCACCACCTGCCGGTCCGTCTCTTCTGTCCGGACTCGGCCGGCCGCGAGAACTTTTCTGTATTCCTTTGCCGGCGCCGTCTCTTATCAAATCGCTCCTCGTGCGTCGCACTTCAGGTGGGTTCGAGTCGGAATCGCTATGGGTCGCCTGACGAGTCGTCTCGCTTTGCGTGCGATTCACTGGCGGCGGAACGCCCGCCTCCGCACCGTACTCAACACCATCGTCACCGTAGTCGTCACCGCCGTTACCTCCGCCGGAGGTGTAAGAATTCTCCTCGTTCCAAACCACCGACTTTCCCGCCACCGCGCTGCTCGCTCCACCGATGCTTCCTCCCCTCCCACGACTGCTGCCGCCTCCGACGCCGCCGCCGCCACCGCCGCCGCTGGCGTCGCTGTCGGCGAATTGAAACGAGGCAGACGACGACTGGGACGGAGTTTGTCGGCGAGTGGAGGACTTCAGAGAAGGCTTTAAGTTACGACTGGTAGATTCTGTGACGGAATTAGACGGCGGGAATGGTGACGCGGCCTTGGAGCGATGCGGTTTGTCGGGTGCGGTTGTGGCTGGTTGCTGACGTGGATGCTGCTGCTGATGGATTCTTCGGGTTGCCATGAATTAGTGATTAGAATTAGTTGAAGCTGACGGCAAGTATGGCTATGCACCGAAAATTATGGCGACGTCAGTTCAGAAAGGGTCTGAAATATTGAAAGGAAGCCGACAAAAAACAGCGGGAACAATCGCGACGCAACGTAGATTAAGAAGTAAGACACACTGGGAGGACGGTTTTGTTGTACTCAGACTCACGAGAGCTTAGAAAAACGGAAGACACTAGACACCACAACAAAAGGAGGTTTCGATGTTACAAGACACTAGACCAGCACTAAGATTCGCAACCCGTGGCCGCTAGTAGAACTGTATTACAGCAGCATTGCTCTTCTGGTGTTCATTTCCAACCGCCTTTGCAACAGACTTCGCTCGTTGCGGGAGTGCACTGCACATAAATTAGTGCTGAGCCGACGTGACGATTTCTGCGTCCCAGCCAAGCTTCTTTCTGCAACAGCAGCAGCAGCATGGATGCAGGAAATGTAAATAATAACGAAACCACCAAAGCAATTGCAGTGCAGTCATACACTGGCTGGCCTGACCATCTTTCACACACCGTAAGGAAGGCCAGGCGAGGCATGGTGAGGAATAGCTCGAGGTTAGGAACCCGGCCTGGGCAGGAACGTCGAGCGGTGACGTCATGGCCTGTTCCCTCTGAGCTGCACGGATGGTGATTGGTGCTCAGCCTGGCTTGGGAGCCTGTTTGGTTCGAGAAAGTGGTTGGGTTTTGGGGGGACGTTGAGGTAAGGCAAGGGAGGTACGGACGAAAGGGTACACAAAACTGTCGGTGATGAAAAACGGCAGTAAGGACACATTAGGACTAAGTGGGAAGGGGCGCACCAAATGGTCCTCTTTCAAACGCGTACATTTCGCTTGAAGCCGACCGTTACGATGTCGTGTACGATGTTCCTTCGCGTGTGTCCACTGGGATGAGTTGGATATTCGTCTGGATGCGATTGGATGCGATTTTAATGGGCAAAGAGTATCCATCCAAACAGTGCAGGAACAAGCACCCTTTATTCGTTTCACCGGGAGAACAAAATAAGGGACTACAATTTACGCCATCAACTACGGAGGCTAGGGAGGCATAACAATCCTCGGTTGCTTCACTGGACATTTGGGTGATCCCAGGAGGAAATCTGGTCCCCATTTCCACCGCAGCAGTACAACGGATCGTCGTCAGGGCAAAACTGTGCGAGGGTGACAGGCAGGAAAGCTGAGAGACTCCCACACAATTGGCCGGGCGAGGCCTAAGGCCCAATTGACCCCCACGGCATTGTCCAAACGAAACTCTGGCAGTTTCTGCAACTGCCACATTGCTGGATGGCAAAAGCTGCTTAGCTGGTTCGGCAGGTGTCGTCCCAACCAAATCAAGACAAGCTCGGTCCGCCTGTCCGATGTTCCTGAATGTCAATGTAGGTGTGCCGCTTCATTCGAGTCACACAGCTCCCAGCTATGATTAGTCTATTCTGCCAACTTTGATAACACCTTACCCATTTGTAGTATAGCAAACTAAAGTATGCCTGGAGCTATTCACCACTTACATAGACTAACTAATACATGCAACTCAGTTCCTGATTTGTTATCTTCTTCGAAACAGATTTTTTTTTACACCGCTGCTGTTGTTTCTAGAGAATCACAATATCAAACATAGAATTAAAGAATAAAAAATAACCACTGGGCTATGAATTAGTTATCTAATATATTCAGTCTTAGAGAAATTCGGGATGATTAGCACACTTCAAGGTAAAGTAACTTGTTATATTTCTGATGTTATTGCTAAAGGATCGTAGTGGATAGGATAAGGTTGCCAAGTATAAGGGAGAGAACTCTGAAGTCTCTGTAATGATCTTGTCAATGGATTGAAAGAGAACAAGATGATTATAAGATAGAAGTACAAGAGTATAAATAGCAAGCCTAGCTAGCCATGTACTTTGAGGGGTACATTCCCTTATTAACTGAATTGCATTGCTACAGTAACCCACGACTATTGCCATTCTAGACAGTTACCATGTTGCATTTTGCAACTGTCTTGTGCGGTTACTGGGTAGTCAAGGGTCACGACCGTTGACTCTCTTCGACTGTTGACCTTCGGGTGACCCTCGATCTTCCGCGTGCTCTATATGAGCTCATGCGGTACTGGTACAAGCATTAGCTTCGCTATGAGGAGACGCGACAGTGGAGAGCCTTCGGGAATGCTTGTGATAACCTTTCGGTTATTCCAACACTCCCCTTCATTCCTGAAGGTGAGCCACGTGGGATTTCTTGGTGATCCCGCAAAGATTGGCGCAGTGCTGGAACTGTTGACGTGGCAGTTTCTTTGTCAGGAAGTCGGCTGCCATGTCACCAGTCGGGCAGTACGTGAGCTTGACCTTGCCCTTGTCGATTTCGTCCTTGACGAAGAAGTAGCGAAGGGCGATGTGTTTCGTGCGGTTCACGAAGCCGGGCTTATTTGCGATCGTGATCGCGCTCTGGTTGTCGCAGAGTAACGAGAAGTGTCAGTTCATCGTTACTTTCGCTTCCTGCAGAAGCTCCATCAGGTACAATCCTTCGCGAATAGCTGCGCTGGCGGCGATGAATTCTGCTTCGGCTGACGAAAGGGCGATGAGTTCCTGCTTCTGAGAATTCCATGAGATGAGTCCAGCAGGTTGAAGCTGAAAAATGAACCCTGTGCGGGAGCGTCTGTTGTCAACATCTCCCGCATGGTCAGCGTCTACGTAACCGTGCAGCTGCAGAGTAGCCGTTAAGTTAGCTTCGTAGGTGAGGCCAACGTCGGGAGTAGAGATGAAGTATTGAGGTGCGCGGCGTAGATCCTGTAGATTCTCCCCTTCAGGTCGCTTCATGTACTGAGCGAGCTGGCTTGCGACGTAGGAGAGATCGGGCCGGCACGTGACGACGGCAAACAGGAGGCACCCGAGCTGCTGCTGATAGAGCCGATGATCCTCGAGAGAGAGAGGCGTGGTGTCTGGTTCGTGGTTAGGAGGAGGAGTGCGAAAGGGGGTGGAGAGGTTGATGGGTGCGATGTCGAATTTCTTCGCGAGTGTCTCGGCATATTTGGCGGCGGAGAGGTGAATGGAGGAGGCAGACTGGGTGATGTCGAGCCCCAGGAATTGAGTGATGTCGTGGTTGACAGTGACCTCAAGCTGCTCCTTAATATCCGCTTCGAACTGGTCTAGTAGCTCCGTGTCGTCACCGGTGTAAAGGAGATCGTCGACGTAGGCAACGAGAAGGATAAATTTGCCGCGCGACTCCTTCCTGTACATGCCGAGGTCGTGTGGTAGCTGTTGGAAGCCGAGCTTCGTGAGCACGGTGTGCAGGTACTGTTGCCACAGGCGAGGTGCTTGCTTTATCCCGTAGAGGGATTTTTGGAGCAGGCAGACGGCGCCGTCATTCTCTTCGAAGGCGTGTGGCTGTTCGACGAAGATGAATGCGTCGACCGGAGCGTACAAGAATGCACTGCCGACATCAATTTGACGGAGTGGGCGCCGTTTGACGGCTGCGATGCAGATGAGGATTCGCACGGAGGTGTGCCGTCCGACTGGTGCGTAGGTGAGGTCGAAATCCACCAAGTGAGTTTGCTCGAACCCGCGTACCACCCATCGCGCTTTGTATTTGTCGATGGAGCCATCCGCTAGTGTTTTGATGCGGAACACCCATTTCCCGCTAAGAATTTTCCTCCCTTTCGCAGATGTCCGGGGAACAAGCTTCCAAGTGCCACGGCTTTTAAGCGATGCGATCTCCTTGGCCATGGCTGCCTTCCACTTCTCACTGTCGGGGCCGGAGAGAGCTTGGCGAACGGTGGTAGGTTCCTTGGGGGAGGTGTGGCGAACAGCGACGGCGAGCCCAAGGATCCGGAGGCCAGTTTCGTTGGTCTTCTCGTAGTGCAGACGATCGTAGTCGTGGAAGCTGGTTACTTCGACCACGTCGTCGTCGCTTTCGTTGCCAGGGCGGATGGAGTCCTGCGAGGTGTTTGGTGGTGGTAACTCGGCATCTGGTGACTGGCGGGCGTCGCTGTTGAAGTTGTGAGCTTCGCGAGTTGTATGATCAGGGTCAGGTTGGTGTAGAGGGATGAAAGTTGGAGTCTGGAACGGGCTTGTAAGGGGGATGTTGGGTGCGCTGTCAAACTGGGTAACATTTGCTGCGTCCGCATCTTCCGCCAGGTCAGCTTCATCGTGTGGACTTGCGAAGCTGCGGTGTCCCTCGAAAACCCTTTCCGGTGCCCTGTCAGCTTTGCGGTGTTCGTTGAACAGTGGCAGAGTCAGCTTCTCGTAGAAGATGCAGTCACGTGATTTCGTCACTTCGTGTGTCGCGTAGTCCAGCACGATCCACGCCTTGAATTCCTTTTCGATTCCGAGGTGGATGCCCCAGCGAGCCCGGTCAGCAAACTTTCCGGTCCTTGCTGTGTGTGGTCTGTACTGTACCATGCAGCCAAACACCCGAAGCAGACGCGTGTCTGCCTTTCTACCCGTCCACGCCCTGTAGGGGGAGTTGTTGTTCTCGAGGCTTCGGGATGACAGCAAGTTGTGCAGCCGGACTGCATGGTTCATGGCGAACGGCCAGTAACGAGTTGGGATGGCCGACTGCTTCATCAGGGCCCTCATCCTGGTGGCGAGGCTCCTGTTTGTCCGTTCTGCTACTCCTTGCTGCTCGTGAGCGTAGGGCAGGGACACCAGATGTTCAATCCCTTTCTGTCTGAAGAGCTCCTTGAACTCGTCTGAGAAGAACTCCAGAGTTCCGTCTGTCTGCCAGTTCTTCAACTTAAGTCCCGATTGTCGCTCAGCCCGCTTCATCCACGCGATGAAGCTTTCGAAAGCGAGTGATCTGCAGTCGGTATTGACAGCCCAGACGTGGCGCGTGCTTGCGTCGATGAAGGTCAGCGTATAGTATTCGCCATCGAGTCCTTCCTCCGTCAAGCACATAAAGTCGTCGTAGACCTTCTCGAGTGGTTTGTATCGTTCGTAGCCGGGCGGCAAGTCGGGAAAAGGCTTGTGGGCGAGCGACGCAGCAGGACACACTGTGCACGGCGGGTCTTTGGAGTCTGCGGTGAGGGAACCTCCGCGGGGAAGGAGCAGTGCTCCGTCGTCGAGGGCGCCACTCCGCAGAGAGTTCTTGAGTGTTGTGTGAGAGGGGTGCCTGAGCCATTGATGCCAAATTTCTGGTTCCGCACGGTAGCCGACTGTTTTCTGATAGTACTTATGTCTTGCTGCTTCGTCGTTTGCCTCCCCTTCAGGTCCTGCATCGGCGGCGGCGTCGGTGTCGGCGGCGAACGCGTGAATTGACTTTCGTTCCAGAAGCGCGTGAGGAATACCAATGATGTCGTCGGTGTCGCCGGCGTCGACTTGGTCTCCAGTAACAAGCAGGCACTGATTGGGCCAGTCGCGAACTGGGAGTCCCTTCATGGGAATTCGGAAGTAGCTATACTCGGCCCCGATGACTTCAATCTCCTGGGGACCTTGTACTGGTGGCGACGGTTCTTCGGTTGGTTCCGGTAGTTCAGCTGCTTCGCCGAAGAGTTCGTAAGTCACTTCTTCTTCTGACTCCTCTTGCATTGGTTCTGGTGTGTCAGGAGCGTATTGATCAGGGAGAGGAGGTCCGCCCCAGCTGGTGCCGCGCGTTGCCCAATAGGGATCGATTGCCGCGGTTTCTGCTGAGGGGAGTCCCGGAGCTTCGGGATAGGCAGGAGCAGCTTGCCCCCATCCTCCTTCGCTTGTCGAAGTTCCCCAGCCGCCTCCGGTTCCTTCGGTTCCCCAGCCTTCAGTTCCCCAGCCGCCTCCGGTTCCTCCATTTCCCCAGTCCCCAGCGCCGGCATCTGTTGGAGCAGTGGCGGTCCCTTCGGATGCCGAGATAGTGTCCCGTCCTTCTGCCGCTGCTTCTTCTGGCGTCAGGACTTCTCCCAAGGGACCGAGTGCAGGGCCGGGACTTCCTGATCGAGTTCCAGTCTTCTCGCCTTCTTCAGTGACTGGTTCCACAGATGCTGACGTGCCGCTGTCTTCTTCCATTAATGCAGGTCCAGTCTTAGCTGGGTTGGAAGATGAGGCAGTCGGAACGGTGCGCAGTCGTAGAAGGCCGTCCGAGGCGGGACGCTCGAGATCCATTTCCGTGAGATGCGACCAAGTCGGTGTTTCTGAAGTGGTCGTCTTCAGCAGTAAGGTGCGGTGAGAATCTCCAGTGGTGCCTTGGGCTGAGAACTATAGTACAAAGACCCCGTCGTTGTCAACGGCCTGTCAAACATACTAGCAGACGGGCCTAGGCTTAGTAGCCTAGGCCACGCTAAGACTAGGAAGGAGGCGTCAAGAGAGAGCGAGAGTTGTGTGCACGAACAGAATTGAGAAAGGAATGAATTGGACTAGCAAGCAGCAGGATACAAATAGCAAACCCTAAGGGGCTGTACTCACTATTGAGTACCCCACTGCAGGCTACACAAATAACATATTCTGACACACCCCCATAGCCAAAGTGGGGTGTAATCAGCACAATGAGCAGGCAGTGCAATAGTTCACAAGTAAAAAACAAAGCTAGAGGCAGTCACAGAAGGCAAGTGAGGAGGAGGAGGGACTGTGGGAGGAGAGAAGATGGGAGGCGACGACTGAAGCTGCAGACACACGGGCAACAGGAGCAGCAGCTGGCACAGTGGCTACCAAGAGCACGACGGCTCCGGACTACAGGAGTAACAGGCTCTGCGGCTACGACGAGCGGCAGGAGCAACGGACCCACGGGCGACTGGCGCAGCAGGCTCGCTGGGCTACTAGAGCGCAACGGCTCCGGACTACAGGCGCTGCGGACGACAAGACGGCTGCCTCCACTCAACCTCCCCCAGCTGTCCCACACCCCCCCCACACACCCCCTGCTGCACCCCTAGCTCCACTCCCACGTCACCCCCCTAGCTCCACTCCCCGCGGCTCCCACACCTCCACCCCCCTCAGCAGCAGCTGCAGCAGTGGGAGACGAAAAAGGAGGAGGGGAAAGGGAAGGGGAGCACCCACACCTCGCACCCCCATGCTCGCCACCCCACACCCCCACCACCGCGGAACGCACGGCGGAATGGGAGCAATGGGCAGCACGGGGGGGGGGGGTGGGGGACGGGACGGGCTTCTGCAGGGGCGGCTCGCGCGGGTCCTGGGGCGACTGCTGCAGGCACGGGCTGCTCCAGGGGCGGCTGCTGCAGGTGCGGGCTGCTCCAGGGGCGGCTGCTGCAGTGGCGGGCGGCTCCAGAGGCGGCCGCTGCAGGTGAAAGGTAGGAGGGAGGGGGGGGGGGAGGAGCGCGGCCCCCAGGGCGCCCCGACGGGCGACGAGAAAGGGAGCCGCGCGGCCCCCCAGGGCCGCCGCGATGGGCGACGGGAAGGGCGCCGCGCGGGCCCCCAGAGCCGCCGCGACGGGCGACGGGAGGGGACCGCGCGCGGGCCCCCGTGGGCGCCACGACGGGCGACGGGAGGGGAGGCCGCGCAGGCCCCCGAGTGCGCCTCGACGGGCGACGGGAGGGGACCGCGCGCGGGCCCCCGAGTGCGCCTCGACGGGCAACGGGAGGGGACCGCGCGCGGGCCCCCGTGGTCGCCACGACGGGCGACGGGAGGGGAGGCCGCGCGGGCCCCCGAGAGCGCCACGACGGGCGACTGGAGGGGAGGCCGCGCGGGCCCCCGAGAGCGCCTCGACGGGCGACGGGAGGGGACCGCGCATGCCCCCCAAGGGCACCACGACGGGCGCCACGGAAGGGTAAACCGCCACGCGCCTCGAGCGCGCGGCGGGCAGAAATTAGGGTTTCTGCGCCGCGCACCACGGGGCGCGCGGCGGACAGTACGGCAGCGGAAGCAGGTGGTGGGCCCATACAGGAAGGCGGCAGTGACACGCCGCCCTCTGATACCATGTCAAACATACTAGCAGACGGGCCTAGGCTTAGTAGCCTAGGCCACGCTAAGACTAGGAAGGAGGCGTCAAGTGAGAGCGAGAGTTGTGTGCACGAACAGAATTGAGAAAGGAATGAATTGGACTAGCAAGCAGCAAGATACAAATAGCAAACCCTAAGGGGCTGTACTCACTATTGAGTACCCCACTGCAGGCTACACAAATAACATACTCTGACACGGCCTTGCCGATGTAAGTGTTGCCGTAGAAGAGTTCGAAGGTCTTTTCGATTGCTTCGAATGTCAATTCCGCACCGCATGAGCTGAGCCGAGGAAAGCAGATTGTACCGCAGATCTGGAGCGACGAGCACATCGCCAATGTGAATCGTAAAACGTGTGTCGTCAGCTTCGAGGAAGATCTCAACGATGTCATATGCCTTGAGTGTGCCGTTGTTTGCGACTGTAATCTCGCAGGGTCGGCGCATGCGCTTGGAATTGCTGATGAATGTTGGCGACCCCACCATGTGCTGACGCAGCAACTGTCCAGGTACCAGGTGTTAATGGTTTCGCGGCTCTGTCGCGCGATGTTGGCGATTTTCGGCGTAACCACGCGATCCATTTCGCCGGTGTATGGCGAGAGATCGAAGTATCGGTTCGCCGAGATGCTGGGAGGCGATTCCGGTGTCGGCGGTGGCAGCTCGAAATCAGGTGGGTGCCTCTGTGGTGAGTTGGTCCGGGTGGGGGCAGTGGGGTCGTTGTCCTGCCTGGGCGCCACAGGGTTGATAGGGTCATCGATCGCGAATGTTACTCGATCGTAGTATCGAAAACATCTGTTGCGACGAGCCATGCAGCTCATGATTGTCCCCTTGCTTTTGTCTTTGGTCATAATGCGTGCAGGTGTCTGCGAGGTGCTTGCGACGGAGGGAGGCGAGTCGGTGGTTGTTGCGGCGGAAGACGTAGAAGGGTTTGAAGGGTTATTGCGCCTTTCGTCGGCTGCCTTCCGCTTGTAGCACCGATCAAAAGTGTGCCCAGGCTTCTTGCAGTACTTGCAGAAAGTTCCTTTCTTTCCGTGCTGCTCCCCTTCGGTTGCTCCAACGTAGAAGACTAATTTCTCCCGCTTGGTGTTCTTCTCGTTGTACAGGTCGATCTCCTTTTGCTCGGAGAGAAGTGTGGCGCACAGGGCCGATTCGGAGACAGTTGCTCGAGCACGGAGCAGAGATTGGCATTGACGCCAGTCGGGTCCGAGGCCGGAGAGGACCATTGAGACGAACATGTCGTCTGGGACTATTCCGCCGCACTTCTTGATGTGGTCGCGCAGATTGCGGCACCGGTTGATATATGGTCCCGCTTTCTCCCCTTGATACATTTTGACCGATGTGAGCTGGCTGAGAAGGCGACTCATTGTAACTGGATCTGTTGCCATGTATGAGTTGCGCAGGTGCTCCCAGGAGGCATACGCGGGTGCCCACTCTGATTTGTAGGAGCGAATGCCGAGCTGTTCGTCGGGGGAGAGATTTCGGAGCAGAGTGGTGTACGCGAGAAGAGATTCGTGGTAGTATTGGTTCTTCTCTTGGATGGTGCCTTTCGTTGGAAACGGTAAGCTCCCGTCGTAGTACATCCAGATTTGCGCATTTGTAGCGAGGAGCTCAAACTCGAAGCTCCAAGTGTAGAAGTCCTTTCCGTCGAAAGGAACTGATGTCTTCAGCTTTGATGTCAGAACGAATTTTGTATGTATTGTTGCAATCGTATCTGCGTGTGCGCGCTGTTAACTATCTTGCGCAGGAGCTGAAGCTTGACGGTTGTCAAACGTGAATGATCTCTCAGAGTTAACGCGACGGTCTTCTCCTGGGAGAGGAAGTCCAGCAACCCCACGTGCAAAGCTTGAGCCATCGATGCTCATGGCTTGATGGCTTTCAAGAGCATTGATGCGGGCGACCAGCTGCTCAACGAGAGCGGCGCTGACGGAGGTCACCGCAGATGGTGCAGTGGGTGTTGCTGATGGTGGGCCCGGAGATTCTGCAGTGGCTTTCCCTTCTGGAGCCATAGTGATGCAGAGTCTTTGATGATGTAAAGAATAATTTATAAGGAGTTTGTTCTAGCAAGAACAAGAACTTAGCAGGCCTTATAATCCACTCTAGCTCTCATACCATGATGTTATTACTAAAGGATCGTAGTGGATAGGATAAGGTTGCCAAGTATAAGGGAGAGAACTGTGAAGTCTCTGTAATGACCTTATCAATGAATTGAAAGAGAACAAGATTATTATAAGATAGAAGTACAAGAGTATAAATAGCAAGCCTAGCTAACCATGTACTCTGAGGGGTACATTCCCTTATTAACTGAATTGCATTGCTACAGTAACTCACGACTATTGCCATTCTAGACAGTTACCATGTTGCATTTCGCAACTGTCTTGTGCGGTTACTGGGCAGTCAAGGGTCACGACCGTTGACTGTCTTCGACTGTTGACCTTCGGGTGACCCTCGATCTTCCGCGTGCTCTATATGAGCTCATGCGGTACTGGTACAAGCATCTGCTTCGCTATGAGGAGACGCGACAGTGGAGAGCCTTCGGGAATGCTTGTGATAACCTTTCGGTTATTCCAACAATTTCTGTTGATGGAGGTAAGATAAGTGATGATCGCGGTTTTTTTGTGTGACAGTCAGACGACTTAAAGCCCGCAGCTAAAATAGTGACCCCCCCCTTCTAGTTGGGTCCACTTGAAGTCTCAAACTCATTATGGAAAGTTGAAGTGTTTTTTCCGAAATATTTTCACAGTTTTTTATCAAACAACAATCGCCGCAAGCATGGGCGAATGTGTCGCAAGTTTGCGACGTGCAAATCCCATGCACATTCCGTGCCAATTTCGACTTGTGCTTGCATGTGCAACTCAAGCAGAGTAATTGCCATTCACATGGGCCTGCAAGGTCTGCAATCACAACGTAGGAAAAACAAGAGGAAAACAACAGAGAGTTTCAATGTGACGAGATACGAGAGAGATAGGGCGACGGAAACGAGGACGCGTGCAGAGAAATGTGTGAGCAAAATCGCGGAATGGTAGTGCGCGAGGGTGACGAGATGGGTGATGGGAGGGGAGAGAAGAAGGGTGACGGGAGGGCATTTCGCGGAGAGCGCGAGGGCGATGAGGTGGGTGATGGGAAGGGAAATACGAAATGCGACGGGCGAGCATTTCGGGCCGAGCGCGAGGACGACGAGGTGGGTGATTCGAGGGTACGAAGGGCGCGGGGAGGGCGTTCCAGATCGAGCGCGACGGCGACGAGTTGGGCGATGGGAGGGGAGATTGGGAGGGGGAGGAGAGAGCGATGGCGACGGGAAGGGAGGGGAGAGAGCGAAGGAGATGGGAAGGGCGAGGAGAGAGTGAGGGCGACGGGAAGGGAGGGGAGAGAGCGAAGGAGATGGGAAGGGCGCGGAGAGAGGGAGGGCGACGGGAAGGGATGGGAGAGAGCGAAGGAGATGGGAAGGGCGCGGAGAGAGGGAGGGAGACGGGAAGGGAGGGGAGAGGGCGAAGGAGATGGGAAGGGCGACGGGAGATGGGAAGGGCGACGGGAGATGGGAAGGGCTACGGGAGAGAAGGGCGACGGGAGAGATGGGCGACGGGAGAGAAGGGCGACGGGAGAGATGGGCGACGGGAGAGAAGGACGAAGAGGATGGGCGACGGTAGAGAAGGGCGACGGGAGAGAGGGAGGGCGACGGGAGAGAGGGAGGGCGACGGGAGAGAGGGAAGGCGACGGGAGAGAGGGAGGGCGACGGGAGAGAAGAAGGGCGACGAGAGAGAGGAAGGGCGACAGGAGAGTGGAAGGGCGATGGAGGGCTGATTGGTCGACTGCGAAGGCGACGAGAAGGGAGCGGGGACAATGGGGGCGACGGAAGTGGAGGGTAACAACGAAGGAAAGACAGGAAGGGAGGGGGACGAAGATTGCGCGGGGAGAGAGAACGTGAGGGTGACGTGGTGAGGGAGGAGCGAGAGTAGTCGAGGGTGACTGGATATTGACGTTTGCGCGCCACAGAAATACTAACCTTACGCTAGTGGTGTAAGTATTGCATTGCGTACCCAAGCTACCGTATGGCCCCGGATATAAGCGCCGTCCGTTTAAGGGCGCCGGCGCTTCTATCTGGAGCCATGCGCTTATGGCGGCGACTCGATTATAAGCGCACCCCCTGGAAAACCTTTACATATTATAAGCGCACATACATTTTTAAATTAAGAATCTGTTTAAAACGGTATCGAATTTCGTTTTTGCAGCGAGTCAAACTTAATTTTCGCTTCGTTTGACTCGCGAAGACCTGACTGGTTGCACGTCCAGTCAGGATGTGCTGGAATGCCTGCAATGTGACGCGAATTTGTCAGTGTGCAGGCAGCAGAATCGCTTGCGCGCGATTCTGCTTTGTGACTCCATATAATATCGACTCGGTTGAAATGGGAAAAATGAAAGGTACAGTTTGGTACCCTAAAAGTTTAAATTTGTATTAACCATTATATAAGCACATGCGCTTATGCCCGAAACTCAATTATAAGCGCCCCCCTTCAAAAAAACAATTTTATTATAAGCGCATATGCGCTACTATCCGGGGTAATACGGTAAGTCGATAGAAAACACACTCGAACTACGTAAAAAATCGCGTTGGGCCTGGGACAAAAAACGACTGAGATTTCAACTAGGCATAGAAGTAGTGGCTACTGGAGAACTAAAAAGAGTCGTGAACCCAGCTCCAGCTTGAAACCATAGTTGGGCCTAGCGACCAAAACCGTCGCCTGCAATGGTCGTGAGGGTCCAGCACGTAGAGATGCGATGGGTGAATGTTCCTTTTGGCGGGAGCCCAGAAAATGTTCCTTTTGGCGCTAGCCAATCACATTTGTTCGATCTGAACGCTTCTGATGTGTTGTACAGTGTTTTGTTGGCCCGATCCCTTTCTCTCGTCGCAACACCTTTTCAAGTTGGGTCGGGGTTCACTATTTTGCATTTCAGTTTTAATAAGCACTTAGGGTGGTTTGGTTGAATATTTTAGTCCTCCATCTACAAACTTATGCCATCCTATATGGTACAGCTCTTAAAAACACACAAATCCAATAATAATTTGTTACGCGAATAAAGTACCAAGTTGTTGGTGTCAATGAATCCTGAGGATCTTTGGTATCTCCATGCTTGGATCCATAAAAATTTAATGGTAGAATCATGAGAATCTAGAACTTTTGAGAGATATAGGAACTGTCTCTAGTTAGCATATCTCCTTTAATTAACTTGAGAAAGACAGAGACACATATGAGATGTTGGAGAGATTGATGGTCTCAAATGGACACTGGGGAAATCGTTGCTATATACCCTAACACTGTTTACGTGTATTTGATGCGTGTTGTCCTCGTCCACCCCCCGGCAATATCGAGAATTGATTCACCCAGCGGCATCATCGCCATCAATCAAGAATGATCAACCACCAATGTTCTATGGCTTCCTTTCGTTCAGCCATAGTCGCTTTCAGCGGCTCCACGCACACGATGCTATCGGCTAGAAAAACTTGTAGATTTCTCAGTGTTTTAGCTTAGAAACGTCGCTGGTTTGGAAGCTTTCATTGCAAAAGGACGCGGTTTGCAGCCTTCGCGAGCGCGACGGGAGTTGTCGCGGGATGAATAGCATGGGAACGGCGGGCTGATTCCGGCTGCTACAAGCGGCCAGATTCTCTTTGCTCCCCTGTTCAGTGTAATCAGGCAGCTTTTCTACTTGAGAATTGTACTCAAACCATCCTTCCCCACTGCCAGGCTCCGCGTTTGCAGATCCTTTCCCCGCTAGCTCCCCCTTCCCCGCACCCCCTTCCCCCCCCTCCCATCTCCCGCCCTCTCTTTCGTGTCTTCCGTTCGTCCAATCATCAATTCGACTCGGCCGTCTCAATCAACCTTCAGTCGCCGTCACAGTCACTATCAGAGTCACCGTTTCACTCAACAACGCCTGACATCGTAGCTCCACCACTCCACCAACGATGCCGCTGCGCGCCGAGTCTCGCTCCGCGCACGTGTCCGACGGCGCATCCGTCCACGTCACCAGCCCGCACCGCGCCATGCTCTCCTTCCTCTCCGGATCTACCGCCGTCGCAACCGCCACAGGCCGCAGCGCAGGCCGCAGCCGGCAGAAGAAACTAGGTATAGGCGTGACAGGCGGCGTAAATTGCGGAGAGGAAGGATTGGAACTCGTTCCCCCCCATGGCAGCAGCGCCGGTGCTGGTAACCCGATTTCCCACTCCTCCTGGCACTTAGCTAGAAGGGATCCTGGCCTAGGAGCTGGTTTAATTGCCAGTGGCGGCAGCGGGTTTAGCCTAAGCGGCGGGAGTAGTTTCCACAGGAATGTTGGGTTAGGGGTAGCCGGAGGGGGAGGGGGAGGAGGGGGAGGAGGAGGAGGCGGAGGAGGTGGGGGAGGAATTGGTATGGGTATTGGTGGTGGTGGTGGTGGTGGGAGCGGAGGAGGGGCGATGGGTATGCATAAGCTGGTTCAGAATGGGTTATCTACGCTAGGATCTCTGCTGGTGCTGGTGCTGGTGCTGGGTCTGGTGGGATATCAGGCGGAGATTCACGAGACTCTGATAAAGCAGACTGCGAGAGTGGGGGCTGCGGCGGCGGCGGTGGGTGGCGGAGGGGGTGCAGGGGACGGGAGAGGCGGTGGTGGTAGCAGCAGCAGTGCGTGGCCGATTGGGTGCCCTCTGCCTCTCACGACTGACCTGCCTAACAAGGTGGGTGGCCCTTTGAGAAGTCTCAGAAAATTACCAGCTAAGTGGGTGGCCCCTGCCTCTCACGACTGACCTTCCTAACAAGGTGTGTGAGTGATGCGAGTTTTGAGATGTCTCAAGAATCGTTTCAAGAAGTTTCAACAAAGCAGCAGTGCTTGGCCGATTGGGTGCCCTCTGCCTCTCACGACTGACCTTTCGAACAAGGTGTGTGAGTGATGCAAGGGACACGATTGACTCTTGAGGCGCCTCAAAAATCTACCTACGTTTGAGTCGACTCAAACGTTTCCTGCTGGTCGAGTGAAAGAGAGCTGCTTTTTTTCCCTCCCCTCTCCCCACCTAACCGCCCTTCCCCCCCAATCCCCTCCAACCTCTTACCATATGCGAGCTTGTGCTTGTGAATGCGTGTGTGTGTGTCTGTGTGTGCGTCTGTGTGTGTGTGTGCGTGCGTCTGTGTGTGCGTGTGCGTGCGTCTGTGCGTGCGTGCATGCGTGCGTGCGTGTGTGTCTGAGTGTGCATGCGTACAGACTCGTCTAGTGGACTCCCCGCAGCCGTTTCAGCTGCGAATCAAGCTGCTCGTCTCATCCCGCAACGACCTCGCTTCAGTGTCTCGCACTCTCTCATCACTTGCAGCTGTTGACTATGATGGAGATATTGTTCGCCTGCATGTATTTGTGGACCACTTTCTCTATAATGCGTATGGAGGAGAAAGAGGAGGGGAAGGGGGGCGGGAAGATGGAGGGGGAAGGCAAAGACGAGATGATGGGGATGGGGATGCTGATGCTGATGCTGATGCTGATGGTGATGGTGATGGTGAGGGTGATAATGATGCTACTGACAGAAGGAGCAGGCGTGGTGTTGTAGGCAAGGCGGAGAGACGTGCTCGGGAGTTGAGAATGCGAGAGGGAGAATCAGAGGAAAAAACGGAGGCAGGCAGTAAAGGCGACTCCATCAGTGGCAGCAGCAGCAGGAGCAGCACCATTGCTGCCAGCGCTGCCAGTGCTGCCGGCAGTACCGGCAGTGGTGGTGACGGTAGTCGTGACGGTGCTGGTGGCAGTGGGGAGGAGAGTGCTGCTGCAGAGGTGGCAGTGCGGTTGGCGAGAGCAAGGGCAGTGTTGGAGTATGTGGATGCCTTCCCATGGCCGCATGGGCCCAAGGACGTGCACTACAGGTGTGTGTTGTCTGAGGCGCCGTATGAATTCTTTTGTTTTTTTAGCCGCCTGTAGGGCCTTTTACCGTTCATGCGCCTCAGGAGGGCAGTGTTGGAGTATGTGGATGGCTTCCCATGGCCGCAGTGGGTGGAGGCGTGGTGGCTGGCATCCGGCCACGAGTTTGCTCTGCTGCTCTCCAACTGTGCAGGGGTGTCTGCCTTTTCCCTCATCCACCCCTTCATTTGTGCCCCCTCTCCCCCCGGCTTTATACTCGCAGGTCAGTGAGTGCAGGCGCACAGGCGCAGTGGGTGGAGGCGTGGTGGCCAGCATCCGACCACGAGTTTGCTCTGCTGCTCTCCGACCGTGTGTTGGTGCCTTCTCCCTCATTTACTCCCTCATTCGCCCCCCTTCTCCCCCCTGCTGTATACCCCCAGGTCAGTGAGTGCAGGAGCGCAGGCGCAGTGGGTGGAGGCGTGGTGGCCGGCGTCTGACCACGAGTTTGCTCTGCTGCTCACCGACCGTGCGTTAGTGTCACGGCACGTGTATCGATACCTGAGAGCGCTCGTGACTGCCGTGTATTTCCACCCGGATACTTCGGACCCTGCTGTGCTCGGCATGGCCCTCTCCCGCCCCGCCACCGTTGCCGGTAGGCTTTGAACCGAGGCAGGTGGGTGCTGGTAGCGCTGCTGCTGCTGCTGGTGCTTGTGCTTGCGCCGCTGGTGCTGGTGCTAGTTCTTTTCTTGAGGCTCCTCAAGAGTGTCACGGCACTGCTATCGCTACTTGAGAGCGCTTGTCACTGCTGTGTATTTCCACCCGGACACCTCTGATCCTGCTGTGCTCGGCATGGCCCTCTCCCGCCCCTCCACCGTTGCTGGTAGGCTTTGAACCGAGGCAGGTAGGTGCTGGTAGCGCTGCTGCTGCTGTTGCTGCTGCTGCTGCTGCTGTTGCTGCTGCTGCTGCTGGTGCCGGTGCCGATGCTGGTGCCGATGCTGGTGCTTGTACTGTGCTGGTTCCTCTCTTTATTGGGCCTCTCCGACCGTGTGTTGGTGTCACGGCATGTGTATCGCTACCTGAGATCGCTCGTGACTGCTGTGTATTTCCCCCCGGACACTTCGGACCCTGCTGTGCTCGGCATGGCCCTCTCCCGCCCCGCCACTGTTGCTGGTAGGCTTTGAACACAGGCAGGTGGGTGCTGGTAGTGGTGCTGCTGGTGGCAGTGCTGGTGCTTGTGCTGCTGCTGCTGCTGCTGCTGCTGCTGCTGCTGCTGCTGCTGCTTCTGGTGGTGCCGGAGCTGGTGCTTGTGCTGGTTCGTTTCTTGAGGAGCCTCACGATTATGTCTCTCCGACCGTGTGTTGGTGTCACGGCATGTGTATCGCTACCTGAGAGCGCTCGTCACGGCTGTGTATTTCCACCCGGACACTTCCGACCCTGCTGTGCTCGGCATGGCCCTCTCCCGCCCCGCCACCGTTGCTGGTAGGCACGCACACAGGCAGGTGGGTGCTGCTGGTGGTGGTGATGGTGGTGCTGCTGTCGCTGCTGCTGCTACTGCATACTCCCCCTTGCACCGTCCCCATTGCCCCCCTACTTCCACCAGGCAAGCGAGTCAACGAAGCCGGGCCTGCTCACCAACGCCGCGGGCCTTTTCCTCTACCGCGCCACCGACCCCCTCGCCCACCTGCTCCTCTCTCCCATGACCCGCGTCACTCACTCCAAAGCCAGGCACCCCACCTGTTGTGAGCACAATACAAGAATCCCCCCGATACACCTACAATCGCAAGGCCACCACCAGCTCTTCTTTTCCTCCTTCCCCCCCTAACTCCGTGCCAACTTTCCCATGGAACCCTCCCTAAACCCCCACTTACCAGGCAAGCGAGGCAACCGGGCCCTGCTCACCAACACCATGGGCCATTTCCTCTACCGCGTCTGTTTTTTTTAGATTTCTCAAAAAACAGTCTCTTCCTCTACCGCGCCGCCGACCCCCTCGCCCACCTGCTCTTCCCAGCTCCTCTAACTCACTGCCAACTTCCCTCTACACCCCGCCTCCCACACCCACCAGGCAAGCGGGGCAAGCAGGCGCTGCTCACCAACACGACAAGCCTCTTCCTCTACCGCGCTACTGACCCTCTTGCCCACCTGCTCTTCCCAGCTCCTCTAACTCACTGCCAACTTCCCTCTACACCCCGCCTCCCACACCCACCAGGCAAGCGGGGCAAGCAGGCGCTACTCACCAACACCACGGGCCTCTTCCTCTATCGTGCCACAGACCCCCTCGTCCACATACTCTCTCCAGCTCCTCTAACTCACTGCCAACTCCCCTCTGCACCCCGCCTCCACTCCCACCAGGCAAGAGAGGCAACCAGGCGCTACTCACCAACACCACGGGCCTCTTCCTCTACCGTGCCACCGACCCCCTCGCTCAACTCCTCTTCCCGCGGCCCTGGAAGGCCTTTCGCCGCTGGTACGACCAGCAGCGCTCCACAGGCGGGTCAGCAGCAGTGGAAGGCCTGGTTGCTGCGGCCGATGCGCCGTGGCAACGACGGCAGCAGTGGCGGTGGGAGCAGCAGGGGCAGCAGGGGCAGCGGGGCCAGCAGGGGCAGCGGTGGGAGTGGTGGCGTGGGGGAGAGGACGTGGTGTGGACGCCATGGGAGTGGGTGATGCGGTTTATGCACGCAGGGGCCTATGTCAACCTGTTTCGCGTGTTTCCCAGGGGAGGCACGCTGGCTGTTTCGCACGAGTGAGTGTGCTGTGCTCTGTGGTTCTTATGAGTCGGGTCGGCCCAAAGCTCAGAAACCATCGTCTTCCTGCTTCCTTCCTTTCTTCCCTTCTCCCCCGCCCCCGTTCCCGCCCACCCCTCTGGTCCGGCTTGCAAACTCTCTTTCTTTCAACCTGCATTTGTCAGCTCACTAGCGCAATCACCACCACCATGTGACTGAATGCGTTCACTGCACTGCATGACCATATGTGCATGTGCATGTACATGTGCATTGTATCACATCGCATGGCATGCAGGGACATGGATTCGCCATACACAGGAACAGCAGGCATGGTATCAGAGCTGGTGAGCGATGAGGCAATGGCGCAGGGAGGAGGAGGAGGAGGAGGAGGAGGAGGAGGAGGCGGAGAAGGAGGTGGTGGGGGAGGGGGCGGAGGAGGGGAAGAAGTAACAGCAGCGGCAGCCACGGATGACACATGGTCCTTCCCACCGCTCCGGAAGCTGCGTCGCTTCGACCCCTGCTTCCAGGTGAGCCGAGCCGAGCCTGTGACATGTGACACTGTCCTCTGCGTTTCTAAGTTTTGAGACGCCTTGATACTCGATACGTGCGGCGACTGGATTTTGATTGAGTCGTCGACTCAAGTTCAGGCTGCGTCGCTTTGATCCCTGCTTCCAGGTGAGCCCGTGGCATGTGACACTAGCCAGTTGGTGGAGGGGAGGGGAGGAGAGGGGAGGGGAGGAGAGGGGAGGGGAGGAGAGGGGAGGGGAGGGGAGGAGAGGGGAGGGGAGTGGAGGGGAGTGGAGTGGAGTGGAGTGGAGTGGAGTGGAGTGGAGTGGAGTGGAGTGAAGGCATCATAGTCTCTCTTCATCCTTCACTCCCTCCTCCCCTCTCTTCTCCGCCCTCGCCTCACGCCACTCGCAATCCAAAGGGCACCATGTCTCTCCTCGCCTCTGCTGGTTAGCTGGCATCGTGTCTCTCACATCTGTGACCTATCAATCGTGTGGTCTCTCCCCTTCCTCCTTCCCCTCCCTCATCCGCTTTTGAGTCGACTCAAAAGCACCTTTGCTGGTTGGCTGGCATAATGTCTCTCATGTCTGTGATCTATCAATCATGTGATCTTTCCCCTCCTCCTTCCCCTCCCTCATCCTCTCTCCCATCTGCTGTTCCACTCCCCCTCCCCCCCTCTCATCCGCTCCCTCCGCTCCATTCCCCTCCCCTTTCCCCCATCTGTCTCAGGAGTTCTCCTCCTCTCGCCTTGCTCGCAGCCCAGAGGACATAGCTCCTCTGCTGGCCTCAGTTCACCGCCGCTCCACCATCGTCCTCGTCAACGCGCTCCACGCCTCCACACCATCTCCCACCACATTCCACTCCTCGCCTTCCTCAACTGTTTCCAGTTCTTCGGTCCCTTCGGTCACTCCACCCGCTTCGCTCGATTCCTCCGCTTCCCCCGCTTCTCCTGCCTCTCCCGCACTCTCTTCCTCTTCCTCCGAAGCTTCGTCTCATCCTTCGCTTGATCCCTCATCTGCAGTATCATTATCACCTGCTTCCTCATCTACCTCATCATCAGCGCTAGACTCCCCTGGTCTCGACCCGTTACTGGCGAACTGGCTGTGCCGTGCGGCACGCCTGCAAGTGTCCAACTACGTGGTGTTGCTGGATGATGGGCCGCTGGGTGTGCACCTCACCCGACAAGGCCATGCCGTCATGCAGGTATGTGTGTTTACATGTGTGTGCTCATTCCCTGCGCTTGACCCGCTACTGGCGAACTGGCTGTGCCGTGCGGCACGCCTGCAAGTGTCCAACTACGTGGTGTTGCTGGATGATGGGCCGCTGGGTGTGCACCTCACTCGCCAGGGCCATGCCGTGATGCAGGTAAGCGTGTGTGTGTGTGTTCACTCCCATGCAGCCTTCCAATCCAAATGTGTGATGTATGTGTGCTCTTTGCCTACCTCCAGGCCCCAAAGCTCCTCTCCTCCTGCTCTCACCTTATGAGGCGCCTTTGAGGCGCCTCAAAAGTTGATGCAGGTAAGCGTGTGTGTGTGTTCACTCCCATGCAGCCTTCCAATCCAAATGTGTGATGTATGTGTGCTCTTTGCCTACCTCCAGGCCCCAAAGCTCCTCTCCTCCTACTCTCACCTTATCTCCTCTCTTCCTTCTTATGTGTGCAGCTGCAGCAAATCCAGGAGGCAGCGGATGAGAGAGAGTCAGCACTTATGCTAGAGGGCAGGGGGCGAGCCCCTTTGCACCGTATCTCCCCCGCACTCGACCCTTCCTTTACCCCTCATCCTTGACCTTTTGAATACACTCTTTCCATCCCCCCCCACCCTCCTGCACCCCTTCTTATGCGTGCAGCTGCAGCAAATCCAGGAGGCAGCGGATGAGAGAGAGTCAGCAGTCATGCTAGAGGGCAGGGGGCGAGCCCCTTCACGCAAGGTGGTGGGTCGGGTGACCTTGGAAACACCTGAATCGCCAAAGTCAGTGTCATTGTACGGAAACTCACATTCTGTTAGAACCCTGAAGTCCCTTGGGGATTCTGCGAGCTACCAAAATGCGGACAAAACTTACCGGAATTCAGCAGGGCAAGCGGGAATGTCGGGAATGCCAGCACGAGCACACAGGCTTGGGTCAACTGCCGTATCGTCACAACAAGGGTCGCGAGCTCCCTCTCTCGTATCTGCGACCGTACAAAGGTTGAGAGTGTTGCTGTCGCAGAGTTCCCGCGTCGTCCCGTCGCAAGTGTCTCGCAAAGCCGAGGAGAAGGGTCAGGCAGGGTTGGATGAGGAAGGGGACAGGCCTGTTCGGCTAACTTCTACCGGAGGACCTGCTGTCGGTGTTTCCGGGATTGAAGCAGAACGCTCGTCTGTTGCTGCTGCTGCTGCGTTTGCTGCTGGTGCGGATTTGTCTGGTGTTCCTTCATTGGGCGAGGGTGTTGGTACGGCACGGGGGGAAGTAGCAGGTGCCGATCTGATTGCGGCTTCTGCTGCTGCTGCTGCTGATGGTGGTGATGGTGGTGATGGTGATGGTAATGCTAATGGTGATGGTGATGGTAGTACAGTTGGAAAAGGGGAAGAAAATGGGGACGGATTGACAGGGGAGGAGGATGGGGACGAGTTGGCAGTGTGGGAGGCGGCGGGTCGGGCATTGGAGAGGCAGAAGCTGTGGCTAGATGGCGTGCATTCCGCCATACAGCTAGGGTATCACGTTGTGCTTGCTGATCCTCGCTCCGTGTGGTTATCTGACGTCTCTGCTGCTCTCGCCGATGCTGCTGTTGGCGCTGCTGCTACTGCTGCTGGTGCTGGTGGTGGTGGTGCTGGTGGTGGTGGTGCTGCTGGTGGTGTGGGGGCGAAGGGTGAAGAGGCGGGTGTTGTGGGAGTGGTGGTTGTAGGAGGGGCAGAGGACAGAGGAGCGGAAACAGGAGTAGGAGATGGGACTGAAGGAGGAGCAGGTGGGGATGCGGTATCCGGACCTGCAGGCAAAAAAACGGTGGTTGATGTGGAGAAAGGTGAAACGAGGCTGAAGGGAGTAAAGGGGGTTAAGGGAGAGACGGGGGTGGAGGGACCAGAGGGAATGGAGGAGGTAAGTGAAAGAGGGGTGATAGAGGTGAGGAACGCAGGCGGTGTGGGAGGCAGGAAGGGGCTGGATGCAGTTCAGTCCGAGAGGGAGGAAATGGAAGAGGGGGGGGGGGTTAGAGGGCAGTCGGGAGGAGAATGAAGAGGCACGCATGGTTCTTGAGACCATCGGGTTTGTATCACAGTCTACTACTCCTATCCCGAATGCGCATGCTCATTCCCATGCTCGTGCGGGTGCTGGTGGTAGTGCCGAGCGGGAGTTGTTAAATAGTGATGGTGATGTGAGCAGTGCAGCAAGGGTCGTGGACCGGGGCAGTGACAATGAAGGAAACAAGGGAGAGGGTACTGGCAGCAGCAAGAGCACCGGCACCACCAGCAGCAGCAGCAGCGGAAAAATCACCAGCGGCAGCAGCAGCAGCATTGGTATCAGCCTTGTGAGTGACGGAACAGTGGATTTGGCAAAAGCGGTGGAGCAAGGAGGCGCTCTCTCTCTCACGCTGCTGTATCTGCGCAGTTCAAAGGCCACTGAGCGTATGTGGGCTGCTCTCATGGCTTCCCACGAGAAACACATGCAGCACCTGCAAGCAGCCAAGCCTCCTTCCACCTCCCCTTCCTCCTCCTCCTCCTCTTCCTCTTCCTCTTCCTCTACCTCCACTTCACCCTCCTCGTTGTCCTCTTCTTCTCGTGGTACCAGTGCTGCTGATACCCCTGGGTCTGTGGCTTCTCCTGGAAATGCGACAGCTGCTGCTGTGAACGATGCAGTGGGAGAGGAGGGAGGAGGGGGTGACAGCTCCTTGCACCCACCACTCTCGTCACAGAAACAGGAAAGCTCCAGAGTTGAAAGTGCAGCAAGAGAACAGACCAACCCCGCCACCACCACCACCACCACCACGATAGTTGGAGGGAGAGCAGGTGCAATAACACAGGATCTGGTGGCGAAGAGGTGGGGTGTGGGATGGGATAGGCTGGGCCGGTCAATGCTCCAAGCAGCCAAGGCCACTGGTGTTGTTGTCAGGAGCTTTCACCCAGACGCTGTTGTTGCACTGTCGCGGTACCAAATGCTGCTTCTGGAACAGCAGCAGCAGCAGCAGCAGCAGCAGCAGCAGCAGCAGCAGCAGCAGCAGCAGCAGCAGCAGCAGCAGCAGCAGCAGCAGCAGCAGCAGCAGCAGCAGCAGCAGCAGCAGCAGCAGCAGCAGCAGCAGCAGCAGCAGCAGCAGCAGCAGCAGCAGCAGCAGCAGCAGCAGCAGCAGAAGGAGCAGCCCTCGCATTTGAATAAAGAGGAGGATGGTGAGGAGATGGGGGGAGAGGAGCAGGAGGCGGAGCTGAAAGAAGAAACAGAACTTTCAAATAAAAGAGCTCATAGTACTCGCAACACCAGTAGCGTGAAAGCTGGGCTTCTTTCTACAGCCAGCCTTGCAGGCAATAGAAGCCACAGGTCTGCGCTTGCTGATGCTGCTGCTGCTGTTGCTGTGGTAACACTTCCGGTACCCACACAGCCTAGCATCGCAGGGAAACATAACACGCAAGCAGGGAAGGGTGCAGGGGGGGTATCGGTTCTAAGAACGCTAACTGCTGCTGACTTGTGGGAGGTGGATGAGGACTTGGCGTGTAGAGAGGTGATATGCACTCCTGTGCCCTCATGACAGTAACAGGCTTGAGCTGAGAAGGGAACTGTAACAGGATCTGATCGTCATGCCCTCATCGTATCATCATGCATGTACAGTGTACTGTGTACAGTACACCATTGTAATACCATGCTCATGTGAGCAATTATGTCCATGTCTCACTCCAAGTCTGTTGGCATCATATCATAGACACATCTTGGCCTTCCCACCCCATCTACCATCCATGCCAATGGCCTTCCCACCCCATCTACCATCCATGCCAATGGCCTTCCCACCCCATCTTCCAAACATCACATCACTGGTACTGTTGTGTGGAGTGAACACCTACCATTGATGCTTGCATGAATCCATGCATGTTGGCTGGCTTATGAAGTCTCTGTCCCTTTGACTGGAACCGCTGGCTACAATCTTACAGTAGTTTGTTCCTAGTCTGAGCTCACGGTCATACCGGTAGCTTCCCACTACCCAATTCAACCCATGAAGTCAACCAACCAGCATTCATTCATCATCATGTATGGTACCGGTAAAAAGAGAGCCACATGCATCTTTTAAAGACCAGCACTAGCTGGAACAGCATGTCGGGAAAAGCTTTTACCGGTACGGTACAGTAAATTGAATACACCAAATTGGTGCCCTCTTAACGAGCTGTGTACATATAAAAAGTGTTAGCAGAGACACTAAAACTCTATATCTCCTCTCCTCTTCGGCCAAACATGCACAGATAAGCGCATGCATTTGGGTTGAAATCATTCCAGAAATAACTGACGCTCTATTCCCACCTACCATAATCCCACCTGCTCCTCACTAACTAGACACGTGCACTTGCAGCAGCAGCAGCAGCAGCAGCAGCTAAACAGCAAGATCACCACAACACCAGCAGCAGCAGCAGCAGCCTTAGCTGCTAGTCCTCCTACACGTGGCTTGCTAACCACCACCACCACATGCAATCCCGAACTTCTTGCTGCGCATGCCACTGCTGCTCCTCCTCACTTTACTCCACTGTCCTCCCCCTTCTCCTCACTTTAGTCGAGATCAGCTACATACTGTGTGTCCCACTAAGGAGACCACTCATCTATCTTCAGAGCAACCAGCAGCCAGAGCAGTAGCTCGGAACAACACCATACACCTCTCTATCTGTACCCTGTACGGGGCGACTAACTATCTGCCACTATCCTGCCGCCGTCTCATGCCCACTGCTGCTGCTGCCGCTGCTGCTGCAGACCCTAAGAAACCATTCGTTGCCAGAGGCAGCAAAACAGGCTGCCTCTTACTCCTTCCCTGCTGCACACACCGATCATCCCCATATCTACCTACACCTGCACCATCCTTAACCTCTCTCCATCTCTCTGTCTCTCTCCCTTGCTCTCCCGGCACCTTTGAGCGAGGTGCCATACACCCTTCATACACACAGCCTTCATGAACCACCTTCCTTTCTGGACCCTGTTTCATGGAGCCACGTGCATGCACCAATCCTTCAGTGGGCCGCACAGCACGCCACAGCACCATGCCGTGCCGCACAGCACCTCACAGCACCGCACAGCACGCCTCACAGCACGTGGACATAGGGCGATCCGGATCCTGCTGAAACCGAATCCTCCTCATACCCACGCGTGTTGCTCTTGCTGTATGGGAACATATTTTCTGCCACAAGGGGAAAAGGAAAAAGGGGATGGGGTGGGTAAATGGGAAGGCATGATTATGACACGGGATGACCAACGTGGGTGCAGCTCAAATGATGGGGAATTGAGTAAAGAAATATACATGAGGGGTAACAGTGGGGAGGTCCAGATGAGTAATATATAAGTCAGCAAAAAGAGCCGATAGCAACGAGAGAAAGGTTTTCAAGGAGGGATAGAAACCACTACGAGGGGGGGCACGTACGATGCATGAGCTCGCTGTCTGAAAACACCATCTGGCGGCGCTGCTGTCTCCGCCACACAAAGACGCCTCCCGCCACCAGCAGCGCCACACCGCACAGCACCGCAATCACAATCCCCACCACTGCTCCCGTGCTCAGCCCACCACTCGACGAGGAGGACGAGGGGGAAGGCGGGGGGAGCGGAATGGCCTCGAACGTGCCGGGCGGGGCGGAGGCAGCAGCAGAGTCGCAGGATTGGAGACCGTCCGTGCCACAGAGGTAGGGGTTGTTGGCGAGGCTGTATAGGGCATAGGTGGGTGGGTAATGGGGGGAGAAGATGGGCGTGGGTGAGGATTCAGGGCGGAAGAGAGTGAACAAATGGCACGGGAGGAGGTGTAGTTAACACTCGACAGTGCTGAAAATGTGCAAGAAGATTGGCTGCAGGCAGAAAATGTTGCTGTCTGTGTGAGAGAGCGGGGTGTTGTAAGCGCGAAAGGGCGCATGTGCATATCCGTGGATTGTGAGAAAGAGACTGCGGTGAGGAGAGGAGAGGGGAACAGACCTGAGGGTGAGGCCAGAGGGAGCGGGCACGAGTCCCTGGGGAACCCCCGCCAGTTCATTGTCGTTGAGGTAGCTGCGATGAGAGAGAGCAGACACACACATGCACAGTCAACCACACCAAGCACACACGCGTGGGGAGGGAGAGGTGGAGATGGGGGTACGGGGTGAAAGGCGAATGAGACGAGGATGGAAGCAAGAGAAGCACAGGGATGAACAGAGAGCTTGGAAGGAGTTACAACAACCCATACGAGGTGACTTTTGAGTCGACTCAAAAGTCAGGATGGAAGCAAGAGAAGCACAGGGATGAACAGAGAGCTTGGAAGGAGTTACAACCCATACGATCCGACCCCCACACCCCATATTCCCCGGATGCTCACAGTAGATGGAGGGATGGCATGGTTGCTATCCCAGCAGGAATGGAACCGTTGAGCTGGTTGTGTGAGAGGTCCCTGCCATTACGAGGAGCGAGAGAGAGAGGGGGGACGAAAGGAGACCAGAGAATGAGAACAGCAGCAGAAGCAGCATGGGTTAGCAAATGGCCTTGATTAAAAGCACAACGGTGCACGTAAAGCACGGTGGACGTACAGCGAGGCGAGGTGGGGGAGAGAGGAGATGGCAGCCGGAATGGGTCCCGTGAGGGCGTTCCCGCTCAGGTTCCTGCCACACAGCACCAACAGCAGCATCATCAACACCAGCAACAGAAACAGGAACATAAACAGAGCCACAGAAATGCATTCCGATTCCGATGCACAAGAGAGAGCCCAATGTGAGTGACTCAATCAAGTGGTGCCACTTGTATGATTGGAAGAATACGACGACTGAAATACGACGACTGAAATCCCAAGTGGTGCTTTTGTGGTGACGTGTAGCAACAACACTAGGGGGACCAGCGACATACCACGGAGACGGCTCCACCCTCACACGTGCACACTCACAGAGAAACAAGAGATGTCAGTTGTGAGACGGCGGGCGGAATAGAGCCGTTCAGAGCGACGTCGGTCAGCGATCTGCACTCAGTCAGAGGCACAGGCCAACGCAGGAGTGGGAGACAAGGCAAGCAAGGGAGGACGGAGGAGGGAGGGAGAGAAATAAGTGACCTGACCACCGAGGGAGGGCTGAGGAAAGAAAGAAGCGCCACCGACAACCCGCCACAACCCACTCCTCCGTGGGTGGGACTTATCCCTACACCACAAGCCCTTACGCTTCCGTGGGTGGGACTTATCCCTACACCACAAGCCCTTACGCTTCCGTGGGTGGGACTTATCCCTACACCACAAGCCCTTACGCTTCCGTGGGTGGGACTTATCCCTACACCACAAGCCCTTACGCTTCGAGAGACTTATCTTCCTCTCCTCTCCCCTCCTGCTTTACCCCCACCGCCTGCATGCCTTCAAAGCCTCCACGCCCCCCCCACACCCCAGAATGCATACCGCCTCCTCCCCTGCATACCTCCTGCGCCTCACCCATGCCGTCCCATGCTTACCAACTTCCAACCTCCTAGCTCCCCACCTGCGCCTCACCCATGCCGTCCCATGCTTACCAACTTCCAACCTCCTAGCTCCCCACCTCCCCCACCCTCCTCTTATCCAAACGTCACATTCCGACCGGCCCTTTCCCCAAACGTACATGATCTCAACCTGCGCCTCGCCCATGCCGTCCACTGTGCAGTTGACACCTGTCCACGCGAGCGGGAAGCACGGGTGCCCCTGCCAGCTCAGCGACTCGGGCACCTGCAGCGCGCGCTTAATCTCCGCCATAGCGGCCACTGGGGGGTGGGGGAAAGAGGATGGGGGGAACAGGGGGGAGAGGGAGGGGAGGGAAGGGCGAAAAGCGCAGAAGTGGGTGAGTAAGGAGAGCTCGAGCGAGAAAGCAGAGAGCGCGGAGAGGCGCACGAAGGTGCTTTAAGGCAGGAGGAAGGAACACGAGATAGGCAGGATGAGGGTACAAAGCTGGAGGGACGGCGAACAGGGAAAGCAGGAAAGCAGGAAAGGCTCAGGAAAGGAGGAAAGAGCGCGCCGAGCCACTCACGAGTCGCGTCGCTGACGGCTGGTCCTCGTTCCATGAGTCCATACACCTCCACGCCGCTCACAACCGGGGCCAGGGCCGATCCCTTATCGGCGCGCAGCTCCAGCAACACCCACGAAGCTTCCGGCGCCAGCTGGTACGGCACGTTCAGCGAAAACAGCGCGAACGGCCCCACTTTGCCGGCCAGGTCGATCCCCTTGCCGGCCGGAACCGGCTGGCCGTTCAAGTAGACGGAGAACACGCGCTGACCGGCTTTCACGCCGGCGCGCAGCTCCGCGAATCGCAGGAAGATCGCGAGGCCTTCCCCGGGCATGAAGGCCGTTAGATTGAACGCCACGACCGACCCGTCCGCGTCGCCGGCTTTCGCGGCGGCGCCGGCGGCGGTGCGCGTGCGCGCCGTGCGCGCCGTCTTAAGTAGCTCCAACGGAATCGCGTCCGGCGCCGCGTCAACGCCCTTCAACGTCGCCACGTTCGCCGGCAGAAACTCGTTGTCGCACCCCGGGTTACATCTCAGCGTTACACCCGGCATCGTTTCATCTCCCCACTGCCTGTGCCCCAGCTCCTTCCCCTCCGTCAACCCCTCCCCAAATGACTGCCCGCCCGTGTTAACTCTATAATAATCGTACATCACCAAATCCCTCCCGTACTGCACCGACTCATACGCCATATCGTTCACCTGAAGAATCTCTAACGAGTTAATCACCGGCGGCAGCATAACGCCGTTGCTATTCGCGCCGCCTTCCCGATGCCCGTACAGGCACACGCTCGCCGTGCCGTCCTCCACGAACGCTACAGCCTCCTGGAACCCGCCGGGCGCGTCCGGCTGTAGCGCAACCATCGGCGCGCCTTCCACGCCAAATCCAAACGTAGGCGTCTCACTCAGCTGATCATAGTTCCCGTAGTCGAAAAACATGCGGAATAAATACCGCCCCTTGGGGACCGGAACGTCGTAGCAGTTGATGCGCGCCGATGGGAAATACCGGAGGGATTTAGAAAACTCGAACTCGTTCCCCGGCTCCACGACAATCGCCGGCGCGCCGCTCGAGTATCCGTAATCCGCGGACCACGCGAATCCCAGCGAGTCCGTGTAGTTATACTGCCCGCCGCAGTCGATCCTAATCTGCGTATCCCCGCCCACGCCGGCGCCGGCGCCGCCGCTTCCGCCGGTCGTCGCTCCGCCGTCGCCGCCGCTTCCGCCGTCATCGCCGTAAATCACCTCGTACACCTCGACCCCGCTGATCATCGGCGCGCGCAGTTTGAGATTTCCGCCCGCGGGGCGGAGCAGCACCGCGAGCCACTGCCCCTCGGGGGAGTTGGGAACTCCGCCGAGCTTCACGCGGTTGAGAGAATACACCAGCGCCGTGTTTGCGCCGCCCGCGCGCTCGACGATATCGATCGTCGTCCACTTGCCGTTAACCCAGACGTCCATGACTCGATCCCCCGCGCCCACCCCCGCTTCGACCTCCGCGAAATAGAGCAGAACCATGAACTCATTAGCTTGATCCACGGGGAAGAGTCCCGTGAAATTATACCCCGTGGTCTTGGATTTCCCGCCCGCAACTCGCGCTGAGGTGAATAATTCGTTCGGCAGGCTGAACGATTCCCAGCTCGCGGGAACCGTTACTTTTGCTGCTGCCGTGGCCGCTGCCACGTTCACCCACGGGTCCGACTTGGACGAGGCCACGTCAGCATCCCACGTGCGGTGCCCCGGGTCGGTGCCGCTGGGCTCGGGGCCAATGGCGGCGCCGCCGGCGTTGATGCGCACCCAATTGGAGAGCACCACGTTGGATCCCGTGGTTGACGCGAAATACGCGTCAGTGTCCACAGGGAGGACTTGTAACGAGTTCACAAACGGGTTCCCTTGAAACGGGAGAAAGCACACGCTAATCTGATGCTGCTGCTGCTGCGAGGCGTTTCCATCCCCGTTATCAGCTCCATCCGCAGTTGTTTCAGCAGGCTGCGAAAAGGCGATGTAGTCAGTGTAATAGGCCGTGGTGTTGAGCCCCTTAATTCCCACCACCTCCACGAAATAGTCGTTAATGCTCACCCCCACGCTCGGGTCCAGATTCAATGGCAGCAGGTTGTAATAGTTGTTATCGAAACTGCAGGGGGAGGAGGAGGAGGGGGAGCGGGAGGGGGAGGAGGGGGCGATGGGGGGGAAAAAGGGCAAGGGGCGGTGCAGGAGAGCATAAAGCAAAAGGAGGAGTGGGCAAGAATATGAGAGGAGAGTGTAAGGGATGCAAGTAGCCTTGATACACATACACGCTGTTCGCCAGAAACAATAATTCAATTGCTCCATACAACTCCACGCCATTCCATACTAGTCCTTCTATGATGCTTCCATGCGACTCCACGCGATTCTACGCTGCGCGACTCACTTGTTATAGCTGAAGCTGAGGCGCACGAGGTATCTGCCCGGCGTCACGGGCACGCGGTAGCAGCTGTCGCCCACCTCCCAGTACCGCAACGTGCGGTCCACCGGCTTCAGTAGCCCGCCCGCGTAGTATGTCTGCACGCCAGGCAAGGCGGCAGCGGCACGGGGAAGAGGCGACGGAGGTATGGCGCACGTTGCATGGCGCACGAGGCATGGAGCAAGGAGGTATGGCGCACGGGCACGGAGCATGGAACACGGAATGGCGCACGGGAGGCGCAGAAGCAGAAATGACACTTACGCGTCGAGGACGGGTGTCACCTCGAGTCCGCATGACTTACCGGTTGAATGGATTTTGCTGTGCCGTTAGCGAAGTATTGATCGGGTAACCACATGATTCCGTCGGTGTCCGTGCTGCCCTCCACGCTACCGCAATCCACTCGAATTGGATCTACAAGGTGAAATTTGGCGGGGAGAAACGCAGCGAAGCCCAAAGCACAACGTTAAGAGGCATGACAATGAGCGACACGTGCAGCACACGAGGCGTTAGGAATGGAGCGTGCAGCAGGAGGGATGTGTAGCGGAGGGAATGGTGGGAAGAAGGGAGAGATATGTAGGAGAGTGCAATAGGAGGGATGTGTAGCAGAGGATTCCACAGTTCAATGGGTGTCAACGACGGCGCTAGCGAGCGACTCTATTAAATTAGCGAACGACATGGATCTACGGGTGTCGTCGCCAGACGAGAACGAAGGGCAGCTAGATTGACAACTCCCGAGCGTAGCGGTGGGATCGTATCTTGAGCGCTCTTCACGCTTCCTTTCCCGCAGGGTGGGCGTTAGAGGCGAGTGATCACCTTGGGGAGCGAGGAAAGCGGATGTTGATCGGGTCCATAAGGCAAGGAGTGCTACAAGGGCCACGGCCACGCCGAGAGACGCTCTTTGTGGCCGTGCTCTTGTCCCTGGCGAATACGTGTGCCGTGTCATTGCGTAAGAGAGCTCGAAGAAATACTTAGCGCCAAGAAAGGGCAGACGTGGTGGACTCGATGATTTAATCGATGAACGGAGAGGGCTGGAACGCTAAGCGCGGGTAAGAAACGAAGAGATCCTAAGGATGGATAGATAATGGGTAGACTACCAGACTTGGTTTCTAAGCGCGACGCCGTTTCCGTGTGCTCTGCTGCAACAGTTATGGATGCTTGCTGAAGATGTGTGTGAACGCACAGGCGCCTGCTGATGGCTAGAATGAAAGAAACACGAAGGTGAGGTCTTGTGATGGTTGGTTGTCGAAATGCGTGCCGTGAGTGAGACGGAAAGGAACACCGACAGTGACGAGGCCTCAACTGAAGGAAGGAGGGGTCTGCTCTGCACGACAGAGGGCGTAGCGAAGAACTAGGCTGCTAGAGCGTGTGCCAGGTGGCTGAAAGGGCGAGCAGAACAAAGTGAGCGGAAAAGACGCAGGAGCGGGAGGGGAGGAAAAGAGCAGCCAAGTCGACAGGAAATTGAGAGAGAAAGAAGTGGGAAGGCGCGGGAGGCCAGAGCGAGTCGGGGACCTGGATGATGACGGGAGCGGGCAGTGCGGAAAATGCCATCAGTACAGTTACTGTACCACATGAGCAGTTGTCTGGTGGTGGTCTGGTCAATTTGCGCGGCTTGCTTTCGGTTCCGTTTGTTCCTCCTCGTGTGTTGTTGCTCCACCTGGATAACATCCCGCCTCGGGCAGGCACGCACTGCGGCAAAATATTTTCCCGAGGCCATTCCCCTCGGTTCTGCCTGCTGATTTTATTGCTTTGCCCGCTCTGCTGTGTGTGCCAGAGCAGAATGTTTGATTCGTTTGCGAAGCGCGGGTGCGGTCGTCTCGACTCTGCAATTGGAGGGTCCTGGTCCTGCCGTTACGGGTAGCTCTTTCATAAACCGCGACGCGTTTCGCCAAAGTTGAAGTTTCTGAGTCGAGTCGCGTGATGTGGCGTCCAGCAGACAAGCCACCAGACATAGCGGTTCGATTTCCTACGCAAAATTTCCCGACTGAATTCCTACCGCCAAAACGTTCCCCTGAGCCTCAGAGCCTTCGAAGAAACAGGGTCGACATTTCAACAATCCCCGCTCCCTCATTGGCCATTCCACCACGGTGATGTCAACACCCCAAAGTGAAACATCCCCGCAGGTGAGCTACAAGAGCACCCTCGATAAAATCACTCATTTATTCCGCATAAACAAATCAGCTTAGCGTCCAAAGTTTGGTAAACATTTTAAGAGTACTGCTGTTCTGTAACACTTCTAGTAACATACCGGAAAGTGGTGCACCACCAACCTTCTCAACTTCATCTCTACCACCCTCATCCCTCGCCTGCATTCCTCCAGGTAGTCTACCACCAGCATCAAATGGTGCACCACCACGAGCTCTCAACTCGTCTCAGTGGTTCCCACTCCACACACGCTTCTGTGGTTTCCACCCAACCCTAGGTTCCCTCTCACTGCAGCCAAGCCTGGGCTGTTCCCCTCGAGCTTGCTCCCTCCCCTCCCTCGCCCTGGCTCCTCCCCTCCCCCCCACCGTGCTGGTTCCCTCCAGCCTTCCTCCCGCCATGGACCATCTCTCCCCTGATGTTATGACGTGGACCTCGAATCTAGACTTCACTATTTGTCCCAAGTCCACAGCTATCCCCGCCGAGCCTAGTGCTAATTACGTCGGTGGATGTCGATTAGGGTTATCCCATCACGACGCAGTCACCCTAGATGAATTAAATAGTGGTATTATCCATGAGACCAGCGAAGGCAATAGCGCTTTAGCCACTCTTGCTAGAACGACCCCAGCAACCGCCGTCGCGGCCGGCGCGGCCGACGCAAAGGGCGCTGCTGGTGATATTTCCAATCCAGGATTCCGCTTGCGTGGTGAGAAATACCAGTCGCACGATGAGATACATGACGAGGATGTTGCGCGCATGCGAGCCGTTGATGAAATGCAGGCAGAGCCCCTTTCTGCTGCCGCTGCTGCTTTCGAGCCGTGTGCGGCAAAAGGATATTCCGAGGAAGAAGGAACGTCGTATCGCCATCCTTCGGCATCGGCGCCGGCTGAACCGGTGACCAGTAGAGTGAGGACCTCTGAATCCTGCGAAGAGAGTAGCAGAGCAGCAGAGTCCGTTCTCGCACGCACGCAAGCAAATGGTAGCGAAACGGAAGGGCGCTGCAACAAACAGCTGACGCCGATACGCAGTCAGCCTTCTGTCACTGCTAACGGCCAGTCGTCTCCCCGAAATGGCACCGCTCGTGCCCTCGACTCAGCACCGTGTGATGCTGCCGTGCCGTCCGCTTCTGTCACTCCGAACGCTAATGCCCAAGCGCAACTGCGCACCGATTCGCACTCGGACCCCATATTTCGTTCTGAGGGCGGCGGTAATTCCGCCGAAGCGACACTGCGCTCTTCTCGTGGATGTGAGTCGTCAGGGAAGTGCGCCGCGCCTGGAGCAGATTGGGCGAGTGCAGTATTGCCTGCTTCGACTGTCGTTGAAGGAAGGATATCTAGTGCTAGTGCTGCCGCTGCTGCTGCTGGTGCTGGTGGTACTTCTGTTGGTGCTGTTCCAGGAGGAGGGCTAGGAGGGAGAGGAGGTGTGGATGTGGCAAATTCAGGCGCCCATGGGTCCGTGACTATGGCTGCAGAGGCTTCTGTTGTACGAGTATCAGAATCGCCCGCTACCAGGACACTAGCGCCTAGTGCATCAGCGACTGAGGCTGTGAATGCGACACCGGTTGCGTCTGCGAGTGCCTCTGCGACACCGGTAACTGTGGCTGCGACTCCAGGGGTTGTGACTGTAAGACGAGTGGTTGCTGCCGCAGCAGCGAATGCCGCTGCAAATGCGAAATCAGCCATTGCGAGACAAAATGCTGGAGCCTCAGCGCTGGCTACACCTGTGCCGGCTACAGCGGTGCCGTTTACAGCAGTGCCGGCTACAGCAATGCCGGCTGCAGCATTGCCGGCTGCAGCAGCGCAAGCCACAACAGTGCCGCCCACAGCAGCGCCAGAGAGAATGGCGCCGGTAGCTGCATGCGCATCAGCGAACGTTCCAACGTCAGTTGTCGCTGGCACGAAGCAACCCCCGCACTTACGAGACAGTCATCTGACCGACCGTCGCCCGTCCACTCCCGGTTCCCCTCCCCGCGCGGCAGCAGCAGCATCACTTCGAGGAGGGGCGGCTGGAGAAGTAATGGGAGTGGCAGGAGTAGCGGGAGTAGCGGGAGTAGCAGTTTCTGCAAGCGCCGAGGCGGCAGGCTTATCACATTCCACCTCGATAAAGTCCTCCTCGATAACAGTCCCGCCCGTGAAGCAACCAGCAGCTGCGGCTATCAGCAGGCCTCCTATGCGTGTGAGCAGACCGGGTATAGCGGTGGGTCTAGCAGTGGATAGGGGGGTAACTGAAAGCGGGCAAGCGGTTGCTGCTGCAGCGCGTGTATCCATAACGCCAGTGCTGGCGTCCGCAGTGACTCCTGCTTCTGTGGCAGCAGCAGCAGCAGCAACAGCAGCTTCGGAGCGAACGGGAGTGGGCGGGCACGCGGGAGGGACTTCCGATAGGAACAGTATTAGGCTCGCCCCGTCGGTGCCACCGCCTCAGCACCCGCAGCAGCAGGCAGAGCAGCAGCAGCAGCAGTTGCTGCCGCCGCCTCAGCAGCAGCAGCAGCAGCAAGTGAACCAGGGCACTTGGCATGGTGTACCGGGCTACTCTTCGAATGTGCCTCCCGTAAGTGTACCAGGTGTTTTTCATTCAGGTAATTACCCACCAGTGGACTGCCCGAGATCTCTTGAGACCCGTCCTCCCCCTCCCCCTACTGCCACTGTTGCTGCTCCTCCTGCGGCTGCTCCCGTTGCTTCTCCTGCTGCTGCTCCTGCTGCTGCTCCTGTTGCTCCTCCTGCCGCTGCTCCTCCTGCTCTTGTCGCGGTTGCTTCGCCACTGTCTATTATCCCTCCTGCGCCACAGCCGCTGGAGGTCACGACCGGGTCTGGCGCTGCCCCTAGCAGAGCGGGTAGCGGCGGGAACGGCGGGAACGGCGGTGCTGACGCAGGCGCTGCGGCGGGGCAGGCACCGCAATCGTCGGAGAAGGGCGGGAAGAAGGACAGGAAACGTGACCGGCATAAGAAAGCATCGGACGGGCGGAATCCGATGATCCGGCTGAATCCTGGAACGGCCGATCGTTTTTTCGCGATCCAACGGTTACTAGAGAGTAAGCGCGCGAAGCGAACATCAGGGTCGTTCGTGATTAACTGGCTTATCGATATCTCACATGCGAGCATTCAGCGGGTGGTGGAGGATGAGGGGCAGGCGGGGGAGGGGCTTGGGTTCGGCTTGGTGGGAGGGTTCAGTGGAAACCGGGGGGACATGGAAGCAGATGAGGAGGACGAAGAGGAGGAAGAAGGGGAGGATGAGAGTCTGATTCCCGGATTTGCAGGGCTGATTATGGACCATGGACAGTCTTTTATGGACGGGGATTTTGGGCAGCCAATGGAGTGGGATCAGACTTTATCGCAGCAGATGTTTTTGCCTGGTCAGCAGCACTCGCAGGCGCAGTGTCAGCCGCAGGTGCTGTCTGGGCTGCTTCCTCCACCCTCCCATCAACTAGAAGCGCAGCTGCATACGTTCCAGCAGCATCCTGAGCAGCAGCAGTTGCTGCCACCGCTGCAGTGCCAGCAGCAGCAGTCTCAACAGCAGCCGTTGCCTCAGCAGCAGCCGTTGCCTCAGCAGCAGCCGTTGCCTCAGCAGCAGTCGCAGGTTCATCAGGAGATGGTTTTCCATGAGAAAATGGACCAAATTCAAGAATTTTTGGAGCAACCTCTCTGAGAGTCTGCCAACCCCCATGAAGCAAGTTATCATAACAGTGAAGCCTTTTTATATCCCTCAGTTTGTGAATTCGAGTCCAGAGCACTGTACATACCTCAGTTCTAGCTACCTCTGGTCTGGTGTCATGAACTGTGAGTAGGGTTCACAGCTCTTCCCTTCATAAATTCTTTTATTCTTAGTCTCCCGTCATGTGCTGGGTGACGATTACCATAAGTGAATAATCGTAACCGATTTTATTGCATAAATCAGAACTGATTATGTGAACAATTCCATTGCTTCGTACGCTTTACTATGTTATCGAGTGTGTAGTCGGGCCGCTGTTTCTCGAAACTTCGTTACAATTTGGGGGACCTGCGTAGGTGTGCCTTCTACACCCAGCCAGGTTTTGTATTTGGGCAGGTTGATGTGGCATGCTCCTCACAGATTGGACAGCAACCAATGGCCGTATTTCTCTCCCCAGGTAACTTGGTCATCGAATCGCGTCCGTCGGTTACAGTTTTGGATCTCCGGGGGTGGAATGGCGCTATTCACAGCATTATCCTGCCCGAATACTCCAGAACTTGCTATCATGCCCGACATTTCTGGTACTGGCGGCCGCACCACCTAAATATCTGGCAGCACGAGGCGGAAGTCGAGGGCAATCTGGCGACCGATCTCGCCACCCTGACCAAATGGAAAGTCTGTTTTCAATGCCAGCCCACCACCACCACCCACCAACCAGGACAGCACACACACAAGAACAGGACCCCAAGACGACGAGTCACGTCACGAGGGACAGGGCAGGGGAGCACAGCCAGAGGGAGACCCAACTTCAAGGCTTCACCGTACCATGATGTACTGTACCACGCACAACCACGCTGCCGAACATGGCATCTATGGCACGATGAAGTTGTCATTTTAACCTAGAACCTTATTCAACCGCTGTCAGAAGCAATCGAAACGCAGAACATACAATCAAACCGCATCAAAGTGGATTCTCATGTCATGCCCCCAAATTCTTGTTGTATCGCACCATCCAATTCAGACCCACCCACCTCCCATCCCAGAATTCAGAGCACACCACGCCTGCGCTTTTCGCCATTCGCCGCCGCACAGCAGCAGCAGCACATGCTCCCTGCTCCCACTTTGTGCATGCTCGCTTTGACGAGCCGCATCACTTGAACTGGTTCGCCTTCACGCCTTGGTGGACGTGGCTGCCAGTGAACTGCGTTTGAATCCTCGACTTCATCGTGGCTGCCATAGTTAGTTTACCATCCGTGATTTTATAGCCAATTGTTTCTGCTTCTCGATTAGGCCAGTCTTAGCACGCGATATTTTCTAGGTATAGGCTCAGTAGCGAAGAACTTCGTTTCTTGCACGTGTAGATTAGGTAATCAGGTTGAATTCGAGCTCCCTTTCGATGAACGCTTCCCAGTAAATTACTCTTTAGAAAGGAAAGGAAATGAAAGCTGCCTGTGTTGCGGACGGCATGCAGCCATTGAAAGGGTTGCGAGCAGCAGCAGCAGCAGCAGCGGTACGAGTCAACAACACTGGCACAGACAGCAGCAGCCACCGCTTTCCGACGACAACATGCAGTCTTCGGTTTCTGACTCGCGCGCACGTATACGTTACCGAACCGTGAGCTGTCTCCATGGTCGTAGCGTTGGCGCACTCGCCTTCTAGCCTTCTAGCCTTCTAGCCTTCTAGATCCAGCTTAACCGTCGCGCTCTTCGGCTCCTCTTCTCCTCCGCGCCAATTCTTGGTTAACCTTCTCCTCCAGCTAATCCGAACTTAAGATTCAAAATCTCCGCTTTCCTCCTTTCCCGCCTCCCCGCCTCTCGCCTTCTCGCCGCTATCTCTCCTGTCTCCGCGCCTCTCTCTGCACTTTCCTCCCTCCCATCTCCTCTCTCCTCACTCCTCTCTCCTCTCTCCTCTCTCCTCTCTTCTCTCCTCCATGACACATGGATCCCCTCGCCAACATATTCATGGGCCGCCATGGCCACTGCTGTCACCCCACCGCTCCCTTCTGCACCACAACCGCACCAGATCCCTTCTCAGGTGCCAGCACCAGCGGCAGCAGCGGCAGCAGCAGCGGGATTAGCGGCGGCGATGTCTGTCCGGGCAGCAACGGGCTCTCCGATAGAGGCAGCTGCGGCGCCGCGAATGGCGCGGCGGGGATGGCGCTTCCGCCGTACCCCGCCGGCTGTCGCGGCACTGGTGGCGGTTTCACGTTCGGCGGCTTCGGAGGCATCTTGGCCGCGTTTCTGAGCTCCACTAGTGAGGCGATTGGCAGGGCCAGTAGCGGAGCGGGCTACAGCGGGGATGGAGGTGGAAGCGGGGGTAGGTCAGGAAGCAGTTGGGATTTAGGATGGGATCCCGCTGAAGCAGGAAGCAGCGGCGGCGGCGGCAGCGGCGGCTGGGACGGGGACGGGGGGATGGGCACCGGTTTAAGCAGCAGCAACAGCACGCTATTTGTGTTCTCGGACGTGTTTCCACCTGGGTGGCCTTTCTCCCTCCTCACCGGCTGGTCTATCGCCTTCCTCATCCTCACGCTCCTCGTCGCATTCGTCGTCCATCGCACCGTGCGACACTGGCAGCTGCAGCTGTCCGTCGCACGGCTGAAAGCCGCGGGATTCCTTCGCCACGCGCTCATGCGACGCGGCGACATGCCACTCGCAGACCACTCGTGGTTCGTGGAACCGTCGAAGAACCTTCCTGGCCCGATCACCTGTTGCGTGTGTATGGAAGAGATTGACAAGACGAAGGAGAGAGCGGATGGGGGGGGAGGGGGAGGGGGAGGGGGAGGGGGAGGGGGAGGGGGAGGGAGCAGCGGGGAGGAAGCAGCGGTAAGAGGGGGAAGCGCAGGAGGGGCGGAGGGACTCGGGTGGAAAAGAAAAGAGGCGGGAGATTATCCCGAAGGGTTGGGGATCGGTTGTGGTAGGTGTGAAGGGGAAGATGCGGGAATAGCGGCAACTCCGCTGGGGAGAGCGGGGAAGAGGGGGAGGGGGAGAGGGGGGCGGTCGGGGAGGTGGCGGAACCTGGCGGAGGAAGGCGAGGGGAAGGGGGAGGGGAAAGGGGGAGGGCGGGGAACGGTGGGAGCTGGCTTAGGCGCGGCGGACACCCATGGAGGGGCGAATCAGGAGGAAGGCAGCGGAGGGGGAGGGGCATGCGGAGGGGCAGGCGGAGTGGGAGGCGGAGGGGGAGGCGGAGGGGGAGGGGGAGGGGGAGGCGGAGGGGGAGGGGGAGTGGATCGGTGCTCCGTGTGCGGAGTGACGGCGCACGAGGAGTGCGTGGGCGCGGCGAGCCGCGACTGCAAGCGCGTGGCGATGACGGGGCGCAGCGTGGCGCACCAGTGGGTGGAGGCGAGTCAGATCAAGATTGAAGAGGACCGGCACGATGAGGACCTCGTGTGCATGCTGTGCGATGAAGAGGTTGGTGCTTGGGAAGGTCCATTCAGGGAAATATAGCTGGTTTTTAGAGAGTATTGAGATTGAGTGGGTGCGTGGATCAAGATCGAGGAGAACGGCACGACGAGAACCTCGTCGGTATGCTGTGCGACAAGGAGGCGCGTGGGGTGCTTGCATGGGGGGGGAGCGCGTTTGAGAATGGGGCGGGTGACTTCTCAGGCCCCTCAGAAGACGTTGGTGCAGGGGGCGAGTGTGTGGTGTGGGTGTGGGTGGTAGTAACAGGACTCTCTTCCGCTTCTCCATTTCCCCCACACTCGCCGCGCCCTCCCACCAGGTGAAGTCCGTGTTCAGAACGGCAAGCCCGTGTGGCGCTGTGTGTGGTGTTAGCCTCCCGTCATCCTTTCCCTCCTCCCTAACTCACCCTCCACCCCCATCCCCACCCCCACCCCCACCCCCACCCCCACCCCCACGCCCACTCCCACCCCCCCACCCCACCAGGTGAAGTCTGTGTTCAGCACGGGCAAGCCTGTGTGGCGCTACGTGTGGTGCAAGCCTCCCATCATCCTTTGCCCCCCCCCAAAACCACCCTCCACCTCCATCCCCATCCCCATCCCCATCCCCACCCCCACCCCCACCCCCACCCCACCCCACCAGGTGAAGTCTGTGTTCAGCACGGGCAAGCCCGTGTGGCGCTGTGTGTGGTGTCAGCGGCTAGTCCACGTGTTCTGCCGTCCGGCAGTCATGAAAGCCGGCGAGGACCCCTGCGACTTTGGCGCCCTGCGCCGCTCCATCGTCTCCCCTCTCTGCGTGCGAGAGAGAGGCGCGGTTGGGATCAGCAGCAGCGGCGGCGGCGGTTTCGGTGCTGCTGCCGGTGCTGGTGGTGGTGGTGGTGGGGTAGGGGGAGGAGGAGGAGGGGGGGGATCTGCTTTTGGGTATAGTCCTGCGGCCGCTGCTTCGGGCATGCGGGATTTGATTTCCTCCTGGCGGCAGAACGCGGGGGAGCTTGCGAGTAATGTGAACCGGTCGATCAGGAAACGGGCCAAGAGACACGCGAAGAGAGTGGCCAGTTCTGTTGACTTGCTGAATGGAAACGGGAACGGGGCCGGGCATGGGAACGGGAATGGGAATGGGAATGGGAATGGGAATGGGAATGGAAATGGGAACGCACATGGACATGGGAGTGGCACTGGGGATGGAGGGGTGATGGGTCAGGGTGGGGGAGGAGCAGGAGGGGCGGATTTTCCAGAAGGGGAGGCCATGCTGTTAACGAATGGGCTTATAAGCGGGTTTGATGGGGGTCTTCCGTCTTCACCTAGTGGGTCGTCGGTGGGTGGTGGCGGGGAGTGGGTGAGGGTGAATGGGGGGCGCACGCACAACAACAGCAACAACAACAACAGCAACAGCAACAACAGCAACAATCATAACATGGACGCTAGCAGTACCAGTAGCTCCAGTGCTGCGAGCAGTAATGGTCTTGGTGGTAATGGTAATGGTGGTGGTGGTGCTGCTGCTGCTGCTGGTGCTGCTGGTGCTTCTGGTGGTGGTGCTGCTGCTGGTGCTGCTGGTGGGGTTGGTGTTCGGAATTTAAGTGGGTTTGGTGGGGGGGGGGTGGAGAAGGGAGGAGGAGGGGAGGCTTGTGTGTTGTCCCAAGGGGAGGGTAGTGACGGATCGTGTGAAAGGGAGGGCAGGGAGGGCAGGGAGGGCAGGGGTCTGGACAGGCACCCCGTGGGTGAGAGGGGGGTTGCTGGAGGTAGAAGGGCGTTACAGGTGCAGCAGGAACAGCAGCACAACCGTCAGCAGCGGCAGCAGCAGCAGTTGGTGCAGCAGCAGCAGCAGCTGCAGTACGAGATAGTGAATCTGCCAGCAGACGCGCGGCCGCTGCTGGTGTTTGTGAACAAGCGCAGCGGGGCGCAGCACGGCTCTGCGCTCAAGCGCCGCTTCAGCATGCTTCTCAACCCCATTCAGGTGCGCGCTCAACGGAAGCTCCCAGCATTCTTCATTCGTACTACTGAACCAGATCGTACAGCTTTGCAAGGACTAAGGCCCAAGTACGGGCTCTCTCTCTCTTCGACCACGTGCCCAACTTCAGGGTGCTGGTGTGTGGGGGCTATCTTTGAGGCTTGTCAAAAATAGACTCTCTCTTTCTCTCCTCCCCAACATCCACCTCACCTCAGGTGGTGGAGCTATCCAAGGATCGGGGCCCCGAGTACGGGCTCTCTCTCTTTGACCACGTGCCCAACTTCAGGGTGCTGGTGTGCGGGGGAGACACCTCTTTTCATGCATGCACTGAAATCCCTCCCTTCTGTGGCAGGTGGTGGAGCTATCCAAGGACCGGGGCCCCGAGTACGGGCTCTCTCTCTTTGACCACGTGCCTAATTTCCGGGTGTTGGTGTGTGGGTGCGACGGCACAGTGGGATGGATGCTGGGGGCGATAAAGAAGCGGGGCTACGACATGCCAAGTGACTTATGAGTCAACTCTATAGTCACCTTGTCTCCCCACTCCCCTCACCCTTTTCTCTCCTTCCTCCCATACTCGCACCGCAGGTGGTGGAGCTATCCAAGGACCGGGGTCCCGAGTACGGGCTGTCTCTGTTTGACCACGTGCCCAACTTCCGGGTGCTGGTGTGCGGGGGTGATGGCACGGTGGGGTGGGTGCTGGGCGCGATAGAGAAGCGCGGGTACGACATCCCCCCGCCCGTTGCCGTGCTGCCCATAGGCACCGGGAACGACCTTGCCCGCGTGCTGGGATGGGGAGGCGGGTTCGGCGCTGTGGAGCGGCAGGTGGGTGGGAGAGCGAGAGCGAGAGGGCGTTGGGGTTGGTGTGATGGGGAGTGTCATGGTTGGCGGGTTAGGGAGAGAGGAAGAGACAGGGTGCTCGTGTGCGGAGGTGACGGCACGGTGGGGTGGGTGCTGGGCGCGATAGAGAAGCGCGGGTACGACATCCCGCCGCCCGTTGCCGTGCTGCCCATAGGCACCGGGAACGACCTTGCCCGCGTGTTGGGCTGGGGCGGCGGGTTCGGAGCGGTGGAGCGACAGGTGAGTGAGAGAGAGCGTTGTCGGTGTTTTCTGGTGGAGTGGGGTTTTTCGTTTCAGTAAGGTTAAAAGTCATGTGGGATGGTGATGACGGTGGGGAAAACCGGGAGGACGAAACGAGTTTCTAGGAGTTGGAGGATTCACATGCTGCTGCTTCTTCCCCTGTCCACGTGACTTTTGAGTCAACTCAAAAGGATTTCGAAGATTCACATGCTGCTGTTGCTTCCCCTCTCCACGTGACTTTTGAGTCCATGATGCTGCAGGGTGTTTTTGAGAATTCTCCAGGGTGTTTTTGAGAATTCTCCAGGGTGTTTTTGAGAATTCTCAAAAACACCCTGCGACTCAAAAGGATTTCGAAGATTCACATGCTGCTGCTGCTTCCCCTCTCCACGCTCCCCCCCCCCTCGCCGCTCCCCACTACGCCCTTCCTCCTGCCACCCAATACTGCTACCCTGCAGGGTGGGCTGTTGTCTGTGCTGCTGAACATAGAGAACGCGCCTGTTGCCATTCTGGACCGATGGGCTGTCACCTTCCACCCCGCTGCTGGCTCTGCTGCCGCTGCTGCTGCCCCGGCATCGGTGCCCTTCTCAAGCCTTTGCATCCTGCCACCCAATACCATTCCCACCTTGCAGGGCGGGCTGCTGTCGGTGCTGCTGAACATAGAGAATGCGCCTATTGCCATTCTGGACAGATGGGCTGTCACCTTCCACCCCGCTGCTGGCTCTGCTGCCGCTGACGCTGCTGCCCCCAGCATCACTGCCTCTTCTCAAGCCTTCGCGTCTGCTGCTGCTGCCTCAGCTCACGCTGCTGCTGCTGCGGGGCAGGCAGGGGGGAAGGGGAAGGAGAGGGAGAAAGGGAAGGAGAGGGAGAAGGGGAAGGAGAAGGGGAAGGAGGAGGGGAGGGAGGATTCTCCACAGCCCAAGTATTTGAACAATTATCTGGGTAAGTGAGTTGTTTAGTGGATGTTACTAGCACTTGGTTCGGTGCGTGTCAATTCCTTCCTGATTGTGCCATGGCGCTGGTGTGCTGTTCTAATGGTGTGTTACATCCGTACGTCCCAGTTCTCCATAGAAAGCTTTTCTTCTCCTTATGCCGTTTCTGCACTGCATGTGTGTGCATGTGCGTGCATGTGTGTACGCATGCATGGGTGTGTGCGTGTGCATGCATGCATGTGTGTCTGTGTGCATCCACGTGCATGGGTGTGCAGGTGTGGGGTGCGATGCCAAGGTGGCTCTGGAGATTCATCTCCTAAGGGAGGAGAATCCCGAGATGTTCTACAACCAGGTGAGCGCCCGACATCCCTGCTTCCCTTCCCTCGCATGCCACGCGCAAAAGAAACAAAGGAAGCACCTGCGGTGCATCAAAAGTCATCTCCTAAGGGAGGAGAATCCCGAGATGTTCTACAACCAGGTGCGCACTATCCCTGCTTGCTTCACTCACATGCCATGCGCTTCCTGAGGCGCCGCAAAATCTCGTAAGGCGTTTAATAATAATATTATATATATATATATATATGTATTAAACTGAGGCGCCTCAAAAGTCACCTTGGTTGGATGGAGGGAGGAGAACCCCGAGATGTTCTACAACCAGGTGCGCACCATCCCTGCTTGCTTCACTCACATGCCATGCGCTTCCTGAGGCGCCGCAAAAACCAGGTGCGCGCCATCCCTCCCTGCTTGCTTTTTGAGACGTCTCAAAAACCAGGTGCGCGCCATCCCTCCCTGCTTGCTTCCTCCCTCCCTCACACACCATGCGCTGCAGTTGTGTCAGGCATCCCAACTTCTGAGAATGTGTAGTAGCAGCCGGTGCGTCATCCCAACTTCTCTCATAACTGCGCCGCCTCTGAAGCTCCACTTCCCCCAATCCCCTACCCCATCCCCCACCCCATCCCCCACCCCATCCCCCACCCAATCCCCCACCCCATCCCCCACCCCGTCCCCCACCCCATCCCCCACCCCATCCCCCACCCCGTCCCCCACCCCATCCCCCACCCGCACCCGTCACATCACCCTACTCCTTTTTTCATTGGGGCGCTTGGTTGACCTCTGAACCTCCATCTTACCCCGGCCTCCGCCCCTTCCTTCCCCCCAATCCTCTCCCTCCGCACCCCCGCCCTCCAGTCCCACCACGGAGGACTTTTGAGGCGCCTCAAAGGTCGTCTCAAAAGTTTTGAGGCGCCTCAAAGGTCGTCTCAAAAGTTTTGAGGCGCCTAAGAAATCCAGTCCCTAAACAAGCTTCTGTACACCACGGAGGGCGTACTAACCGACGTATGAATCATCTCACCCCCCCCCCCCCCCCCCCCCTCTCTCTTCCTTCCCCCCATCCTCCCCCTCTCCCCCATCCTCCCCCTCCCCCCACCCCAGTTCCCAAGGTGCTGTATATGCCACGGAGGGCGCAAGGGACTTTGTGGACCGCAGCTTTAAGCCTTCCCACCCCATCTCACCCCATCTCACCCCATCCCACCCCCTCCCCCCACCCCCACCCCCCACCCCCAGTTCCTCAACAAGGTGCTGTATGCCACAGAGGGTGCGAGGGACTTTGTGGACCGCAGCTGCAGCAACCTGCCGTGGCACGTGCGCGTGGAGATTGATGGCCGCGAGGTCGCCATTCCAGAGGTGCGGCGGAGAGCGGTGGGGTGGGGTGGAGCGAGGCAGGGCAGGGTGGGGGGGGGGAGAGGGGGGGGGGTGGTGTTATGTGGTGCAGCATGGTGTCGCAGGAGCTTTGAGCAGCATGCATGGCACGTGGAGATAGACAGGCATGATGTGACCGTGTCAGTGGTGGGGTGGGGTGGGGTGGGGTGGGGTGCAGTGGGGTGGTGTGGTGTGGTGTGTGGTTCGCGTGCACACTGATGTGCACGCACACATGCAAGTTCACGTGGATGGATTGGTGTTCCTGTCCCACGTCTCACCCACCAGTAGTTGGACTGGACGTGCTGTTTCTCAGCATAGGCAGCTAGATGCGGGCGGGGTGGTGCTGAACGTGCTCAACATGCGGAGTGGACCTGTGTTTGGCGCTTAGAGGCGCTTAGAATATATCTGAATATATCTGAATATATCTGAATGTATCTAAATGTATCTGAATGTATCTGAATGTATCTGAATGTATCTGAATGTATCTGAATGTATCTGAATGTATCTGAATGTATCTGAATGTATCTGAATGTATCTGTGTCTGTGTTTGGCAGTATATCTGAATGTACCCCTGTGTCGCTCTTGCATCCTCATGCACACCCGCTGACCCACCAGGAGCTAGAGGGCGTGTTGGTTGGTGCTGATCATAGGCAGCTACATGGGAGAGTGAACCTGTGAAGGGCGCTTGTAACGTGTTTCTTTCTCTGTGTCTCACACATGCGCATATCCATACATCCACCAGGAGTTGGAGGGCGTGTTGGTGCTGAACATAGGCAGCTACATGGGCGGCGTGCACGTGTGGCAGAATGATTTTAACGTGTTTATGTCCCTGTGTCTCACACATCCACACATGGACACATGCACACATGCACACATGCACATATCCCTTGACCCACCAGGAGTTGGAGGGCGTGTTGGTGCTGAACATAGGCAGCTACATGGGCGGAGTGGACCTGTGGCAGAACGAGGAGGAGCTGGATGACGGCCTGGCACCGCAGCTCATGCACTCTTTCACATGCACATGCACATGCACGTATCCCCTCGCCCGCACGCCAGGAACTGGAAGGAGTGTTGGTGCTGAACATCGGCAGCTACATGGGAGGCGTGGACCTGTGGCAGAACGAGGAGGAGCTGGATGACGGCCTGGCACCGCAGCTCATGCACGACCGCCAGGTGGAGGTGGTGGGCATCTGCGGCGCCTGGCACCTGGGCAAGCTGCAGGTGAGGGCAAGCTGTAGTTGGGCTGGTATGGACTAGATGCTTGCATGTTAGAGGCGCCTTGAGGAGCAGAGCAGCTCAGCTCATGCACGACCGGCAGGTGGAGGTGGTGGGCATCTGCGGCGCCTGGCACCTGGGCAAGCTGCAGGTGAGGACAGGATGTTGGTGCTGTTTCGTATGCTTCTGGGCATGTGAGTGGTGCCTCAAGAAGCAGCTCATGCACGACCGCCAGGTGGAGGTGGTGGGCATCTGTGGCGCATGGCACCTGGGCCAGCTGCAGGTGGGTGTGAGATGTAGGTGGGTAGGGACGTGTTGTGGGCATGTTGGGTAGAGGCGCCTCAAGGAGCAACTCATGCACGACCGGCAGGTGGAGGTGGTGGGCATCTGCGGCGCATGGCACCTGGGCAAGCTGAAGGTGAGGCGGGATGTTGTAGGGACAAGATGCGGGCATGTTAGAAGCAGCTGATACACGACCAGCAGGTGGTGGGTGGGTGGGCATCTGCTGCGCGTGGCACCTGGGCAAGCTGCAGGTGTGTTTTGAGGCGCCTTGGAAAGTGCCTTTTGACCTAAACTGTTCATGTTGGGGACATGTTGGGGACATGTTGGGGACATGTTGGGGACATGTTGGGGACATGTTGGGGACATGTTGGGGACATGTTGGGGGACATGTTTGGGGACATGTTGGGGACATGTTGGGGACATGTTGGGGACATGTTGGGGGACATGTTGGGGACATGTTGGGGACATGTTGGGGACATGTTGGGGACATGTTGGGGACATGTTGGGGACATGTTGGGGACATGTTGGGGACATGTTGGGGACATGTTGGGGACATGTTGGGGACATGTTGGGGACCTGGTTGGGGACATGTTGGGGACATGTTGGGGACATGTTGGGGACATGTTGGGACATGTTGGGGACATGTTGGGGACATGTTGGGGACATGTTTAGGTTGGACATGTTGGGGACATGTTGGGGACATGTTGGGGGACATGTTGGGGACATGTTGGGGACATGTTGGGGACATGTTGGGGACATGTTGGGGACATGTTGGGGACATGTTGGGGACATGTTGGGGACATGTTGGGGACTGTTGGGGACATGTTGGGGACATGTTGGGGACATGGTTTGGGGACATGTTGGGGACATGTTGGGGACATGTTGGGGACATGTTGGGGACATGTTGGGGACATGTTGGGGACATGTTGGGGACATGTGTGGGGACATGTTGGGGACATGTTGGGGACATGTTGGGGACATGTTGGGGACATGTTGGGGACATGTTGGGGACATGTTGGGGCCATGTTGGGGACATGTTGGGGACATGTTGGGGACATGTTGGGGACATGTTGGGGACATGTTGGGGACATGTTGGGGACATGTTGGGGACATGTTGGGGACATGTTGGGGACATGTTGGGGACATGTTGGGGACATGTTGGGGACATGTTGGGGACATGTTGGGGACATGTTGGGGACATGTTGGGGGACATGTTGGGGACATGTTTGGGGACATGTTGGGGGACATGTTGGGGACATGTTGGGGACATGTTGGGGACATGTTGGGGACATGTTGGGGGACTGTTGGGGACATGTTGGGGACATGTTGGGGACATGTTGGGGACATGTTGGGGACATGTTGGGGACATGTTGGGGACATGTTGGGGACATGTTGGGGACAATGTTGGGGACAATGTTGGGGACATGTTGGGGACATGTTGGGGACATGTTGTGGATGGGGACATGTTGGGGACATGTTGGGGACATGTTGGGGACATGTTGGGGACATGGTGGGGACATGTTGGGGACATGTTGGGGACATGTTGGGGACATGTTGGGAGGACATGTTTGGGGACATGTTGGGGACATGTTGGGGACATGTTGGGGACATGTTGGGGACATGTTGGGGACATGTTGGGGACATGTTGGGACATGTTGGGGACATGTTTGGGGACATGTTGGGGACATGTTGGGGACATGTTGGGGACATGTTGGGGACATGTTGGGGACATGTTGGGGACATGTTGGGGGACATGTTGGGGACATGTTGGGGACATGTTGGGGACATGTTGGGGACATGTTGGGGACATGTTGGGGACATGTTGGGGACATGTTGGGGACATGTGGGGACATGTTGGGGACATGTTGGGGACATGTTGGGGACATGTTGGGGGACATGTTGGGGACATGTTGGGGACATGTTGGGGACATGTTGGGGACATGTTGGGGACATGTTGGGGACATGTTTGGGGACATGTTGGGGACATGTTGGGGACATGTTAGGGGACATGTTGGGGACATGTTGGGGACATGTTGGGAGACATGTTGGGGACATGTTGGGGACATGTTGGGGACATGTTGGGGGACATGTTGGGGACATGTTGGGGACATGTTGGGGACATGTTGGGGACATGTTGGGGACATGTTGGGGACATGTTGGGGACATGTTGGGGACATGTTGGGGGACATGTTTGGGGACATGTTGGGGACATGTTGGGGACATGTTGGGGACATGTTGGGGACATGTTGGGGACATGTTGGGGACATGTTGGGGACATGGTTGGGGACATGTTTGGTGACATGTTTGGGGACATGTTGGGGACATGTTGGGGACATGTTGGGGACATGTTGGGGGACATGTTTGGGGACATGTTGGGGACATGTTGGGGACATGTTGGGGACATGTTGGGGACATGTTGGGGACATGTTGGGGACATGTTGGGGACATGTTGGGGACATGTTGGGGACATGTTGGGGACATGTTGGGGACATGTTGGGGACATGTTGGGGACATGTTGGGGACATGTTGGGGACATGTTGGGGACATGTTGGGGACATGTTGGGGACATGTTGGGGACATGTTGGGGACATGTTGGGGACATGTTGGGGACATGTTGGGGACATGTTGGGGACATGTTGGGGACATGTTGGGGACATGTTGGGGACATGTTGGGGACATGTTGGGGACATGTTGGGGACATGTTGGGGACATGTTGGGGACATGTTGGGGACATGTTGGGGACATGTTGGGGACATGTTGGGGACATGTTGGGGACATGTTGGGGACATGTTGGGGACATGTTGGGGACATGTTGGGGACATGTTGGGGACATGTTGGGGACATGTTGGGGACATGTTGGGGACATGTTGGGGACATGTTGGGGACATGTTGGGGACATGTTGGGGACATGTTGGGGACATGTTGGGGACATGTTGGGGACATGTTGGGGACATGTTGGGGACATGTTGGGGACATGTTGGGGACATGTTGGGGACATGTTGGGGGACATGTTGGGGACATGTTGGGGACATGTTGGGGACATGTTGGGGACATGTTGGGGACATGTTGGGGACATGTTGGGGACATGTTGGGGACATGTTGGGGACATGTTGGGACATGTGGGGACATGTTGGGGACATGTTGGGGACATGTTGGGGACATGTTGGGGACATGTTGGGGACATGTTGGGGACATGTTGGGGACATGTTGGGGACATGTTGGGGACATGTTGGGGACATGTTGGGGACATGTTGGGGACATGTTGGGGACATGTTGGGGACATGTTGGGGACATTGTTGGGGACATGTTGGGGACATGTTGGGGACATGTTGGGGACATGTTGGGGACATGTTGGGGACATGTTGGGGACATGTTGGGGACATGTTGGGGACATGTTGGGGACATGTTGGGGACATGTTGGGGACATGTTGGGGACATGTTGGGGACATGTTGGGGACATGTTGGGGACATGTTGGGGACATGTTGGGGACATGTTGGGGACATGTTGGGGACATGTTGGGGACATGTTGGGGACATGTTGGGGACATGTTGGGGACATGTTGGGGACATGTTGGGGACATGTTGGGGACATGTTGGGGACATGTTGGGGACATGTTGGGGACATGTTGGGGACATGTTGGGGACATGTTGGGGACATGTTGGGGACATGTTGGGGACATGTTGGGGACATGTTGGGGACATGTTGGGGACATGTTGGGGACATGTTGGGGACATGTTGGGGACATGTTGGGGACATGTTGGGGACATGTTGGGGACATGTTGGGGACATGTTGGGGACATGTTGGGGACATGTTGGGGACATGTTGGGGACATGTTGGGGACATGTTGGGGACATGTTGGGGACATGTTGGGGACATGTTGGGGACATGTTGGGGACATGTTGGGGACATGTTGGGGACATGTTGGGGACATGTTGGGGACATGTTGGGGACATGTTGGGGACATGTTGGGGACATGTTGGGGACATGTTGGGGACATGTTGGGGACATGTTGGGGACATGTTGGGGACATGTTGGGGACATGTTGGGGACATGTTGGGGACATGTTGGGGACATGTTGGGGACATGTTGGGGACATGTTGGGGACATGTTGGGGACATGTTGGGGACATGTTGGGGACATGTTGGGGACATGTTGGGGACATGTTGGGGACATGTTGGGGACATGTTGGGGACATGTTGGGGACATGTTGGGGACATGTTGGGGACATGTTGGGGACATGTTGGGGACATGTTGGGGACATGTTGGGGACATGTTGGGGACATGTTGGGGACATGTTGGGGACATGTTGGGGACATGTTGGGGACATGTTGGGGACATGTTGGGGACATGTTGGGGACATGTTGGGGACATGTTGGGGACATGTTGGGGACATGTTGGGGACATGGGGACATGTTGGGGACATGTTGGGGACATGTTGGGGACATGTTGGGGACATGTTGGGGACATGTTGGGGACATGTTGGGGACATGTTGGGGACATGTTGGGGAACATGTTGGGGACACTGTTGGGGACATGTTGGGGACATGTTGGGGACCATGTTGGGGGACATGTTGGGGACATGTTGGGGACATGTTGGGGACAGTTGGGGACATGTTGGGGACATGTGGGGACATGTTGGGGACATGTTGGGGACATTGTGGGGACATGTTGGGGACATTCAAATGTTGGGGACATGTTGGGGACATGTTGGGGACATGTTGGGGAACATGTTGGGGACATGTTGGGGACATGGTTGGGGACATGTTGGGGACATGTTGGGGACATGTTGGGGACATGTTGGGGACATGTTGGGGAATGTTGGGGAACATGTTGGGGCACATGTTGGGGACATGTTGGGGACATGTTGGGGACATGTTGGGGACATGTTGGGGACATGTTGGGGACATGTTGGGGACATGTTGGCGGACATGTTGGGGAATGTTGGGGACATGTTGGGGACATGTTGGGACATGTTGGGGACATGTTGGGGACATGTTGGGGACATGTTGGGGACATGTTGGGGACATGTTGGGGACATGTTGGGGACATGTTGAATGGAGGCGCCGTAGGAAGCGGCTCATGCCGTTGGTGGGCTTGTGGAGGGCCAGTTGGTGTGAATCCCACACATGAGGCGCCTCAAAACACATCCCATCCCCCCTCCTCCTCCCATTCCCCTTTCACCAGGTCGGCTTGTCGCGCGCCATTCGCCTGGGCCAAGGGCGCTCGGTGCGAATACACACGTCCGTGACCTTCCCCGTGCAGATTGACGGAGAGCCATGGCTGCAGGCGCCTGCCACCATCCACATCGCGCACCACTCCCAGGTACCTCTTCGGTTTCCATGCTCGTGCTCGCCCTTGCACGCCCGTGCTCGGCCATGCTTGGCCATGCTTGGCCAGCGTTGCCCATCCCTAGACTCACATTCATCGAGTATTTTAAGACGTGTGACTTTTGGGCTGACTCCACTCTCCCTGTTCCTCCCGCCCTCCAATTTTTCTCCCTAACCTCCCTTCCCTCCCTGCGCTCCCTGCCCTCTGTCCCCTTCTCTTCACCCCCTCCAGGCGTTCATGCTGAGGAGGATGGAGGGGGAGCCGGTGGGGCATGCAGCAGCAGTGCGGGTCTTTTGAATCGACTCAAAAGCCATCTTACCTACCTCCCTCCCTGCCCCCTCCATCCCTCCCCCCATTCCCCCTCCAGGCATTCATGATGAGGAGGACGGAGGGGGAGCCGGTGGGGCATGCAGCAGCGGTGTTGAGCGAGGCAGTGGATGCACTCACAGCCAGGGGCGTCATCACAGCCGCTCAGAAGCGCTTATTCTGGGCTTCACTCATATCTCTCTGCTCCTCCCTCCCACCTTTCCCTCCTTCCCTCCTTCCCTCCTCTCCCTCCTTCCTTCCTCTCCCTCCTCCCCTCTCTCTCCCCCTCCCCCCTCCCTCCCCTGCTCCAGGCGTTCATGCTGAGGAGGACGGAGGGGGAGCCGGTGGGGCATGCAGCAGCGGTGTTGAGCGAGGCAGTGGATGCACTCACAGCCAGGGGCGTCATCACCGCCGCTCAGAAGCGAGCGCTGCTGCAGGAGGTGGCGCTGCGACTGCAGTGATGCTGATGCTTCTGCGCTCTGCTGTGCGGTGCTGTGCTCTGCTGGGCGTTGCTGTGCTGTACTGTGCGCCGTGCGTGCGTCACATGTGCTTGATAGTGCTTCGTTTTTCTTTTGGATTGTGTAGGGGATCATGATGATAGGGCCTACCTAATGGCCTCCTCTATTCATTCGTTTGTCCCCTGTTCCCTCGTACTGCCTAGGGTAGTGTAAAGCCAGTGCAAAAGGGAGCTCTGCTGCCGGGTGTTGCTGTGTGACTGTTGTACCGTAGCTACGTCCACAGGAAGCTTGCTTGCTTCGCACTGACAGCTGCTGCTGCAGATCACGTGCTAGTAGGTTGGATACTTCGTAATGTAGAGGGTAAAACACCCTGCTTGAATGTCGCTGCTGCCATGCAGCTGATGGCTGCCTAGTGCCCTTCTAGAGTGCATTCTGTCAAGGGGTAGATCCAGGATAGGTGACTAGAACGGGCAAGCTTTGGAAGCTCAAGGGTGAGATTTTACAGCACATGGTAAATCGTGCCTGGTGGAATAGCAAGTGATACTGTATGTAATGTACTTATAGCAACTTGGGTGGGGAAGCCTACACATACAGGTACAGTATGTTGCAAGGTTGCTGTGCTTTCTAACTACCAACTCTGCTAATCACAAGCAGGCTTCTTCACAGGTTGCAGCACTAAACTTAAATCTAACGCCCAGTGCTCATTCCCGCTCTCTTCTTCTTTAGCTACCGGTAATGTGATTACTTTGGTAATTTCGCAATATATACCATGCAATGGTACACCCTTACTCATGGTGCATCATAAATGGGTGCGATGCGATGGGATGCCTAGATGATTGAGAACTGTTGCCTGAAGCCTAATGCTGTGATTTTGATCAGCAGCACGCAGTCGTAACGCAGGAGACGAGAGTCAACAGAAGTCAACGGCGTCAACGGGGTGCACGTGGTCAACTGGGGTCCACAGGGACTTGAGGGACGGGCTGAGGGGTTCCCGCAGCAATGGGCGAATTGGCTGACTGCACTGCAGCGTGCATTATAGCGAGATCACCCATAGCTGCTAAAGGGGACAAGCGAGGATCTAGAGAAACAGGCGGCGGGGATGCATTGGCAGAGGTGGCATCAGCAGGGGTGGCGTCAGCTGGTGTGGTGTGTGTGGCTCGTGCTGCTGCTGCAGCGGCTGCAAAGAGAGAGAGCTCTTGCTGGATACCCAGGAGTGAGTGGAAGGAGGGGGCGGGGCACCCTGCTGGGTGCGATGCTCCTGGCGGTAGATCAAGTGACACCTGTGGGAAGGGAGGGGAGGGAGGGGATGAGAAGAGAGTGAGGCTATTTTGAGGCCCCTCTAAAAAGGGAGGGGGTGGGGCATCCTGCTGGGTGTGATGCTCCTGACGGTAAATCCAAGGTCACCTGTGAGTGTGTTGTGCAAGGAGGGGAGGGGGGGGGAGAGAAGGGAGTGGGGAGAGAGAGGAGGTGGGAAGGTTGAGGGAATGGAGAGTGGGAGGATGGAATGGCAACGATAGAGAGGAAGAGAGTGAGCCCGTGCAACAATGGGGTGGGCACAGGCACTTATGAGGCGCCTCAAAACCCACTTCAATGGAGAGGAAGAGAGTGAGCCCGTGCAACAATGGGGTGGGCACAGGCACTTATGAGGCGCCTCAAAACCCACTTCAATGGAGAGGAAGAGAGTGAGCCCGTGCAACAATGGGGTGGGCACAGGCACTTATGAGGCGCCTCAAAACCCACTTCAATGGAGAGGAAGAGAGTGAGCCCGTGCAACAATGGGGTGGGCACAGGCACTTATGAGGCGCCTCAAAACCCACTTCAATGGAGAGGAAGAGAGTGAGCCCGTGCAACAATGGGGTGGGCACAGGCACTTATGAGGCGCCTCAAAACCCACTTCAATGGAGAGGAAGAGAGTGAGTCCGTGCAACAATGGGGTGGGCACAGGCACTTATGAGGCGCCTCAAAACCCACTTCAATGGAGAGGAAGAGAGTGAGCCCGTGCAACAACAGCAACTGGAGAGTGAATTTCGAGTGCATTCGAAGCACCTATGCCCCCCACTGGAGTGGATCCTGGGTCTAGTGAAACAAATGAAAGCGTGGGCATGCTATTGTAACAGTGTTAACAACAGCTAGCCCATGCAAGGAGAGGCGTCAGAAAGACGCTGCTCATGGCGTATCCGAAGCTGCCGTCTCCACTGGTGTGTGGGCCTCTCCTGACCTCCACTGTATCCCCACCTCTTCGTTTCTGGCTATAGTAGAGCATACATGGGAAAGAGGTGCTTGCTATAGTGCCCATGCAAGGAGAGGCGACAGCAAGGTATTGATCACAGTGTATCCAAAACGGCCGTCCCCACTGGCGTGCGGGCCTCTCCTGACCTCCACTGGAGAGATGTCTGGCTATAGTAGAGCATACATGGGGAAGAGGTGCTTGCTATAGTGCCCATGCAAGGAGAGGCGACAGAAAGACGGTTCTTACGGTGTATCCAAAGCGGCCGTCCCCACTGGCATGTGGGCCTCTCCTGACCTCCACTGTTCCGCCCACACACACCACTCGCCACACCATCTGATGCCCACACAGCAGGCAGGCATGACAAATGTGGCAAGTAGAAGGAATCACGGAAAACAATGGAAGGAGGAGCAGGGAGAGAAGGGAGGGGAGGAAGAGCAAGGAAAGCAGAGGAGAAGAGGATGGAGCAGGTGAGGTGCGGTGGGGTATGGAGCCCTTGACTCGTTTTAAAGCAGAAGAGCGAGCCTTAGTCTGCAGCTACAGAGTTGATGGTAGTAAGGCCTCAGCAGCCCACTACAGGCCGCCATCAACTCAGAGCACACTGACGAGCCTAAGCAGGCATGCAGAGCAGAGTCTGGCGAGTGTTAGGCTCCACAACCATGCATGGATAAGCGAGTGCCTTGCGGTGAGAAAGAGATGTGCGGGGAGGTTGATTTTGAGAATTGCCCGAATAAACCTCAACAAAAGGGTTACGTGGATAACGCGAGTGCGTTGTGTGGTGAGAAAGAGATGCGTGAGAAGGGTCTCCTGGGCGACCATGTGGCTCTTGAGAGAGCTAGCTAGGTGATGATGAGTAGGCGACTCACGAGGTTGCGTGGCGTGAAGGAGAAGGATATGGAGAGAGTGTGCCAAAGGACCTTTTGAGTCGACTCAAAACTCACCTGGGTTGGTTGAGGTGAGGTGAGGGTTAGGCGACTCACAAGGTTGCGTGGCGTGTAGGAGAAGGAGATGGAGAGGGTGCCCACAGCGCCATCCTCAAACTTGCTGCTCCATGCCATGCCATGCCATGCCAAGCCATGCCACGCCATTCCACATCATGTCATAACAGTAGTCAAGGGGAGGGAGGTGGGGGGGTGTTGTCTGTGCGACGTTTCTACTGGGGAGAATTCTCAAAAGTGACTTGTCTCCAACCTAGTAGAAGACTTGTGTGGAGAGGAGACGATGTTGATGTATGTATGAGACGTCTCAGAAGTGGACCAATTTACTAGACCAAGTGGACCAATTCAGTGTTTGCGGAGGACAGAATCTCTGAGCTGGGCGTCCGCGTCCCAACTCTGCAGCTGGAGGACAGGATGTTTGAGTTGATTGAGCCGGTTTTTGAGTCGACTCAAAGTTGGCCGTCCCAACTCTGTAACCAGACGACAGGATGTTTGAGTTGATTTAGAAATCACCTCTGGTTAGTGGGGGGGGGGCTGTGCGGTTTTCTAACAGGAAGCTGCTATTGAGAGTTCTTGACAGAACAGCACGGTTTTGAACTCTCTTTTGCCACTTCTCATTAGAAGCAGCAGGGACAGCACATCAAAGAAGCAGCAGGGACAGCACATCAAAGCAGCGGCAGCGGCAGGAGCAGCAGAAGCACCGGCGGCGGCCGCCGCAGAATGGGGGCTCACAGCGTAGCAGCGAAGTTATCCGGGGGAGGTACATCTGCTATTTGGTGCGAACCGAATGCTGCCACTGATGATACTTTGCGCCCAGTCATCTGGCAAGGGGACGAGAAGGGAGAGAGTGGGGAATTGATAGAGATAGAGGAGAGGCAAGGGGAGTGATGGATCAAGGGGGAGTGAGTGGGAAGGAGTGGGTTGGGAGGGAGTGGGTTGGGGGGGACAGAAGGATTGAGACGAATGAGTTCAAGCGGATTTGAGTCCTAAATCTCAAACACATCAGTGAGACTCCGAGGTGCAAGTTGAGGTGCTTCATTCTTGAAAATCTCGATAATTCTAAAAGAGAGTTCCATTGGACACAAGAACCACGTGCTTCAGAAGTTCAATGGGACGTGGGCGGGTGGAACTTACGTGACACATTGCTGCCACGTAATGCACGCCACAGTCAGTAATGAACGCGCCCTGGTGTCGGCTCGTACGCATGCATGTACAAAGAGAAAGGGGCACAACACAACGCAACAGCACAAACCGGAGATGAATCGCCAACAACACGAGCAGGGAAGAACAAAAAAAAGGAGGTGCAGTAAGGAATGGCATCCCTAAATCCTGTCCAGACACAAGCATGGCACAAGCTCCGGTCAGTCAGCTCAGCTGAAAGGTAGAAACCCTAACCCCCATGCCGGCTGACTGACTAACGGCACTCATTGCTTGCAACAGTGGAGGAGTCATGTCATGTCATGTCATGTCATGTCACTCCTGTTGCCAACAAATGCATGGCTCAACGCGAGACACCACGGACTGGTTCAGTTCAGTTCAGTTCAGTTCAGTTCAGTTCAGTTCAGTTCAGTTCAGAGGGAGAGCTTGTTCTCGGTTCAAAAGTCACCTCTATTGAGGGTGTTCACGTTGGCATATAAAGTGCATGATGGGTCAACGCGAACTCATGATCGCGTTCCGAGACGTCTCACAACTCAACGAGGCAGCAGCGCATGGCTCACCGTGAAGTCAGGCTCGCGGCGCCACTGAGTCGTGTTTTGAGTCGGCTCAAAACACGGCGCCACTGACTGGGGAGGGGAAGTCCTTGTTGGTCAGGGTGAGCGGTGAATGCACCTCGGTGCAGCTTGCATGCATGAATGTACGCGCGCCAAGGGGCACAGCACAACACAATAACACAGTCAGCCGCGTGGCTCACCGTGAAGTCGGGATCGCGGCGCCACTGACTGGGAAAGTACTTGTTGGCAGGGGTGAGCGAGGTCTCCGCCACCACCTGCACTGCCAGCATGGCGCCCAGATGTGACACGACCTCACGTGCCTGTGGGGATGGGGGGGTGGGGTGTAAGGTTGAGGTGTGGCACAGCTGAACAGGGCAAGGGGTGAGCGAGATCTCCGCCACCACCTGCACTGCCAGCATCGCTCCCAGATGAGACACTATTTCATGGGCCTGTGGGAATGGGGGTGGGGTGTGGGGTTGGGGTGTGCGGATGGGGTGTTCTCTGGTAAACGCATGGTCAACGGGTGGTAAACTTCTGGTCAGCAGCTGGTACACACCTGGTCAACGGCTGGTACACACCTGGTCAACGGCTGGTACACACCTGGTCAACGGCTGGTACACACCTGGTCAACGCTGGTACACACCTGGTCAACGGCTGGTACACACCTGGTCAACGCCGGTACACACCTGGTCAACGGCTGGTACACACCTGGTCAACGGCTGGTACACACCTGGTCAACGCTGGTACACACCTGGTCAACGGCTGGTACACACTTGGTCAACGCTGGTACACACCTGGTCAACTCTGGTACACACCTGGTCAACGGCTGGTACACACCTGGTCAACTCTGGTACACACCTGGTCAACGCTGGTACACACCTGGTCAACTCTGGTACACACCTGGTCAACGCTGGTACACAACACACCTGGTCAAATGCCGGTTCGAGGCGAAAGTTCTCCCCAACGGCCCACAGAGGTGCTTGGTGCGATGAGGAGGAGGAAGAGGAGGAGGAGGAGGAGGAGGCAGAGGAGAGAGGGGCCAAGAGGCGTGATGCCTCAGCATGTAGGGCGAGGGCCTGGGGGTAGTCTGGGTGGTGGGTGATGCCGTGGTGAGAGAGAGGGGTGCGGGGGTTGAGGAAGGGAGGTGGGGTGGAGGGGGAGGGGAGGTTTGGGGCCAGAGAGAGTGAGAGCGGGAAGGAGGGGCGGGAGGAATGTGATGAGTTTTGAGTCGACTCAGGGGAGGGAGGTGCTGAGACCAATGGTTTTTATGTTTGTGAGAGAATGGAAGAGAACAGGGGTGACAGGGGGAGAGTGGGACTGATATGAAGGAAGAGGGAGTATTTATCTGAATAAGAAGCTACATGGGCATATGGGCATGACGATTGACAGGTGTGTCTTTGATACTGTGTGCTGTGTAACTATGTAACTGTGTAACTGTGGTACTGTGTGACTGTGGTACTGTGTGACTGTGTAACTGTGCGTGTATCCACACGTGTGTGTGTGCCAGCTTGCTTGTTGAGGGAGTTTCACCTGCCGCTATGGGCTTTTCTGGAAGGGGTTGCAAATGAGGGAGAATGGGAGAATGGGAGAACGAAAGGGAGAGGGAAGGAAAGGGAGGCGGGCGGACGGGATGGAAAGGAGAAAGGGAGGAGACGAGGAGGTTAGGAAGCAGAGGAGAGAATCACGTCCTGCGTGGGAGAAGGGCAGGTGGAAGGAAGGAAAACGTGAGCTGCAGAGAGCTGCAGAGAGCTGCAGAGCATGCGGATTACAACGGGCCAGATCTATCAGTCAGTGGTGGTAGAGGGAGGGAGGGAGGGAGGGAGGGAGGGAGGGAGGGAGGGAGGGAGGGAGGGAGGGAGGGAGGGAGGGGGGAGGGAGGGAGGGAGGGAGGGAGGGAGGGGGGGAGGGAGGGAGGGAGGGAGGGAGGGAGGGAGGGAGGGAGGGAGGGAGGGAGGGAGGGAGGGAGGGAGGGAGGGAGGGAGGGAGGGAGGGAGGGAGGGAGGGGGGGAGGGAGGGAGGGAGGGAGGGAGCGAAGCGAGGGGAGAGTTACCTTGCATGACGTGCTTTCCCGCCTTCAAGAAACGCAGCACCAGCTCTGGCTGGTAGGGAGAGGTTATGGCAGGACGGGAAGTGTGAGGAAGGAGGAGGAGGAGGAGAAATTAGGAGAGGTTAGGAGAACAGAGGAGGAGAGCAGAGGAGGAACACAATGCATAGACATATTAGTAACTCTGTTTCCAATTCATTCTTTCCTGGCTGTGCTTCTAGCCACTCCGTCCTGCTACACATGGCCCTTCTCTCCCCTTGACCCTGCCAGATCAGTCACTTGGAAGGTAGGTGGCATAGCACACGCACAGACACACTGATTGGCTATGAGTCGAGGTAGCTTGACCCACGAGGACTATAACGACTTTGGAGTATAACGAACCTAGATAATAACGAACCTAGACAATAACGAACCTGGACTTGCACTGGCAGCACCAGCACACACGCCTCAACCTCCTCGCTCCGCTCAATGCGCGCCAAGCCCTCCTCTCCCCACACTGCCTCCACCGCCGCCGCATTTCCCGCCGCCACCCACGCTGCCGCTAGCGCTTCCGCCGAGGTCTGAGAGCGGCTCCAGATGAATCGAAGCGCGATCTCGGCCTTGATGTCCTTCAGTATTGGCAGATACGCGTCGCGCGCGAAGATTCCCGCGCCTAGCAGCGCGATCCGCACGGGCTGTGGTGGAGGATTCGACGCCATTGCTGGGAGGGGCAGATGACTTGGAATGTGGGGTGATGGTCATGGTGGAAGTGGGAGAGAACGGCGATTTGTACGCGTTACAACCGAATGTCGAAATCGCTGAAGTGCAGTTAAGTATTTTTAAACGGATAGGAGTTCACTTAGCAGAAGCATGTACAGAGTTTGTATTCAGGTGAACACAGCCAAATGATATACATAACAGTAATTGTGTATCCAACTTCACTACCATTGTATATTTCTTTTACCAAAGCCTCAACTTTCAGTTGCGTACATTAGGGACTGCTGAAATGGTAACGAGTCTTATATATATACGAGTCATTAAGTAACCAGTCTTACATATACGGGGAATTTATGCATACAGAAAAGCGACCGGTCACAGGTACTATGGTACCAGTCATTTAGGCTATTATTACCCACCCGTTGTCATGTACACAACCTTAGCAGCCAACATGCACCTCCCGAGCTAACAGGCAAAAAGGAGTGGATGGACCGCAGAAGCGGCGCCAGAGGAGGCAGCAGAGGAAAGACACAGAAACAACCAAGAGCTCAGTTCCACTTGGGAAAAAAGAGAAGCAGGTGTTCCCTTGAACAACCAGGAGCACAGCTCAGATCAGCTCCATTCAGATTCAAGAAGCCTTGTGCTGTGCAGTGCAAAGGGAAGATTATCGATGCAGACTTATTGCTTCGAGCTTGCAAGCCTCCGATAGTCATGAATCGGGTACAAGCTCGGATGCAGACCAAGGAAGAGCCGGAACAGGAACTGCCTGAAGTCAGTCATTTGCGCCGGGGGACTCAGATAGCAACAACCACCACCACCACCACCATCATCATCACCACTTCCTCCTCTGATGTGGCTCAACCCATGACGCAGACGGGCATCGCGCCGCCACCATTTGCCGGACACACTCAAAAGTCACCCCTACGCTGGCGCACGCTTCTGCTGCACGCGCCGCATCGTCCTCCCGCTCCTGCGCCGCTGCAGCCGCAGCATCCCTCGCGCTCACCAACCGGGGAAGAATCCGCAGCCTCAGTCCCATGCACTTTCAATTCCGCGTCGTGCGCTCCCGTCGGCCGCTCGAGCATCTCGCTTGAGCCTCGTTTGCGTGCGGGGAGACTGCTCCCTGCAGCATGCTGCTCCTGCTGCTCGTCTTGCACAGAATCTGCTTCAGTCTCCTGCTTCTGCTTCTGCTCCTGCTGCTTGCGCTGCTCCTCCTCCTCCTGCTGAACATCAGCTTGTTGTCGTGCTGTCACGTGTCCCTCCTCCAGGCTACCAGGAACGGGAGACGGCACGACGATCAACGACGGGGGCTCCGTCTCTGTCTCCGTCTCCGTCTCCGTCTCTGTCTCCGTCTGCACTGTCCCCTGATCATTTTCATCCGACCCAGGCAAAGAACCGCCGTCAACGTCACCGTCACCACCGCCACTCGACGCTGTCTCGCATTCAGCAGCAAACGAGTCAATCTTTCCGGCGTTCCCACTGCCGCAATTGCCGGCATCCGTCGTCACAGCACTGCTCCCGCTCCTGCTCTCCCGAATATCGTCGCCCCGCACTCTACACATAGACGATTCTGAGGGCTCCGCGCGCTCCGCCGATCCCGCCGCCGCCTCCGCCTCAGCCGCCCCTGCAGGCGCCGCGGCTGGCGCTGGCGCTGGCACTGCTGCCGAATCGTCCGCGGAGACAGGAGTATCTTCCCCCGCAAACCAGCTATCGCCACACTCCGTCTCGCCCCAAATGGCCGGATGGAACGAGTGAAGCGGGTAACCCGCAACAGACGGAGCCGGAGCCTCCCCATCAGAAGGAGAACTGGGACGAGGACTGCTGTTGCTGATTGGCGAGGACGGCGACGATGACGGAGAGGACGACGAAGGACTGGAACACAACCCGCCACGAACACAGTGGCTTTCGGCGAATGAATCGGCGTCGGAAGCGTACGAGAGGAGAGTGGGTGGCAGGAGGGCGCAATCTGCGAGCGTGGGCGCGCAGGGAGGCGCGGAGAATTGCCCGGAGAATTGCGCGGAGAGGGCGGGCGAGGCGACGTGCGCGTCGCAGTGGATGATGCAGCCATGGAGCATTGGACAGTCGATCATCACAACCTCCCCGTCATCTGCGCCTTCCTCAGATTCTTCCCACACGCAACGCGATTGGCGACTTTTGACTGGTGCAAACTCGAGTGCAACGGATTGAAGCGCTTTTTCAGGCAGGAACTCTGCCTGCTCTGTCAATTCGTCCATGCGACTAGGGAAAACTGATGAAAACGCCATGCGGGAGAGAGAGCCCGAATGAGAAGGCAGAATTAGAAGGCAGTCTCAATTGAAGTCAAGGGTTCAATCACAGGCTCGAGGCTCAGAGGATGCACGGCATGACTGATGACTAGAACAATCGAAGATGAGCACTAAATAACTGTCCCCCGCCGGAAGTGAATTTCAAGGGACTAGCGAACTCGAAACATTCGATGCCCTCAACCTCTTCGAGCAAGCAGAACAAGTCGTTGGGTTGGGGGGCATTGAGGGCGAGCAGATGACGGACGAATGCAGGTGCGTGCGCGTGAACAGGCGGGACGGGACAGGACGGGACGGGCCACGGCCCACGAGACGGACATGGACAAGCCAATGGAATAAACTTTGAACCTGGCTTGGTGGCAATGGCAAGGAGCAAGCGGGAGGAAACGGATTTGCCCGAGCTCGACTGGGTTGGACGGACGGATGATTGGGTAGTGGTACAAGGCGGCTCGGGGCAGATTGAAATATTCTGGCTGGGGGGAGAGGGGGGGGGGGGGGGAATATGGGAGATGCTGGCTTTCCAGCTGTGGGTTGAGGTGGTCCTGGATTGGAATTGGGGCAGGGAGTGAAATTTCCACGGGCCGAATCCTTTTCTGGTTTGGTTGAGGAAAATTGTTGGTTCGTTGTTCTGATCGGAAGAAGCAACGCGGAGGTCCGGGTTCCAGTCTAGTTGCCCTGACCACGCAGGGTTGAGTCGAGGTTGCCTCCCCCCCCCCTGCAATGTGAAAAGCAGCAGCATGAGAACAAATTTTCGTATTTCCACAAATCGAAAATGCAGAGTGGTGGTGGGTCGTGTTGCAGTTTATCCTCCATTCTCGCAGTGCTTAGCGGAGAGAGTAATGATGACACACCAAATGTCTTACGATAACTCACGTGTACACTACTCAGAGTCATTTAATTAATTTAGCGCGTGGACCATAATTTCTTTCAGCCAAGTGGCTTTGTGTGCTCGGATGATGACGAGGCGCGGAAGGGCTGGTTCTGTGATCACCTTCCTACGATTGGCTTCTCTAACACGTGTAAGAGGCATCAGTCGGAAGTCGTTGACAACAAAAACCCGGGCACAGAAGATTGTTGTTGTAGGCAATGACCGAAGGGACCAAACAAACTGCGCTTCGCCAGCTGTTGGTGAGAGACCCGTACTCAACGGAGACACACACCCTCATTTTTATAAATGTACATTCCCGGAAGTGTAGAATATCATCGGCAATTGGCTGACTCGGCCGAATACTGCTTTGACTACTGACGAATAAGAGTATGACAACACATGGAAGGGCACGGGTTTTGTGCGTGAGTGATGTGGAATCCAAGCATGGTTCAAATGCCAGGCGATCCATCACTTCCAAGAACCACTCACAAAGCAGCATGTCAAGCAGACTCGAACATGCCACGTCAACTGCATGCTTCACCATTCTGTACTCCTCGAGGTGCTGTGCTGGCATCCCCACCCACCCCATCCCGGTAGGAATTCCAATTTGTGGAGATTGTTCTGAGTGTTGTTCCAAGACTTTTGTCACCCCGTGCGACAGACGGATTGCAGTGCGACCGGCCAAGAAGGCGGTGACTGCTGACACTGGTCCGAAGTTGGGGTTGACGAAACCCACGGCATCAGCAAGGACTGCTGGTGGCAACTAGTAGCTGGCAAGACTCGATGCACCAGTAGCACCAACGAACCAGCCCAACCAACCAGCGAGCTGGCACTGTATTATTCAAAGTAATCCAAGAATAAGCTCAAACTTTCTCATCAACTACTTAAAAAGTGAAATACATGCAGTGGGTAACTCAAGCAATAATCTGGCAATGTCACCAGTAAATTACACACAAGCAGCATGCCAGGTGTATTCACAATATAGCAGCCAAGCAAGCCCATAATAAAAACCATACGTGCAGGCACACAGTACTCTCAAGTAATGCCATCTTTCATAGCACTTTTACCAACCCCTTTTCCCCAAACATACAGCATTGCTGCAGAGAGAACCACATGGGATCCACACAGCTGATGTACCCCAGCGCAAGTTTGAACTGGCCTAACAATCTCCTCCCAATGTATCAAACCCAGGAAGTGTATGAGTCGTTTCAATCCAGCTACACCCTTCCAACCCACCGCACTTCCAAGTCTCCCAGAGTGCCTTCCAAATCATTCAGCAACCCCCTCACGAAGCAGCAATAGCAGGCACCAGCCATGCTCTAAAGTCAGCCTCGTTTCAATTCTCAACGACGTCCGCTCAGCAGCACACACTAGTGCTTAAACCCCTGCCTGATGATAAACTCCTCGTCCTCATCAGTATCCGACTCCCACCCAGCAAACGCCCTCTCCCACTTCTTCCCAGACAGCTGCGCATCAGGAGACCACCGCTGTAGCTGCTTCCTCACAGCAGCTCCCCCCACTGTCATCCTGTGCGCCCCTGCTACTGCTCCATACCTCCCCATTCTGCCCCTTCCATCCCCTTCCTCGTCCTCCTCGCTGGACTCATCCCACTGATGCTGCTGCTGCTGCCGGTGCCGTGCCTGCTGCTGCGCCTGCTGCTGCTGTTGCTGCTGCTGCATCTGGTTCACAGCAGCGGCAGCCGCGCCGCGCATGCGAATCGCCCGCTGCTGCTGCAGAATACCCGAACCCAAACCACCACGAGCAGAACCCACAGGAAGACCCAAGGGATTCACAGCAGGAACAGACCCATAAGGAGAAGCCGGAGAGGAACCAGGAGCCACTGCAAGGGAGGAGGAGGAAGAAGCATCACCGGTGACTGTTGCAAGAGGGACAGAGGTGGGGGCGTGGGGTCGCAGGCGCAGCCAGCGTGTGACAGCACTGGCTGTGATGCGAAGGACACCGGAAGACTCGTAGCCAAAGTACGGCAGTCCCAGGCGACGCAGCAGCGATGCTACTCCTTGGGAGGTCCTGGTGGGGATGGTGGGAGAAGGTGGGGAAAGGGGGGGATATAGATATACACAAGAGAGGGTGAGCCGAAGCAGCAAGTCGTAAAAGCAAACAAAAATCCTTCTCCCCACCTGCCTTTCTCACTTGACAGGTAAGACCCTGCTCATCCTCTCCCCCTCCCTTCTCTGCTTTGAAATGTCTGTATGTACCTGGAGGCTAACTGGAGTGTGTGTGTGCCCTTGCGCTTGAGAGGGCTAACCTCCACTGACTCCACTGGCAGGTGCAGCGCGATGGGGAAGATCTTCATGCCCGGCACTGCCATACAGACAGATGAGGAGCGGCAGCAAGCACAGGCAGAGAGAAAGCAGGCGGAGACAGGCAGGGTGGAGAGAGGCTTAACACAGGCGCAGGGGGTCTTGAAAATATAGTGGACAGGAGCAGAGGCAGGCGGAGCAGTGAACGAACAAGTGCAGGGGAAGAGAACGGAGGGTGGGGAATGAAGAGAGGGCGAGAGGAAGAGAGTGCAGCTACAGAGGCAGAGTGAGAGAACGAGGTTGCGACAGAGGGTTGAGAAGTAAGGATGGGGACGAGAAGCAAAGACTGGGGACAAGGGCAAGGACAGAGGGTTGGTTGGATGGATGGAAGGTTGCAGTGATCATTACTTGCTCGGTACTTCTTGAGCAGGCCTCGCAGTAGCACCAGCACACACACCTGCTCACGGCATACACCGGCCGGCAGAGAAGGAACAGAGCGAATGAGATTGCATGAGGAACAGGGCCATAGCAAAGGAGAAAAGGGCGGGGTTTTGGGTTTCTGGAGGGAGAAAGAGGCGAGGCAGGGAATGAGGTTGCATGAGGTCACAAGCATGTCTCTGAAAGGCGTGAGAGTCGTGATTGTAGGGATGGATCATGGATGTATGGACGAAAGAATCAGAGGAGGAAGACAGGGCGGAGGGAAAAGAGGGAGAACGGAAGAGTGGGGAAATGAAAGAATGCGGAAAGGAGAAGAGACGGGTTGCTTCTTCATACCTCTGCAAGGTTTGGAGGGTATCCAGCGAACCGCAGGGAGATGGGTCCAGCAGTGGAGGAAAGAACAGGCACTGCTCCTAGCACCTCCGCCTCCTGCACACACACACACACACACACACACACACACACACACACACACACCCACACCCACACCCACCCACACCCACACCCACACCCACACCCACACCCACACACACACACACCCACACACAAACACGGGGGAGGACCGGATGATGGAATGTGGCAACAACACATCAGCGCAAGCAGGGAATGACAATGCATGCAGTAAGGTGTATCACAAGGCATCCCCCAACTACCCTCTACTCAGCACCCACCTCCCCCCTCTGCCTCCCAGCACCCAAATCCCCCCTCTGCATCCCAGCACCCACCTTCCCCCTCTGCCTTCCAGCACGCACCTCATACAGCGAGTAAGCAAGCGGCTCATAGAGGTCAAACACGTCTGCAAGCGGTGAAGTAGCACTTCCAGCACTGCCACCGCTGCCACCGCTGCTGCTGCTGCTGCTGCTGATTCGAGCCGATCCTCCTGCTGCCGCCGCTGCTGAAGCAGACTCTAAGTTGCTGGCTGCGGTTTCTGGCACAGTGAACTCATAGCTGCCGCTGCTGTGGCTGCTGCTGTGGCTGCTGCTGCTGCTGCTGCTGCTGCTCAGCGCGAAACCAGACGAGGGAAGCGACGGAGGCAGGCGAGACGCAAAAGCAGGTGGTGCTGGTGATGCTGCTGGAGCTGCTGCTGCTGCTGAAGATGATGATGAGGAGTGGGAGAAAGGAGAGGCAGATTCACCGCTGGTCTCTCCTGCTGCTGCATACGTGGCGAGGGGTGTTCGTGGGCTAGAGGAGTGTGGTGTGCGTAGGAGCCAGAGGAGCTTGGAGAGGAGGTTGAGAGTGGGGATGACGCCACAAGCCACGCTCTGGCGGTACACTGCCAGACCACACTCCGCCCTGCAAAGAGAAAGGGGAGAGGGCCAGGATGGACATGCAGAGGAACTAGGTTTGGAGAAGAGCCAGGTGGAGAGTGGACGGGGAGAGATGCGAGGGAAGAAAGATGGTAACAGGTGGAAGGGCGTTGTGTGGTGAGGGTGTTGCGGGAGTGGGGATGAAGCAGTTAGGAGAGGGGTGCAAGGGAGGTGCATGAGAGACTGTGTGGAGAAGTGGGTGCAGTAAGATGTGACATGGAAGGTGAGTGGGCGGTCAGAGGGTTCAGATGCGGAGTTGAGATTGAGCAGAGCAGAGCCAGTGACTTGAGTGCATGTGAGCAAGTGACTGAGGGATCGAGTGAGTGAGCGAGAAGCACAGAGGGCAGTGCAAATAAGGTGTGATGATGTGAGAAGACAAATTTAATTTGACAAGTTTACAAAGGCATACAAGAAAAAAAAGGAGCAGTGGATTGACTGAATGACTGAGTGACTGACTGATAGACCGACTGACTGACTGGCTGACCGAATGACTGACTGACCAGTCATTGTCGGGGTGGCGGAGGTCAAAGGCCATGGGGAGATGGCCGATGACGAAGGAGAAGGACGGCTTGGGTGCCCCCGTCCTGTGCTGCTCCATGCATATCTCTGCCGCGCGTGACGACACAAGACAGGAGAAGGGGAGACGAGAGCGGGGTAGGGGCGACAGGAGGAGAGCGAGGTCCGAAGGAGAAAGGGAGGGGAATGAGAGGAGAGAGGGAAAGGGGAGTGGACAGGAAACAAGAGGAGAATTAGCACATTATGATGGTGCATGAGGCAAACAGCCTCGTCCGTCCCAAACAATGACAGACCCCTCATGGAATCCCAGCACAGCACACAAGGCCCAGCACCAGTCTATCCACCCCTGTCCCTCCTCTCGGGATTCCATTCTAGAACACAACACATGGAAAGACAGGCATGCTGCTCACTGCCCAGCGCATCCCACTGCCCAGCGCATCCCACTGCCCTCAGCCGCCTCACTGCCCAGCGCATCTCACCAATCATGCTCTCGCAGATGGCATGGCCTATGCGCGCGCCATCCACCTGCGCCTCGTGGTACAGGGAGAACGCCTGCTCCACCATGCTTCGCCTGCACCACGGACCGCACACAGGGCAAGGGAGTGGGGGTGGGGGGGGGGGGGGGAGGGGGAGGGGGAGGGGGAGAAGAGGAGGCGAGAGGGAGGACAAACACCAGGGTGATTTAGAGGCGACTCAAAAGTCCACCTGCGCCTCGTGGTACAGGGAGAACGCCTGCTCCACCATGCTTCGCCTGCACCACGCTCCACACACACGGGCATGGAGGGGGAGAGGAGAATATTCTTTAGTCGACTCAATAATCGCCCGCTCCATCATGCGCCGGCACCATGCTCCCGCACACAGGGGCACGGCGGGAAGAAGGAGAAGAAGAGGAGGCGACAGGGAGGACAAAGACCAGGGTCAGGGTCACGAGGGGGGAATGGGGGAAGGGGAATGGGGGAGAGGGGAACAGGAAAAAGGGGAAGGGGTGAGGGATGAAGTTTAGTGTGAGGGGGGATTCGTGGGAGAGAGGAGAGACGGTAATTTGAGAGAGGGGGAAGGGGGATGCGCGGATATGGGGAAGGGAAGGGGAGAGGAGGATAGAAGCAATGGGAGCAGGGGGTGGAGTGGAAAATTTAGGGCATATGGGGAGCACATGAGAGGAAGCACAATTGGATTTCATCTTATGACACGCATGGCGTGAATAAATATTGTTATTGTAGAGGTTTCATAGCAGCTTTTGGAATGCACTATGGGAATGGAGGGACTTGGGGACTTGGGGAGGGACGGACGGACAGAGAAGAAGAGCGAGGAAGAGTGAGGCGAGTGAGAGGACAGCGAGAGGACAGCGAGAGGACAGCGAGAGGACAGCGAGAGGACGGCGAGAGGACGGCGAGAGGACGGCGAGAGGACAGCGAGAGGACAGCGAGAGGACAGCGAGAGGGGGGCGAGGGCTCACTCCCTGCAGGCGGCAATGAGGAGGGCGTAGGTGGTCTTGTCAGGCTTGAGGTCCATGGCACGCATGTCTTGCAGCGCTGACAGCGCCTCCTCCACACACCCCTGCTGGCCTGCCATGCATGGATGCATGCATGGGGTAACGTGTGCACGCATGGATGCATGGGGTAACGTGTGCACACATGGATGCATGCATGGGGTGGGCAGAACGGGGAGAGGAGGGATACAGAAGGTTCAACACGGGAACAACGCGAGGGTGGGAAGGAGGGGGAGAGAAGGGGGAAGGGGAGCACGGAGTGTGAAGGAGTGATTGTTTTGATGTTTGAGGTGGATGGAAGAGCTTGGAAGGAGCTAGACGGGGGGAGAGCGGATGCAGGTGGTTCAAGGTGGGTGGCATGCGCGCGGGGACCGACTCACAGAGCGAGGTGAGGTGATGTGATGAGCAGCGCGGGGGGGGACTCACAGAGCGAGGTGATGAGCGCGTTGAACATGGGCACGGAGGGGCGCAGCATGGCGGACTGCTGGCGCTTGGCCTTCACCTCCGCGTACAGTTGCGATGCCTCGTTGGTCAGCCCCAGCTGTAATGCGACCCACACATGGTCCCGGTGGAGGGTGGCGGGAGGGAGAGAGGGAGCGAGAGAGCGAGGGAGCGAGGGAGCGAAGGAATAAGCAGAGGGAGAGGGACAGAAGATGGAGAAGGGGGGAAGGAGCAGGAGAGCATGAGGGGCGGGAGGGATGGAGGGAGGAGCAGACGGGCGGAGGGAGGGACGGGCAGGGAGAGAGGAGCGGAGAGATTTCAAGACGAATACAGAGGGAGAGGAGGGCCTTGTGCAAGAGAGAGCACCGGAAAGGCCAAAAGCGACATGCGTAGGCGCACAGGACAGAGGGAAAAGAAGTCGACAGAGGATGGGATGGAGGAGCGGGAAGTGCGAAGAGAGGGAGGGCGGAGGACGGGTGTGGGAGGAATGAGGGGGGGGGGGGGGGGGGGGGGGGGGGAGGAGAAATGGGAAAATGGGGAGAGGAAGGGGAAGGAAAAGGGGGGGTGGCAGGCATAAACGAGGTGGACATGTAGAGAGAGAGGGGGCATGAAAAGGATATGTGTGCAGGGCGAGGAGAGGGGCGTGGCATGGGCATGGGCATGGGCATGGGCATGGACATGGCATGGGCATGGGCATGGGCACGGGCATGGGCATGGGCATGGGCATGGGCATGGGCATGGGCATGGGCATGGGTATGGGCATGGGTATGATGGCGTACCCGGTTGTACATGCCCATGAGGGCAGCATAGGTGACGGTGCCTGGCTGCACGCGTGCCCGCCGCATCTCCTGCAGCAGCGCCAGTGCCGCGTCGGGCTTGTTGGCATGCGCCGCCACGTTGATCAGCGCACTGAACAGGATCTGATCATGGTGCCGCGCCATACGGGGGGGAATAACGGGGGGAGGAGGGGGTTGGTGGGGAGAGGAGGGGGAGGCCGCGCCATAAGGGGGGGATAATGAGGGGAGTAGGGGGTTGGCGGGGAGAGGAGGAGGAGGGTGGGTGAGAAGACCACAGAGAAGGTAAGGGGTGGGGTTGGAGTGGGGAGAAAATTGGTGTTGGTGGAGTGGAAGAGGGAAGGAGGACCGGAATGAAAGCGAGTGCGGAAAGCCAACATCCCAGACGTTCCTGCAGCAATTCCCTTGAAGTATCTATCGTGATTTGCTATTACCCCATATTCTGACCCCGTGCTGCTGGAGGTGCTGGTATACGACGAGAGCACCCAACAGCGCCGCAGTCATCGTGCTCTGCTTCTCCTGGCTCTTGCCTTGGCTCTCTGCTCTGCCTGCTCATCTTGCTCTCATCCTCCCTGGACCTTCACAAAGGTGCAACGTTACGTGTGAACAAGATCTCTCCCCGCTCATGACTCTTCCCTTCCCCCTCCCCCGGTTTCCCGCACCTCGTCAGGCTTGATGTTGTGCTGCTTGAGGTGCTCGTAGATGGCTAGAGTGCGTCCCTCACAGGGGAGCAACGCTGCGCCTGAACAAGCTCTCTCCCCTCCTACCCCCGCCCCCCTCCTCCTTGCATTCCTCCCCTCCTCCACATACCTCGTCAGGCTTGATGTTGTGCTGCTTGAGGTGCTCGTAGATGGCGAGGGCGCGAGGCAGGTCACCTGTCAACTGCACTCTTGCATTGGCTCCCCCTACCATTCCCCCCTCTTCCCTCCCCCTCCCCCCTCCTCTCTCGTCCGCACCTCGTCGGGCTTGATGTTGTGTTGCTTGAGGTGCTCGTAGATGGCGAGAGCGCGAGGCAGGTCGCCGGTCTGGCTGCATGCGTGCACGGCAGCCGTGAAGACCTCTAGCGACGGCCGCACTCCACCGGCGCGCATCTCCTCATACACCTCTAATGCTCGCTCCACCTGCACGCACATGCATTTGCGCATGATACATGCATGCACGCATGCGCACACATGCACGCATACAAGGGTAGTGGCAAATGCGGGAGTAGGCGGCGCGGGGAGGGGCGGGGGGGAGGAAAAGGTGGTTGGGTTGGAGAAAGGATGGAAAGGGAGGAGGACGGAAAGGGAGAAAGGATGGAAAGGGAGGAGGACGGAAAGGGAGGAAGATGGAAAGGGAGAAGTCGACAAAAGAGACAGAGTGGGAGGGGGGTGTGGGAAGGGATTTCTCAATGTGCTCTCTATCAATTCCGTCTTCATTTACATTCGCCCACCACGCTCTCCTTCCCCTTACCTGCCACCATCAAACTCGCTCCTCAGCTTCCTCCTTCCCTCCCCAATCTCTCTCCCCGCCCGCACCCTCCGCCCCCAACAGGACTGGTCTTGTCAGCCCATCCGTCCCCATTATTCCCGTCCTGTTTCTTCCCATTCACGTCTCCCCGTCCCAGTCCCCATCCAGCCCCTGTCCCGGACCCCATCCCCGTCCCGTCTCCATCTCCGTCCCGTCCGTTTTTTTAGAATTCTAAAAAAACATACCCAGTCCCCGCGTCATCCCGCACCTGGCCGCAGTTGGCGCAGGCGGCGATCACGGCGCCCATGGTGACGTGGTCGGGGGTGAGGCCCTCGGAGCGCATGTCCACCAGCACGTCGAACGCGCGCTCCCAGCAGCCCGCGCGCCCGCACGCCGTGATCAGCGCGTTGAAGATTGCGCGGTCCGGCTTCAGGCCCTGGGGGGACACGGGGGCACAGGCGGAACGGGGGGAACCGGTGGGGCGGAGCGGACAGCGGGAGCGCAGGGGACGGGGGAACAAGGGGAACGGGTGGTACCGGGAAAGAGGAGTTGTGGAAGGGGAAAGCGGGGACGCGGAGAGCGGGAGGCGAGGGTGGAAGGGAGGGGGAGGAGGGAGAGAGGGACAATTCGCGGGTGGGGAAGGGGAAGGGAAAGACGGGAGGGAGGTGAGAGGCTTCACGAAGGGGAATCAGGCTGGTGCGAGCAATGGGGAAGCGAGGGAGCGAGGCAGGCAGCGAGGCAGCGAGGGAGGATGGGCGCGCGTTACCTTGGAGATGAGGATGCCGTAGGCGCCAAAGGCCTTGGCGACGTGGCCCTGCTTGGCGCAGCCGTCCACGAGCGTGCCAAACGTGCGCACGTTGGGCTCCACGCCCGCCGCCTCCATGTCGTGATACACCTGCGCGCGCGAGAGAGAAGAGCGGAGGGAGAGGGCGGCGCAGGCAGGAGAGGCGCGAAGGGAGAGGGCGGGGGGGCAGAGGAGAGGACAGGAGAGGAGAGGAGAGGAGGGGAGAGGGAGGAAGGGGGTGGGTTGAAGGGAGAAGGAAGGGAAGGGGTATGGCGGGGACGGGGTGGGGGAGGAAGGGGAAAGGAGGTAGGGGGACGAAGAGGCAAGGGGCGGAAGGGGGTTGAGGGGCCTCCGGGTAACGGTGGACTGCACGCACTCAGTTTACATGTGTCGTGGTACCTACCAATGTACGCGTGTGGGCGTGCGCGTGTGAGTACGCACGTCTGGGTGCGGGTCTTGTCTTCGTAGTCAATCTATCTTCGTAGCAAGATAGATTGACTACGAAGTAAGGCCGGGGGCGAGGGCAAGGGCCGCAGGGGCAAGGGAGAGGCAGAGCAGTGGGTGCGCCTGAGGCGCGTGTATGGTGGCGCAGGAAGTGAGCCTGAAGGCGTAAGCTAGGCAGGGAACTAGGGTGCGGGCGAGCGGGCACTGACTGTCTCACCTTGAAGGCGAGGTCGAGCTTGGCGGACTTGCAGCACGCCGCAATGAGCGCCGTGTAAAGCGCCGTGTCCGCCCGCCACCGCGACGCCTGCACCATGCGCAGCACCTTCTGCGCCGCTGCGCGGAGCCACGCGAACGCGCAACGCGGGAGGTAAAGGAGGAGCCAAGGAGCGGGGTTCGGGGGGGAGGGAGGGAAGAAAAAGGGGGAAGAGGAGGAGGAAAGAGAGGAAGCGGTGCGGGAGGGAAGAGGGAGTGAGATGTGGGATGCTGAGAACATCTCCCAAGCGTGGCAGGTTAACGTTGAGGCGTTGATTGCGGGGGCCGCGGCCAAAGCCGGGACGGGACGTACATGTAACGTCGGCGCAGTGCGAGCAGACGGAGAGCAGCTGGTTGTACGTGGAGAGCTGCGCCGCGCCCGCCGACTCCAGCAGCGCCACGAAGCGGAACGCGGACGCCACGGCGCGCTCCGACTTGCACATGGAGAAGAAGAGGTTGTGGTAGATCTGACCAGGGGTGATGGACGGGGGGAAACGCGGGGAGGAAGCGGTGGGGAGCGCGGAGGAAGAGGGGTGATGGGGGGAGGAAACGGTTGGATGGGGGGCGGAAGCGGGGTGATGCGGGGAGCAAGAGGGGGAGGGGAGGGGGAGGGAAGAAGGAAGAAGGGGGAAAGGGTGAGGGGGAAAACAAGTGGAGCGGAGAAAGCAGGGAATATGAGCGGGACACGAGAGGATGCGGACTCGATGTGAGGGAGGCGTTTGAGGGAGGAGAGAGGAAGGAGTGAGGGAGGTGTGAGGGAGGTTAGGTTGGTGCATGGGAGCGTGTGAGCATGGGAGCAAGGAAGCATGGGAGTCCGGAGTTAGGGTTGGGTTGCACTCACCTGGTTGGGGTCGAAGAGCGCGTACTGATGCATCTGCTCCAGAAGACCCACGCATTTGTCCAACCTGGCGTCAGGGGAACGGTGGGGGGTGGAAACGGGGGAAGAGGAGAGGGTAAGAGAGGCGAAGAGCACAGAGGGGTGCATGCCTTCCTTTCACAACCATATCTCACAACGACTTGGTCGCACATGGTAGTTCTCGTGTGCAGCTTCTCTCGTATACTCTCATATCTGCTCTCTTCCCACGTGTTCGCATCGCAACAGACAGATCAATTCGGGCTTCGAACTCTCGAAGGTCTTGCCCGACGTTTCGCAAAAGTGCTTGAATTGGCCAATGACGAGCCCAACGACGCTGATAACCTCAGATCCACACCACAGATAGACAGACCGACCGTTGACTTTCGCAAACGACACACCGTTTTCTTCGTAAGCCGTTACAGTCACAGCGCCGTTACAGACGCCGCAACGCTTTTGGCACAAACACCACTCATAGGCTGGAACACATCCCGCCAAAATGCAACAGAAACCAGCATGTACATCACACCACAACACACCACACTACACAACACATAACATACCTCATAGCGAGTTGAAACTGACACGCACCTGCCGCCGAGTCGGACCCATCGGTTGTACGTCGCAATGTATTTCTCCACGTCACCACCAGCCTCAACGCTCACGTCCTCCTCCTCCGCTTTCGCCGCTGCGCGCCTCTTCTGCTGCTGCTGCTGGCGCCGTTGCATCTCCCCATCTCTCAACACAGGCCTCCGCGTCGCCTCGTCCACATCCTCCGCCTCCTGCGCGCCTTTCTCCAGCGCAACTGTCGCTCCGGTGACGTTGCCATGAGCAGCGGGGGGGAGCACCTTCGCACCCTGCGCACCTGCGTTCCCGCTGCCGCCACCGCTTCCGCCGGAGAAGCTGGAGGAGCGTTGCGGGCTGGACGCACGCCCAGAGCTGCTGCCAGTGCTGCTGCTCCCTGCGCCGCATCCGCCGGAAAGGCCGTCTGATTCGTTGTCGGAGCTCAGGCCCGGACTGGCCCTCGCAATGATTCTGACGCGTGGTGTGTTGGCGAGGGCGATGGCGCGAAATGCGGCAGGCTGGCATGACAGCAGGGAAATTTGGGAAAACGAAAAAAACGAAGCGAAAGGAAAACGGTACGGGTGGTTGTTGGAACGGTATGAGGAATGCGACTAACGAAGAGAGGTTCCTGCTTGTGGGAACTAGCGTCACCGTGTCAGTCACAGATAAAGTGACCATGAATAGTTTTAAGGTACTTCCAGGACCAGGAAAATAAAACTAATGGCACTACCAAACTGACGGCGCCACTTCGGCGTGCGCTAGAGGTCAGACGACTGGTGACCAAAGCAGGCGCATGCGTTCGGGAACCGGAATTGTAGAGAGAATAGGAGAAGAGAATGAACGAGGGGTGAAAGATGGAGGGAGGGGCGCATGAGATCAAGCCATTGGAAAGTGGAGCATAACTCATATGTGCGTGGAACGAGATAGATTCACGTCAGAGATGGATGGCTACACTGAAAACGACCAAGGTAAGAGAGAGATGCTAGGTAGAAAGCGGGAGGTATGTGTGTATGTAGTGGAGGATAGATAGAGAAGCTGAACAAGTGCGTCAGCTGAAGCTACGAGAAATCGGACAGTTCTAAACGACATCAAGTATTGCGCAAGGTACTGGAAGGGTGGATATAGGATGACTGATGATTTGATTCGTGCAGCAGCACGTTTCTGTCGGACAGCACGGACTCGTGCGGTAGCATACCTTGTTCAGCATTCCAGGAGAGGCGGAAATGAATGAGCTGAAAAGCGAGGTCTCTGAACGCGCTGCTTGCAGAACAGCAACCCCCCGGTTCAGTGTTAAATCCGTCGCCATGGTCAGGCGGGAGGGAAGCTGCAAAGAAAGCAAGTTGACCCGAAACACCTCGCTATATGGAAGTTATAGTATTTTTAGGTGGTTGCTGGAGCGCGTACTGCGACAATGACGCTGAATGGCGTCCCGCGACAAAGCCAAGAGAGAAACTAGGCCGCGTAGTTGGGTAAAGATGTAAACTTCGAGACGGGTACGCAGCACGACCCAGAAAACACCACAACCAGAATAGATGCCAAGCAGTCAGAACGGGATGTTTTGACTGCGTCGTCAGTGTTGGGAAGGGAACTTGGGAGGGAGGTAGGTGCAAGCAACCCCCAACCACAGTGGAGGGGAATAGATCAGCGAACGGACTCAAAGCCAAACCAAGGACCTGCCAGTCTGTTGCTTTGCTTCGCTTTCCTCCTGTGTGGCATGGGATGGTGTTGCAATGGTGGGTGGGTGGGAGGGTACAAAGGCAAGGGCGGGTCCTCCTGGGTTGTGTTTGTTGGTTCCCTTGTTTCTCCCCTATTCTGTGGGATGGTTGTGCATGTTGTGGCGGGTGGGTGGGTTCACATTCACAGATTCGACCTCAACTGGGTGGGAAAACAACGAAACAAAACTCGCAGGTTTGACAAATACGCGCAGCGCGCGTTCTGTGGCTTGGTTTGGGGCGCCACCCCACGAGGCTGCGCGGGACACCATGGAGAGTTTGCCACATGGCAGATAGGGTCGCCAGCGGAAAAGGCATTCTTTGGGAAAGAAAGGGAATGTTTGCCACGTTAGTGTCCAACAGTGCTCACAGTGAAGGCACCAGGCCGTCGATTCTACGTTAGGCAGAATGGATGGCTTGAAAGAGATCTTGCGAAGGAAAAAACGTCTTCATTAACCTCACACCCTCTGCTGATGTGGCTAAAAAAGCCGTAAGATCTGGTGAGTCTGACGGGGCCTGGTTGCTTGCCAGCATGTTTCACCAAGCAGCAAAACACTGTTTGGGATGCACGTGACAGCAAGCGTAATAAATATCTCCACCACAAAGTGAACACTCCTAGTCACCATGTATACCGTACAGTGTGGGCAATCTCTAGTGCTTGTAATAATACAGCTCTATTTTTTCGCCTATTATCTTCTAAATCTCTAATCATATTGTAACTCCCAGGATTAAGTTTATTTTTTTAGTTTGTGATGAAATTCATTCCATAAGTGAATCTGACCAAGGCTCGTACTTGATCTAATATCTAAGTATGACTGCATGTTTTTTAAAGTGTTAGTTTTACCTTAATATATATAAGAGAACAATAAAAGGGGACTCCACATTGCTATCGAATCAAGCTGATTCAACACATTATTGCGTAATACGAGTCACCACCACCACCAGCGATATGCAGTAAGGTTCAGCTTTTCTCATCAACCTTGGAACAGGAGATTCGTGATTCGTACTGGATCTTCAGCGTCGCGTAGGTTAGGTCTCTTAGAACGCCACCAAGCCATACTGTCGATTTCGACCAGATTTGCCTTTAGCGTTTCAACCCTCAACGCGAGGATGTCGGCCATGGCGTTCTTGGATGCGCAGCAGGCCGCGCGGCCAGACCTTGCGGTCTGGTTCGCAGACATGGGGGATCTGTACCAGAAAAAGCTATGGCATCAGCTGACAATCAAATTGGAGCAATTCCTGGCACTTGCCGTGCTGCAGGTATGGATTGGAAACTGAACTTGCTGAACTTGTTTACCCTTTTTTTAGACTCTGCTAATTATGTTCTCAGATCCACCCGTGTGACTGGGATGTTTCTGTAGGCTGGAGACATCATGATCCAGCTGTATCAGAACTTTATTTCGGACTTCGAGACAAAGATAAACCTTCTGAAGCTTGCTCACTTCTCAGTGATCATCTCGCGGCAGTATGCCGACAAAACTGAGGCTATAGCGTTTTTGGAGGGAATAATCGAGAAACTGCGGGGAACAAAAAGTAAGAGGATAGAGGAGCCAGTGGTTTATGTGAAGATGCAGATCGCTGCTTTAAAGCTGCAATCAGGAGATCGGAAGGAGTGCAAGGCCCTTTTGGATGAGGGTAGGGCAATCATTGACAGCATGGCGGATCTTGACCCCTCAGTTCACGCCAGCGTTCACTGGGTTAGCTCGCAGTATTACAAATCGAAGCAGGATTTCGCTGAATTCTACAAGAGTGCGTTGCTTTACCTGGCCTACACGTCCGTCGACACACTTACTGACCCCTTCAAGCTGGTACGCATCTATCAGTCAACGTAGTTGGATTTGTTGGATATTATGGACGAGTGTCGATTGACGCCTTTGTGGTCTCTGTTTAGGATTTGGCTGTCGATCTGTCTTTGGCGGCGCTGCTTGGTGAAAACATCTACAACTTCGGCGAGCTTTTGGCGCATCCGATTGTAAGTTCTAAATACTGTGTCATGATTTTCTGGTAGCGAATCCCAGTTTGCTGGAGGTTCAGTAAACGGTTTTCTATTGGTTTGCAGGTCGGTGCTTTGGAGGGCAGCCAGTTTCAATGGCTGTATCACATTCTTCACGCGTTTGAGCATGGTGACCTGCACAAGTATGATGAGTTGTGCTCGCTGTATGCGGCTCAACTCAACGCCCAGCCAGCTCTGGTGGAGAATGAGAGACGTTTGAGGGAGAAGATCACAATTCTGTGCTTAATGGAGCTGATTTTCAGGCAAGCGTTTCTCTCAATCTGTACAGCTTGTCCTGTTTTGTAGGGCGTGGAGTAAGTATTGATTGTGTTTCTTTGTGCAGCCGGCCTTCTGATGACCGTACCATTCCGCTGACAACAATTGCGGAGAAGACCAAGCTTCCCTTGGATGGCGTGGAACACCTCTTGATGAAGACCCTCTCTGTATGTACTTTAGTTTGGTATTGAATTTTACCCCCTAAATAACATTTGTCAATGATGTGTGGTGACTAAATTCATGGAACTGTTTTGAGTGGGTGTTTTCAGGTGCACTTGATTGAAGGCGTCATTGACCAAGTTGATGGGCATGTGCGGGTTTCGTGGGTGCAACCTCGGGTTCTCAACCTTCAACAAGTGGCTGGTCTGCGGGATCGGCTTGACATGTGGCTAAGCCGTGTTCATTCCACTTTGCTGGCGGTTGAAGCAGAAACTCCAGATCTACTGGCAAGCTGATAGAGCTGAATCTTTACATGGTATACTTGCTGCCCAGCTGAGTGCCGATTATTTTAGACTAGGGACGAATACCTTGCTGCTGGCAGTATAGCTCAACCAGTTGACTTGAGACATTAAATTTACGGTTTCTCACCTTACATCATTTGCATACCTGCTGATGTGACTGCAATCTCCTTGTTATGGTTGTGAAGAGTGAAACACGCCTCTCCACCATTCTTGCAACATTAACAAAGTACTACAGAAAGGTACTACAGGTATTTGGTCCACTAGTAAATACTCTACTAGATACTAACAAAGTTTACTACAGAACGTTGCACTGGAAAAATCTGGTACCGGTATGACAAATTTGCTTAGTAGAGAACCGTGCATCAAGGCTTCATTTATCCAACAAGGCTCAATGGCAGGACCACACCAAAGGCATTACTAGCAGGGCTGTAGGATAACCTACGTACAATGACAACTCCAACAATGGAGTGGCTATTAGAATCAGATGTGCCCTGTTGCTTCATAGCCCTGCACACTGCCATTTGACACGTTACTGGTTGATCTCCTTCTTCTTAGCTTGCCACAACCGATCGAGGGAGGAGTCTCCCTCGCCCTGCAAAAAACAAGCAGGGCATTCCGGGGTCAGATCAAGCGGGGCAGAAACGCCTGAACTCATCAACGTGTTTGCGCAGAAACACCATCATTGAACTTGCAAAAACAACGACAGCGACGCTACCCAGCAGTACGCTAATTACATAACAATAACCACTTATGCGTGTTAAGCTAAATGTCCCCAAGCAAAGCTCATTTTGAATCCCTACTTATGCTACTGCCGCTCATACACGAGACGTGAGCTGACATGCGCTTACCTGGGCGCGCACGAAACCGCAGAGCGCGAAGGTGTTGTACTGGCCGGTGTACACGCCATTCGCATCGAGGTTGCCGACGTTGATCTGAATGGCGGCGTGGTCCTTGGACGTGATCAGACGGTTGGTAGCCGAGCTGAAAGTGAATAAGGGAAGGGGAATGAAGAGAGGCGATTACTTGACGTACTTGCAAATGACACCATTGCAGAAAGACACTACGAGACGTCCTGTTACCAATTGTCGTTCCCCCTTTTGGAGAGTACGAAGGCTGTCAGCTAATTCGGCGTTGTGCTGAACAGGCGGAATCAGGCATCTAGAACGCACGTATCAGCGAAAACGTCACATGGTACCAACAACGGTAACCCTAAACCGCGTCCCTGGTTTATAGCGACGAGATATTCGGACTAACAGCCGGGAGGACTAGAAAGAGCACTATGAGACTGTGCAAGAAGATCGATTAGGCGTACCGCGCCAGGCAAGGGCCACGGATGATAATACATAATTCAGCGCCCGTTCGAATTATTATCTCCACCCTTTCGAGCTACGTACCACTTCCTCGGGGTGTACAGATCCACGAACTCTCCGTCCTCGTTCTGCATGGTGGCGGGTTTGGCGGTCAACCGCTAGGAGGCGAGGAGAGGTACGTAGGTAAGGCGGGATGCACGGAGAAGGAGAGAAAGGGCTCAAATGAGGTTTTGGATGGAGAAAAAGAGGCTCGAGAGGCAGCGGCGAGGCGGAAGAGGCAGGTTTTGGGGAAACAGATGCCCTGCGGAGAGCAGGAGGAGGACATTCGCGGGAGGGTCGCGCGGAGACTTGTTGGATGATTGGCGGAGGGATGAGAGAGGGAGTGGCGGAAAACTCGCTGTAAGGGGGATCCATGTTTTGGTTGTGGATTAACAAGTGTAGCATGTAATACGCAATTGACCAGTCAACTGGTTATCTAACGCAATCTCCCCACAGGTTAGACACAATGAGACCGGCATTCACGTATTTTTATTCAATCTACATGCTGATTAAAAAAAACTTAACAATTATTCAGGATAAGCAGCATGTTGGAGAAAATAAATTGACTTATGCCGTCATCGCCTGGATATAAGACATATATGTCTTATCTCATACACTATAAAAAAATGTTAGGGTTGTCTTGTAATTGGGGAGGTCTTGGGTGTCTTTCAAGATTTATAAATGGACAAATTTTTATGTAGTATGTAACGTTTACAAAGTCTCCAGAAACCACACAAATTACATATTCATTTAATTCGGCCGACCTTGGGGGTGATGCATGCGTCGCCATCACGTGCCACGTGTGAAAATAGTAGGTAGAGTTAGGAGCCATAGCTAGGTAAGTCCTAGCTAGGCAAGAGAAGTTTAGGCAAAAGAGGAATTCACTAGCAGCAATGAGGATACATATAGCAAACCCTAGATGGGTTGTACTCGCTATAGAGCACCCCACTACAGGCTAGAGAATAACATTCTGACACACCCCCATAGCCAAAGTGGGGTGTAATCAGTACAATGAGCAAGCAGGTATAGAGCAGGAGTTCACAAAGGTAAGCAAAGCTAGAGCTAATCACAGCGAGCAAGTGAGGAGGAGGAGGAGGAGCTGTGGAGGTAGAGAAGATGGGAGGCAACGACCGAAGCTGCAGAGGCACGGGCACAGGAGCGGCTGACTCAGAGGCTACCGAAGCAAGGGCGACGGACTACTGGAGTAACTGGCTCGGCGGCTATAGAAGAGCGGCAGGAGCAACGGACCCACTGGCGACTGGTGCAGCAGGCTCACTGGCTACCGAAGCAAGGGCGACGGACTACAGGCGCTGCAGGCGACACGACAGGTACCTCCACACAACCTCCTCCAACTGCCCCACACCCTCGACACACACCCACTGCTCAAACCCTAGCTCCACTCCCACGCACCCCCCTAAAACCCTAAACCCTAGGCTCCCACACACCCACCCCCCTCAGCGGCAGCTGCAGCAGTGGGAGACCAGGGAGGAGGAGGAGCAAGGGGAGTAACACACAACCGCCACCCCCACACTCCTCACCCCCAAACCCTAATTCAGGAGAACGGGCAGCAGTAGGGGTGGGGCACCGTCAGAAGCACGGGGGACAGCGAGCAGCTCATGGACAGAGAGGAACGGGCCGCCCACGGGCCTGGCACAGCCCGACGAACCGCGCGCAGGCGGCCCGAGCCGCGCGCGGGCCTGGCGCAGCCCGTACGGGCCGCGCGCGGGCCTGGCGCAGCCCGTACGGGCCGCGCGCGGGCCTGGCGCAGCCCGTACGGGCCGCACGCGGGCCGGGGCGCAGCCCGTACGGGCCGCGCTCGGGGCTGGCGCAGCCCGCGCTGGCCAGGACGGGCGACGGGGGACGACGGGCTGGTCCCCGTCGCCCGTCGAAGTGCCCCCCGGGGGCGACGCGCGGACCGACGGGGCAGAAGGCCGCCGCGCGCCTCGGGGCGCACGGCGGGCAGAGAACCGCCGCACGCCTCGGGGCGCACGGCGGGCAGAAAACCGCCGCGCGCCTCGGGGCGCACGGCGGGCAGAAAACCGCCGCACGCTCCGAGCGCGCGGCGGGATGAAAAATCCGTCGCACGCCACGGGGCGTGCGACACAGAGAGTGGCAGTAGCAGCGGAAGCAGTGAGGTGGTGAGCCCACCCACAGGATCGACCCAAGGGGATCGACCTGCTCTGATAGCATGTGAAAATAGTAGGTAGAGTTAGGAGCCATAGCTAGGTAAGTCCTAGCTAGGCAAGAGAAGTTTAGGCAAAAGAGGAGTTCACTAGCAGCAATGAGGATACATATAGCAAACCCTAGATGGGTTGTACTCGCTATAGAGCACCCCACTACAGGCTAGAGAATAACATTCTGACACCACGTGAGGGACGCAGCGAAGCTGCCTGTGCTGGCAACATCCCTCCCTGTTGGCAGCATCTTACCCGCCGAGTTCGCGTTTCACAATGGTAAAAATATACGTTATATTTCATTTTCACTATAGTACATTACGGTTTCGCTTATAAGACACATATGTCTTAACTCGTACACGCACCAAGATATCTTATAGTCGGAATCACCCAAATATAAGAAACACCCCAAGTAAAGACACCCCCTGTCTTCAATTCGCCACTGTCTTATATCCGGGCGTTTACGGTACAATTCAGTAGTTCGTTCGGGTAGCGCCCCAGCCTTCGCCGGAGGTACCCCGGCCGCTTGTTCCGCCGCCAGATGCGGCGCCCCATCCACCGCCAGCATTTGCCCAGGTACCGCCGGTGTTGCCCCAACCGCCAGTGTCGCTCGTTCCCCAGCCAGCGTTGCTTCCCCACCCCCCTTCATTGGAAGCGCTCTCCTCTTCCTCAGCGCCCCATGCGCTGCAGGCGAAAGTTCCGCGTCCTTCGGCGATGCTTTTATGGCGAAGCTCTTCTGCTTCGCGGCGCGCCAGCTCCTCTTCTTGAGCAATAGTGAGTTTCTTCTTTGGGTCGGGGTCGCGCCAATGGGGGTAGACCTTCAGAAATGCTTGCTTCGTGTAGGGGCGCGATGTCCCTTCCGCGTCGAAGGTTCCGTGGCTTGTGCCGCGCAGTATCCCTTGGAGATGTCGGGACGAGGGTCTGGGGAGAGGATGTTCCTCGGTTCCGAAGATGTTGCGCGTTGCGATCTCAAGCTCCATGGTCGACATGCCCTCTTCAGGTGGCGCGAGTCGCTCGGCTTCGGCGATTGCGGCAAGTCCACGTCCGGCGATGGCGCTTGTCGAGGCGGTCGGCGTGTGGCAATCCCTGCAGATGCCATCAGGCCCGGGGTAGTGGAGCGCGACTTCGCGAGGGTGCGGATGATCCGGCACCCACGGTCTACCATCTGGATGTTTCCAGTCGGAGGGATGGATCTCCTTGAAGCGGAGCGGTACGAGGTCGATTAACTCGTCCGTGTCGCCGATAAAATCGGGGATGTCAGTCAAGTATATATACTCCATTCTCTGATTGTGCCTGCCCGAACTGCCTGCGCCCCTTCTTCGACGCCGTGTAGTGTAGGAGGATGTCGCGTGTGCGGAGGTCGGTGCTGAGCTCTACCCCGCAGTCCATGTGTTGCGCCGCCGAGAGGAGATTGAAGCGCAGATTCTGGACGATTAACACATCGTTCAGCGTGATGTGTGTGCGGCTCCCATGCGCCTTCAGCACGACGATGCCTTGCGCGCTTGCACGCAAACGAGTGTTGTTCGCCACGGTGACGTAGGTGACAGTGGGGGTCGCGACAGCGTTAGAGACAAAACGCTCGGAGCGGACCAGTGCTGCCCGCAACAGCTGTCGAGGTACCAGGTGTTGTACCTTTTGTTGTCATCGCGCGCGAGCAGCGCCAGTCACGGCGTGACGATGTGCGGTGTGTCGAATTTCAGGAACTGTTCACGCGATATCCAGTCGAGAGGAGCCGCCAGTGTATCAGGTACGTGCGGGGGGCTTTCAAGCAACGGGATTGGGATATTCCAATCCTGGTCGTTGTCGTCACTGAAGTCGTGTCGGGGAGTGAACGGGTAGTTAGCTTCGAATGCCCCGATAGAATGGCGTGCTGGCTCTGGTGGCGGCGTGCGCACGCGGCGACGTCGAGATCCGCTCGTTTGCGTCATTGTCATGTTCCCAATGATATTGCGGGCGGTCGCAGGGTGTGACGGCTGCTGATGCTGGTGCTGAACCGTTGGATTCAGGTTGCGTGACGGGGGCTGATAGCCATGGGCTTGACGCGTGTCGTTTCGTGCGTCTTGTTGGCCGGGCCAGTTGCTCGGATTGGTCTGGCGGGGGCGAGAGCGGAATTTGCATCGCTCCGCCAAGTGCTTGAAGGTTCTGTAGATTTTGCAGTATAGGCGCCGTAGATTTTGCAGTATAGGCGCCGCGGTCGTCGCTCTTCCGTGTTGTCGGCGTAGAAGGCGAGTCGTTCCCGGTCTCGTCGCGGCGCAGGTCCCTGCTGGTCCATATCTCTTTGTTCGACGAGAAGGGCGGCGCAGAGGGCTGCTTCTGAGATAGCCCCCTGTTGCCGAAGAAGCGCCTTGCAGGGTCGCCATTCTGGGCCGAGTCCTGCGAGAACAATATTCACGAAGATTTCTTCCGAAATTGAATTTCCCAATTTCGCGATTTGATCGCGTAAGCTCCGGCAACGGTTGATATAGGTGTTGGCCTTCTCTCCAGGGGCCATTTTTGTCTCCAGTAGCTGCTGGAGCAGGCGGCTCAAAGAAACCGAATCCTTCGGTTAGTATACTCCGTTGAGGTGCCGCCAGGCGTCGAGCGCATGAGCAGAGGTGGTCTTGTAGGAACGAATTCCTAACTGCTCTCCCGGCGACATGTTGCGCAACAAAACGCCATACGCCATCAGCGATTCGTTGAAGTACTGCGTCCTGGCGTCAACGGTGTCTTCAAAGGGTCCCGCGTAACTCTCGTCGAAGTAATGAAAGATCTGCGTGTTTTGCAGCAGCAGCTCCAGCTCGAAGCTCCAGGTGTAAATGTCCTTGCCGTCAAAGCAGGCACTTGTCTTTATTTTTTATATGCTCAAAAACCTTGATTGAGCTGAGAGAATTGCTTCATCGCTGGGACGGGGAGTCTTAGGTGTTGAGCCATTTGTGCTGAGAGAGAAGGTGTACGGGGCGGTATCTTGGCCGTTCGAGGCCGGTTGAGTGGGTTGGGAAGATGTTACCGCGTCGCCATTCCGTAATGTCTTAAGTCCTTGCTCCAGGGTCGAGAGTCGCTGAAACAGTTGAGCGAGGGCGGTGGTGCCAATTGTCGTCGTCTCCTCGTTTGTCACAGCCGGGTTGGACTGCGCTTCAGCGGTCAGATTTGTCTGACCTCCAGATCCTCCGGCCATCCTTACGCGTGAGCGTGTGCCGGACGCCACCTTAGTTCGCCGATTTTTTCGGAGGTGGCAGTGCGAAGGTTCCCTGGGTCGCTCTCATACCATGCTGCGATCATACGATAGATCGCCCATAGGATCTCCGCAGGAAGGTTCGTAGGTCGTATAGGTAGTGGTGGGCCCTTGACCTCAGATCAGAGTGAATGTAAATGATCGAGATGATTGAAAACATGCAGATACAAGAGTATAAATAAAAGTACTGGGGAATATGAATCGACCTAGGCTAGCCATGTACTCTAAGGGGTACATTCCCTTATTGCAGCGAAATCCAACCGTGCGACTCCAGACGGTTACTAACTGCTCGGGCAGAATCCTCGCCACTGCTGCTGCCTGATGCTATCTGCCCTGACGGTCTAGATGCTCCGTAACCGTACGCGACTCTCCGCATCTTCCGCCTCTTCGTCGTCAACCTCGGTACTGCATGACTCGATTTCTACTGTCAGGAGAGCACAGTAATGTTTTCTTACTTTACTGTTCGTAACAAGATTTACATCATATTTCATCAACGGTCTACATTCCAACATTTTATCCAATTTCGTATAAGGCTTTTCAGCCGGCGGATTCAGCTGAAATTGAAATAAACGACATCCTCGCTAGTGTAGGACTAATCTAAGTATAAGGCTGCCTTATTTGGAAGGTGAGAAAGTGCAAGGATAAAAATTCCTTACTGTAGCCAATTGTTAGCGAGTACAACCCGAGGGCCACGCGTCAGATGGTTCGGCCTGCAATTCCGCACCCAAACCACGCACGAGTCGCCCCCGCACCAAATCGCAACCTTTCCGACCCATCTTCGCCCGACCTTCCCGCCTAGCTAGGAGTCCCTCTATAAAACCCCGCCACTTTCATTGTATTGTGATTATGCGATTTCACACTCTCTTTATTCGTTATTTGTTACTAGTGCAGTTGAGCGAGCGAGCGAGAATTGCAGTATCAAAGCAAACAATACAACGAGCGAAGGCATGAGCGAAGAATATATAACGAAGCTAGCGTGGTAACGGTAACGCGAGAAAATGGGGTGCGCTATGGGCCTAGCGCCGAGGTTGGGAAATCTCGAGGCGGAGGTCCAGAGCGCGGGTTACCAACCGAACCGTGAGGTTGGGTCGCATCGTGAACAGTGGCGGGAGTCGTAGTCGAGGCGAATGTCGCGAGCGGGTAACGTTTTACTGTTGGGTACCGATGGCGGGAATGGTCATGTACGCGGTAAGCAGGGGCGCGAAGTAAGGAAAAGGGATTTTCCTTACACTACCCCCCTCCCCAATGAGGCCCTCCCTACAAGAGCGCGTGTACATCTAGACAGTTTTGGCTGCGTAGGTACTCGGTGAGGACAGGGTGGTTCTCGATTCTATCCAGGAAAACCCAGTTGTCTACGGTGGGCGTGCGGTCTTTCCAGCGGATCAGAAATTCGATCCGGCGGGCTCCCCGTGGGTCACGAACTCGGTGGCTCAATATCTTTTCAAGCGTGATGATTGGCTCTGTCGGCGGTCGTGTCATGCTGGCGGGGCGGTTGCGAGGCAGCTGGCTGGTGGATGGGACATATGGGCGAAGCAGGCTGACGTGGAACGACGGGCTGACGTACCAGTCAGCAGGGAGGAGGAGGTGGGCGGTGACGGGGGTGATCATGTGGCTGATGCGAAATGGCCCGCAATATCGGGGGCGGAGTTTTGGAGTGATGGGAAGGCGGAGGTTCTGAGTGTCGAGTAATACCAGGTCGTCGGGTTGGTAAGTGACGGGGCGGCGGTGACGGTCGGCGTTGCGCTTAGCGATGTCGTTTGATTTTTTTATTGCTTCTGCTGCTCGGGTTCGTGCTGCCTGTAATATTTATGCGAATTGTTGCGCACGTCATGGGTTGTCGGGATTCGGGGTCATGGGTACTGTGGGGTCTTGTCCGTAGTTCAGGTAGAACGGTGATTGTTGGGTCGTGGCGGATGGCGAGTTGTTGTATGCGAACTTGATGAGTGGCAGTTGTTGCTCCCACGTGGTCGGGTCGTCGCACGTGGCTCGGATGAGTTTTTCCATGGTCTGATTTGTCCGTTCTGTCTGTCCGTCGGTTTCGGGGTGGTATGATGAACTGAGCTGTAGTCGCGTGCCGAACTGTTACCACAGGTTCTGCCAGAAGTTGCTGGTGAATTTCGTGTCGCGGTCGCTGATGATCGCCGCTGGTATCCCGTGCAATCAAACGATGGTGGCGATGAAGAGGCGGGTCGTTTCTTCGACTGTGATTGATTTCTTGCAGGCTGCGAAGTGTGCCATCTTCGTCAGCCGATCGACGACGACCAGAATCGCGTCGTTCCCACTTGCTCCAGCCGGTAACCCCGTGACGAAGTCCATCGTCACCTGCTGCCAAGCACGCTCTGGGGGTGGTATCGGCTGCAACTGTCCTGCTGGTCGCTGTCGTGACGACTTCATGAGCTGGCAAGTGGGACACGATGTCACGTGTCGTTGCACGTCGGTCAGCATTTCGGGCCAGTAGTAATACCGCTGCAGCTGCTGCCATGAGTTTTCTACTCCGAAATGACCTGAGGTAACCCCGTCGTGTGCCTCCTGTAGTAACATTTCCCTTAGTAAAGTGTAGCCCGGTACCCAGATGCGATCGGTGCCGGCTTTTACGTAATAAACCCCCTTTGCTGCTGCGAACTGCTGCGAGTTTCCTCCGGTGAAGAATGGGTCTGTTTGGTATCCGTGGGTAAATAGTCCTGTAAGTAGTGGGCTGGTCTGGGCGAGCAGTATGGCGTGGATTTGGGCAGTGGGGCGGGTCAGTGCGTCGGCGATGTTGGATGCCCCCTTTTTGTAGGTGACCGTGTAATGGAAATTCGACTCGAGAAAATTGAGCCAGCGAATCTGTCGTAGGTTGAGGTGGACCTGTGCGCGGAGGTACTGTAGTGATTTGTGGTCTGTCCGTACTGTCACGTCTGCGCCGGTCAAGTAACAGCGCCACACTTTGAACGCGTGCACGATCGCGAGCATTTCGCGGTCGTGTATCAGGTATTTTTTCTCGGGCGGATGCAGCTTTCGTGACTCGTATGCGATGGGCTGTAGGTCGTTGTCGAAATCATGTAGCAGTACGGCTCCAATGGCGATGTCGCTTGCGTCGGTAACTACTTCGAATGGGCGGTGTGGGTCGGCGATGCGCAATACGGGCGGTGAACAGAGAAATGTTTTCAGGGCAGAGAAGGCAGCATGCTCTTTCTCCCCCCACGTAAAAGCGACCCCCTTCTGCAGTAAATCTTTCAGTGGAGCAGTTAACCAGGCCATGTCGGGGACGAACCGACGCACGTAATTAACGAACCCTAAAAAACTCTGCAGCTCCGTGATGTTCGTCGGGGGGTGCCACGCTTCTAATGTGTCCAGCTTCTTTGGGTCGATCTCAACTCAAGCCTCCAAAATAACATGCCCCGAAATTTCTAACCTACCCTGGAAGAACTCGCACTTGGAACCCTTGGTCAGTAGTCTGTGCTCGTCGAAAACTTTAAACACTGCTTCCAGATCTGCTAAGTGCTGCTGCTTATCGCGACTGTAGACTAGGATGTCGTCGAGGTAAACTATCGCACAATTATCTAAGAGTGGCCTAAACGCCTCGTTCATGGTCATCTGAAATGTCGCCGGTGCGTTGGTCAGCCCGAATGGCATCACGATGTACTCGAATGACCCGTACCTAATCCTAAATGCCGTCTTAGCGCAGTCCGATAGTTCGACTCGAATATGATGGTAACCTCCCCGTAAATCTATTTTCGAAAAGACCCGTGCTGTTCGCAGTTGATCTATCAGTTCGTCGGCGCGGGGAATGGGGTATCGCGACTTGACTGTTACCCTGTTCAGTGCTCTGTTGTCGATACACATGCAAAACCCTCCGTCGTTTTTTTGTGTGAACAGTATCGGTGCGGCGAACGGTGACGAGCTCGGTCGGATGATTTTTTTTATCTAATAGGTAGTCTAACTGCTTCCTCAGTTCGTCGAGCTCGGGCTGTGTCGGTCTGAACTGTCGCTGTACGGTTGGCTGTGCCCCTGGTTCTAGTTCTATGCGGTGGTCGTGTGCTCGCTGAGGTGGCAATCCCTCCCGCAAGTCGTCCGGACAAATCCCCGGGTACCGTTTCAGTAGTTCATGTAATTCGGGGCGGTACGGCTGCCAGCAGTTTCTGAAAATCGCTCGGCTGCTCTGCTCCTCCTACCAATGCGATATCCACCGCGAACACGTCATCTCCAGCAGCGACGGCCCGTTTCATTGTGATGGCATTGACGCAGACCGTCGAAGACTCGGGTGACCGCCAGCGAGGTAGTTCGACCGAGTTACCACTACTTCGCACAGTGCAGCTACCCGTCGTCCAGTCGATTCGCGGATTGTAGCGTCGCAGCCAGTCACGTCCCAGTAAAATGTCGTGCCCATCCAGTGTCGTCGCGAGCATTTCCTGTGTAAACCCGAAGTTCCCCCCGCAAGAACTTTCACCCTCTCCATTTTTTCCCGTATTGCAGTGGCGTGCCGTCAACCAAGCGTGCATCAATCTCAGGTAAACAACGTCTAAGCGTCAGTTGCATCTTCCGTGCAATTGCGGTATTAACTAAGCTGTAGCTTGCTCCTCCGTCTATAAAAATCTTCACTGCTGTCCCCTGTATTTTCCCGTAGATCAGTATTGGGCAATCCGTCGCTGTACCCTCCTTATTCATCCAAGCCCGATCGATGGCGTGAATCGGTACTGTGACTCGGTGAGGGTCGGTGAGGTTGGACGAGCAGGTTGTCTCGTCAGTAGTTGGCCCGTTTTCTACTGACTGCTGGCGTTTCCCTGCCTCTGAGACTCCCTCCCCTGCTCTGCTCCGCGGCGTCTCTGCTCCTCTGGGCATTCACTCTTGCGATGGCCCGGCCTATTGCAAGCAAAGCAGCACCCCTTGAATGGCACAGGAGCTGCATTCGCCGCAACGGCGTGTACAGTGGCGTGCTCGGTCGGCCCCCGAGGGCGATGTCCGTAGTAGGACCCCATTCTCAGACGGCGCAAAATGTCGATTTTCTCGGCGAGCGCGAGGATCTCGTTGAAATTCGATAGCCCGCGTAGCATGATTTCGTGCGAGATGTCCAGCTTTGGCCCTCCGACGTAACGGTCCACCCGCTCCGCCTCGTGCATGTAGCCGACTTGCTCGCATAGTGCGAGAAAACCGCTCGTATAATCTTGGACCGACCCAAGTTGTCGCCAAGTGCGCAGTTTCTGACGCGCTGAGATAGAAGCGCGATCGGCTCGAAGCGCGCCCGAAGCCCTGCGCACCACGCATCCCACGTGCTGTACTGGGCGGTTTTGCAAAATGAACTCCAGGCGACGGTTGGACCCGTGGGCCCTTCCTCTTGCGACGGCGGCTCGTAGGCGCGTGGCGACGTCAAGATGACTCGCCACCAGTCCATGGCGGGGCCCCGTAGCAGCGAAACGGCGTATCATATTTTTATGCGTCCGACTCGACGTAATTCGCGTCGAATAAGACGTTCATCGTGAAGACCCACGATTGAACCGTCGGACCTCCACGTTGGCTGGGGTCGAAACAGGGCGGGCGTTGCGGCTTGAGCGGCATCGGTGCGACGATGTTGTCGTGACTGTTCGTTGCTGCGAATTCGACGTGGCGGCAGGCTTCGCGAGGCCCGCTCGTGCTTGGTGCGACCCTGTTTCTCTCCATGCCGGGCATTGATTGGGCGACGCCATCACTGGCTGCGCCTGAGCGCTGTCCCACGCTGTCGTGATGTGACGGTGTGCCGGATGAGATGACAATCGGCTCATTCGATTGCGCAGGTGCATTTGCAGGTGCTTGTGTTGGTGCTGGTGCATTAGCCGTTGATTGCTGGCGGGCGGAGTCACGTTCCGCCGTGAGTGTCGCGTTTTCGAGCGCCGAATCCTCGAGTTGGCGGACGAGCCGGTCGAGTTGCTCCTGCGTCAACGTCGCGAGAGTGAGGTCGGCCATGGCGGGGGTGTCGGGCAAACTAAGCGAGAGCCTCAGTCGTGGCCGTGCGTGCTTTCGATATAGCACTTCGAGCGGTGGTTCCTGAACGCTGAGAGACGTCTACCCTCTCCGAAAATTGAGATAGTGGGGAAGCGAAGGTCTGGGTGCGATCCCATAAGAGATCGTATGCACTGAGTACCAAGTGTTACGAGTGCAATTGAGCGAGCGAAAGAGAATTGCACTATCGAAGCAAACAATACAATGAGCGAAGGCATGAGCGAAGAATATATAGCGAAGCTAGCGTGGTAACGGTAACGCGAGAAAATGGGGTGTGCTATGGGCCTAGCGCCGAGGTTGGGAAATGTCGAGGCGGAGGTCCGGAGCGCGGGTTACTGTTAAATGATATTGCATATCCTATTTATAACTGCCTACAGCTTGCAGCTAGTGTATTACTTAGTTATAGAACCTATTGCTGGTGGTGTACCCTTTTGTCTTGCCTAGCCTCTTCCTTCTCCTATATCTTGTACTCTTGCCTAATATCAAAGCCCTCTTTTGGCCAACTTCCCTCTCCATGGTTCTCCTTGCTGAACCTCTCCAAAACCCTAGTTCCTAATCTCCTAAGTTTCCTAACTACTGTGGTTCTCAACATGTTATCAGAGCGTGGTCTTTTCTAGGACCTATTCTACATGGGCCCACCAACTCCGCCTTCTGCCATGGCAGCCCACTATGCTGCTTGCGCGAAATCTGCTGCTGTTTCCGGAGCTTGTGCTAAACCCGTCGCGCTGCCCCCCGTCGCCTTCAATCCGCCTGCCTTGTCGCGGCGCTCAGGGCGACGGTCGTGGCTGACATCATGGCGAGCGCCAGCGACCCGCCAGCGCGTTCGCGAATGCGCCAGCAACAGTCGCAAGCGGGAGCACGAGCGCCAGCGCCAGCGCCGGCGCGCAGCGCCAGCGACCAGCGCCGACGCCAGCGCCGACGCCAGCGCCAGCGTCAACGGTGGACGCCAGCGCCAGCGCCAGTGCCGACGCCAGCGCCCAGCGCCCATGGCGGTCGCCAGCGCCAGCGCGGACGCCAGCGCCGACGGCGGGCGCCAGCGCCAGCGCCGACGACGGGCGCCAGCGCCAGCGCCGACGGCGGGCGCCAGCGCCAGCGCGACGCCAGCTCCCAGCGCCAGCACTTCCGCCAGCGCCAGCGCATGGGGGGGAGGGGGATGAGGGGGTGGCGGGGGTGACCAGCTCCTTACTCTCTCCCTGCAGCGCCTGTCGCTGTGGGGGGGGGGGGGAGGAGGGTGAGGGGGTGGCGGGAGAGCTTCTACCGCGCCAGCCGCCTCCTCTCCTCTCCTCTCCTCTCTCCTCTACTCCAGCCGCCCCTACTCTCCTCTCCTCTCCTCCAGCCGCCTCCTCCTCTCTCCTCTCCTCCCTCCTCTCCTCTCCTCTCCTCTCTCCTCTGCTCCAGCCGCCTCCTCTCCTCTCCTCTCCTCTCTCCTCTGCTCCAGCCGCCCCTACTCTCCTCTCCTCTCCTCCAGCCGCCTCCTCCTCTCTCCTCTCCTCCCTCCTCTCCTCTCCTCTCTTCTCTCCTCTCCTCTAGCCGCCTCCTCCTCTCTCCTCTCCTCTCTCCTCTCCTCTCCTCCAGCCGCCTCCTCATCTCTCCTCTCCTCCAGCCGCTTTTTCCTCCGCTTGTTTGCTCCTCCAGCCGCTACTCCTCGGCTCTCCGCCTGTGCGCCACCAGCTTCCTCCTCCTATCCAACGGTTGGTGTTAATCACCAGCAGCCTACGCCCTCCGGTTATCCCAGCCCTCCTCCGCGCCCTCCGCGCCCTCCTCCGTTCTGGCGTTCACAGGTGCTCCCGGTCAGCCACCGCTGTTTCTGTGCCTATCCCAGCTACAGCAACCGCTCTCCAGGCGACCTGGTGCCAGACACCACTAGCTAAAGCCGTAGACAGTTACGGGGGTGTGTTAAATGATATTGCATATCCTATTTATAACTGCCTACAGCTTGCAGCTAGTGTATTACTTAGTTATAGAACCTATTGCTGGTGGTGTACCCTTTTGTCTTGCCTAGCCTCTTCCTTCTCCTATATCTTGTACTCTTGCCTAATATCAAAGCCCTCTTTTGGCCAACTTCCCTCTCCATGGTTCTCCTTGCTGAACCTCTCGAAAACCCTGGTTCCTAATCTCCTAAGTTTCCTAACTACTATGGTTCTCAACAGTTACCAACCGAACCGTGAGGTTGGGTCGCATCGTGAACAGTGGCGGGAGTCGTAGTCGAGGCGAGTGTCGCGAGCGGGTAACGTTTTACTGTTGGGTGCCGATGGCGGGAATGGTCATGTACGCGGTAAGCAGGGGCGCGAAGTAAGGAAAAGAAATTTTCCTTACTTGATTCTGCTCACTCTATAATAAGTTAATTCAAAAGGAATTTTCCTTGCACATGGGCATATGTTATATGAATTTCTTCTCAAACGCTAGGCGAATATATGGCGGCGCTTTCCGCGCGTCGATGCCGCGCATTCCACAAAGCAAAAGGGTTGCCTGACGTACACTAGTCAGCTCGAGCTTGGCGTGCTGGCAGCCACGTGGTTGGTGAGGTGACTTGAGGAGTCTTCTGTTGAACGCAAAAATGTTGTGGAAGTTGCCCAGGGGCAGGGACAACAGAATGATTTCTGGACAATGAATGTAGAATGCCACTATGCAGCTGAATATTTTTTCCTCAGCCCCTTCATCGGTGTTCTAAACATCTCGTCGTGTTTCACCCTAGTCAAGAGCTGGTGCATTAGACAGGTTCGCACAGCGCACACACAAGGCTTGTGTTGTCGGTTCTGCCCAGACCTCTCTGGTCTCGTAATTTGCCGAAGCTCTGGTGCAAGCGGTTCCCCAAACGAGCAGCAGTGACGTGACGGCGCAGTGGTGGTGATCAAGGGCAGCTCGAGTGTTTCTCAATTCTCGATCAGGAATTCGAATCGCGTTGTGGTTCGATGCTCCATTTGTCCTTCCTGCTTTACTGTGCCTGCGGGTGACAGATTTTCTCAAGGGCGGCGGAGCAGCATCACCAGTCACCTAGGCTGCGCCGGCGTGTGTTCTTGCGCGGCTTACCGAAGCCCTGATGCGCTGCGCCTGACCAGAATCAGCTGGAGGTACGGAACGAGGCTCGCGTCGGTTTAGCCATGTGTCGGTTTGGTAAGGGAAGGTCGAGGTGAGGGAGGTCGCGGCGTGCCGCTGATTTTGTTGTGACTAGGCTCACACCACACCAACTTTGAATGGTTGGATGCAGAGAACAACCACACCAACTTTGAATGGTTCGGCAAACGCCAACCACTGTTACGGGCAAGCGATAAATGAATCACGACGACCAGGGCAACGCAAAAGCAATTTGCCAGCCCAAACAGCAAATCGCTCCATTCCCCGAATGGGGGGAACGCGTCCGGTCAGCTGCCCAGGAAATACAGTTTTGGTATCCCCGAACCTTACCCTAGCCAGATTTGGCAAGTACCGGACCAGAAAGTTGGCACGGGCCCCAAGCCAAGACCAGCAAGGTGTGGTGCTGTACTAGCTGGAGCCCCAAACCAAAACAGACAATTTCGCTTGTCTTCTCTGCAGCGGCGGACCTGTGCGCGCGGGTCAGAGGCGGCGGCGGAGCAAGAAAACCATCTCCAAGGAAAGAGATGCGAAGGAGGCTAGCAACCCAAAAGCAGTCGTCCATCCGTCCACGTTTCCCCCATTTGCCCCTCACCCACTCGCCCCGCCAGTGCCACCACCACCCACCATACGTCCCCCTCGTTCTTCCAAATCCCACATCCAAGCTTGGGCGAGCAGCTCTGTTGGTGAAGCCGTTGATCCAGCCCTTTTTAGAGAGATCTAGTGCTTGACTTCATGTTTGGAAAATGAAATCGAGGCAAGGTTGTAAATTTAGCATGGCAGCAACAGCACCCGCTGGTGAAGACGCAGCAGGACTTGCACCTCCCATCCCAAATAGGCTACCACACATACAGTAGACTAAGCTCCACTCTCTTGCTTCCTTCGGCTCATCACCTGGCTGCTTCCCTCGAGCCGTTCTTGATGCCATGCCTTTTTCGCGCCGATCGCTCGTGCTTCCCCCCTTCAAACGGCATCTTAATTTATCGATTCTCCAAGTGCGCTAGCACAATCGTCGTACTCAACCAAACACCACCAAACAAACTCCACAAAACACCACTCAGCACCACCAAACTCACTCCCTATCCCCCGCATCCTCCTCCCGACAATCCATCCCCTTTCTGTCCTGCCGGGCGAATCCCACTCCCGACTCATTTCAGTCACCGCTCCGCCTCCGCCCCCCGTTGGTCACTCGCTTCTATACCAATTCCACGTCCGCTCCAACTCTGCTGAAAGCCTCTCTGGATTGTAGTTACCGCGAATCGCCACCGGCTCATTTCACCGCACCCCCCTCCTTCGCCTGCACACCCACATACTCCGTTCCGTTCTTCATCAGCAGCGCTAGCGAGTGATGCGTTTGCAGTGTGGGCGCCTGCTAGTTAAACGGCGCCGCGGGCGATCCGGGAAGGCATCGGTTGGGCTCTGGTAGACGTAGCTGCTCGACGGAAAAAGGAGGCCTCTTCGTTACTCGCAGGCAGCGCGCGGAGAACGCGTCCTCAGCGCGACAGTCGAGTGGATAGCACGTCGCCGCGTGGCAGCGCAGCAGCAGGATACTAGCTCGAGCGGGCTATCCGTAGACGGTTTAGCCGAAAAGGGGAGAAAGCGGTCGTGGAGTAGCCACAAGGGCGATTAAGATCTGCGACCAGTGGGTTCACGCTTGCAGGTTCTATCGGTACGGACGACTCGTAAGGAAGTGAAGGAGAGAAAGAAGGAGCGGAGAGGAAAGGAGAGGAGAAGGGAGGAGAGGAGAGAGAGGAGAGAAGAGTGAGCGAGAAGGTAGTATCTATTCAGAAGCGGGTGATTTTGTCAACAAATTGCAGCGAAGGTCGCTGAGTGGTGCTTCGAGAATTCGCCACTACCAGCCAGCGACTCAGCAGCTCCTGCTTTCCGAACCTTCCTTTTTCCGAAGAATTCTCCGTCGTCCCCTTTCCCCACCATCCCACGCGCTGCTGCTTGCATCACCATCTGCAGCGGTGGCGGCGTCCGCGGAGCCTCCGTTGGCGGTGCCAGCGGCGTCGGAAATTGCGGCGGTTGCGGCAGCGGCGGCGCGGGCGGTGACGGTACTATGTCCCGCAAGGTGACGCAGGTGTCGGGCATTCTGGACGTGCATGTGATGCAAGCGGAGGGACTGAAGAACGTGTGCTTGTACGGACCCCAGGACGTTTACGTTAAGATCCTCTGCGGCACGCACGACGACTCGCAGGGCCGCGTCGCGCTGCACACCAAGACCGTGAAAGCCGGCGGCTCGAACCCTATATTTAACCAGCGACTACAGGTGAGAAGGGGAAAGGGAGGGAAAGGGAGAGGGGGATAAAGAGGGGGGAGGGGAGGGGGAGGAAGGCTGAGTCGAGAGGCCACGAAAGTCGCGGCGACGGGGAGGCGTAGTAGGAGGATAAATGCGCGCTGGTGGTTCTGGTGGAATTCAGGGTGTGTGATCGTAGAATGATCGTTCCTGGGCTTGAATTAGCGCGTGTTGAAACTCTCGTTCTGTCCTCTCAGTCCCCTCCTTCCTCTTCCCCTTCACCTTCCCTTCCTCCTCCCCCTTCCCTTTCTCGTCCTCCTTCCCGTTCCTCTTCCCCCTTTCCCTCCCTCGTCCGCGGAACCCTGTGTTGCGCCCGCGCGCCCCTACCAGGTAGGAGTGCAGGAGCGCCACGTGGAGGTGAAGTGCGAGATCTGGGCGGCGAGCCACAACCGCGGCACGGCGGACGACCAGCTTATCGGCTTCGTGCACGTGCCCATCTACAAGTGAGCGCGCTCTCCGCTCCGCCTACTCTCCCCCTTCTCTCCCCCTTCTCTCCGCCCTGCCGCTCCGCCCTCTCCCCTTTCCGCTCCGCCTGCGATCCTCCGTCTTTGGGATGCTCTCCCCGCGCCAAGCTGTCCGTTCCGCCTCCTCCGCTCCGTCCCGCCTCTCCGCGCGTGCTGCCCCTTCTCCATGCTCCTCCGCTCCTCTGTCTTCCGAAGAGACTCCGTCGTTGTGTATTCGTCGAAACCATTATGCTTCGGAAGTTTCTTTCCTCTCATCTCCCCGGTCTCCCATCGCTATTCCTTCCCGCCGCCCTTCCTCTCCTCGTCCCCTTGCCCTTCCCCCTCTCCCCCCTCGCCACCCTCCTTCTCACCCGCTCCCCCTCGATCGTGCCGTTCCCTTCCTCTCATTCTTCCCCATCTTCTCCCCCTTCCCCCGCCCCCCGCCCCCTGCTCGCCCCTCTCTTCCCCTCCCCCGCACCCGTCTCCCCACCCCCCGAACCCCCCCCCCCCCCCCCCCGCGCCCACCCCCCAGAGAATCTTCCGACAAAGCCAAGGGGCAGACTATCCGCGAGTTCCCCCTCCGCCCGGTAGACGGCGACGCGGGAACAGCCTCCGCGGGAGTCATCCGCCTTGCGCTCTCCTACCATCCGCGCCCCTCCTCTTCCGCCGCCGCGTCCTCTGCCCTCCCCATCCGCGGACCCCCCGGCGGAGGCATCTTAGGCCGCGCGCTTTCCGCTGCCTTCTGCCGGATCGCCAGCGACAAAGCGGGCGCGGGGAGCAGCAAAGCGAGCGGAGCGGGCGGAGCGGCGGCGGCGGCGGCGGCAGCAGCGGCGGCGATTCCCGCAGTGCCGGCAGCGGGCGCGGGAGTAGCAGGGGCGCGCGGAGTTGTTGCGGCTGTTGGCGGAAGCATTAGCGGTTGGGGAGAGGCCAGTGCAGCAGGGGGCGGCGGCTTCGGGGGAATTGGGGGAGGAGCAAGCGCAGTAAGCGCAGTAGGGCCAGGGGCAGGGGCGCAAGCAGTGGCGCAAGGGCATTTTCAGGCGCAAGGTCCGGGGCAACCGGCGGCGGCGCTAGAGGCGCAAAGCGCAGCCCGCGGAAGGCAAGCGCAAGGCGGGTCGCGGTTTCCGCATCTGCAGTCGCAGCAGTCGCAGCCGTCGCAGCAGTCGCAGCCGTCGCAGCAGTTGCTGTCCCAGCAGCAAGGAATCTTAGGGAGCACGCTAGGAGGTTCAGTATCGTCCGGTCTAGACTTAGTTCAGGCTTTAAGGGCAGTTGCGGAGGTCGATAGGGCGGGACTCGTAGGCGCGGGCGGAAAGAAGAAGGCCAAATCCGGGCCGATTATATCCGGCGGAATGGAAGTGTATGGCGGAGCGGGGAGCGCAGGAATCGGCGGAACTCTGGCGGCATCCGCGGGGCTCGGCGGAACGTTCAGCCCTGGGTTCGGAGGAGGCATGGCGGGTGCGGGATCGAACAGCGGCGCAAGCGCGGGGGGGATGTTCGGGGGAGGCATGGGGAGAGGCATCGGGGGAGGCATTGGCGGGGGTAGCGCGCACGCGCACGCGTTGGCGCAGCAGCTTCCCCACGGCAAGCCGAAATCGAAGTCCGGACCGCTGCAGCACGTGGCGGAAGGGGGCGCAGCGGGGGGAGGCATGGGGAGAAGCGGCCCCGCAACGAGCTGGGTAGGTCTAGGGGGAGGCGGCGGAGGCGCAGGCGCAGGTGCGAGCGCGGGCCTGGTCGCGGGGGAGCTGCTTGCGGGCGCGTTTGGCGGAGGGGGGATCTTCGAAGGGGTGGCGGAAGGGGCGTGGGGATCCGACGCGTCTGTGCTCTCCGCGATTCTGCTCCGCGACGGGCTTCTTCCGCCGCGCGCGGTGGGGCTGGCGCAACAAGCGGCGGAGGGAGGCGGAACGGCTGGCGGGGGAGCGGGAGCGGGAGGGGGAGGGGGGAGAAGAGAAGGGTCGCTGGGGGCGAATCCGCTGCCCGCGCGCTTCTCAGGGCTGTGCAGTGTGGGGGAAGGGGAAGGAGCAGGGGGGGAGGCGGGGCCAGGGGGAGGGGGAAGTGGTGGGGGAGCAGAGGCAAGTGGCAGAGCTGGGGGAACTGGCTTGGGTGGGATAGCAGCGCCAGGCGGAGGAGGGAGGGGGAAGGCAGGGGGTGTAGGTGGGCATATTGGAGGAGTTGGGAGTGGTGCTCCTCGTGTTCCTCCCCTGTCAGCTGTTGCTGCTGCGGCCGCGTCTGGCGCTGCTGCTGCTGCTGCTGGCTCTTCTGCGCGCTCGCAGCACCGTCAGCATCACCACCGAGAGCAGCAGCAGCAGTTGCAGCACAGCCAGAATCACCACCACCAGCAGCAGCATCATCAAGACGCCATTGCTGCTGCTGCTGCTGCTGCTGCTGCTGTTGCCATTCCAGCTGCAAGCACCGGCATGGGCCCCAGCATCCTATCTGGCATACCACCTGGGATTTCACCTGGCATGGGCGGGCACAGCCAGCTGTCCCCTGAGCTGCTCACTCTGTGGGAAACACCTGACGCTGTAGCCATGGAAGCTGCATGGTCGCCCCCCCACGGCCCCTGGCAGGGGGTTTACCACCACACCTCCTCTCTAGCCGGCGCTGCTTCCCCCACTGGCAGCGGGGGAGGCGCGGGGGGAATGGAAGGGGGGGGGGAGGGGGCGGGAGGACGGGGAGGGGAGCGAGCAGAGCGCGGAGGAGGTTTCGTCCACGCAGAAGCGGACGTGTGGCGCGGATGGGGGCGCGGGGGAGGCGGGGAGGGCGGGGATGGGGGAGGAGTGCTGCGCGGATGGCGGGTTTGGGGGGGAATGCGGGGGGTGCGGGGGAGGCGGGGTAACTGGGGGAGGGGGTGGGGGAGAGGGGGGGGACGAGTGCAGCATGCATAGAGCTTGTGGAGGTGGGGTAGGGGGAGGCGGAGGCGGAGGGGGAGGCGGAGGCGGAGGGGGAGGCGGAGGCGGAGGGGGAGGGAGAGGGATGGGAGGTGGCGGTGTGGTGGTGGAGGGGTCGTTCTTTGAGACGTGCTCCCCGGACCGGTTCCTGCAGTCGCCCCCACGGGGTATGGGGGGAGCAGCAGGCATGGAGGAGGGCGAAGGGGACTGCCACATGGGTGGCGGTGGCGCTGCTGGTGGCGGCGGTGGTGGTGGTGATGGTGGTGTGCAAGAGAGGACGAGTGGACGACGATCCAAGGCGGGAGGGAGAGGGAGAGGGGGAGGGGGAGGGGGAGGCGTGGGTGGTGTTGGGGAGTGGAAAGTGGCGGAGAGCAGAGGCGAGGGCGGAAGACTGTTCCGCATGGCCATGCCTGATGGGTTTGACACGGAGGGATGGGGCTCTGTGGATGATATGGATGTGTCCGGGGCTGATGGGGCCGGGGAGGGGGAAGGGGAAGGGGAAGGTGGTGAGGGTGAGGGGATTGAGTTGGAGGGGGAGGAGAGGGGAGGGGTGTATGGGGAGGGTGGGCATTTGCTTGTTTATGTGAGCTCGGATGCCAGTGCTGATGGTGGGGTGTATCAGAGAGACACACAGCAGCAGCAGCAGCAGCAGCAGCAGCAGCAGCAGCAGCAGCAGCAGCAGACGCAGGCGCATGTGGGGGCAGCAGCAGGCGGAGTATCCTCCCCGGCGCTACCACCAGCGCCAGCGCCAACGCCCATGCCGTCTCCCGCTCTCAAGCCAGCAACTCCTGTGCCCTCCCCTGCACTCGCACCCGCCCCTGCCCCTCGCCTGCTCCGAATGCCCTTCCAGAAACTGCTAGAGGACGAGCAGCAACAGCAACAGCAGCAACAGCAACAGCAGCAGCAGCAGCAGTTGCAACTGCAGCACCAGATGCAGCTGCAGCAGCAGTTACAGTTGCAGCACCTCTTACAGCAACAGCAACAACAACAGCAACAACAACAGCAACAGCAACAGCAGCAGCAAGAGCTGCAAGAGCAGGAGGACATGGATGATGGGTATGGCATTGGCAGCAACCCAAGCTGGAGGGGCCGAGTGCAGCTGCTGCAACTGCCGTCTGGCCTCATGGGGGGGAACGCATGGCTCCCTGCCTCTGCCTCCGGGGCTGCTGCTGGTGCAACCATGCATGGGATGCAGGGAGGGCAGGGAGGGCAGGGAATGCGGCAGCAGCAGCAGCAGTTCTCCGGGCCTCTGGAGCCACATGTACCGCCCGCACTCACGAGCAGCATCGGGGGCAGTGCAAGCGCAAGCACAGGAGTAGGAGGAGGAGGAGGAGGAAACGGGAGTGGCACAAGCAGCAGCAGCATGCGGCATGCATCGCTGGGCCACAGGGTGCTGTCAGCATCGCAGCCCCTCCCTCCTCCTCCACACTCGCTCTCACTTCTTGCTGCCTCTGCGCACCCCACGCCTCTCTCCTTCTCTGCCCCCCTCTCTGCCTTGCCTGGCCAAGGGTCAACGCAAGCTGCTGGAGCAAACGCGCTAGCAGCAAATGCTGCAGCTACTGCCTCTGCTGCCGCTGCTGGTTCTGCTGCTGTGCCCCTTCCTGCGGCTCCCCAGTCGTCCCGCTTTGCATCGGTGCTTCAGCCCATGTGGACGGATGATGATGGGTTTGATGGGGATGGGGATGTGCTATGGGGGGGAGGAGGGGGGTGTGCGGGAGGTGGGGGAGGGATGGGTGGAGTGCGAGGAGGTGGGAGGTTGGAAAGCGGGCGAGGTGGGGGGTTGGTGATGCCCCATGCTCCTCAATTCTCCCAGCAGCAGCAGCAGCAGCAGCAGCAGCAGCAGTTCTCTCAACAACTGCATCACCATCACCAACACCACCCACAGCATCAGCAGCAGTTGCTGCATCAGCAGAACCACCACCATCACCCCTACCAGCAGCAGCAGCAGCAGCAGCTAGCCCACTTGCAGCAGCAGCAGCAGCAGCAGCAGCAGCAGCAGTCAGGGCAGCTGCAGTTGCAACCTCACCATGCCTCGCGCCGTGCAGTCGCTCCTAATGCTGGCAGCACTGCCATGGAAGCCATTTGATCTCACATCAAGTAGTTCCCTTTGCACCCCTTTGCACCCCTTTCTCCCTTATCCTCTTTGTCCTACTTCTACTCCCCCCCACCCCACCCTCCCTTCTTTCTTCCCACTCCCCCCTTCTACACACTTGTGTGCGCCATCAACCCCCTCCCCCCCCCCCCCCCCCCCCCCTTTCCTTAGCTCTTCTTTGTTCGCTGCCCATTAGTATCTCATGCAAGAATTCATTCCCTGAGCTAGGCTTGGCACCTCGTAAGCCTGCTCCTAGCAAGTGGCTAGGGTGTGCGTGTGATATGCTGGAATTGGTACAGCCTTGTGTCGGCTGTACTACCAGTGCTTTTGGGACCTTTTTTGGCTTCGCTATAAGTGCCAGGTTCTTATTTTTCTCATACATTTTATTTCAGGCTGTGATGGTACCGTAGCACTGGTATTTACATTTCTGGTCTCACGATGAACTCGAGGTGGGTGGGACATATAACGGGCTACCGTGGCATGAAGTTGGCCACAAACATGGGTTTTGCCTGATTGGCTGATCGTCTCCACATCCACAAATGTCGGGAAACAAATGGGCTTCGCAAACCGTAGCTTCGTCAATGCTGGCGATATTTTTTTCGACGAGGTAGTGTACTTCTGCTCTCGCGATGTGCACAACCCCCACGCAACCTCAAGGTCCTCGTCAGCAACAACGGTTTCCCCACGCTGCAGGATTTTGGAGGCCTCTCCTGGATCTTACTTAGTGAAGTGCTGCGAAGTTCCAGATTTTAACCCTAAACAAAGCAGTGGTCGAGAAATCGGTTGCGAGGGACTGAAAGTGTACGGAAGGAGTATTCTCAATTGGATTGCTGTGCAGTTGTAACGCACACTTAGAAAATGAGAAACACGACACTTGGCGAAACGGGAACACTTTGGTTTGCAGGATTTTTGAAATGAATGCCCTCTGCGGCTGAGGCTCCAAGCAGCGCCAAGAAGCTTCGGAAGATCATAGCAGCGTTGCAGAACAGGGCCAGTAGTTCAGTGAGCGTTCGTTGTCCGATTTCCCTTTGCTCTCCGCCGCTTTCTGGTCGACCGATAAAACGATCCAGTCTTGCGCCTCACTTTTGGAATCTTGCCGTTCGATCCGCCGCTTGATCCGCCGCTTGATCCGCCGTTTGATCTTCACCCGATTTAACAGGCTCAGTTTATTCCGTCATTCGTGCATGCTAGGAACGTTCCAGCTAATGATATCACCCTATCGAGATTCGCGCTAGAAGGGCAGCATGGACAGCTGGTACAGGTTACTCCATCGATCGCTTAGATTTGCCAAAGCATCAGATAGACAAGCGATACCGAAAGGGCAATGACTCGCTTTACGCGCGTCGGATTCGCGCAGTGACCGTTCTGGTAACTTTTGAGTGTTCCGCGAGAGCCAATCACGCAGCAGCACGTGCGATCCAGCCGATACCTCGCCCTAGGGAAGCAATTCGTTTGAGCCGATTATAAAAACAGGCGGTTATACTGGCAGTCTTCGAGTAAACCACGCAGCAGGGAGGGCCAAGTTACAGAAGACGAGAGGAGCTGGAGGACTGGACGGTGGGGGTTAAGGAGTCAGGAGGAGCTAGAAGAAAGTAGAAGGAAGTAGAAAGAAGTAGGAGGAAGTAGGAGGAGGTGAAGGGAGGGAGAAAAAGGCAGGGGAAAGGGAGGAGGCAGGATCGGGAGAAGGAGGTAGGAGAAAGGAAGGAGGCAGGAGGACGGGGAAAAGGGGCCAGGAGAAGGAGGGACGCGGAGACAGGAGGAGGCGAGGAGGCAGCAGGAGGCAGGAGGAGGCAGCAGGAGGCCGGAGGAGGCAGCAGGAGGCAGGAGGAGGCAGCAGGAGGAGACAAGAATCATGTCGATGCGCATAAAGGAGGTGGTGGAGAATTTCGTGAAGGAGCTGCGCGTGGCGATGGAGGCGGACATTCAGGACCGCATGCTCAAGGAGCGCGAGATGAAGCAGTACCTCGAGGAGCGCGAGCGGGAGGTCGCGGAGCGCGAGGCCGCGTGGAAGGCGGAGCTTACGCGGAGAGAGGTGAGGTGCTACGCTGCTGCTGCTGCTGCCGCCGCCGCCGCCGCCGCCGCTGCCGCTGCTGCTGCTGCTGCTGCTGCTGCTACTCTGCTTTCTGCTCTGCTGCTTCCGCGGCCTGCTTTCTGTTTACGCTGGGGGGTGCTTGAGATTGGAGCCTGCTGTTGATTCGCTGGGAGAGTTTCTTCTCTTGTCCTCCCTCGCACCCGGCCACCCCCCCCGCTTTCCGCCGGCTCGTCCTCCTAACCTTCTCTTCTCCGTTTTTCCATCCCCGCCCCTACCCCATTTCCCGAACTGCACCCTCCCACATCCACCCCCCCCTCCCTCCCTCCCCCTCGTGCCCGTGCCCCCCCGTGCGCGCAAGGGCAGGCGGAGATTGTGAAGCAGGAGGCGCGGCTGCGCGCGGAGCGGGAGAACCTGGAGAAGGAGAAGCGCATGCTGATGGGGACGGCGTCCAACCAGGAGAACCAGGTGCGGGGGGGAGGTGGGGGGACGTGGGGGGAGCGGGGGGTGGGGGAAACGACTCTTGAGGCGGCTCAAAGGCGAACCTGGAGAAGGAGAAGCGCATGCTCATGGGGACGGCGTCCAACCAGGAGAACCAGGTGCGGGGGGGAGGTGGGGGGAGCAGGGAAGCAAGGGGGAGTAAGGGGGAGCAGGGGGGAATGGGTGGGTTTGAGGCGACTTTAAACTCGGATTGGGAGAAGCTTGAGATGAAGAAGCGCGTGCTCATGCTCATGCTCATGCTCATGCTCATGCTCATGCAGACATGATAGAAGTAGGGTTGTGAGATGAAGAGCCCGCGCTTCTTCATCTCAAAACACTACTTCTATCACGAAGCCTGAGATGCAGAAGCTCGTACTCATACTCATGCTGCAGAGCAGACTGCATCCAATCAGGGGAACCAGGTGCGGGGGAGGTGGGGATAGATAGCGGGATGACTTTTGAGTCGACTCAAAAGTCACTCAAAAGTCATCTCCTGAGATGAGGAAGCTCGTACTCATGCTCATGCTGCAGAGCAGACTGCATCCAACCAGGGGAACCAGGTGCGGGGGAGGTGGGGATAGATAGCGGGGGAGGGGGAGGGGGGTTTGAGTCAATCAATGAACGCGGAGCGGGAGAACCTGGAGAAGGTCCGAAGGAGAAGCGCACTCATGCAGATTGCATCGAACCAGGACAACCAGGTGCGGGGGAGAGGGGGGGAACATGGGAGAGGGGCTGATAGGGGGAGTGGGGGACTGGCAAGAGGAATAGTCGAGGTGTAGGGGAGGGGTTGAGGATTGACAAGGGGGGAAAAGGGTGGGGTGGGGACGGATGGGGGGGGGGGGAGAGAGAGAGGGTATGTGTCTGCACTGTCGGCATATATTGCATGCATGCAGGTAATTACATGGGCTCAACTCAATCACCTTCATTGTGCTTCTCCCGTGCCGTGGCCGTGCATTGCAGGACGGGGCGCTGGAGACCACAGTGAGTTGGGAGAAGTACTTTCGAGGTGCCTCAAAATTCGCCTTCGTTGTGCTCCCCCTGTTGCGGCCATGCATTGCAGGATGGGGCGCTGGAGATCACAGTGAGTGGGGAGAAGTACCGCTGCTTGCGCTTTGCCAAGGCCAAGAAGTGACCCGAGTGACCCGAGTGACCCGAGTGACCCGCAGTTGCAGGAGAGTTGGCTCATCGAAGGGGACTGCTAGGAGGGCTGCAGGGGCCGGCCGGCCGGACAAAGAGGGCTGATAGTTGTTACCGGTGGCAGGGCAGCAGCAGCAACTTCTGCTGGAGGTGGAGGTGTGGGGGGCGGTGGAGGGTGGTGCAGGGCGGTGGTCATGGCTGCGGTATGGTTGAACGTCCTGCCTTCCCCTCCATTCGATGGCCGGTTTTCTTTGGTGTGTGGGTAGCTTCTTGTGGAGTGGTGTGGGAGGGAGCTACCGTTGTTACATGCATGAGCTTGCATGGACACGTGCAGCTGCAGCAGATGTTTGGTTTGGGGATGACAACGATAAGCAGGCAGCAGCACCTAGCAGTGGTAGCACGAAGCAGCGGCAGCATTAGCAATGGCAGCAGTTCTGGTTGTAACAGCAGGTGAACGCGATGTGGCAGGAGGGTCTGTCTTGGTTGGTTCGTCATACATTAAAGAAGCAAGTCATTTTGCTTATGGGTGAGGGGGCAGGTGTGGGTGAGCAAGATGAACAGCGTGTTAGGGGTACGAGGTTAGTGGCTAGGCTCTAGTGCAGGGATCTGGCGTATTGGCAGGTTTTTGTTGAGCATCTGTTGTGGGATTTGAAATGATTGTGTGGCATTACCCAGAACCGAACGATACTGTACACTGTACACGCCTCCTGTCACATTGGACATGTCGCAACCACTCTGCTCCCAGGATTGAAACCGTGATATACCTTTGTTTATGGCCATTTGGCCAAGCTTTGTTTCGTGTAGAGCAGGAAAAGTAATTCTGCATAGTTTTTTTTGTTCAGATGTGCATGATACCTGAAACATCAATGCTCCATTCTTCTGATTGCAAACACAACCACCTAGTGTACCATGGTATCAAAACCCTGAGTTGTCAGTTCAAAATCTCAAGGATGGTGCATCAAGAAACAAAAAAAAAAAACTTGTAAAAAAATTAGCCCAAGTGACTGGAATGCATCAATGAGGGGGGGGGGGGGGGTGGGGGGGACATGCGACGAAGAAGCCACCTAGTGGCTAGTGAACCTTGAAACCAAGGAACGACGACGCACTCCTGCGCAACGACTCCCGCAACCAGGCGCCCGCACTGCTGCCGCCGCCGCCGCCTCCGCTGCTGCTGCTGGTGGTGGTGGCCGTGGCGTGAAGCAAGCGAGCAAGCCTCCCGGGACGGCCCAGGCCACCACTCCTTGCCTTCCCTCCATCCTGCTTCGCCCAGGCTCCCTCCACTCTGGCCCTCCTCTCCATACCCTCACCACCACCCCAATCCCCAACAGCATCCCCGTCCCCATCCCACCATCGCGCTGCGTAACCCCCTCCTTCAGACTTGCACACAGGTATTGAGAGCAAGGGTGCTCGGCCCTGCACTTCCCAGGTGGACACTTCTTCCCCCTCGCCGTCCATTTCGCCTTCCTCCGCGCCATCTCGCTCGTAGTCACCTTGCCTTCCCTCGCGTTTAACAGCAGGGAGGCGCAACGTGGGAGGAGGAGGCAGAGAGGAGGTGGCGGAGGAAGCAGAGGGAGAGGATGAGGAGGAGGAGGAGGAGGAGAAGAAGGTTGCAGCAATGGCGCTGGTGGTACTGGCGGTGCTGGCTGTGCTGGTGCTGGTTCTGGTGCTGGCTGTGCTGGTGCTGGTTCTGGTGCTGGCTGTGCTGGTGCTGCTGCTGCGTGTGTTGGCAGTGCAGCTAACAGCGGTAGCAGATGGCCGGAAGGGAAGAGAGGTAGCACAAGAGTTTGGGCTCAGGTTGAAGGAAAACCCAGTGGGCGAAGGAATCCCCATCCGGGGTGACGTGGCCGCATGTGGTGAGGTGGTGACACGTGGCACCGCTGCCCCCGTCTCCGCTGCTGCAGAAGCACCCGTGGAAGCACCTTGCAAGCTCACATGCCCGAAAGCGGCACCACTGCCGCCACCGCTCCTCCTGCTGTTCACAACCTTCCTCCCACACCTGCTGGTGCTGGCGCTGCTGCTACTGCTGCTGTTGGTACCGATGCCACCTGTTGCTGCCCGTTCCTGTAACGAGCCTCCCAGGCGTTCTGGAAGGTGCCGGACCTGCTGATGGCACGGCGAAGACGGCAACGACGGCGAGTGGAGGTAGAAAACCTCTTCTTCCTCCTCCCTCTCCCCCTCCTGTTGTTGCTGTTGGCGGTGGTGGTGGTGACGGTGTTGCTGCTGCTGCTGCTGCTGCTGTTCCAACTCCAGCTCCCCCGCGAGCTGCGCGTCGTGCGCGCGCGGACTCATCATCTCCCCAAAGCTGAAGCTCCCCTCCGACCGGGGGCTATCCGCTTGCGCGCTCCCGCTCACTCCGCCGAACCGCGGACTGCTAGCGTTACTGCTCCTGCCACTGCCGCTGCCAGTCGCACTGCCAGTGCCGCTGTTCTCGCCGTTTCCGCCTCCAGTGGTCCCGGCGCAGCTGCTGTAGCGCGCGGAGTGTCCGGGCATCTGAACGACGTGGCGCGCGCATTTCAGCGCGGAGACCGCCTTGCTCGTTTCCAGCAGCTCCAGCTGCGCCTGCAGCAGCTGCATGCGCGCCTCCTGCGCGGAGCGCGGCGTCTGCGCCGCGCACGCGAAAGTTGCGCCGCGCGGGGTGGGCGCAGGGGACACGGGGGAGCGCGACCGCTGCTGCTGCTGTCGGCGGAAAGAATCTTGGCGCGCAATGGCGCAAGGGCCGTCCGCGCCCACTACCGCGCGCAGCTCCGCCTGAAGAGTGGCGGAAGCCGCCCAGCTCTCCTCCTCCTCCGCCTCCTGTTCCGCCTCCTCCCCCCTCCCCTCCTCCCATTCCTCTCCGAAAACCTCCTCTGTCTCAACCTCAATACCCAAATCGCCTCGAGCTCCCATACCGAGCCTCGGGCTCAGGCCTTGGCCTTGCGAGGATGTTTCTTGTAACGGGCGCGGTCCGGGAACCGAGCTCCTCCCAGCGGGAACGTCAGCCGCTGCCGCATTGTTGCTGCGCGCATTTCGGCCATACATCGCCGCCGCGCCTCCCTGAGGGGAAGCCGTCGTTTTCCTCTGGGGAGAAGGAGCCGCCGCCGCGGCGGAAGGCCGGCCCGCAGCAGGCGGGGATGCGGCAGGAGCGGCGGCGCCGGAAGCGGCGACGGCGGAAAGCACAGTAGCGGCGGGGGTGGATGCGCGGAAGAAGTAGTTGCTGACGTTGGCGGCCATTGCGCTGCCGAGGCTCGTGGCGCGCGCCAGCACGGGCAACGCGGCGAAAGCGCGCGGGCTTTGCGGGGACGGACCGTTCGAAAAGGGGGTGTGGCGGGAGGAAGCTGCGGGCGGCGGGGTGAGCGGGGGGACGGCGGAGGTGGGGCGGAGGTGGGGACTGCGCGGGGTGTAAGAAGAAGGAAAAGGGGATGGGGGAGGAGGAGGGGCATTCCAGACTGCGGAAAAACTCAAGTCTCGCGGCGCAAAAGGAGAAACGGGTGAAAAAGGGGGAAAGGGAGAGGAAAAGGGAGATAGAGGAGTCCAACGATCTTCCCCGTGACTGGCTGATAAGGACGCCGTTCCGCGGCCGTAACTAACGCTCGAAGAAATACCCACGCCCAAAAATGAGTTCTGCGACCCAGCGGCAGCAGCAGACGCTTCGGCGGAGGCGGAGGCGAGCGCAGCCGCGTCCGCGGCGGCGGCGGCACCCGCGGAGAGCGCGACAGCGGCTCCTGCGCCACGAGCGGCGGCGGCGGCCGCGGCGACAGTTGCGACGGCGGCGGCAGCGGGGCTGGGGGAGCCCGCGGAGAAGAAGGAGCGGAGGAAGTCGATATCTAGGAGCTCGTCGTCCGGGGTTTCGGCGGGACAGCCGGCGAGGTTTGAGGACGCGGTCTCGTAAGTACGAGGCGCCCAGTCTATCAGTAATAACATGGGCGAAGCCATTGCGCGAGCCAGTATGTGAGAGAAAGGCGGTTAGTTTAGCTTTGAGATGCTATCGAGTAAGTGAGAAAGGATCAATGGTTTGATGGGCCGCCATGGAGGGACGAATTATGAGCAGTTTGCGTGTCGTGTGTGAGGAACGATTGGACGTGGTGAGGTGAGTTTTGGTGCTTCGCAATGTGAAGCGGAATGGTGGTACGGTGCGGTGCGGAGTGGACGGAGGCTGCTGAATCGAGCGCTGCAGATTTTAGCCAAGAAACCAGAAGCAAGGTGGAGCAGCGAGGAGGTCGGAGGAGCAAACAAACACCACACAGCAAGGACGAGTTGAGTGCAGCTGCAGGGCAGAGCAGAGCAGAACAGGGGTAAGTGCACTGCAGCGCTGCCAGTACTAGACGCGCGGCACGAGATATTAGGACCAAAGGAGTGGAGGCAAGGCAAATCGCGTGACGGAACTGCAAATTCAGATTTTGCTGCCGTGCCTGCCCCCGCTGTTCAATTTGAAAAGCGGGATTGGCTGGAATTGACAGCAGAGCGAAAAGTACAAAGGTAATTCTGTCTCCACTCGGCTCAAGTGGGGGATCCCGCTGCTGACTTGGGCATGCATGCACCAGCCAACCTCCATCCTTCGGTCCGTAAAAGCTTTCCGCAACAATAGAATAATGATTTGCAGGGACCAAATTCAGGCTTTCACATATTTTTCCAAGGTACACAAACAATGCTGCGCTTACACCATATGCTGCTTTTCTCACGAACCCAGACTGGATAAATGTTGAAGTCTTCATGGTCATGTGGTGAAGGAATGGAGCAGGCAAATATCACCCACGACACGCCAGCATGCGTTTCTAGCCAAGAAAGACTGCCCCGAAACGGTTTTTTGTTTGGCGTGGGACTCGTTTGTCGTTTCGGTATTCTCCAGAAGAACGGGATTGATGTGGTGGAAGCAAGCAGCCACTAAGGATTCGACCGAGAATAACGTGAAAACTCGAAACAGGCTGACTTGAAACGATCGTTCTAGACTCAATGACGGTGTAGCATGCATGGTCTCCAAATGCTAGGCAATGGGAGGCGAGTATTTGGAAAAAATAGAAAGGCAAAAGACAACGGCCTTGTGGAGATACTTCCACAAATATAATAAATTCCAATGTAACTAGGCTGACATCGTCAATACATAGATCCAACTAGGCTGCATATACTGTTGTAGTTACATCAAATTAACATCAACCTTTTTTACCCAAGGCCAGGGGGCGAGCGAGCGTGTCTCTGCCGTTCCTTCTAACGACAATGCCATTTTCACCGCACCTGAGTGGTGTATCTCTTCCGCCATGCGCCTATGCCTCCCCATTCAGCAGTTGATGGTGCGTAGAGTCACTCCACGACGGGAGTGGACTACGGAGGAGGGTACGGGGTTGTGCGGATGATCGTAGCTCGTTCTCACTACTTGTTGTGTTTACAGATAACATTGGCAATTGTTTCACTGGCAAAGAGATGGAACATTATATTATAACGAGGCATGCTGGTCAATAGAGCAAAGAAGGCACTGCAACACCCTAGGCGCCGCCGCGCACCGTGCATAGGCCCGCCGTCGCGCCGCCCTACCTGCCCGAGTCGCGCCGCCCGAGTCGCGTCGCCCTGATCGAGCCGCGCCGCCCCACCTGCAGAAACTGCTGTTCCTGTTCCTACTACAGCTACTACAGCTACTGCTCTTACTGCTACTACTGCTACTGCTACTGCTACTACTACTGCTGCTACTGCCACTATGGCCAGTCCTACCGTTCTCACTTTCGACTCTGAGGGCCGTCCGATTAAGTTTGACGTTTGGCTCGATGACCTGCACCTGTTCCTCCAGATCACTGCCAAGGACGATGTTTCCCTGTTTGACCACACGTCCGGCATAGCCCCCGCTCCTGCTGCTACTGCTGACAGTACAGCTCGCTCACAGTGGCAGACCCGTGATGCTCACGCTCGCCTAGCCGTTCGCAGCCACCTGCCGTTAGATGAGCGCGAGCACTTTGGCCAGCATAAGACCGCTAAGGAGCTGTACGACGCTGTAGTTGCGCGCTACTCCTCCCCTGCTACTGCTGCGATAGGCCGTCTCTCACTGCCCTATCTTTTCCCCGATCTGTCCGCCTTTGTCACTGTAGCTGACCTCATCACTCACCTCCGCTCTAGTGATCTTCGCTACCGTGCCGCACTTCCTCCTGATTTCCTCGCCAAGAACCCTCCCCCGATGTACCTCACACTCTACCACCTAGTCACTCGCCTCCCTGACTCTCTTCGCGCTGTCAGGGACCACTTTCTCGCCCTCTCTCCCACTGACCTCACTGTCGACCTGCTCGAGAAGGAGCTCCTTGCAGCTGAGACTAGCATTGTAGCTGTAGGTGCCTCTCGTGGCGACCCTCGCACTCCCTTCTTTGAGGGATGCTCCCCCTCCCCCCTTCTCCCCTCCATTGCATCTGCTGCTGCTGTCGACTACCTCGGTGCTGAGGAGGTCGGGGCTGTGTCTGCTCCTAGTTGGAGGCGCAAGGGCGGCAAGGGCAAGGGGGGCAAGGGTGGCGGAGGTGGAGGAGGGGGCGGCGGTAGTGGAGGGGGTGGAGGAGGCGGGGGTGGTGGCGGTGGTGGGAGTGGTGCTGGTGGTGGGGGGGTCAGTGGCGGAGGCGGGGGTGGTGGCGGCGGCGGTGGTGGGGGTGGCGGGGGTGGTAGTGGTAGTGGTGGCGGCGGTGGAGCTGGTGGCGGGCGCGGTGGAGCGGCGCAGCGTGGGGGGTTCGGCGGTGGCCAGAGGCAGCAGCAGCAGCGTCCCAGCGAGACCCCGTCGCCCCAGCAGCTTCGTGAGTGGTACTCTCAGCGTGGGGGGTCTGGGGGTGGAGGTACCTGCCCGTACGTTATCCGCACAGGTGACCGCACTGGCCAGACCTGTGGGAGGTTCCACACGGCACAGCGCTGCTTCTTTCGTCTCGACGACGCCTGGCGCGCGCAGTTTCCTGACGCCACTGAGCTGCCTCGCTGGGCTGATCTGATGAGAAAGAACATTGATATCTTTGCTCTTGATTTTGATGCTATCCTTGGTGCCATGTATGCATTGACTGTTAGTGGAGAGGGTGACTGTTACCTGCGTGTCCCGCCCGACCCGGGCATTAGGACCAGTGAGGCTGCCGCACTAGGTGCTCGTGTGTCCGTTGCCCCAGGTGCTGGTGAGGCTGCTGCTCTAGGTGCTAGTGTGTCTGTTGCCCCAGGTGCTGGTGAGGCTGCTGCTCTAGGTGCTCGTGAGTCTGCGCCCTCTGGTACTGCGTCTACTGAGGCACTACACACCTTCACACTGGACTCAGGTGCTTCCCGCTGTTTCTTTCGTGACCGCACTGCGCTTGAGCAGCTTGCTCGGCCGGTTGCAGTCTCCCTCGCTGACCCCTCTGGGGGTCCGGTCATTGCGACCTCCTCCACTGTCCTCCCTTGTCCTGCGGTCCCGTCGGGCACACTGTCAGGTCTCTACCTCCCCTCGTTCTCTACGAACTTGGTGGCGGGTCGTGCTCTCCAGGACGGGGGTGTCCACCAGTTCACCCCTGCCTACGAGCGCGTGACACACTGCACGTGTGCTCGGACGGGTCGCCACCTGGCTACCTTCACTCGGCAGCCGGGGTCGGACCTGTACACACTGACCACTGAGTCCCCTCAGGTAGCTGCGTCTGCGTCTGCGTCAGGTCAGTTGTCGCCCCCCTACTCGTGTCGCTCCCTGTCGCACGAGACCGTCCTCTGGCACCACCGCCTTGGTCACCCGTCAGTGCAGCGCCTTCGTGGCATGCACTCCCGGTACCTTGTATCTGGTCTTCCCAGGGTTCTCCCTCCCCTCCCACCCTCGCCTGCTCCTCCCTGTCTTCCCTGTGTCGAGGGGCGGCAGCGCGCCGCTCCTCACTCCTCCTCGTTTCCCCCGACGACTGCTCCCCTGCAGACCCTACACATGGACGTGTGGGGCCCAGCCCGCGTCCGTGGACAGGGTCACGAGAGGTACTTCTTGATAGTTGTTGACGACTACTCGCGCTACACCACGGTCTTCCCCTTGCGCACCAAGGGTGAAGTCCCTGATGTTTTGATCCCTTGGATCCGCGCTGCCCGTCTCCAGCTCAGCGAGAGGTTCCACTCGGACTTTCCTGTTCTGCGTCTGCACTCTGACAGAGGTGGGGAGTTTTCCTCCGACCTTTTGCGGGACTTTTGTCGTGGGGAGGGCATTGAGCAGTCGTTCACGCATCCAGCCTCTCCACAGCAGAATGGGGTTGCTGAGCGCCGCATTGGCTTGGTCATGGAGGTCGCTCGTACCTCCTTGATCCATGCGGCTGCCTCCCACTTTCTGTGGCCGTTTGCGGTCCGATACGCTGCGCATCAGCTCAACCTCTGGCCCCGTGTCTCCGTTCCGGAGACTTCGCCGACACTGCGTTGGACGGGAGAGGTTGGGGATGCGTCGGTGTTCCGGGTCTGGGGATCTCGTGCTTTTGTCCGCGATACGTCCGCGGACAAGCTCTCCTCCCGCGCTGTTCCTTGTGTCTTCCTTGGCTTTGTCCCGGACGCGTCTGGTTGGCAGTTTTACCACGCCACCTCGCGCCGTGTCCTGCCCTCTCAGGACGTCACTTTCGACGAGTCGGTCCCCTACTACCGCCTCTTCCCCTACGGCACTGCCCCGCTCCCCCCCCCGCCTCTCTTCCTCGCACCAGGTGCTGCTGTGGTAGACCCCCTCCCCCCTCAGGGTGCCGCTCCCTCAGGTGTGTCCCAGGTAGACCCGGTTGAGCCTGTCGAGGTAGCTGTCGACTCTCGTCCTGCTAGGGGTGCTGAGCCTGGGGGTGCGGAGCCTGGGGGTGCTGAGCCTGAGCGTGCGGAGCCTGGGGGTGCTGAGCCTGAGCGTGCGGAGCCTGGGGGTGCTGAGCCTGAGCGTGCGGAGCCTGGGGGTGCTGAGTCTAGGGGTGCTGAGCCTGCGGGTGCTGAGTCTGGGGGTGCTGAGCCTGAGAGTGCTACGTCTGAGGGTGCTGAGCCTGGGGGTGCTGGGACTGACCGTGCGGCGCCTGGAGGCGCTCCCTCTTCACAGCAGCTGCGTGAGTGGTACTCGCGGTACTGCAGCCTCAGGAGGGGTGCTGCTGGAGCTGGTGCTCGTGGTTCCCCGCCTAGGCGAGAGCCGCCCTCTCCCCAGCGGCTCCGAGAGTGGTACGCTCGGCGCTGCAGTCTCCGGAGTGGCGCTGCTGGTGCTTTGGACTCTGGAGCTGGAGCTGCTGCTGGTGCTGAGGACCCTGGAGCTGGAGCTGCTGCTGGTGCTGAGGACCCTGGAGTTGGAGCCGCTGCTGGTGCTGCGGACCCTGGGGCTGGTGCTGCTGGTGCAGGAGCTGCCGGTGGTGCTGCTGGAGGTGCTGCTGGTGCTGGAGCTGCAGGAGCTGCTGCTGGCGCTGCTGGAGGTGCTGCTGGTGCTAGTGCTGCTGGACGTGCTGCTGGTGCAGGAGCTGCTCGAGGTGCTGCTGGTGCTGGAGCTGCAGGAGCTGCTGCTGGCGCTGCTGGACGTGCTGCTGGTGCAGGTGCTGCTGGAGGTGCTGCTGGTGCTGGAGCTACTGGAGGTACTGCTGGTGCTGGAGCTCCTGGAGCCGCTGGTTCTGGAGGTGCTCGTACTGGAGGTACTGGAGCTGCTGGGACTGGAGCTGCTGCGGGGAATGGAACTGGAGGTCCTGGAGCTGCTGGGGTTACTGGTGGTGCTGCGGGAGTTGGAGCTGGAGACCCTGGGGCTGAGGGTGCTGGAGCTGTCTCTGCTGGTTCAGGAGGTGCTGAGCGGCCGCGGCCGTACTACGTTCCGTTACTTCAGCAGGTTCTTGGCCTCCCGCCCTCCACTGGTCCTTCTCCTCCCCTACTGGGTCCACCGCCTGTCCAGTCGCAGTCACAGTTACCGCTTGCCTCTCCGCTGCCTGGTCCTTCTCCTTACGCTGGGCCGATTAGAGGTCTTACGGAGCGTCGTGAGCCTGAGTCTCGTCCTGCGTCGCCTGAGTCTCGTCCTGAGTCGCCTGAGTCTTGTCCAGAGTCGTCTGTCCGTGCTGTCCGCGCTGGTCGTCGTGCTCCGCGTCAGCGTCCTCCTCCTGTACTTGGCACTCACAATATGACACTGCGTCCTTCCACTGCTCCACAGCGTGTCCCTCTGCCGTCTCCTCCTGCGTCCTCTCTTCCTGACGGTCCGGACCCGGAGTCTGACTCTCTTCGTGCTGCCAGTCCTACTGTCACGCGCGTTTCCTCGCCACTGTTGTCACTGACCCTACCTTTGAGTCCTCTGCTGCGTCTGCACTAGTCGCTGAGTTGGTTGACTTTGCTGCCGCCTGTCGTCTAGACTACGCCGCTAGCCTTGTTGCTGAGTCTGAGTCTGTCTGTCCTCCGTCCGTCGGGGGTGAGTGTGCTCTTGGCACGGACGTCCTTGAGGACAGACAGGAGGAGTTTGAGTGCTTTGCCGCTGCTTTACCTCATCTCGTGTCCATGCTGATTGCCCCTGAGGGAGACCCGGATGCACCAGACATCCCGACCCCGCGCTCTTACGCAGAGGCGATAGAGGGTCCCTACTCCTCTCAGTGGCAGACAGCCATGGACGCAGAGATGGCTTCCTGGAAGTCCACAGGCACCTACGTCGACGAGGTTCCCCCACCTGGGGCGAACATCGTCAGTGGCATGTGGATTTTCAGGGTGAAGCGGCCGCCGGGTTCTCCGCCTGTCTTCAAGGCACGTTACGTTGCACGAGGCTTCAGTCAGCGAGAGGGAGTTGACTTCTTCCAGACCTTCTCCCCGACCCCGAAGATGACCACTCTTCGGGTTCTGCTGCACGTCGTCGCTCAGCGTGACTACGAGCTCCACTCTCTTGACTTCAGCACTGCTTTCCTACAGGGCAGCCTGCACGAGGAGATCTGGCTGCGCCGCCCACCTGGCTTCACTGGGTCGTTCCCTACTGGTACCCAGTGGAGCCTCCGGCGGCCACTCTACGGTCTCCGCCAGGCACCCCGTGAGTGGCACGACACACTGAGGACTACTCTTGCTACTCTTGGGTTTGCTCCTTCTACTGCTGACCCGACGCACCGACACCACTCTGCCGCCGTTCTATGTTCTCGTGTACGTAGACGACTTGGTCTTTGCTACTGCTGACACTGAGGCACTCGCCCACGTGAAGTCGGAGCTGCAGAAGAGACACACGTGCGCAGACCTGGGTGAGCTGACAAGCTATCTTGGCTTGCGGATCACCCGGGACAGAGCACAGCGCACCATCACCTTGACTCAGTCACACATGGTGCAGCAGGTCCTTCAGCGCTTCCGCTTCACGTACTCCTCGCCTCAGCCCACTCCTCTGCCTACCGGTCACTTGCTCTCAGCTCTGCCTTCGGATGAGTCCGTAGAGCCGAGTGGCCCGTATCCAGAGCTTGTGGGCTGCCTCATGTACCTGATGACCTGCACTCGACCTGACCTTGCATACCCTCTTAGCATCCTAGCACGCTATGTCGCTCCTGGCCGTCACCGGAAGGAGCACATGGATGCCGCTAAGAGGGTGTTGCGCTACTTGTGCAGTACGTCGGGCATGGGGCTTGTGCTTGGAGGACGAAGCACAGACTGGAGCACAGAACGAAGCACATCGCTCTGCGCTACTTCCTTGCTCGAGAGCTGCAGCAGCATGGTCAGCTTCGTCTTGCTTACGTGGCCACTCGTGCCAACACTGCTGATGTGTTCACCAAGGGGCTTCAGCCTTGTGATCATCAGCATTTCTGTACTGTTCTAGGCCTTGTGCCTACTGTGCCTCACTTGCTTACTTCTTGGCTCTGCTTGTACTGTGATCTCTATATATATATACCTGCATGCTTACACTTGCTAGGTTGTGATCACTGTACCTCTTGTTATATTATCAAACTGCATGTGAACTGGTCTTGTGACCGCATGCTTGTGCTCGGAATTTGTGTGGTATCCTTGAGATCCACCCTGAGCTGTGCTTTGCCTTGCTTGGTTTGACTGGTCTTGTGACCATCTGGTTGTCTCCCACTTTGCCTATGGGGGTGTGTCAAACATTGTATATGTTTGTGTTCTGTAGGCTGTCGTGGGTTTAGCCTTAGGGGGTACAACTTCTAGGGTTTCATACTTGTACTCCCAAACTTCTTAGTTCAATCACTTCTCCTTCTCATTTCTGACACTAGCAAGCATTATGCAAGGCGAGCGCAGCAGCAGAGCGTTTTGCCAACGCTGCAGCAGGGCGGCCTGCTAGCGTTGCATCGAAAGCGGTATGCCAGCACTGCAATCAAGCGAACATGTGCGCACCTACCAAGTAGGTGCGAGTCGACGATTCCACCGTCTGGCACATTGCGCAGGTGTCAGGTAGAAAACGTGTCGACGGTTTCGCCAGATGTACACTGTCGAGTACGAGGTGCCGTTCCGCAGGTTGACTTTCGCCGACCATTATTGACGACCAGCAAGGCCCGTCGTCGACTACGGAATATCGTTGAACAAGGCAGGGCCTTTTCGACAACCACTGTCGTCTAACAGCGAAGGCCCATTCGACGACCACTTCGTAAAATTCACCATGTCGGCGTCGAGGACGTCTGCGCCCAAGCGAGGCCTGGGCCTTTCACTTCAACAGATGGCAGTGTGGGATTAAGTGTTTATTGCTTTGTCTGATCTCCATCATGCCCTTTATTGCAAGGGCAAGTAACCCCCCCTTTAGAGTCCATGCTGCGGTCAAGTTTTTGGTGGCGAGCATAGCTAAGGGATCGGAAGGCGTTGTGACTTCGTTCGGTCGACGGCCTTCGCTGACTTCCCACCTCTGCAACCACCTCCGCCCAACTTCCCACGTTGCCCCTATTGACGTCCATGACTCGTCGGGGCGACGTAGTTCGCCTGCGGAAGGAGCTCCGTGTGCCCCTCGACCTCCTACATTGCCTGTTCCTTGATGATGTGGCTTGTCTGCGTGTCCTCGTTGAGCGACTCACTCACGCCGGGAATTGCCAACATCCGGCACATCAGGTTGTAGCCCGACAGGAGTCCCTTAACGACGTGGGTGATGTAGGACGCCGGCCATCCGCATGTCGGCTAGAATCCGTCGAGCACGGTTGCAGTAGTCTGTCACCGACTCCTACTCACCCATGCGGATGTTGGTCAGCCGCTCTTCCAGTTGGCCGATGTACAGGTCGTCGGTCGACTTGTACATCGACTTGATGAACCGCCAGGCTTGGTGGCCAGCGCCCAGTTGAAGTTGACACGGCTTCAGGGCGACTTGCACCATCGGCGAGTAGCACCGCGAGATGACCATGAAAGTTAACAAGTGGGCGGCACGAAATTCCGCCCGGAGCTCGACGTCGGCCTCGTGCGGCGCCTCCACGTCGCTGTCGGCGAATGACTTCAGCCCGACGATATCCAGTTGGGGCTCGATCGCTTTCGTCCGCGCGATGAGGTCGTGCCAACCTTCCAGCAGCTTGGGAACGGCAATCTTGTCCGGCGAGAACTTGAAGTACCCGTACGCCGTCGCGATCCCTCTGTCCCGACCTGCAAGCACGTGGGTCGTCGACGTCGGCCCGACTCCACTTCGTTGGGGAGAGAGACGCCGTCCTCCGACGTCGCCGTACGAGCTGCCTGCGGCCGCCGTCAACCGCTGCGCTCGTGCCTGCATCTCGACGACGCCAACGTCGGCGGCCCTGTTCACTCCACGAGTCACCCTCGTGCCTCTTGCGCTGCCGACTTGGTCACCGCCGTCGACTTGCAAGTCGACGTTGCCTTCGTTATGCACGGGTCGGGAAGAGGCGGACACACCGTCCGCTTCAGCAGGGGAAGAGGGGTGGTCGGTCGCGAGCCCACTTCGCATGAGTGCCCAAAAGCCCCCCCTCCAAGTGCACCTCGGCGTACTCGCCAGCCGTGTGTCGTCTCCTAACATCAGCCTCTCGTGCCTCCAATGTATTTTCTACACGGCCAACTTCTACCGGGGTAGGCGTCATGATTTGCATGGGTTGCCGGCCTAACAACAACTTAGGTAAGTGGTAAGTCGGCTACTAATATGAAGGTAATCTGCGGGGCTGTCCATGCTCACCGCACCATGGGGAGAGCCACTCTACACCAGGGGCTGGACTAGTGTACGGGTGTTTCTAGCGTACGGGTGTTTCTAGCTACTAAGCGCAGGCGGTACGAGTGTTTCTAGCGTTTGCTCGTATTCCCTTCTTGCGCATTCACGGGGCAATTTCGCAAGAGTTTCACTAACAAAAGTTGAGAACAATTATACAAAGGTGGTACGCAACAATTACTACATCAGGAAACCTATCAACCTAACGCCCAGGCAGGTCGACCGCTAGCACAGCAAGTTGGCGGCTTGCCAACGCACCAAGTCGGCGGCCTGGCAGCACAGCTTGATGGCGGCTTGCCAGCACTGCAAGTCGGCGACCTGCAAGCGCTGCACCACGGCGGCTTGCCAACGCTACAACAAGGCAGCTTGCATGCGTTGCAACCCCATGTGACTATATTCGGATGTGCGCACCCACTTTGCAGGTGCGTGAAGACGGTTGGGCACGTCATGCACCGCCCCGGACATTGCGCAGGTGCCAGGTCGGCCACGCGCCGACGGTTGCGCCTGAAGAGTCACGTCGACCTCGGAATACCAGCCCGAGGTCGGCTTCGCCGAAACCTCATGGGCGACGTCCGCGCACCCCCGCGGAACTTCGTGTCAAACATACAAGCAGACGGGCCTAGGCTTAGTAGCCTAGGCCAAGCTAAGACTAGGAAGGAGGCGCCAAGTACGATCGAGAGTTGAGCAAACGTAAACAGAATTGAAGAAAGGATGATTGGACTAGCAAGCACCAGGATACAAATAGCAAACCCTAAAGGGCTGTACTCACTATTGAGTACCCCACTGCAGGCTACACAAATAACATACTCTGACACACCCCCATAGCCAAAGTGGGGTGTAATCAGCACAATGAGCAGGCAGTGCAATAGTTCACAATTATGAGCAAAGCTAGAGGCAGTCACAGAAGGCAAGTGAGGAGGAGGAGGGACTGTGGGAGGAGAGAAGATGGGAGGCGACGACTGAAGCTGCAGACACACGGGCAACAGGAGGAGCAGCTGGCACAGTGGCTACCGAGAGCACGACGGCTCCGGACTACAGGAGTAACAGGCTCTGCGGCTACAACGAGCGGCAGGAGCAACGGACCCACGGGCGACTGGCGCAGCAGGCTCGCTTGGCTACTAGAGCGCGACGGCTCCGGACTACAGGCGCTGCGGACGACAAGACGGCTGCCTCCACTCAACCTCCCCCAACTGTCCCGCACCCCCCCCACACACCCCCTGCTGCACCCCTAGCTCCACTCCCACGTCACCCCCCTAGCTCCACTCCCCGCGGCTCCCACACCTCCACCCCCCTCAGCAGCAGCTGCAGCAGTGGGAGACGAAAAAGGAGGAGGGGAAAGGGAAGGGGAGCACCCACACCTCGCACCCCCATGCTCGCCACCCCACACCCCCACGACCGCAGAACGCACGGCGGAATGGGAGAAATGGGCAGCACGGGGGGGGGGGGGGGGGGGGGGGGGGGGGACGGGACGGGCTTCTGCAGGGGCGGCTCGCGCGGGTCCTGGGGCGACTGCTGCAGGCACGGGCTGCTCCAGGGGCGGCTGCTGCAGGTGCGGGCTGCTCCAGGGGCGGCTGCTGCAGTGGCGGGCGGCTCCAGGGGCGGCCGCTGCAGGTGAAAGGTAGGAGGGAGGGGGGGGGGGAGGAGCGCGGCCCCCAGGGCGCCCCGACGGGCGACGAGAAAGGGAGCCGCGCGGCCCCCCAGGGCCGCCGCAACGGGCGACGGGAAGGGCGCCGCGCGGGCCCCCAGAGCCGCCGCGACGGGCGACGGGAGGGGACCGCGCGCGGGCCCCCGTGGGCGCCACGACGGGCGACGGGAGGGGAGGCCGCGCGGGCCCCCGAGTGCGCCTCGACGGGCGACGGGAGGGGACCGCGCGCGGGCCCCCGTGGTCGCCACGACGGGCGACGGGAGGGGAGGCCGCGCGGGCCCCCGAGTGCGCCTCGACGGGCGACGGGAGGGGACCGCGCGCGGGCCCCCGTGGTCGCCACGACGGGCGACGGGAGGGGAGGCCGCGCGGGCCCCCGAGTGCGCCTCGACGGGCGACGGGAGGGGACCGCGCGCGGGCCCCGTGGTCGCCACGACGGGCGACGGGAGGGGAGGCCGCGCGGGCCCCCGAGAGCGCCACGACGGGCGACGGGAGGGGAGGCCGTGCGGGCCCCCGAGAGCGCCTCGACGGGCGACGGGAGGGGACCGCGCATGCCCCCCAAGGGCACCACGACGGGCGCCACGGAAGGGTAAACCGCCACGCGCCTTGAGCGCGCGGCGGGCAGAAATTAGGGTTTCTGCGCCGCGCACCACGGGGCGCGCGGCGGACAGTACGGCAGCGGAAGCAGGTGGTGGGCCCATACAGGAAGGCGGCAGTGACACGCCGCCCTCTGATACCATGTCAAACATACTAGCAGACGGGCCTAGGCTTAGTAGCCTAGGCCAAGCTAAGACTAGGAAGGAGGCGCCAAGTACGATCGAGAGTTGAGCAAACGTAAACAGAATTGAAGAAAGGATGATTGGACTAGCAAGCAGCAGGATACAAATAGCAAACCCTAAGGGGCTGTACTCACTATTGAGTACCTCACTGCAGGCTACACAAATAACATACTCTGACACTTCGTCGCCCTAGGTACATCGTCGACCAGGTAATGCCCTCGGCGTCAACGAAGTCGGCGCCCGCAGGTCGACGACCTCCTTTGTCGACCACCCGATCGGTCGTCGGCGCCCGCAGGCCGACGACCTCCTTCGTTGACCACCCGGTCGAATTCGGTCGCCGACCTTCCCTGTCGGCGGCTTCACAGTGGTCACGTGCAGGTCGACAAACTTCGTGGACCTGCTCGCCCAAGCCGGCGTCGACCACTGCAAGTAGTCGACTGCTCCTCCCGTGCACCCAACCACGAAGTCGGCTTCGCCCAAGTGAGGGCGGGGCCAACTCTCGTCAATAGAAGAAACTCCATTGGGAGGCAAAGTACCTGAAAATGCAATAGAGCTATGAAATGCAGCACGATGGACGTCGTTTGTGGGATATGTGTTGACACCAGCAGGGGAAAGAAGTGGGTTGAGGAAGGACGACATACGTGCACTTTGTGTGCCCCAAGGAGTGTCATTGGCATATACAATGGCCATGGGGAAGAGTGCAGGTGAGAGTGGAGGAGAGAGGCGGAAAACAGATAGGAAGAAATGGGAGGAATGTGGACGAACGGAAGAAAGGGACTCGAGAATTATGCAAACATTGTGAGGTGCTGGGACGGAAAGGGATGGGAGGTTAAAGTATGAATGGGAAAAGTATTTTGCATTTACAAAATACAAATGTTTGTCAAAACATATTTGTATGTTCTTAGTTCTGCTAGGCTACAGTGAGGTGCTCAGTACAGAGTACAACCCCAGTTAGGGTTTCATACTTGTTGTCAGAATAACTGAACGAGAATGGATGCATTGACAAGAAACTGAGTACAAGTACTAACCCTAATTGGGGTTACCCCCAATATAAACATTATAACAGTTTGACACACCCCCATAAGCAAAGTGGGGAGAATAAGTGGTCACAAGACCAGTCAAGAAAAGCAAAGCAAGCTCAGGGTGGATCACAAAGTCACCACACACTCTGAGCACAAGCAAATGGCCGCAAGGCCAGTCCACATGCAGAGTTATATAAATGAGAACAAACAGTACAGTGACCATAACCTAGCAGGGGTAAGCATGCAGGTATAAGTATATAGATCACAGTACAAGCAAAGTCACGCGGTGAGCAAGTGAGACAAAACAGGCACAAGGCATAAAACAGTACAGAAACGCTGATGATCACAAGGCTGAAGTGCCTTGGTGAATATATCAGCAGTGTTGGCCCGATTGGCCACGTAAGAAAGACGACGCTGACCACGCTGCTGCAACTCTTGAGCAAGGAAGTAACGCAGAGCGATATGCTTCGTCCTCTGCTCCAGTCTGTGCTCCTGACACAAGGCAATCATGGCCTTGTTGTCTACGTACAGAACTGGAGGAGAACGAGGCGGCTCTCCCAAGTCGGTCAGCAGGTAGGTGAGCCAGCGTAACTCCTGTGCAGCCATGGCCCCTGCGTAGATCTCAGCCTCACAACTTGAACTGAGAGCAGAAGACGAGCGAGTAGACCGCCAAGAAACAGAGCCGGAGCCAAGGCTGAAGGTGTAACCCTGTGACGACCGCTGCGTAGCCAAGTCGTCAACCCAAGACGCGTCTGCGTGTCTAGTGAGGACAACTGGACCCCGTCCTCCAAGCACGAGCCCCATGCCCGATGTACTGCACAAGTAGCGCACCACCATCTTAGCGGCCTCCAAGTGCTCTGGTCGGTGTCTCCCGGGCGCAACGTAGCGTGCCAGGATGCTAAGAGGGTAGGCAAGGTTAGGTCGAGTGCAGGTCATCAGGTACATGAGGCAGCCCACAAGCTCTGGATACGGGCCACTCGGCTCTACGGACTCGTCCGAAGGTGGAGCTGAGAGCGAGTGACCGGTAGCCAAAGGAGTGGACTGTGGTGAGGAGTACCGGAAGCCGAAGCGCTGAAGGACTTGGTGCACCATGTGTGACTGAGTCAGGGTGATGGTGCGCCGTGCTCTGTCCCGGGTGATGTGCAAGCCAAGATAGCTGCGCATCTCACCCAGGTTAGTGCAAGTGTGTCTCTTCTGCAGCTCCGACTTCACAAGGGTCAGTCCCTCAGTGTCAGCAGTGGCAAAAACCAAGTCGTCGACGTATACGAGGATGTAGAACGGCGACAGCGAAGTGTCGGTGCGCAGAATCAGCGACGGGTCAGCAGTCGAAGGAGCAAACCCAAGAGCCGCAAGCGTCGTCCTCAGTGTGTCGTGCCACTCGCGAGGCGCCTGGCGGAGACCGTAGACTGGCCGCCGGAGGCTCCAGTGAGTACCTGCAGGAAACGACCTAGTGAAGCCAGGTGGGCCCTGTAGGAAGGCTGTGCTGAAGTCAAGAGAGTGAAGCTCGTAGTCACGCTAAGCGGCGACGTGCAGCAGCACCCAAAGAGTGGTCATCTTCGGGGTAGGGGAGAAGGTATGGAAGAAGTCAACTCCCTGTCGCTGACTGAAGCCTCGTGCAACGTAACGAGCCTGGAAGACATGCGGAGAACCCGACGGCCGCTTCACCCTGAAAATCCACATGCCATCGACTATGTTCGCCCCAAGAGGGGGAACTGCGTCGACGTAAGTGCCTGTGGACTTCCAGGATGCCATCTCTGCGTCCATGGCTGTCTGCCACTAAGAGGAGTAGGGGCCCGTAATCGCCTCTGCGTAAGAGCGCGGGGTCGGGATGTCTGGTGCATCCGGGTCTCCCTCAGGTGCGAGCAGCATGGCTACGAGATGAGGTACAGCAGCTGCAAGACACTCAAAGTCCTCCTGCCTGTCCTCAAGGACGTCCGTGCCAAGAGCACACTCACCCCCGACGGACGGAGGACAGTCAGACGCAGACTCAGCAACAAGACTAGCGGCGTAGTCGAGACGATACGCAACAGCAAAGTCAACAAGCTCAGCAACTAGGGCAGACGCAGCAGTGGACTCAAACGAAGGGTCAGTGACAACAGTGGCTAGAAGACGTGTGACAGTAGGACTGGCAGCACGAACTAAGTCAGACTCAGGGTCAGGAACGTCAGGAAGAGAGGACGCACTAGGAGACGGCAGGGGAACTCGCAGTGGAACAGAGGAAGGACGAAGTGCCATAATGTGAGTGCCGGGGACAGAAGGAGGACGCGGACGAGGAACACGACGACCAGTGCGAACAGCGCGCACAGGCGAGGCAGGACGAGACGCAGGCTCACGACGCTCTGAAGGAGAGTCTGTCTGCTCTGTGTAAGGAGAAGGAGCAGGCAGTAGGGAGTCTGGCTGTTACTGTGGTTGCGATTGGTCAGGCGATCGACACAGTAAGGGAGGAGTAAGGCCAGTAGAAGACGGGAGACTAAGAACCTGGCGTAGTACCGAGCCAGGTGGCGACAGAGACGACGGCTGCGGCGGAACGAAAAACGGTCGCCGCTGCACAGTGCCTCCAGCACCAGTACCGCCAGCACCAGCACCTCCAGCTCCAGTGTCTCCAGCTCCAGCGCCTCCAACTCCAGGGCCTCCAGCTCCAGCGCCTCCAGCTCCAGCGCCTCCAGCTCTAGGGTCTCCAGCTCCAGTGCCTCCAGCTCCAGCGCCTCCAGCTCCAGGGTCTCCAGCTCCAGCGCCTCCAACACCACCAGCTTCGGCAGCTCCAGTACCTCTAGTACGAGCACCTCCAGGACGAGCAGCTCCAGCACCTCCGGTACCTCCAGCTCCTGTGCCTCCATCTCCAGCGCCTCCAGCTCCAGGATCTCCAGCTGCAGCCCCTCCAACACCACCAGCTCCAACAGCTCCAGTACCTCCAGTACGAGCACCTCCAGGACCAGCAGCTCCAGCACTTCCGGTACTTCCAGCTCCAGCGCCTCCAGCACCTGGAGCGAGGAAGAGCGGCGGGGGGGGGGGGGGAGAGGGGCAGCGCGGTAGGGGAAGAGACGGTAAAAGGGAACCGACTCGTCAAACGTGACGTCCTGAGAGGGCAGGACACGGTGCGAGGTGGGGTGGTAAAAATGCCAGCCAGGCGCGTTAGGGGGAAAGCCAAGGAAGACACAGGGAATGGCGCGGGAGGAGAGCTTGTCCGCAGAAGTATCGCGGACAAAGGCACGAGAGCCCCAGACCCGGAACACCGACGCATCGCCAACCTCCCCCGTCCAACGCAGTGTAGGCGAGGTCTTCAGCAAGGAGACACGGGGCTAGAGGTTGAGCTGATGCGCAGCGTACCGAACCGCAAACGGCCACAGAAAATGGGGAGCAGCCGCATGGATCATGGAGGTACGAGCCACCTCAATGACTAAGCCAATGCGGCGCTCAGCAACCCCATTCTGCTGCGGAGAGGCCGGAAGCGTGAACGACTGGCGGATGCCCTCCCTACGACAAAAGTCCCGCAAGAGGTCGGAGGAGAACTCACCACCTCTGTCAGAGTGCAGACGCAGGATTGGAAGGTCCTGGCGGAACCTCTCGCGGAGCTGGAGACGGACAGCGCGGATCCAAGGGATCAAGACATCAGGGACCTCCCCCTTACTGCGCAAGGGGAAGACCGGTGTGTAACGCGAGTAGTCGTCAACAACCAGTAGAAAGTAGCGCTCGCGGCCCTGTCTACTGACGCGGGCTGGGCCCCACACGTCCATGTGGAGAGTCTGCAAGGGAGCAGTCGTCGGGGGAAACGAGGAGGAGTGAGGAGCGGCGCGCTGCCGCCCGTTGACGCAAGGAAGGCAGGGCGGGGCAGGCGAGGGCGGGAGGGGAGGCAGAGACCTGGGAAGACCAGAAACAAGGAGGCGGGAGTGCATGCCACGGAGGCGTGGCAGGGAGGGGTGACCAAGGCGGTGGTGCTAAAGGAGAGTCTGGTGCGAAAGGAGGCGACACGAACAGGGGGCGGCTACCTGACCTGACGCGGACACCTGACCAGAAGCAGCTACCTGAGCAGGCTCAGTAGTCAGTGTGTACAGACTCGACCCAGGCCGACGGGAGAACGTGGCCAGGTGACGGCCCTTCCGTGTACACGTGCATATCGCCACACGCTGACCCCCAGTAGTGGTGGTAGTGACCATCGCATCATGGAGGGCAGCGGTACTCACAAAGTTTGTAAAGAACGAGGGGAGGTGAAGACCTGACAGTGAGCCAGACGGAACCGTCGGAAACGGGAGAACAGTGGTGGAACGTGCAAGAACTGGGCCCCCTGAGGGGTCAGCCAGTCTGACTGCAACAAGTGCAGGGAGTGGTGTGAGTGTGGTACTGTCGCGAAAGAAACAGCGGGAAGCACCTGAGTCAAGCGTGAAGGTGTGCAAGGCCTCAGCAGGCGCAGTACCAGGGAGAGCAGACTCACTAGCACCCAGAGCAGCAGCCTCTATACCTGGGTCGGGCGGCACACACAGGTAACAGTCACCCTCAACACTAACAGTCAAGGCATACATGGCAGCAAGGATAGTATCATAGTCAAGAGCAAAGATATCAACACCAGACCTAAGCAGCTCTAGCCAGCGGGGGTGCTCAGCCTCGTCGCCAAACTGTGCGCGCCAAGCGTCGTCAAGGCGAGAGAAGCAGTGGTGCTGTGCGTGAAACTTCCCGCATGTCTGACTAGCGCGGTCACCTGTGCGAATGACATACGAGCAGCGAACACTACCCCCAGCCGCCCCACGCTGAGCAAACCACTCACGAAGCTGCTGGGGCGTAGGGGTCTCGCTCGGACGCTGCTGCTGCTGCCTCTGACTAGCGCCAGAACCTCTCCTCTGACCAGCTTCACCCCGACCGCCACCACTGCCGCTGCCACCACTCCCACTGCCGCCACCACCGCCACCACCGCCACCACCACTCCCACCGCTGCCACCACCGCCGCCACCGACGCCCCCACTCCCGCCACCACTCCCACCGCCACCTCCGCCACCTCCTCCGCCTCCACCGCCTCCACCACCACCACCCCCGCTGCCACCTCCACCACTCTTGCCTCCCTTGCCCTTGCCGCTGCGGCGCTTCCCACTAGGAGCAGAAGCAGCCCCGACCTCCTCAGTACCAAGGATGTCAACAGCAGCAGCAGAAGCGTAGGAGGGGGCAAGGGGGGAGGGGGAACACCCCTCAAAGAAGGGTGTGCGAGGAGTGCCATGAGCAGCACCTACAGCGACTACGCTAGTCTCAGCTGCAAGGAGGTGCTTCTTGAGCAGGTCGACAGTGAGGTCTGTGGGGTCAAGTGCGAGAAAGTGGTCCCTGACTGCGCGCGTCGTACAGGGCTTTAGCAGTCTTGTGCTGGCCAAAGTGAGCGCGTTCGGGTAACAGCAGGTGGTTGCGAACGGCTAAGCGAGCAGCAGCGTCACGGGTAAGCCACTGTGAGCGAGTCGCACTGTCAGCTGTGTCGGGAGGGGCGAGAGAGGCTCCAGACGTGTGGTCAAACAACGAAACGTTGTCTCTAGAGTCGCTCAGTAGGTACAGCTGTAAGTCATCGAGCCACGTATCGAACTGGATCGGACGGCCCTCAGGATCGAATGTGAGAACGCTGAGAGTAGGCATAGCGGGCAGAGCAGGGTGGCTTGTGACGAGCAGGGCGGTGCGCGTGCACTAGGAAAACGCTCAGGGCAGGGCAGGGCGGCGCACGGCCAAGACAGGGCGGTGCGTAGGGCAGGGCAGGACAGCACAGCGGCTAGCAGGGCGGCGCGCGGGCAGGGCAGGGCAGCGCGCGGGCAGGGCAGGGCGGCGCGCGGCGAGTAGGGCGGCGCACGGGCAGGAAATGGCGGCGCGCGGCTAACAGGGCGGTGCGCGGGCAGGCTGCAGGGCGGCGCGCAGGCAGGCACGGCAGCGCGCGGCGAGTAGGGCGGCGTGCGGGCAGGAAAGGGGCGGCGCGCGGCTAGCAGGGCGGCGCGCAGGCTGCAAAGGGCGGCTTACGGGCTGCAAAGGGCGGCGCGCGGGCTGCAAAGGGCGGCGCGCGGGCTGCAAAGGGCGGCGCGCGACCAGCAGGGCGGCGCGACGGGCAGGGCAGGGCGGCGCGCGGCGCGATGGGCAGGGCAGGACAGCGCGCGGCCAGCAGGGCGACGCGACGGGCAGGACAAGGCAGCGCGACTAGTGGGGCAGCGCTACGGGCAGGGAACTATGTGGTGGGCCCTAAAAAAACGGTCCTGGAACAGGACCTGCTCTGAAACCATGTCAGAATAACTGAACGAGAATCGATGCATTGACAAGAAACTGAGTACAAGTACTAGCTGTAATTGGGTTGTTCCCCTTATGGGTAGTTATAAACATTATAACAGTTTGTCTTAAGATAGGCTAGGAGACACGTGTCGAGAGTAATCTTTGAGTAAGGAGAGACAAGGAGATACAAATGTCGACCTAAAGTGTTGTACCCTTTAGAGGGCAACTCACTGTAGCCTATCTAACAATATATAGAATATATAAACATTTGACACACCCCCATAGGCTAAGTGAGGGGCATCAAAACAACCAACGGAAACAAGGGGTCACAAGACCAGTCAAGAACAAGCATAAAAAACAAAGCTCAGGGTGGCGCTCAGAGTCACCACACACTCCGAGCACAAGCAAGTGGCCACAAGGCCAGTTCAAGAGTTTACTAGTATATATAGAAGCACAACAAGTAGAGCAAACAGCAAGTCTACAGCAACCAAGGGCCTACCTCAACAAGCCCCAACTGCACACAGAACCTGTGGTGGTCACCAGGCGCCAAGGCCTTGGTGAAGACGTCGGCAGTGTTGGCCTGTGAGGCCACAAAGTCCAAACGTGCCTGACCGCGTCGCTGCAACTCTCGCAGGAGGAAGTACCTCACGTCAATATGCTTCACTCTGCTCTCCAGTCGAGGCTCTCGACACAGGAGGATCATGGCCTTGTTGTCAGCGTACAAGGTCGGTGCAGAGCGAGGCCGCTCACCAAGGTCGGCGAGCAAGAAGGTCAACCAGCGAAGCTCCTGTGCCGCCATGGCACCAGCGTAGATCTCTGCCTCTGCACTGGAAGTAGCCACAGACGACGACCGTGTAGACCTCCACGACACAGCACCAGCTCCCAGACTGAAGTAGTAACCCTGAGTCGAACGCTGAGTCTCCACGTCGTCAGCGTAGGAAGAGTCGCAGTGACCAGCCAACGCCACTGGCTGAGTCCCTCCAAGCACAAGCCCCATGCCTGATGTAGTCGCCAGGTACTTCGCCACCCTCACAGCAGCTGTCCAGTGGACAGGGCGGTGTCTCCCAGTCGCAACAAAGCGAGAAAGGATGCTGAGTGGAAAGGCGAGGTCCGGTCGAGTACAAGTCATCAGGTACATGAGGCAGCCCACCAGCTCTGCGTAGGGTCCACTGTCTCAAAGGGCTCGTCAGGAAAGGGGCCCGTGAGTCTGTGGTCAACAGCAAGAGGAGTGGGCTGTGTGGTGGAGAACTGGAAGTCGAACCGCCGAAGGACCTGCTGCACCATGTGTGACTGCGTCAGTGTGATGGTGCGAGCGGCTCTGTCCCGGGTGATCTGCAGGCCAAGGTAGCGCTGCAGCTCACCCAGGTCAGTGCACTTGTGTCTCTTCTGCAGTTCGGATTTCACCTGAGCCAGGGCTGCCCTGTCTGCTGTAGCAAACACCAAGTCGTCGACGTAGACAAGGATAAAGAAAGGAGTAGAACCCGCTCGAACAAACAGCGACGGGTCGGCGGAGGACGGGCTGAACCCAAGGTCATGAAGCGTGGAGCGAAGAGTGTCGTGCCACTCACGGGGCGACTAGCGGAGACCGTAGACTGGTCGCCTCAGGCTCCACTGGGTCCCAGGTGGGAAGGTGTCAGTGAAGCCAGGAGGACGGCGCAGCCAGATCTCCTCGTGTAGTCGGCCCTGGAGGAACGCAGTGGAGAAGTCGAGGGAGTGCAACTCGTAGTCTCGCTGTGCTTCTACGTGCAGTAACACCCGAAGAGTAGTCATCTTCGGGGTCGGGGCGAAGGTCTGGAAGAAGTCAACTCCCTCACGCTGACTGAAGCCCCTAGCCACGTAGCGCGCCTTGAACACCGGCGGTGCTCCAGGCGGCCGCTTCACCTTGAAGAGCCACATGCCATCGACTACGTTCGCCCTGAGAGGGGGAACTGCGTCGACGTAGGTGCCTGTGGATCTCCAAGACGCCAACTCTGAGTCCATAGCCGCTTTCCACTGAGAGGCCCACGCCCCTGACACTGCCTCGCGGTAAGTGCGAGGAGTCGGTATGTCAAGGGCGTCGGGGTCTCCCTCAGGGGAGAGCAGCATGGCACACACAGAGGGAGAAGCGGCTGCCCAGTACTCTAGCTCAGACTCTCTGTCCTCTAGGACGTCACAGCCAAGGGCAAACCCACCCCCGACGGACAGAGGACGGTAGGGAGGAGCTGGCACCACACGGGTGGCGTAGTCAAGGCGGCTGGCAGCAGCAAACTCAGCGACAGCGGCAGTAAGAGCCGAGGCAGACGACGGAGGGAAACGAGAGTCGGTGACAAGAGTGGCGAGGACACGTGCGGCAACAGGACGAACAACGCGGTAGTAGTCAGAGATAGGAGTGGGGAGGGCTGGTAGGGAGGACGGAGGAGGAGACGGGAGAACGGACACAGGAGAAGGAGAACGACGACGAGACGAACAAAGGAGGGCAGTGTGGAGGTCAGTAACAGGGGACGAGTGACGAGCACGCGGAGGACAACGAGTGATCAGGTCGTGACGGACAGAGGGAGGAGGAGAAGACCAGACCGTCGGACGGTCGTCAGGAGGAGGCAACGGAGGAACAAACACAGGAGGAGACTGGGAGCGGACAGGAGGAGAGGAGGAAAGGCCAAGGGCCCGCAGGCCACTCACAGGTGGGAACAACCGCCGCTCCAGAGGAAGCTGCGGTGGCGGCTGCGGCCGCTGCTGCTGCGGCTGCGGCTGCTGCTGCTGCGGCTGCGGCTGCGGCTGCTGCTGCTGCTGCTGCTGCTGCTGCTGCTGCTGCTGCCGCTGCTGCTCCAGAAGGTCTAGCACCCGCAGCTCCTGCCGCTCCCTCTCCAATCGCTCCTGCTCCTCACGCTCACGCCGACGGGCAGCCTGGAGACGCGTGTCGTGGCGGTGGGGAGGCGGAGTGGACTCCGCAGAACCAGGGTCTCCAGCGTCAGTCCCCTCAGACTCAGCACCCCCAGAACCAGCACCGCCAGTGCCAGGACCTCCAACTCCAGCACCCCCAGAACTAGCACCGCCAGTGCCAGCACCCCCAACTCCAGCACCCCCAGCACCTCCAGTGCCGGCACCTCCTGCTCCAGCACCCCCAGAGCTAGCGCCACCTGCGCCAGCACCTCCAGCTCCAGCACCCCCAGAGCTAGCGTCACGTGCGCCAGCACCTCCAGCTCCAGTACCCCGCGACCGAGCACCCCCAGACCAAGCACCGCCAGCGGCTGCACCTCCAGCTCCAACACCAACCGAGTCCAAAGTAACCTGTCGCGGAAGTGCCGAAGGCTGCTGAGGGGACTGTGAGGAGGACTGCGGGGAGGGAGACGCTACCTGACGCGCGACCGAGGGTAGAGGGGTAGCGTGGGACACACCAGACGGGGCAGGACCAGGGGGGGGCGGGGGTACCGGAGGAGCGGGAGCAGGAGGAGGAGAGGGTGCGAGGAAGAGAGGGGGAGGGGGTACCGGGAGACCTCGACAGGGGTACCGGGTGTAGTAGGACACGGACTCGTCAAACCGGACGTCACGGGAGTCTAGGAACTGGTGGAGGGGAGGGTGGTAAAAGGACCAGTCAGCAGAGTCCACTGGGAAACCAAGGAAGACACATGGGACGGCGCGTGCCGAGAGCTTGTCCGCGGAGGTGTCGCGAACAAGTGCAAGGCAGCCCCAGACTCGAAAGGCCGACCCAACACCAGGGGATCCAGTCCAAAGACTGGTCGGTGAAGCCTCGGGCCGCGAGACACGCGGCTGGAGGTTCAGCTGGTGTGCGGCGTAGCGAACCGCGTGGGGCCACAGAAAATGGGGCGCACGGGCATGAATCATGGACGTGCGGGCGATGTCCATGACCAAGCCTATGCGGCGCTCAGCAACCCCATTCTGCTGTGGGGACTCTGGCAGCGTCCAGGACTGGGTGATGCCCTGTTCGCCGCAGAATCCGCCGAGAATGCCGGAGCGAAACTCGCCCCCACGGTCGGAGTGAAGACAACTGACTCGACGACCACGAGTGCCCTCAGTGGCTAGAAGCCACCTGATCAGCGTAGCAGTCACCTCGGACTTCTTCGCAAGAGGGAACACTGTGGTGTACCTGGAGAAGTCGTCGACGACCACCAGAAAGTAACGCTCCCTCCCAGACCCCTGCGTCGGGGCAGGGCCCCAGACGTCCAAGTGGAGAGTCTCGAAGGGAGCGGTGGCCGGACGAAGGGAGGAGGAGTGGGGAGTGGCGCGTAAGCGACCGGCGACGCACGGAGAGCAAGGAGGGGCAAGCGAGAGAGGGAGCGACGGGAAGGTGCGTGGGAGACCTGTGACTAGTCCCTGACTGAGCATGCCACGAAGGCGAGGGATCGACGGGTGGCCAAGACGGTGGTGCCACAGGACGGTGCGGTGGGCGAGAGAGCGAAAGGAGCAAGACGCAGCGACTGGACTGGACACAGCGACCGGACTGGACACGACTACCTGGCTAGACACAGCAACTGGACTGGGGACCTGAGCCGGAGGGGACGCAACAACCTGAGGGGAGGACGCGACCGGGGAGCGCTCGGTGTGGAGAACGTAGAGACCGGAGCGGGGCTCGCTGGTGAACGTGGCCAGAACAGCACCTGTGGTAGCGTCAGTACAGACTGCAGTCCGCCCCCCCCCCACAAAGGTAACGGTGATCCCCCTGTCCTGGAGGTATCCAACACCCACCAAGTTCCGAGTGAACGAGGGGATGTGGAGGCCGCGCAAGACACCAGAGGGGACCACAGGGCACGGGAGGGTGGTGGAGCTGCGCGCAACGGCTGGTCCTGAAGAAGGATCAGCCAAAGCTACCGGAACCGGAGCAAGAAGTGGTGTGAGGGTCGTGTGGTCGCGGAAGAAACACTGCGACGCGCCAGAGTCCAGCGTGAACGACAGAGACGCCTCAGCCGGAGGCGTGTCAGGTCCGGAGGCTACACAAGCACCTAGAGCAGAAACACAAGCACCTAGACTAGAGAGGCACAGGTCTACACTAACAGGAGGCAAGCATCCTAGACTACGAACACGCGAGCACACAAATCCATCAGCACTATAGTCAACATCAGCATACAAAGCATACTGACGAGCATCGTCCATAGACAGTTCAAATACAGGAATCTTACGGGCTAGCAGGCGAGCCCAGCGCGGGGTGGTCGCCTCAGGACCCCAGCGTGCACGGTAGAGGTCGTCGAGGCGGCGGAAGCACCGCGCTGCAGAGTGGTCGTCGCGGCCGCAGACACAGGGACTGCCAGGTCCGGTGACGCACCAGTGGTCGCAGGGGCCGGTGTCGCGCCGCGGGGGGCGAGGGGCCCAGCTGGTAGTGCTGCTGCTGCGGCCAGTGCTCCCGGGTCCTCCAGGTCCCCACTGTGGCGGAGGGCCCCAGTGCTGCTGCGGACCCCACTGCAGTGGGGGTCCCCACGTCTGAAACTGCTGTGGTGCCTTTTACTGCTGCTGTCCCTGGTGCAGCTGCTGTCTCTGCTGTGGCTGCTGCTGCTGTGGCTGCTGCTGCTGTGGCTGCTGCTGCTGTGGCTGCTGCTGCTGGGGCCCCGCACCACCGCTGGTCGAACCTCCTCCAGCAGGTGGGTCAGCACCTCCTCCAGAGCTCCCTCCGCCTGGGGCAACACCGCCACCACTGCCGCCCCCAGGGCCGCCTCCACCACCGCCACCTCCTCCACCGCCGCCACCCCCCTTCCCCCCTTTCTTGCCCCCCTTGCCCCGTTTCTGCCTGTCAGCGGCAGAAACAGCTGCAGTGTCCTCAGAAACCGACACAGCAGCAGAGGCACGTGTAGCAGTGAAGGTAGGAAGCTGGGGGACAGCACACCCCTCAAACAAACGAGGGGCAACTGCGTCAGTGGCTGAGGCAACAGAGAGGAGGTTACTCTCGATCTTCCCGAGAGTGGTCTCGAGAAGATCAATCGTAAGCTCACTGGGGTGATGCTGGAGAAGTGCGTCACGGGCAGTGGAGAGGCGGTCAGGGAGACGAGTGACTACCCAGTGGACTGTGAGCCAAATAGGAGGAGGAGCAACAAGAAGCTGAGCCTCAGTGCAAGCTGCTCGGTAGCTAGCGACAAGGGAGCGCAAGTGTGTGGCTAGGTCAGAGACAGTCGCAAAAGAGCCGAGGTCGGGAAACACGAACGGCATGAGGATGCGGCTGAGGGAGGCAGAGGAAGGGGTGGAATAGCGTGCAGAAATAGCATCATACACCTCCTTCGCAGTCTCTACCAGGTCGAAGTGAGCGGCCTCAGTCGGTGGAAGGAGCTCGGTCAGCGCGAGTGCAGCCGCAGCGTCACGGGAGTCCCAAACGTCCCACGCCAAGACGAGACGAGCGTAGTCCGCCTGTGCCTCCGGAGTCGGGGGGGGCACGGCAGGGAGGGGCTCGGGACGCGGTGGTGCCTGGAGGGCGCCGGATGCGTGGGCGTACAGGGTGGCGCCGTCCTGGCGCTGACTGGTGAGATAGCGCTGAGTCTGGCGGAGCCAGGTGCCGAACTCTATCGGGCGCCCCTCTGCATTGAAACGAAGGCGGCGGGAGGAGTCCATATTGGATGCTAGGCTAGGAACAGCTGGAGCACGGAGCAAACGGAGCTAGGAGCGAGGAGCGCCAGGTGGGACTAGGCGAGGTACTGCTGGAGCACGGAGGAAAACTGAGCTAGGAACGCCAGTCTAGTAACGAACGGAGCTGGGAGTTAGCTGAGCTAGGAGCACACGGCTGGAGGAGGCAGGGCTGACGAGCCGATCGAGGAGCCAGAGGGTCGTTCGAGGGGCTGGCGGAGCGAGGAGAGACCTAGCTAACAACGAACGTCAGGACTAGCCTAAACAGCTAAGCGGAGCGGCCTCCAGCCGCGACGGTGCGAAACACTGTGAGTATGAGTGACGCGAGTGTCGAACCAACGGAGGTCGGGTGGTCCTGGGTGGTGTGCGCGCGTGATAAGGGGATGTGAGCGTTTGGAAGGGGCTCTGAGTGGTTGGAAGGGGTTGTGAGCGGTTGGAAGGGGCTGTGAGCGGTTGGAACGGGCTGTGAGCGGTTGGAAGGGGCTGTGAGCGGTTGGAAGGGGCTGTGAGCGGTTGAAAGGGGCTGTGGGCGGGTGGGAGGGGCTAGCTGGCGCCAGCTGCTGGCGGCTAGGTTCCGGTGGCTAGCTGCTGCTGGCGGCTAGCTTCTGCCTAGCCGTGCTGCTGCTGCAATGCACGCGCTGCTGCCTAGCCGTGCTGCTGCAGCAAAGCACGCGCTGCTGCTGCAATGCGCGTGCTGCAGTGGCGTGCGCGGCTGCCGCTGGCTAACGCGCGCGCTGCTGCGGGCTAAGAACGACTACGCGGGCCCGCGGGGGGGGGGGGGGAGAGTCCCTTCTGGAGCGCGACGAAACGAGGGGCCAGCGGGGCCCTGTAAACGCGACGAAAAACGAGGCCCGCGGGGGCCCTTAAACGCGACGAAAACGAGGCCCGCGGGGGCCCTTAAACGCGACGAAAACGAGGCCCGCGGGGGCCGTCCTACCCGCGATGAAACGGGGCCTAAGGGACGGGCGCCTCGGGACCGGCTAAGGGAGGGAGCGGAAGCGTGGGAGGGAGTAAAAAACCTACTCTAATACCATCTTAAGATAGGCTAGGAGACAAGTGTCGAGAGTAATCTTTGAGTAAGGAGAGACAAGGAGATACAAATGTCGACCTAAAGTGTTGTACCCTTTAGAGGGCAACTCACTGTAGCCTATCTAATTGTATATAGAATATATAAACATTTGACAGTTTGACACTTGTATCTCCTTGTTGCTAGTCATTCATCATTCCTGCACAGTTCTCTCGACATGGTTTCAGAGCAGGTCCATCCGTAGGACCACTCCTTTAGGGCCCACCGTTAGTTCCGTTCTGCCTGTTTTACTGCCCGAATCGCGCCCCTAGGCAGGCCATTTTTCCCGCCCGAATCGCGCCCCTAGGCTGGCCGTTTTTCCTGGCCGTTTTTCCTGGAAATCCATGCTGTAGATGTTTCAAATGCATTTATTCAAAGCGACCTTCACAATCACATCTTTCTCTAGGGTTGAGCACGAACCAAACTCAAACGTATTTGGTCGAACCTTTTCGAACATTTACATTTAACCAAACCGAACTGAACAGGTTTGGTCGAAATCTTAAAAGAGAATTCAAAGTTCGAGGTTTGCCTGTACTAGGGCGAACCGAACAATATCAGTGGCTACATAGAACTGAACCACTAGTGTAATCACAAGAGACAAGGTTTGAAGGTTAGGTGTTTGTACTGGTGCTTAAGGCAGGTTCAGTGTTCTGCTATTAGCGGATATGCCTGCCTCCGCCTTGGGATTGGATTGACTGCTTGCGGGAGTTGGTGGTTCTGTTGGATAGGTGCCGGTGTTGTGAAAGAAGAGTAGAAAAAGTATAGAGTACCGTATTTGCTTTCTTGGTGTTAGCCACTACGTTTCCACAGCCATTTCAGGGTTGACCCGCACGGGAATTTCCAGTTTCGAGTATTCCATGCGTTCAGTGCTTGGGCTTTCCAGATTCTCACGTCAATCTCGTCTTCAGAGCTTCATTCTCTTTTGCACACCAGCGAACCAGGATTTGCGAGGTTATTTTTTCTTGCGAGCATTTCTTGTTGTTGCGGATTAGGGTCTGGTTGGATTTAACCGAGGAGTCCAGGTCGGTTAAGGTTAGTTCGCCGAATTGCGCTTAATAATCTGGAAATAGCGGTTCCGAGGTTAAGGCGGACAGTTCAACGGATATTCCGGCGGTTGTTCCGGCGGAGGTTCCGGCGAAGGTTCCGGCGTAACAAGGCACTGAGAGTACTGGGTATGGCTGGTAAAGAAGAGAGTGTCGTGAAACCTGCGGACGCAAACGAGGGGCGGCGACGGCGGGGCCGCGGGGAGAAGGAGAGGGAGCGAGTGAAGGAGAGAGAGAGGGAGAAAGGGCGGGATCGGGAGCGTGAGAGAGACAAGGACAGGGATCGGGAAAGGGATCGAGATCGAGATCGGGAGCGGGAGAGGGATCGGGATAGGGATAGGGATAGGGATAGGGAAAGGGATAGGGATAGGGATCGGGAAAGGGATAGGGATAGGGATCGGGATCGGGATTGGGAGAAGGAGAAGGAGAAGGAGAGAGAGGAGAAGGAAAAAGAGCGAGGAGAAAGAGAGACCGAAAGCGATGGCGAGGGGAATGAGAAAGGGAAGGAGAGGGAGCAAGAGCGCGAGCACGGGAGGGGACGACGTCGAGAGAAGGATAAGAGAGATAGCAGGGATGATAGGGATGGTGGTGCTGGTGGGGATGGTGAGGATGGTGGGGATGATGTAAGGGAGGTCGATATGGATAGGGAGGCGGAAGGAAGCACGGAAGGCGAACAGGTTCCGGAGGGGAGGCGGGAAAACGCGAGGGAACGAGGCCGAGAGCGGGAGAGAGGAAGTGGAAGTGAGGAGAGGGATAAGGAGAAGGAGGGAGAGAGAGAGAGGGAGAGGGAGAGGGAGAGGGTCAGGGAGAGGGAGAGGGAGAGGGAGAGGGAGAGGGAGAGGGAGAGAGAGAGGGACGGGAAGAGGGGCGAGAGGAGAGGGAGGGAGAGGGCGAAGGCAGAGAGCGAGGATGAGGCGGAAAGGGAGAAGGAGAAAGGGTGGGCGAGAGAAGGACACGAGAAAGGCCAAGAGAGGGGTCAGGAGAGGGGGAGAAGGAGGAAGGAGGAGGGCGGACGAGGGGAGAAGCAAGAGACGGAGAAAACAGCAGAGCAGAGCCGAGGAGGAGCAGGAGGAGGGGCAGGGAGCCCACCATACGACAAGGACGAGAAAGTGCTCGCATATCATGGGAAGCTGCTTTACGAGGCGAAGGTGAGAAATGGGGGGAAGGTGCGTAATGGGGGAAAGGTGCAGCAGGAGGGACAGGAGGAGGAGCAGGAGGAGGGTCAGGGACCCCACCATACGACAAGGACGAGAAAGTGCTCGCATATCATGGGAAGCTGCTTTACGAGGCGAAGGTGCGTGATGAGGGCAAGGTGTGTGATGGGGCAAGGTGTGTGATGGGGCAAGGTGTGTGATGGGGCAAGGTGCGTGATGGGGCAAGGTGCGTGATGGGGCAAGGTGCGTGATGAGGGCAAAATGACTTGTTAGTCGACTCAAAAGGTCTTGTGAGTCGAGTCAAAATGACCTGTGAGCTTCTGTATGGGGGCAAGGTGCGGGATGGGGGCAAGGTGCGGGATGGGGGCAAGGTGCGGGATGGGGGCAAGGTGCGGGATGGGGGCAAGGTGCGGGATGGGGGCAAGATGATTTGTGAGTTGAGTCAAAATGACTTTTGAGACGACTCAGATTCCGTCCTTGTGCCTTCTCATGCCGGTGTTTGTCGAGTCGAGTTAGAATACATTCTCTCCTCACTCTCCCCCCCCTTCCCTCCCTCCGCCCATTCTCTCCCTCCCTCCCTCCCTCCCTCCCTCCCTCCCATCCATCACCCCCTCCCTCCTGCCTCCCTCCACCCATTCTCTCCCTCCCTCCCTCCCTCCCTCCCTCCCATCCGTCACCCCCTCCCTCCTGCCTCCCTCCGCCCATTCCCTCCCTCCCATCCCTCCCATTCGTCCCTCCCGCCCATCTGTGGCACGGTTGGTGTTGTGGCATGGCACCACGGCAGGGGGGTTGGAGCTGGAGAGGGACGAGAACGGCGACTGGTCTTTCTTGCAACCGCCACCCCTCTCTCTCTCTTTCCCCCCCTCTCCCTTTTTCCCGGCCGTGCCTCTGTGGGTTGCTGGTGGCACCACGGCAGGTGTTGAAGCTGGAAAAGGACGAGAACGGCGACTGGTCTTTCTTTATCCACTACACTGTATGATGCCCCCTTTACCTTTCAAACGTTCCTCTTGTGTTGTATCGGCCATAGGTACATACATGCAACTTTCTCCTTCCCTTTCTCTCATTCTCTCCCGTTATAAATGGCATGCATGCTTGCAACACAACACCGTCAACTCCTGCTTCCTCCACTTCACCCACACCATCTCTCATCCCGCCCCTTGATTCTTCAACGCTCTCCCTCCCACTCTTTCCCCCCAGCCCACCCACCCACCCACCCACCCATCTATCCATCCCCCTCCCCCCTCCCCGCCCGTGCCTCTCCCCTGTGCCTCACATGTATTCTCCTCGCCCTTCTCCGCCCGTCGTCTGGCCCCTGCGGTCGCGCTGCTGCGCATGCGTGTTTCCTACACCCTGCTCTCCTGCAACTCATCTGCGCTGCTGCAACTGCAACGCTTGTCCTACTGTTCTGATTGCAACAGGGGTGGAAGAAAAGGTGACATTTCACCACTGCTCCCTCACACCCAGCTTTCGCTCCCTTCTTATCTCACTCACTCTCCTCCCCTCTTCTCTCACTCTGTACCCGTGCCCCCCCACCTCCCTCAACTTCCCCACCTCCCTCAACTTTCCCACCTCCCTCAACTTTCCCACCTCCCTCAGCTTTCCCACCTCCCTCAGCTTTCCCCCCTCCCTCAACTTTCCCCCCTTTCGCCATGCACCGCTTTGCACTGAATCCGTGCCCTCTTTGCCTGCTACTCGTAATGAATAGGCAATGCCGCTGCCTATCCAAAGCCCGGCCGGCCTCACTGCCAGGAAGCATTCCATAGCCTGTTGCTATGGGCAACAACTCACTTGCTTCTGCAATTTCGACTTTTGAGGCGCCTCAAAAGCCGGCCGGCCTAACTGTTGAGAAGCATTCCTTAGCCCGTACTGAATGGGCAACAACTCACTTGCTTCTGCAATTTCTCAAAAAAGCGGTTTTGTTGTGCACATGTGTTTGGTGCGTGTGTCAGCTGGGACGAGTGGGTGGGCACGGTGCGCTTGCTCACGGACACACACGGAGGAGAATCCGCACCACAAGCAGCAGACCAATAAATCGACTCAAAAGTCAATTCTGTGTGTGCTCTCTCTGTGTGTGCTGTGCACGTGTGTTGGGTGTGTGTGTGCGGCAGTTGGGACGAGTGGGTGGGCACGGTGCGATTACTCAAGGACACGGAGGAGAACCAGCGCCGCAAGCAGCAGCTGAAGCAGGAGGCTCAGGCGGGCGGCCGGAAGGACAAGGCGCCTGCTCGTGGCAAGGTCACCTCACCAGGTGGGTGCTGGGGAGGGAGGGAGGAGAGGGGGAGGAGGGAGGAGGAGCAAAGGGGGTAGGAGGGAGGGAGGAGGGGAGTTGAGTGGTTGGGAAATTGGGGAGAGGGGGTTTTGGGGAATAGGGGGAGGATGGGGGAGGGTTAGTGGCAATCGCAGCAGCTGAAGGCGTCTGCTTGTGGCAAGGTCACTTCGCCAGGTGGGTGCTGGGGGGGGAGGGAGGGAGGGTGGGAGGGGGGGGAGGAGGAGGGAGGGAGGAAGGAGTAAGGGGAGGAGATTGGTTGGGAGGGGAGGAGAGGGGAGGGGTGGGGAGAGGAAGGGAGAGGAGGGGAAGAATCAGGTGGGAAGAGAAGACAAGGGAAAAAGGGAATCCTTGCCTCTAGTATGTGTCTGGTATGTTTTTTCCTTTGAGCCTTCTGACGGAGGTCTTTCACAAGCATCCTTGTGACAGATTCTTCGATCTGGCAACTCGTATGAGATGGCTCAACTCAACGACCTGAAAGCAAGCACGGCCTGCTTCCATTCCTTCTCTCAGTGCATCCCTCCATTCGACGGTCGACACACACCTGCTCCCCATCCACGTCTGCTCTGCTGCCCCTTCAGCCCACACTCCCCCCCATATGCTTCATGTGTCCCGTCCGCCCCATCTGCCCTATCTGCCCCATCTGCTCCATTTGCCCCTTTTTTTTCAGATGTGCACGGGTCAGGAGGCAAGGGGCGCAAGAGAAAGGCTCCAGATGTAAGTTCCTCTTTCTCCCTTGCACCTCTTCTCTTCTCATTCACCTCCTCCCGCCCTTCAATCCTTCCCCTATTTCCTCACTCCCTCCCTTATTTCCTCACTCCCCTGCTGTGACTCTTACTGCCTAGCCTTTCTTCTGAGCAGGCTCTTGAGTTGACTTACCTACCTAACCATTCTGATCGTTCTGTTTTTTTTACTTCCCATCCTTCCCGTTTCTCCCATCTTTCTTCCTCCTTTCTCCCCCTTTTTTGCCCTTTTCCCCCCCTCCTTTCTCTCCGCTTATCCCCCCATCCTCTCTTCGTTCTCCCCATTTTCTCCCCCCTTCCACCCCTCACATCCAGACCACCCCTGGTTCAGCTGGTGCCAAAGCTGGTGGCTCTTCTGCTGCTGCTGCCGCTGCTGCCATTGCTGCTGCGGCCACAAGCCCTCCTGCTGCTTCTGGTCGGGGTGCTGGTGCTGGGGGTGCTGGGAGAGGGAGGAGAAGAGGAGCAGGGCGAGCAGAAGGAGGGGAAGAGGAGGCGGAAGGGAGGAAAGCAGGGGAGGAGGAGGAGGATGAGGAGGAGGAGGAGGAGGAGGAGGAGGAGGCGGAGGGAGAGAGTGCGGGGCAAAGCGGTAGAAGCAGTGAGGAGGAAGAGGAAGAGGAAGAGGAGGTGGAGGAGGGGCGCGGGGGGGAAAGAGGGCGGGGAAGGGGAGGGGGGAACCGGGGGGAACGGGGAAGCGAGCGGGGGAGGGGAGGGAGAGGGGGGACTGCAGGAGCTGGTTCTGGGGGCAGGAGTGGTGGTGCTGGGGGGACTAGCGGGGGCGGAGGGGGGGGAGGAGGGGGAGAGGGAGGAGGCAGAGGCGGGGGGGGAGGGGGAGGAGTGAGGGGAAGCGGTGGGGCAGAGAAGGGCGGGGTGTGCGATGTGGATCTGGCATTGTTCATCCCGAATGCCCTTAAGAGGCAGTTACTAGAGGATGAGGACCTGGTGGTGCGGCAGAGGAAGGTCAGTCTGTTTGTCTTGAGACATCTCGAAACTCAGTTGTTTGTTCATCCCGAATGCGCTCAAGAGGCAGTTACTAGAGGATGAGGACCTGGTGGTGCGGCAGAGGAAGGTCAGACTTGAATGCTCCTTTCACTGCCCACTCTCTTGCTCGCTTCTCGCCTTAGACGCAAGTTTTTTTTTTTTTTTTTTCTTCTTTTTTTTTTTTTCTTCTTTCTTTCTTTCTTTCTTTCGTTCTTTCTTTCTTTCTTTCTTTCTTTCTTTCTTGGGTTATTGGGCTGTGCTTCTTGTAGTCAATCACAAGCAGCTGCTGACTATCCCCCACCCACATGCCCGTTCCCTCCCACCTCATCTCTCCCCTTTCCGCACCGCCACATCCCCTTATCCCGTGCCCTGCAGCTCGTGCCATTGCCGTGCAGGCCATCTGTGGCAGAGCTGCTAGCGGATTTCATCAGCTCCAAGCGCAGCAAACGGTCAGTCGGTGCCTGCCTCTTCCCGCCCCCCTCCTCTTCCTGTCTTGTCTCCCCCTCCTCCTGAGTCAATGGAAATGTCTGGAACCAACCTCAGTGGCGGAGCTCCTAGCAGATTTTCCCTCTGCCTTGCCCCTCTACCCCCGCCCTCCCTCCCTTCCCTCCCCCCCCCCCCCCCCCCCACACCCCCCTCCTCCTTGTGACTCTCTACGTGTATCTTTGGTTTGGCCCTCTGTGTGCTGAGTTGACTTTTGAGTCGACTCAAAAGCAGATTTACCCTCTGCCTTCCCCCTCTACCCCCGCCCTCCCTCCCTTCCTCCCCCCCCCCACACCTCCCTCCTCCTTGTGACTCTCTACGTGTATGTTTGGTTTGGCTCTCTGTGTGCTGAGTTGACTTTTGAGTCGACTCAAGGTGACTTTTGAGTCGAGGTGACTTTTGAGTCGAGGTGACTTTTGAGTCGACTCAAAAGTCACTACGTGTATGTTTGGTTTGGCCCTCTGTGTGCTGAGTTCCTTGCAAACCCTATCAGCTCCAAGCAAACCCTATCAGCTCCAAGCAAACCCTATCAGCTCCAAGCAAACCCTATCAGCTCCAAGCAAACCCTATCAGCTCCAAGCAAACCCTATCAGCTCCAAGCAAACCCTATCAGCTCCAAGCAAACCCTATCAGCTCCAAGCAAACCTTATCAGCTCCAAGCAAACCCTATCAGCTCCAAGCCAACCCTATCAGCTCCAAGCAAACCCTATCAGCTCCAAGCCAAGCACAACGAACACACACTTTCTCTGCTGCTGTTCCTCCTCTCCTCTTCCTTCGCCTCCCCGGTTTCAGTATCCTCCTTTCTCCTTTCCTGGCATTCCCCACCTCACAATCATCACTTCTCCTTTTGAGTCGACTCAATTTATTTTACTTTTGAGTCGACTCTTGAGTTGACTTTTGAGTCGACTCAAAAGTCAACTCCTGGCATTCCCCACCTCACAATCATCACTTCTCCTTTCAGGGCTTCATGCCCTCATCTCCCGTACCTCCCCTTTCTCCTGTTTCGAGTCGACTCATGTTGTGAGTCAACTCCATCCAGTCACTTCTCCTTTCACAGCTTGGTGCCCTCATCTCCCGTACCCGCCCCTACTCCTTCGCCCCTACCTCCCCTCCCCTTTCCCCCCCGTTTCCCCCTCCACTCCTTCCCCACTTCCCCCAACCCCCCCCAGGCGCGGCAAGGGCATGGCAGAGGTGGTGAACGGCATCCGGTGCTACTTTGACCGCTCGCTGCCGCTCATGCTGCTGTACAAGGAGGAGCGCGAGCAGTTCCAATGCGTCTTTGCCCGCCTCACTGCCGCCGCCTGGTGCTCTTGAGAGTTCCAAAAAACACTCCGCCCCTTGCCCCTCGTCCCCCACCTTCTTTGTCCCTTCCGCTTCCCCCATTTTCCTCCCTCCCTTCTCCCCCCTACCCCGTACCCCCTCCATGCTCCCCCCTCCCCCCGCCGCCCTCCCCCCACTCTCCCCCCAGGCGCGGCAAGGGCATGGCAGAGGTGGTGAACGGCATCCGGTGCTACTTTGACCGCTCGCTGCCGCTCATGCTGCTGTACAAGGAGGAGCGCGAGCAGTTCCAATGCGTCTTTGCCCGCCTCACTGCCGCTGCTTCTGCCTCCGCCTCTGGTGCTACTGCCGCAGCAGCAGGAGGAGGAGGTGGTGGAGGAGGGGGAGGAGGGGGAGGGGGGAGTGGAGGAGGAGGAGAGGGGACAGTGGGAGAGGGGGCGAGGGGAGGAGGAGGGGGTGGGGGAGTGTCGGATGCTGCGGCTGCGCCGTCGACTGTACGGCCGTCGGATATATACGGGGCGGAGCACCTGCTCAGGCTCTTCAGTAAGTCTTGCTGTTGCCTGTTGCTCTCATGACGTTTGAGTCGACTCATAAGTCACTACGGCCGTCGGACATCGGGGCGGAGCACCTGCTCAGGCTCTTCAGTAAGTCTTGCTGTTGCTCATGGAGGGGGGTGAACGGGGACCAGGGAGGGCGGGGATGTGTGTCGTGTCTCTGTATGTTCGCGCGTTTCTGTTTTGTCAGCGCCTTTTCTGGTGGATTGAGCAGTAAGTAAGTACCTGTTTTGAGGCGACTCAAAAGCTGCTTGTCTGGTCGTTTGATCAGAGAGTAAAGCACACTGTCTCGTTTTGTGGGTGTGTGGAATAGTACCAGATCCTTCTGAGTCGACTCAAAAGTCACTGTCTCGTATCGTGTGTGCTTGGAGTAGTACCAGATCCTACCATTGTGCACACTGTCTTGTCACTTGCAATCTCGTCAGCACACCCCCTCTCAAACCAATCAACCCCTCCATCTACTCCTGTGTTTGCTGGTCCCACCATCACCATCACCATCACCATCACCATCACCATCACCATCACCATCACCATCACCATCACCATCACCATCACCATCACCATCACCATCACCATCACCGCCACCGCCACCGCCACCGCCACCGCCACCGCCACCGCCACCGCCACCGCCACCAGCCAAGCTGCCTGCAACGCTGGCAACGGTGTTCTCCGAGCAGGAGGCCCTACACAGCTCTGCGCCCTTGAGCACCTTTTAAACAAACCAACCAGCCAATCCCTCCATCTCTCCCTGTTCTTCGTTTTGCCACCGCCACCACCATCACCATCACCAGCCAAGCTGCCGGCAATGCTGGCGACAGTTTACTTTGAGCAGGAGGCCCTGCACCAGCTGTTCCAGAACTTCAACATCATCCTCAAGTGAGTGCGCTTTCACTACCCTTGTGCATTCAGGTGATTTTTTAGGCGCCTCAAAAATCACCGCTTTGAGCAGGAGGCCCTGCACCAGCTGTTCCAGAACTTCAACATCATCCTCAAGTCAGTGCGCTTTCACTACCCTTGCTGTCGCTTGTTCTTATGCCTGTTTCGCGAATCACTTGTTTTTTCGTCCCCAGCTAGTGTTTTCACCTCTCCCTTTCGTTGCCCGAGTGTTCTGATATCTGCCAGGTTCCATATACCCACGCTTGTGGCGTTTTTTCAGTTCTCGTGCCTCTATTGTCTTGGGAACGTACTTTCTCTGTACTCGGCGTGGCAGGTACCTTCAGAGGAACAGGACCACCATATTTGCATCTTCATATGTGGATGCGGCTACAGCACTGCAGCCACCCTCAGAAACTCCCCAGTGACATTTTTGAACAGGAGTCGTCACTTGTTTTGTCCGTCTTCGTTTCTGTTTTAGCTGCCTTGAGATGCGCGGTAGTACTGCCACTTTTAACATTTGTTGGTGACCGAATGAGTGTACAATAGAGTATAGTGGCCTCCAAAAACACTTAATTAGGGAGCATGTTTTGTGTTCTATAATAGTATCCAAAAGTTTCCTGCAAATTGGCATCATTCCGTTGGGCCCTGCCTCTCTAGACTCTATGAACATGAAACTAAGGATGCCATCTGTGATGAATCAGAGTACCGTACAGAATCTTGAAAAACGCAGTGCTACAGCATGGATGCAACTTATCACACTGCACGCACATACCCTTACACTCGAAACAATTTACACATAAACACTTCCACTATCCCAACTAGCACCACTCCATCTTTACTCTAGCAGAACAGAGAAAACCAAGCACATCCCCTAACAACTACAGTATCAGCCACCCCTCAGATTCTGCAGTCCTTCCTTGAGAGAATCCAGAATCCCATGCCCTGCCGACTCTCCACTCTCCTTCACACTCTCCCCACTCTCCACCTTCTCCCCGCCCTCCCTCACCCTCTGCCCTGCACGCTCCGCAGATTCCGCCATCCCCTTCCGCACCTCTTCTGCGCTCCTCTCAGCCCTCCCCATCGCCCCCTCTACCCCCTCCTCCACTCTCCCTTTAACCCTCTCCGCTGTCTTCCCAGCCTCCTGCCTCGCCTTCTGCACCCCTCTCGCCCTCTCCCGAGCCTCCTCCTTCACCCGCTCAATCCCTTCCTTCACGTATCCGCCAGCTGACTCCGCGCCCTCCTGTGCGGCGGAAGTCCCTTTCCGCGCCTGCCCTTCCGCCGTCCCGCGCGCCTCCCCAAGAATCCCCTCCGCTTTCCGCCCTGCCGCCCCAAACCCTTCCCCTGCCTTTTCAGCAGCGCTTTCCGCGGTCTCCCGCGCGGATTTTAGCGCCTCCTCGGCTTTCCTTTCCGCTGCGCCCAGACCCTGGCGCGTTTTCTCCACGGCACCTTCCGCCTGCTCAGTGACCTTCCCCCCGAGCTCCTCCGCGCGCCTGCCAGCCGCCTCGCGCAATTCCTCCGCGCGCTGGCGTGCAGCCTCCCCGAGTTCCTCCGCGCGCCTTCCAGCAGCCTCCTTCAACTCCTCCGCGTGCCTTTGAGCCGCTCCGCGAAACTCCTCCGCCTGTCCGCCAGCTGCCTCGACCGTTTCTTTGGCCTGATCCGCGACTCCCTTGCGCGTTTCTTCCACCCTTTCAGACAGGACCTCTCCTGCTTTCTTCGCTTGATTCTCCAACGTCTGTCCTGTTTCCGCCGCCCTTTCTTTCACCTTCTGCCCGGCGCTCTGGGAAGAATCGGAAAGTTCGTTCAAAGCCCTGGCAGCGGGGTTGGACGGCAGTTGCTCGTATTCCACTCCCGGCGTCTCTGCGGCGCAGGCAGTGAGGGGAGTACTACCAGCAGCGATGACGACGAACATTGTAACCACACTCGCGGCAGCCACAAATGTCGCGACCGTCGACAAGAGTGGGGCTCGAGACTCCGCATCACTCGTCTCAGTAAATCCAGCATCGGTAGAGGTGCTAGAGACGGCAACAATTGTGTGAGATGCACGGCAGGCAGCGCCATCGCATTTCATGCTGCAGCGGATGCCATTCAATGAGACAGACGCAGCGTGGATCGCCGAAACCGAAGCGACGGAGGGGGATCGCCGTGAAAGACCGGAGACGACGCGTCGTGGACCAGCAGTCGACGCGAGAACCGCTGCACGAGTTTCACTGCTGCTGGAGCGCAGTGCGGGGACGCTGGGTGACGGAGAGAAGCGAAGCGTTGCAAGTTCAGGAGTCAGGAGTGCAGTAATGGACGCCATTGCACAAGTTCAGGCACAAAATGCGATTTCTTACTAGACAATCTTCGAGAGAGCGGAATTGCAAAGAAAGAAAAGGATCGCACGAACGTTGGGAAGGTTAAACCGGATGAGCGACACTATAAATTGTCGCGGAAAGAATCCTCGTCCGCGATAGCGGCCTCTACGGCGTCGAGAATTGATCTAATCGAAGTTGAGGTGCCGTTACGACCGAGGCTATCCTCGGAAAGTCGAGGTTTCCCAACTTCGTGGACATCGAGTTGAGTCGAGGAGTCGAAAGAACAAGGCTCTCTGTTTGACAAGGTGGGTGATGGTGGGGGTTGGGCTGGTTGGAATGGCAAATGTGGTGTTCATTTACCGAGCCGCATATTGCAAGTCTCATGCATTGCACATTTTAGCCGGAATGGCTGGAGAAGTTGACGCGTGGCAGAACACCCAGTGCTGCCTTACAAATGCTTCAAATACATCGCTTTGTACCTTACACTTCACGAAAGAAACTGAACAACGAAGGGAGATAATATGGCAAGGTGGGAAAGCTGACCACAATACTTTTGCGTTGTCTTCCACTTACGTTTCATTGTGATGTGGTTCCTTTCGTTGTAGATATCTCGGTAAAATCCTTGTTACACATACGTGCACCACCACCGAGGAGTACAACCGAACCTCGTATCGAGCGTAATTTAACGGCTACGATTACTCGACACCCACAGAAACCGTCACCAAGGCAGTTCACAGAACCACAACCATAAATCGCTCTCTCAAACCAAGCCAAACCAAACCTCCCCACCTTACCTGTGTGTTTCCCGCTACCTCGATGTTCCATACCGTCATGTACCGTTCCCCCTCTACCCTTACCATACCTGTGCAGTTGGTTTCAAACCCTATCACCAGATCTGCAATTTCGGTTCCCTCTTCTTGCGGATCTCAACTTCACTTCATCACCACCAACCACACAGATATCAGTAACCTCGACTTTTCCAAGCCACCACAGATTCCGTCAAGTTTCTCGGCACTCAGTCATTCTTCGGGCCATCCTGCTTGCGTAATCGTCGAGTATTCGTCGCGTAATTGTTGCGTTATCGTCGAGTGATGGACACGGAGGCGAAGCTGAACATGAGCCTGGAGGAGCTTGCGATGTCGTCGCGGAGGTCTCCCGGAGGCGGACTTAACGCGCGTCGTGTAAACCGGCGTCCGTCGCCGTACTCGCGCGGAGATTTCGGAACCCGGAGGGGCAGGTGGGAGACGGGGATTTACTCTTGGGGATGAGGTGCCGTGACACGCCCTGCTAAGGGCATGTCGAGCGCCATGGCAAGGCGTGTTTATAGGAATAGTGGAGGCATCTGAAAGTCGGCGTAGGCAATGGCTTGAGCCAGATCTGATAACGCCAACTACGTATGGCAGTTTAGTTCCATGCGTTCTTTTACGCCAGGTCTCCAAGAATTCCAGGAGCCGAGCAGTTGCCAAGGCTTGTCAGCGTGTGGCATCGATGCAGCTCCTGTCGTCTCGCTCCGCTTCCGTTGTGTTTCGGTGTGTTCTTCTCGTGGATGCTGCTGTGCTGCCGCTCACCTTTGCCCTCCTCGTGTTGTTTCCTGCGCGTGTTGGTGTGGTTGAGGGCGGCGGATGGATGGTGGCGGATGGATGGCGGCGGATGGAGGATGAGGAGACGGTGGTCGAAGGAGAGAGGGACGGAGGTGAGATGGGGTGGTGGTGGTGGTGGTGGTGGCGGTGGCGGTGGTGATGGTGGTGACGGTGGTGGTGATGGTGGTGGTGGTGGGTGCGGTGTGTGGTGGAAGTCGAGGAGTGTGTGGTGGGCGAAAGGATGGTGGTGATCGTGGTGGCGGTGGTGGTGGGAGGGGGGGTTGATGGTGACGGTGGTGGTGCGCGTTTCGGGTGTGCGTGGGGATGCCGAAGGGGGGTGGTGGTTGGAGGGAGAATGGTGTTGTCCTGGTTGGCCTCGCTCTTGTCTTTCCTCCCTCTCCCCCCCCCTTTCCCCTCTCTCCCTTTCCCCTTCGACCCGCCTTCTCGCTATGCTCCGTCTGCCCGTGGCTCGTCTCGGCTCGTCTCGGCCCATCTCGCCTCGGCTCGGCTCTGCTCGGCTCTTCTGGTCTCCGCTCCTCCCGTCTCGTCCGCGCGCATCGGCATCGTCATCATCGTTGCGGGCGCGCGCTAAGCAGTTCCACGATTATCTGCAACAACTGCAAGATGCCCGGCCACATCGCGCGCGAGTGCACCAACCTCGCCGTCTGCAACAACTGCGGTGCTCCAGGGTGCGTGCTCTTCCTTGTGCTGCAGAACCGTTCATTCTATATTTCTTTTGTGTTTCCCGCCGCTTCTGTTTTTTTTCTCCAGCATCCATTCCTTTCCATGCCCGTTCGTTCTTCTCCAATCGCTTGTCATTGTGTTCCCTATGTTGCTTGCGCTATTAATTCTTCAGCGCTTTCTCTTCCATCATCTCATGATTCCCGTGTCATCGCTCTTTCGTAACTTCAGCCACATCGCGTCGGCGTGCACGTCGGAGGTGGTGTGTCGCAACTGCAAGCAGCCGGGGCACATCGCAGCGGATTGCACCAACGAGGCCGTGTGCCGCAACTGCGGCAAGCCCGGCCATATCGCCGTCGGCTGCACTGTCGGCGCCGTCCCCAAGTCGCAGGTGAGTTCAGTTTCAGGGCACGTTGCGCGGTTTTGCCACTCTTCTGGTGTTCTCGTTGTCTCTTGCCGTTTGCTACACTCAGCTGGATGTGTTTTTTTTCGTTGCCTCCCCAGTCCTCTCTCCTCCCTCGCTTCTTCTCGCGCTTTTCTGTGCGCGTCTCCCATCACTCCCCTCCCCCTCCCCCCCCTCCCCTCCACCCCTCCTCTCTCTCTCTTTCCCCCCCCCCCTGCCATTTCAGTTGTGCAGCAACTGCTTCAAGCCGGGGCACTCGTCAGCGGAGTGCGGCAACGACATGGCGTGTAACAACTGCCGCCAGACGGGGCACAAGGCTCGCGAGTGCCCCAACGCGCCCGTCTGCAACGTCTGCGGCGTCGCGGGCCACTTCGCCCGCAACTGCCCCTCCGGCGGCGGCGGCGGCGGCGGTGGCGGCGGCGGGTTTGGTGGCGGCGGCGGGTTTGGCGGCGGGGGTTATGGTGGCGGGGGCGGGGGAGGGGCCACCTGCCACGCGTGCGGACTTCCAGGGCATATTGCGCGTAACTGCCCCAACGCTGGTGGTGTGGTGGTAAGTGATGCTTGGAATTGATGGGTTTAGAGTGGTTGTAGAGTGGATGACTCGGTTGGATGCGGTGGGATGCTTTGGGAGTGGGTTGATTGAGTGTGTATGTTGGTGCTGATGGAGGGGTTTTTGGCGGAATATTGTGGGCGTACCGTTTTTGCTGGGCTTTCGTATTGTTTTTTACAACGTAAACAACACATAAACCAACAGTTCACAACACCTGACGCATCTCCCCCCAATTCCTGTGTGTCCGCCCCGTGTGCTCGTCTCGTCTCTCTCGCAGGCGTACCGCGGAGGAGGCGGCAGGGGTGGCGATTTGTGCCACTCGTGCCAGCAGCCGGGGCACTTCGCAAGGGAGTGTCCGGTGGGTTCTGATGCGCCTAATTAGGCGCCTAGTCAATATTCCCCCAATTCCTGTGTGTCCGCTTTTGAGTCGACTCAAAAGCAAGGGATTGTCCGGTGGGTTCTGAGGCGCCTAGTCAATATTCCCCCCATTCCTGTGTGTCCGCTCCGGAGGCGGCAGTGGGAGTGGCCTTTTGTGCCACTCGTGCCGTCAGCCGGGGCACTGTGAGGGAGTCTCAGGCGGGTTCTGAGGCGCCTAATTAAGTTATTCCCCCAATCCCCACGTGTCCCCGTGTGCTCGTCTCGTCTCTCGGCAGTCGTTCCGCGGAGGAGGCGGTGGGGGAGGCGAGCTGTGCCACTCGTGTCGTCAGCCGGGGCACTTTGCAAGGGAGTGTCCGGTAGGGGTGGTCTGCCACGTGTGCGGCGGCAGGGGTCACATGGCGGCGGCCTGCCCGTCTGATCCCCGCGCCATGCGCGGTGGTGGTGGCCGCCGTTAAGGGGCTGTTGTTGGGACGCCTCACCAGGCAGCAGGGAGAGGGGGCAGGGGGCAGGGGAGGCAGGGGCAGGGAGCACATGGCAGCGGCATGTCCCTCGCATCATCGGATGCCGGTGCTGTCCGCCGTTTATGGGCTTCCTGGGGTTGTTCCGGATGGGAAGAATGGGGCAGAGCGGAGGGAAAGGAGGAAAGGCCACTGTGTTGTGGTTTGTTGTTGGGAGTGGGCCTGTGAATTTGCTGAGAGGAACATGGTGGATGGGAGATGTGGGGATGGATGGGATGGAGCGGGCGTGTAATAGTACAATTCATGCCTACTGTTTACTGTTTATGGTTGATTGGATAGTGCTGGATTGTAACCTCTAGGTCGATATGTTACTGCGCTTGAGCTTGATAGTGAGTACATACATTGTCTTCATGCGTGGCAGCAGCAGCACCAGCAGCAGCTTGATGTCGACTGTAGGTATATGTAATTTGGTTTGAGAATACTTGCGAAGTAATTACCCACCCACCCTTGCTAATTGCTGACGTGCAGTTGTGGTACGTATGTGATAGCAATATTTGGTTCCTGTCAAACTAGGATTCAGACAGGTACAGTATATTAGATTCAGACAGCACCATCATTGATGTGATAATGTGAGCAACGAATGGTACAATCTAAAATCAACTTCCAGACGTTCCCGTTTCGGCCTCTAACCTCTCCTCAATGCCATGCCATTATCTGCTCCATCCTTGCCGCACCGTGGTACAGCACCTACCTACCGGTATCTCCCAAAACTTTCACAATGCATAAACTACCCCACCCCATATTCCGTGGTACCTACCGGTATCAGACTCATGGGATGTGCTGTGCATACAACATCCGCATTCCCACCTCACTCCTCCTGCCTGCCTGCTACACAAGCAGAGACAATCATGTGAGCCTACAGACGCCACACCATGTCCTGCTGCCACCCGCTCCAGCCGTCTTCTCAGCTCAGAGCACTCCACCACATCCAGATCCATGTAGTACTCCTTCCCTCCCGCTACCAACGTTTTCTCGTTTTGAGTCGACCCAAAACTCAACCATGCACACTCGAGTCAGTCATGCGAGCCTACAGAGTCTGCACCATGCCCTGCTGCCACCCTCTCCAGCCGTCTCCTCAGCTCAGAGCACTCCACTAGATCCAGATCCACATAATACTCCTTCCCTCCCGCTACAAACGTCGGCTGTAGCGGCCGGTTGCCCTGGGGCGCCGCGGCTATATCGCGGAGGTTTACAGTGGATCGCATAGGGGTGCCCATCCAGGAGAGGGTTTCTACCTGCATGCTCGGCGCGCCTCTGCGGAATCTGATGCTGCGGACGTAGGGGGAGCCTACCCAGTGTAGGGTTGCTGTGGTGGCTGTGCTGAAAAGTGCTAGCGTTCCAGCGATGCTGCCTTTAAGGAGTACGTTCGCGGCGGCTGCGCCTGGCGCTGCTGCGGCTGCTGTTGCTCCTGCTGCCCCGGCTCCTCCTGCTGCTCCGACTGCTCCTGCAGCGCCGGTTACCCCCGCTGCTGCTGCGCCGCCTGCGGCGGATAAGGCGCCAGTGGAGTAGAAAGTGACGATGGGTCCTAGGGTGAGGGAGAGTAGGCAGGTGGAGAGGGAGAGAATCTTCACGTTTCTGAGCGGGGAGGAGAACGGCCCTTGGTACACCACCGCCGCGTTATCGAGTCCGCTTGTAACGCGGGAGTCTAACGAGAAAGGGACGGGTTCGGCTGAGGGTTGCTGATGTGGATCCTGTTGTTGCGATTGGCTCAGCTGGTGAAATCGCCGGATTTGCCGCAGCTGCTGCTTGGTGATGCGAGAATTGGTCGAGATGGAGTCACGGCTTGCGAAGGGCACACTGACACCAACGGCAAACGCGGCAGCTATAGCAGGGCTCTGTGCTGCTAGCGGTGCTGTTGTTACTGGCTTATGCGACCCGAATGCGAATCGGGCGAGGACTCCGGGTAAGCGGACAGGGGAAATTGGCGGAGGTGTCGGCGGAACGCATGCCGCGGTAGCTCCGTCAGCGACGACGATTTGCGACGGGTTGAAGGATCGAGTGAAGGCAGGGTGGCGATCTGGCGAAGAAGTGAGGAGGATACGCGTTTCGATCGGCGAAACGGGCACTGGATCGGTGGGGAGTGAGCGAGCATGGATCCCGGCGCAGTGAATGAGCAGCGCTGGCGGAAGATCGAGGAGATGGCGGCGGGAGAGCGCGGCGACGAGCCCGCGCGAAGCCATGGCAGTGGTGGGAATGTGGAAGTGGAGCAGAGTGGAGGAAGCTGAGTTTGAATGGAGAAGGAAACTGAGTTGTAGGAAAGTTTGTTTGGCTGTTTGTTCGCGTATCGGGGTGTAGCGAGGATGAACATGAAGGTTCTGTAACATGCGTCTGTAGAGAAGCATTCATCTAGAGCAAGTATAATTGGAGATTCTAACCTAAAGCAAGCATTTATCCTTGCAGCTAAATCATTTCTTTTTGTAGATTCTGCTTACACAAGCAACATGTATCCAAACGCATCATACCAGCTGAATCAAGGAGTCTTCAGGCAAATGCTCCATCCATACCCATAGATGCTGCTGTACAATTAGGGAGAGAAGAACAGCGTTTAAATCCCTCCCTTACCCCCCTCTCCTCTCCCGCCTCTAGCTCCACTTAAAATCCGAAAGCTGAGTAACCAGGAAGAACCCGCTCGTCCCTGCTTCAAAAAGCCTCCGCAAGAGATTCCCCCTAGAAAGTAGCCACCACAGCCCCATTGTATAGCAGCACCACTGTCCTATCAGGCCTCCACTCCAACGCCACGTGTAGATCCAACAGCTGAGCTGCCAGTGCCATAGCTGCCTGCATGCCCCCCCTCGTGCTCCCCCCCACAACCACCCCGCCTCCTCTCCCTGCTGCTCCCCCTCCCCCTCCTCCGCCCGCCCCTCCCAGGGAAGCAGCAAGGGGAGGAAGGGTGGAGGATGCGGAGGGAAGCAGGCGGCCTGCGGTGGCTGTATCTGTGGTTGTGCCGCCCTGTGCTCTCGTGCCTCCTGCTGCTGCTGACCCGCCTGCTGCTGTGAAGAGGAAAGAGCCGAAGGCCTGGCAGGAAGAAAGCAGGAGAGACGGAGAGAGGGAGAGGGGGGGAAGAAAGGAGGAAAAGAGGTAGGGAGGGATTCATGGAGCGAGGACTTAGGTATGCTGGTAACTGGTTGATTGCTTGATGTTCCGTGCTAGAACCTTGGAAAAACAGAAGTTGTTGTGAATTGGAGTGTGGGAAGGTCCAGAAGCAAGCAACAAGGAAGTGCAGTGCAGCTGCCATGAAACGAAACGTAACCCCCTGTGAGACAGTGCTCACCATTGTTGGCAGCGCATCCCCACTCGACCGCCGCTGCTGCTCCTGCATCAACACATGCTGCTGCTGCTGCTGATTCAACTCCTCCTCCTCTGCTCGGCCCACCGTGCCACCTCCAGTCAGCACGAGCAGGTCCGGAGGGAGCTCTGGTAGGTGTGGCACCATAACCAGCTTGCTGCAGTGCACTGGTGCCGTGGGCGCTCTAGTCAGTTTCTCCCACCACGCCATGCCTATGGACCACCACCGGAGAACTAGTCCGATCTGCGAGAAGGCCACTACGGCCTCGCCATCTGGCGCGAAAGCGACGGCTGAGATGCTCCCGATGTGCGCGAGCGGGTGCGGGGGGGTGGGCTGGTGGGGGAGGGAGGCGGTGGCTGTGGAAGAGGAGGAGGAGGAGGGGGAGGAGGAGGGGGAGATGGCTGGGAGGGAGGAATGGGAGGAGGACGGAGAAAGCAGGGTGGTTGGTGATGGTGCTGCGGTATCATTGGCAGGAGTAGCAGCAGCAGAGGAGGAGGAGCGGCGGGAGAGGGAGCGGAGGAAGGTGGGGTGGCCTGGAGCGCTGCTGGCGTCTAGCGTGCGGAACTTGGTGCCCCTGGCGTGAGGGGAGGGGGGATGGGAAAGGGGGAAGGGGACTTTTGAGGCGCCTCGAAGGAAGGTGGGGTGGCCTGGTGCGCTGCTAGCATCTAGCGTGCGGAACTTGGTGCCCCTGACATTAAGGAACGGGGTGGGGTAAGGGGAGGAGTGAGGAAAGAACTGGTGGTTAGGGAGAGAGGCGAGGATTGTTGAGATTGAACCACAACATATGTGGATCTGGAGCAGGGAGGTGGGAGCAGGGAGGTGGGAGCAGGGAGGTGGGAGCAGGGAGGTGGGAGCAGGGAGGTGGGAGCAGGGAGGTGGGAGCAGGGAGCAGGGAGTAGGGAGCGGGAGTAGGGAGCAGGGAGGAGGGAGCAGGGAGTAGGGAGCAGGGAGGAGGGAACAAGCGGCAGCAGGGAAGAGAGATCTCACGAGCGCAGGTCGTAGACGTGAATAGCGATGCGTCCCACGTCCCCCACGGCGTCCCCCACAGCGAGGCGCAGGTAGGAGTTGGGCGAGGCGGGCGGGCTCTGGAAGACGGCGGCCATGGGGAAGTTGCGCGGCAGCTCCATGAGCAGCGCCATGGCGGTGTGCAGACAGTTCTTGCGGAGTGGGGGGTTGGACTGGTCCGTGCACTTGAGGGCACACTCCACGATCTGATGGGGGGGGGAAGGTGGGGAAGAGAGGGGGAAGGAGGGCGGCCAGGAAGAGACCTCTGAAACCTCTCCTGACCTCTGTCTGCCATCTATGAGGCCGTTGAGCTGACTCGAGGTGTGTGTGCGTGTGAGTGCAGGCGGGTGTGTGTTGCAAGTGCTCAGGTTGCGCGGCAGCTCCATGAGCAGCGCCATGGCGGTGTGCAGACAGTTCTTGCGGAGGGGGGGGTTGGACTGATCCGTGCACTTGAGGGCACACTCCACTATCTGATGGGGGGAGGGGCAGGGTGGGGGAGAGGGGGAGGACGGCGCGGGTAGGAAATAGAGACAATTGAGTTGAGTCGTGAGTGCAGGCAAATTCTGGATAGAAAGTCGTTAAACTGGTCCGTGCACTTGAGAGCGCACACTCCACGATTTGATGGGAGCGTGGTGGGGTGGAGACGAAGTGGGAGGACGAAGTGGGAGGACGAAGTGGGAGCACGAAGTGGGAGCACGGAGTGGGAGCACGGAGTGGAGACGCGCTCTGGGTGGACTCAAAATGCTCAGAGAGTGGACGCAGGCGAGGTGCCTCTCAACTCAACCACTCACTCACCTGGGTGAGGTTGCAGAGCCGGAGACAAGGTGTAAGGTCTCTCAACGCAACGCACCTGGGTGAGATGGCAGAGCAGCGAGCGCGGGTACGAGCGCACGGCCCTAATGATCGCCATGAGCGCAGTCACATGCACCGATGAGTCAGGAGGCGCGCCCCCTGCCATCTGCCATCTGCCTCTCGAGTCATGACGTCTTTAGACAAGGCCCACACACGACGTTTACCACTGCACCCCTCACCTCATACCACACGCACCACACACACCCTCCCTCCCCCTTCCCTCCCAGCATCACCCGAGTGACACAGCAGAATCACAAACAATGTGCCTCCCTACACAACCCACCTGGGTGAGGTGGCAGAGCAGCGAGCGGGGGTACGAGCGCACGGCCCTAATAATCGCCATGAGCGCAGTCACATGCACCGATGAGTCCGGGGGCGCGCCCCCTGCCATCTGCCCCTGTACTACCGTCAGGAACGCTGCTGGATCTGCCATGGCTAGGGCTGGGAGAAGCGATGTTGCCAGTGCCTCCCGGACTACTATTGCCACTGCTGCTGACGGCTGCCCTGGCGCTGCTGCTGCTCCTGCTGCTGCTGCTGGTGATGATGATGATGCTGGTGATGCTGCTGCTGAGCCTCCTCCCGTTCCTCCGGGCGTTTCGGAGGAGTTGGAGGGGATAAAAGAGGATGAGGAGGAGTGCTGTCTCGTCATCCCTGCACCACCACCGGTGCTGCTTCGGTGGCTGCCTCTGCTGCTTGCACCAGCCACAGCCGCAGCAGCGGCAGAGGCAGCGGCAGAAGAAGCAGGGACAGCCCCAGGGGTGAGAATAGTGCCTGAATCCAAAGAGTGTGCGTCAGAGAGCATGGCTGCTGAGACAGGGACGGAATGGATACCATGATGATGCATGTCCAAGTGCATGTCCGCAAACATGCCGCCATGCATGCCTGAATGCATGTCCGAATGCATGTCAGCAGCGTGCATGTTTGGGTGCATGTTCGCATGCATGTGTGCGTGCACGTCCCCTGTGCTGCTGCGGAAGCCTGACGGCGTGACTGCTGGCGAGGCCAGCGACGTCGGCGTGAGAATATCGTTCATGCTCCCACTACCGCTCACACCACGAGACAACCCCCCTCCTCCTCCTCCTCCTCCTCCTCCTCCTCCCGAAGCCGACCCATACCCCCCCATCCTGCCCCCTCCTCCTCCCGCTCCTCCCCCTCCCCCAGGGCTGCCCATTGAACCTGGTCCCAGGTCAAGTCTCCTCACAATGGTCTGAGGCGACGGGGATGGCGGGCCGGCAACAGAGGGCGAGGGGGCAGCGGACGTGGGCGGAGTGACAATCCCTGCTGCTGTGATTGACCCCCCTCCCATGCCCATGCCCATCTGGCCGCTACTGGCGCCGCTGTGACTTGTAGAGGAGAAGTTGTTGCGAGCAGAAGAAGATGAAACGGCACCGGTGGCAGCGGGATTGTTACTTGATGCACCACCAAGTGATGCTAGGTTGGGATGAGAGAGAGACATAATTCTCTCTCCTCTCCCTTCTCCTCCTCCTCCTACTACCCCTCCGCCTTCCCCCCTTCCTCCGCCTCCGCCCCCTCCTCCTCCCGCCCCTCCACCCCCATTCATCCCTTGCCCTCCTGCCGCCCAAGCTCCCCTCAGATCCTCACAAAGGACAAAAACGTCCGCAATCAGCCGGTGGATCTGCGGGCCAATCAGGGCCTGCCACGTGTCCGCCATCCCCTCAGCTAGAATCTCCGCAGCAGTGGCAGCGTGGCGGCTATTAGCCAATCGCACGAGCCGGAGCAACGAGGGGGCAACAGCAGCAGCTAGGTCGGATCGACCGAGGGGGAGGTACCAGACGGCTAGAGCAGCAGCAACGTTGGTGCGCGCTGCTTTGCCGTCGGCAGGAGTGCCCCCCACGACTGAAACGACATCTGAACCGTCGGATGATTCGATCCATTGGAGCACATCGGACGGCTCCCAGCCAATCCAATCGGGTTGGACGAGCAACCCTCCTCTGCCTCCCTGCTCTGCTGCTGCTGATTTTGCTCCTCCTATTCCTCCTGCTCCTGCCCCTCCTCCTCCCACTCCTCCCACTCCTCCGAATGGCGTTAGCGGCAGGGATGTGGATGTAGGGGCGTCGAGGGAGGAGGAGGAGGAGGAGGGGGAGGGGCGGGGCGAGGGGAAGTGGGGGGAGCGGAGGAGAGGAGGGAAGGCTCGGAGGGCGGCACAGTGGAAGAGAGAGCGCGCTGCCATGCGAATGTGGTCCGATGCATCGTGCCAGAAGCAGGCGTAGAGCTGGACGGGATAAGTGGAGGGGAGTTAGAGGGTGTGCACTATTTGTCGGCGGCTCAAAAGACAAGTGGAAAAGAAGAGAACCTTAAGGGCAGGACACACAACACAGAACCAGGGAGATCTGGGAAGTCTCAAAACTCATACACACACGAACCTCGAGAGCAGGAGCGACAGAGCCAGGAAGCTATTCAGCAAGTTCCCGCGAGTAGAAGGCGGCGAGGAGCGAGCAGACGCGGCGGGACACCGAGGGTGGGTGTGGGGGCAGCACAAAGACAGAAAACGCACATCCAGACGCACGCACACACACACACACACACACACACACACACACACACACACACACACACACACACACACACACACACACACACACACCCATGTGCATGCACTCGTGGACACCCGCACACGCGCAACCCAAGGGCAGGAGCCACAGATCCATGGGGATCTGATCTGGGACGTCTCAAAACTCATACACACACACACGCACCTCAAGAGCAGGAGCCACAGAGCCTGGGAGTTTTGAGTCGTCTCAAAACTCTTACGCACCTCGAGCGCAGGAGCCACAGAGCCTGGGAGTTTCGAGTCTTCTCAAAACTCTTACGCACCTCGAGCGCAGGAGCCACAGAGCCTGGGAGTTTCGAGTCGTCTCAAAACTCTTACGCACCTCGAGCGCAGGAGCCACAGAGCCTGGGAGTTTCGAGTCGTCTCAAAACTCTTACGCACCTCGAGCGCAGGAGCCACAGAGCCTGGGAGTTTCTCGGCGAGTTCCCGCGAGTAGAAGGCGGCGAGGAGCGAGCAGACGCGGCGCGACAGCGAGGGCGGGTGAGGGGGCAGCAGGTGCATGATGCGCTGCGCCAGGGCCACGAGGGCGAGCGAGCGCAGTGCTGAGAAGTGCGGCGAGGTGCGGAAGAGCTGGGGGGAGGGGGGGGGTTGGAATGGGGAGAAGAGAGGGGGGAAAGGAAGGGAGGGGAAAGAAGGGGCATGTTTTGAGGCACGCTTTAACGAGCACAGGCCCACAGGGAGTGTGGCTGTGGCTGTGGCTGTGAATAACGGCACTACTTAACAACCCTGCTTGCCCCTCCCTCGTTTCCAACCCACTCACCTCTGCGCGGCCATGTTGTCCCGGGAACGAGAGCGTGAGCGCGCCGTTATCCCCAGCAAGCCCTGCCCCCCACCCTCTTAACAACCCTCCTTACCTCCGCCAACCCACTTCTACCTCCGCTTACCTCCGCGCGGCCCTGCTGGCCCGGGAACGAGAGCGTGAGCGCGCCGTTATCCCCAGCAAGCCCCGCACCCACACACACTTGCGCCGGCTCTGATACCAATAGTGCAGCAGATAAAGCAGCGTCCAACTGGGAGTCGCACCCCCACAGGTGCAGGTACCGAATGGCATTGCGCAGCGCCATGGCTTCGCCTGTCCACAGCCGCTGCCAGACCGGCGGGTCCCACGGTGTGGAGCGGTGTAAAGCGGTGCCGTGGTGCGGTGGAGCGGTGGAAACCTCCACCCCCTCCCCCTGCTGCTGCTGCTGCTGGTCTGAAACAGCACGCTCCCCTGTTCCTGCAGCAAAGCCGTTCAAGCTATTACCACTGCCACCGCTGCTGCTATCCCTTCTTTCAAGCCCAAGGCAGCGGGGCATGGGTGGGGGCGGTGGCAGGGGGAGAGCAGAGAGTGCAAGGCTGAGATCAGGGGAGAGTAGGTAGGGGAGGTCGAGGAGAAGGATGGGCACGTGTGAGGGGGTGAGGAAACCCTTGACTGCTGGTGAGCGCAGCACGGGTGACACACCAGGGTGCTGCTGCTGCTGCTGTTGCTGCTGTTGCTGCTGTTGCTGTTGCTGTTGCTGTTGCTGCTGCTGCTGGTGCTGTTGCTGGTGTTGTTGCTGCTGCTGCTGCTGCTGGTGATGATGATGCTGGGGAGGAAGAGGAGGATGATGATGACCCGCTGACTGATTCCCTCCAGCATCAAAACCACCTCCCTGATCCGCCTGCTCCTCCCCGACCTCGTCTCCCCGCACCTCAGCACCGCGATCAACCGCATCAAACTCCAGCAGAAGGTTCTCAACCGGGGGCGCAGCAGCTTCAGCAGCAGCGGCGGCGGAGGAGTGAGCAGAGGCTTTGATCTTGGCAGCAAAGAAAGAAAAGAGTGAGTTCGCTGGGTTGCCCCGGAGTATCCTCTCTCTCGCTCCCGAGTGCAGGTCCCACACGAATAGCATGTCCTTTGCTGCTGCTGCTGCTGCCGCTGCTCCTGCTGCTCCCGATCCTGTTGCCGCTCCTGCCGCTGCTCCTCCCACTCCTCCCATTCCTGCCGCTCCTGCCGCTCCTGCTCGTGCTGTCCCTGGTGAGCCTGGCACCAGCTGTGGCACAGCAGATAGTGCACCTGCTGCAGCTGGTATGGTTGCTGTTGCCGCAGCACCAGCAACACCAGTAGCACCACCAGCGGCACCAGCAGTCTCTGGCAATTGGGAAGTAGCAGCAGCCATGCTGGTAGCAACGCTGTCAGCACCACCGCCAGCACCACCACCACCACCAACACCACCAGCAGCACCGATGCTTTCACTTGCTGTGTGGCTCGCTCGTCTCGATGCAGCCCCCGAATCAAACACATCTAGAGCATCGCTACTCGCCCCTCCGCCTATTTCAAACACAGGCCGCTTCCCTGTCCCTAGCTCCTGCTGCTGCTGCTGCTGCTGCTGCTGTTGTTCCTGGGCAGCACTAAAAGCCGCCCCTAAATCGGCCAGAACAGATGCGTTGGGTCCTGAAGCGCGCCCTTTCCTCCTCCCTTTCGTCACAATCAATCCAGACTGCCCCAAGCCACCACCACCACCATCCAATCCCGCTAGCACCCCTCCTCCTGCTCCTCCTACACCTCCTCCTCCTCCACTCCCCCCACCACCATCCCCTCCCCCGCCTCCTCCTCCTCCCTTCTGCGCCCCGCTCTTCCCCTTACTCAGACACACCAGGTACCCCCGCTGCCCGTCCCACAAAATATTATCCACGGGCAGGCGGTGACCGGGCAGCAATCTTTCGCATCTAAGCGTCTCCAGAGAGCTGATACCCACCGCACCATCGTCTGAGAGAGAGGCGAAGCAGTAGCGCCAGGGGGGGAGCGTGCCGGGAGGAGGGTGTAAGAGACGCCTTACTGGTGCCACATGGTGACGGAGAGTGGCTAAGGGACGCAACCTCACCACTGCTGGTGCTGCTGCTGCTGCTGCTGCTGCTGCTGCTGCTGCTGGTGTTGCTGCTGCTTGTCCTGCTGATGCTGCTGTGTGGGTGTGAATATGGGTGTGGGTGTGAGTGCGGTGTCGGCAGTACTGCAGGCAGCCTAAGTCCCACACTCTGATAGTGCCGTCCATGCCCCCACTCACAAGCACACGGCGCAACACCGCCGACTGCTGCTGCTGCTGCTGCTGTTGGTGCTGGAATTGAGTCCCAAGCCCGCTTTTGCTGCGGCCATCTGTAACCTTCCCACCAGCACTCCCCTCCATCTGCTCACCAGCATCATACCCGAACCCACCACCAGCACCACTACCAGCAGCACCAAACTCAGCAGCACAAGCCTCACAAGCACCCTCGTTTCCGTCATCTGGCCACCATTCACCCCGTGGTATCCACTCCAAGGGAGCGGCATGCTCCAGCATGCACAGCACAGGTCCCTCATGCCCCTCCAACCACCACTCCCTCTCCCACCCCCCGCCCCCACTCCCGCCCCCAATTGCCAAACCCCCACGCGCCGAACCACCTCCCGAACCAGCTTCCGAACCGGATGCTGCCGAACCATCTGGTGGGCCCTGGGGTTCTCCTGAAGTGCTATTAGTGCTATCTGGGGAGGAGCTAAGGCGGAAGAGGGGAACAGCCTGGATCTTACCACTGGCGAATCCTCGTAGTACTAGGGAGGGGCCGAAGCGACCCCCACCCACCAGCATGGCTGTTGTCACTGCCCCGCCTGCCCTCTCCTCACACTGCTTCTTGAATCCCTCTTCTCCCCCCCCTCCTCCTGCTCCCCCTGCTCCTCCTGCTCCTCCTGCTCCTCCTGCTCCTCCTGCTCCCCCTGCTCCTCCTCCTAATGGTGCTCCTGTGGTAGCTGCTGCAGCAGCTGCTGATGGTGACGATGGCAAGTACGCTTTGCTACTGCCAGTAATGCTACTCACATCCCCCCTCAGGTCCCATCCTTGCCGTAAGGATGACCAAGCAACCATGGTCGCCGCTCGACCCGATACCTCTGCTTCCCACGACCCATGCCCATCCCAATTCACGTAACCCCCATGCTCCCCATACCCCAACTGCCCATGCCCATGCCCGTGCCCATGCCCATATTCATGACCAAACCCATACCCATTGCCACCACTGCTCGCAAACCCCATCCCCATCCCCATGCCCATGCCCATGCCTATGCCGTGTCTTCCCCCCCCACGCCGCATCTTCCATACCAGCACCATTGGATCCATCCCGAGCCTCTCTTCCAGGATCGGCGGGCCGCTCTCGGTCCGAACCAGCAAGGACTGGGAGAAGCGGCAGAAGCCAAAGCGCCGGCCAACCACCCCAAAGCTGATAGCAGGAGGCATAGCAGGGGGCAACCAGGCAAGGAGATCTAGAGACCAAGCCACTGCATGGGAGGCTCCTCCTGGCATGGATGCAGTATGGCCCCCCTCTGATGCCCCTCCCATTCCCCTGCTCCCCCCTCCTCTTCCTCCCACTCCTCCATCTCCTCCTCCTCCTCCTCCGCTTCCCCCTTCCCCTGCTCTCTCGCGCAGGCAGCAGCACACAGCCCCGCCGTTCTCATCCCATATCACAATCTCCGCCCCGCTCCCCCCGCCTGCCGCGCTGCCTCCCCCCCAGCAGCGCGCGTGGGCGCATGAGGACACGAATCTCGCCCCTGCTATGCGCCCAAACGCGGAGGGCAGGCGCGCAAACGCTGCCCCAGGGACAAGAACGCCTATCTGCGAGAGATTGTGCAGCCAATAGGGAGCCTCCACGTGGGGAGCTACAGCTAGGGCGAGAGCACAGGGAGTGGCGGTGGGTGTGTGCGTGTGTGGGGGGGTGTGGGCGGCCGTGGAAGGGTGTTGGTGTGTGTGGGACTGGGAGTGGGAGTGGGAGTGTGAGTGGGGGTGTGTGTGAGAGTGTGTGGGGCAGGTGTCAGGGGTGTAAGGGGTGGTGGAGCAGAGAAGGAGGGCAGCAGGCGTGGCAAGCACTAGCATGCAACCACAGGGAGAGAGCGCTACTGAACACAGCGCAGACCCACCACCACCGCTGCTACTGCCACCACTGCCACGGTCCCAACCAGAACCAGACCCGTTGGGTGCCTGATTGCTTGTAAAGGGACTGCCTGTATAGGGGCTGGCTGTAAACGGGCTGGTAGTAGGAGGCAGGAGAGGAGAGAACGGGCTATTGCTGGTGGAAGGGGCAGTGAGAAGAGACGAACCAGTGGGTGATAGACAACCAGAGACCAAGTTACTACTGGGGCCTAGAGAAGAAGAGACCCCGATTCCCCAGGGTGTGTGCCCTGTCAACCCTGCTGCTGCTGCTGCTGCTGCTGCTGCTGCTGCTGCTGCCTCAGAGGAGGCGGATACGAGTGCAGCAGCAGCGAGAACGAGAGCGGAGGTGGCAGGCACAGGGGTCACGAGCAGGTGGGAGGTGCGGGCGGTGGGAGAGGAGGGCGAGGAGGGCGAAGCAGTGAGGGCCGCAGGGAAAGTCGAAGACGCATGCGGCTGCGATGGTGGTTGAATAGAGGAAGGCGATAAGGCTGAGGAGGCGGAAGGGTGAGGAGAAGGAAGCGAGGATTGGGAACCAGATGTTGCCCTGCCGGCCACCCCTCCCCCCGCCCTCCCTGCTCCTGGTCGTCCCTCTTCCCATGCGCGTGCTGTGGCGTGTGCTCCCCCCGATCTTACCCCCCCTGCTGCCGCTCCCTGTGCAGCTGCAGCACCCCCAGCGCCTGGGAAAGAGGCACGTGCAGCGGTGGGTGCAGCAGAGGAAGCACGGGAGCGGGAGGGGCCAGGAGGGGCACCAGGCGGGACGTCGCCTGGCCAGGATAGCACGTGCGGAGGGAGAGATGCGGAAGCGGCAGCAGATGGCGCTGCTGCGAACGCAGCGGCTAGGCTGCTGTGGGAAGTGGGTCTACCTGTGCTGCTGCTGCTGCTGCCGGTGCCAGTGCCACCGTCCGCAGCAGGAAGACTGGAACTACTGCTGCTGTTGTTGCTGCTGCTGCTGCAGCTAATCGCTGCTGCTCCGTGCATCGCTGACCCTCCTGCCCCTGCCCCTGCCCCTGCCCCTGCTGCTGCAGCAGAACCAGGAGGTTGTGACACGAGCCGGGAAGCAGACGCAGACGCAGCAGCAGAGGCAGTAGCCGAGGCATAGGCGGAGGCAGCAGCAGTAACAGCAGCAAGCAGGCGAGGAGGGGACGGGACGGAGGTAGGCCAGCAACGGCACGTACCAGCTGAGTCAGTCACCCAGACCACCACACGGATCCACTCACTCCCAGACACGCCTACCACAGCAGACCCACCTCTCCCACTTCCCCCACTTCCCCCACCCCCCCCGCCCTGCCCGCCCCCCCCGCTACCTCCCCCTCCGCCACTCCCGCTGCTGCTGCTCCAGAACCGGGGCGGGGGTGTGGCTAGGGATACAGCTACAGCAGCAATGGGACTATACAAAGGCAAGCTTCCATGCACCACCGTTTGTAGCACGGATAGTGATACGGCTGATACAATCACGACAGACCCACGCACCCCTGCCCCTGTCGCATCCCCCCCTGCCCCCCCTCCGCCGTCCCTCCTCTTCCCCCCGCCCGCGCCCCCGCGCCCCTTCTCCTCCTTCCCCCCTCCCCCCGCTCCGCCATGCAGGGGAGACTTAGGAGAGCCTGTGCCGGCGGCTCCCCCGGCCTTCCCCCCCGCGCCGGCCCCTGCAGTCCCACCAGCACCAGCAGCAGCTGCAGTATCATTCCCAGCAATGCAGAGAAGCGCGTGGGACGAGCCAGGGACAAGGCAAGCAGCAGCAGGGGTGCCCACCCAGGGGGGGAGGCGGCGGCGGCGGCAGCAGCGGCCGGAGGAGGCGTGCCAGAGGCAGAGAGTGGATGCGGAGCAGAGGGACACGAGCGCATCTGCTGGCCAGAGCTCGTCCTCTGCTCCTGTCATGCCGCCTGCCAGCCAACTCATCGCGCCGCCGATGCTGCTGCTGCTGCTGCTGCTGCTGCTGCTGCTGGTGCTGGTGGTGTTGCTGCTGGGGGTGCTGCTGTAGGTGTGGGAGTTTTTTGTGCTGTTGCTACTGCTGATGCGCTCAGAGAAACCGCCATTGCAGGCAGAGCTGTTACCATCCCCCTCTGCGCCTGCCTCACTTTTTTCCTTGAACCCAGCCCCCCCACCCTCCCCTCTCTCCTCGCCTTCTGACTTACTTCCTTCCGATTGCTCCTCTCCCTCTTCTTCTTCTTCCTCCTCCTCCTCCTCCTCCTCCTCCTCCTCCTCCTCCTCCTCCTCCTCCTCCTCCTCCTCGTCCTCCTCCTCCTCCTCCTCGTCCTCCTCCCCAGCACTCCCCTCACCTACACTCGCCAGACTACCTCGGCTCAAATTCTTCCTTTCACCTCTCCGACCCCTATCACCTCTACCATCCCTGCCGTCCTCTCCCCCACTCTCCCCGCTCTCTCTCCCCCCCGCGCCCACACCTCCCCCAGCGCGCATCATTTCGCGCCTGGCCGCGGCAACGGCGGAAGGGACGGTGGCGGAGGGCGGAAGCGCGCTGGCGGGGGGAGCGGAGGGCGCGGAGGCGAATGCGGAGCAGGGGAGGAGCGCAACTATTGGCGCGCTGTGGCCGCACAGGAATTGCGCGGGCCGGATGGGGGAGCGGTTGGGGGGCTGGCGGCGGGGGAACCGCGGAGGGAGAGAGGTTGAAGGGGGAGAATTACGGGGCGGAAGGGCACGGGGAGGGGGAGCAGGAGAAGGAGGGGAGGGGGAAGAGGAGGAAGGGGACTAGGGTTAGTGACGCGAGAACGCGACAAGCAACACGAGGAGCATCGAGTTGACTGACTAGGAGCGAGAGAGGCGGAGGGGAGAAGATTAACGGACGAGGTCCGCTCTGCTTCCCTTCCTACCTACCCACTCAGCAACCCACCCATTCGTGCTGGCTTTCCGAGAAGCTTCCCGATTGGTGTCTCTCCGCCAGGACCAGCGACTCGGGGCATACGCGCCATCTTACGATCGCGCCGTCCTGCGCGCCGGTCCACACGGACGCGCGACTCGCGGCCCCGGAGTTCGCGGCGCCATCCCCGCCGCCGGTCGCGCCGCGTGCCGCGCCGAGCGACGCGACGCACGTGATGTCGTGCTCAGGCGGCGCGTCGGCCCATAATGCCTGCGGCAGCAGCACGCGGAGCTGCTTCGCTGGATTCTCCGACATCGCGATTCGATTCGGGCGATCTGATCACCGACGTGGATGCAGGACAGGATGAGTGGATAAGATAACTGGAAAGTGAACCAGCGACGCAACCGGGAACCTGTTTCAAATTCAATCTCCCGCTCATGGGTCCTCCTTACGTTGCTGGCGCACGCTCATCCTACTTGTTACACGTCACTCCTTACAGACAAGAAGGTACCACCACTGCTCACGGAACCATGGCTGACGCAATTTAGAGTCCAAGTGCAACGTACACAGAACAAAAATGCGAGAAGGAAATACAACTGTAGTATTGTGGCCGATGAAGCTCAACTTTCGAAATCCTTGTAGTGAAGCGTTGTGGGAAAGCGGTGCAGGCGAAACTAGGCGAAAGTCTCGTTTTATGTAACCAGAATGTTTAAAGCCCGCGTCTCATAATTCTGCCCTTTCGACCAAGTGTAATACGGTAGAAAACTGGTAACAGGGTTCCCGTCGCCAAACTACACCTGCGGTTTGCACAGGTTTGGGGGCTGGTTGGGTTTGTGCTTCTCGGCTAGAAATATTGTCGTGACCCAACAAGGGAGGGCCAGCAATCGAACGTGCACCAAACCAAGGTCTGGAAAAGCACCTGACGATACAGAGCGACAAGTTTGTGGTTCATTCGTGCGACACAACCTCGCTATGCGAAAGTCTCCCACAAGGAGACCAACCATATTACTCAAGCAGGGAAATATAGAGACTGCGTTTCACACAGCTTTCCATCTCGCCAGTCAAAATGCCTTCCAAGCGTATTACGCTAGAACAGGGCGACTACCACATCCGTATCGCATAAACTAAAACAAAATTAGGAGACTCGTCAAGTCCGGTGCTTCTGTCGTTCGACCTCCGAGTAGCATTCACCTCTCGCTGTAGGTAAAAGGCGACTCGTAGAACTTGGGCTTCATTCCCGCTGGCCACGATTGGTACACCAGGCTCCTCACGCACAACATCGGCACAGCGCCTCCTTACATTTATCGTCGCGTGCAACTGCCGCATCGGACTCCGCCTGTTTAGAGGGTGAGCGGGAGAGAATATGACGACGAGGCAAATAACAACATGCAGAAAAAATGCCTCTCCGTAATTTACATTGTTGTAATGCTTGGTGAGAGTTGAGGGTAGCGCACGAGAAAGAAGGCCTCAATAACCTGGCGCGAGCCACTCGAACACCAACGCATGTACGGCGTCTGCCTGAAATAAAATCCGCACACCTGCGGATTGGAGTGGTGGAGGGATACAGCGGGGAAAGAGCATTGCTGTCATGTTGCTGTGGGATTGAGTTGGTGGGAAAGGTGAGTGCTTATATGTGGCGGCACGGTTGATACAGCAGGGGGAGAGTAGGGCGAATATGCGGAGGTGGGTTGATACAGAAGGGGGGTGTTGAGTGGTGATACGGGGATGGGGGGTTCACACAATGGGAGACGGGTTAGGGGAGCGTCAAAGACGCGATGAGGGAGTGACAGGTAGGGGGGAACCCTGGCGTGATAGCAGTGGGGGAGGAGAGAGCTAGTGGTGGGGAAGGGATAGCTATCGACGGAAAAAGGAAGCGAAAGCGACCCCGCAGGGGGGTGCTTGCAAAGGAGAAGGGTCATGCATGTGCGGGGAGGGGGGGGGGCAGGAAAGTGGAGAGGGGCGGGGAGAGAACTAGACGAGGAAGGGGAGTGATTTCGACGGGGGAAGGGGAGGGCGTGCATGGGGGGAAGGTTTAGGGAGTAGCGAGGGGGAATGGCATCCGAACGCGACAGCGAGAGGGCGTGACCCTGGCGGGGGTAGGGGAATGGTCGCGTGGGGGAAGGTGAGTGAGAGGGACGGGGAGGGCGTGATCGCGACGGGGGAGGGGAGAGCTAGCGGTGGGGATAGGGGGAGGCAGACTTGGGGAAAAGGGAGAGCTAGAGACGGCGCAGGGGAGTGCTTGCGGTGAGGAAGGGGAGGGCGTGCGTGGGGGGACACTGGCAGGAAGGGGGATGAGGGGTCGCAGGGAGGGGAATGGGGGCGAGGCGGGAATCTGATGGGGGAAAGCAGGGCAGGGGATGGGGGGAAGCAGGGGTGGGGATGGGGGGAAGCAGGGAAGGGGAGGGGGGGAAGCAGGGAAGGGGATGGGGGGAAGCAGGGAAGGGGAGGGGGGGAAGCAGGACAGCAGGGCAGGGGACATGGGGAAGGTGGGGAGGGGACATGGGGAAGCAGGGAAGGGGAGGGGGGGAAGCAGAAAACCGGATGGGGGGAAGCAGGGCTTGGGATAAGGGGAAAGAACGAAGAGGATGGGGGGACGCAGGGAGGGGGTTGGGGGGAAGCAGGGCAGGGGATGGGGGGAAGCAGGGCACGGGATGGGGGGAAGCAGGGAAGGGGGATGGGGGGAAGCAGGGAAGGGGGATGAGGGGTCGCAGGGAGGGGGATGGGGGCGAGGCGGGAATCTGATGGGGGGAAGCAGGGGTGGGGATGGGGGGAAGCAGGGAAGGGGAGGGGGGGAAGCAGGGAAGGGGATGGGGGGAAGCAGAAAACCGGATTGGGGAAAGAAGAAAACCGGATGGGGGGAAGCAGAAAACCGGATGGGGGGAAGCAGATGGGAAGGGAGGCGGGAGGGAAGGCGAAGGCGACGAGCAGTGGATGGCAGGGCGACGGGGAAAGCGAGGGCGACGGGGGGGAGAGAATTGACGGGGGACGAAGGGAGGGCGACGAGCAGAACGGACGGCGACGGGAAGGTGCGCGGGCGACGGGAAGGGAGGGCGACGGGAAGGGAGGGCGACGGGAAGGGAGGGCGACGGGAAGGGAGGGCGACGGGAAGGGAGGGCGACGGGAAGGGAGGGCGACGGGAAGGGAGGGCGACGGGAAGGGAGGGCGACGGGAAGGGAGGGCGACGGGAAGGGAGGGCGACGGGAAGGGAGGGCGACGGGAAGGGAGGGCGACGGGAAGGGAGGGCGACGGTAAGGGAGGGCGACGGGAAGGGAGGGCGACGGTAAGGGAGGGCGACGGGAAGGGAGGGCGACGGTAAGGGAGGGCGACGGGAAGGGAGGGCGACGGTAAGGGAGGGCGACGGGAAGGGAGGGCGACGGTAAGGGAGGGCGACGGTAATGGGGGTGCGATCTTGTGAGGGGCAATGTGCGGAGGAGGGACTGTGAGAGGAGAGAAGATGGGAGACGACGGCTGAAGCTGCAGACACACGGGCAACAGGAGCTGCTGGCACAGTGGCTACCAGGACAGCGCCCCGGACTACTGGAGTAACTGGCTCGGCGGCTACGAGGAGCGGCAGGAGCAACGGACCCACGGGCGACAGGCGCAGCATGCTCTCTGGGCTACCAGGACAGCGCCCCGGACTACAGGTGCTGCGGACGACAAGACGGCAGCCTCCTCTCAGCCTCCCCAAACAGTCCCACCCCCTTGACACACACCCCCTGCTTCACCCCTAACTCCACTTCCACGTCACCCCCCTAGCTCCACTCCCCACGGCTCCCACACCTCCACCCCCCTCAGCAGCAGCTGCAGCAGTGGGAGACGAACAAGGAGGAGGGGAAAAGGGAAGGGGAGCACCCGCACCGCGCACCCCCATGCTCGCCACCCCACACCCCCCACCACCGCAGAACGCACGGCGGCACGAGAGTAATGGGAAGCACGGGGGGGGGGGACGGGACAGGAAGGGGCCGCGAGCGCCTAGCCAGGGCGCCGCAACGGACCAGCAGGGGCCGCGCGCGCCTTGCCAGGGCGCCGTGACGGTCCTGCAGGAGCCGCGCGCGCCTGGCCAGGGCGCCGCGACGAAACAGCAGGGGCCGCGCGCGCCTGGCCAGGGCGCCGCGGCGAAGCAGCAGGGGCCGCGCGCGCCATGCCAGGGCGCCGCGACGGGACGGGCGGGGAGCGCGCGCTGCCCCCCAAGGCGCCACGACGGACGGGCGGGGGCCGCGCGTTGCCCCCGGGGGCGCGACGACGGACGGGCGGGGGCCGAGCGCGCTGCCCCCAACGCCACGACAGACGGGCGGGGAGCGCGCGCTGCCCCCCAGGGCTCCACGACGGACGGGCGGGGGCCGCGCGCGCCTCGCCAGGGCGGCACAACGGACGGACGGGGGGCGCGCGCGCCTCGCCAGGAAGAAAAAGGGCCGCGCGCCCCCCGGGCGCGCGCCACACAGGGAAACCGGAAAAAAAAAAATCCGCCGGCAGAAAGAAAGGGTAGCGCGCCCGGGGCGCGCGACAGCAGTAGAGCAGCGGAAGCATTAGGTGGTGGGCCCACCCACAGGATCGACCCAAGGGGATCGACCTGCTCTGAAACCATGTCAGAAGTACGAGCAGAAAGTTTAGAACAAGAAAGAGGGGTTTGGACTAGCAGCAGTTGGCATACATATAGGAAACCCTAATTGGGTTGTACTCGCTATAGAGTACCCCACTGCAGGCTAGACAATAATAACATTCTGACATCTTGGTGAATATATCAGCAGTGTTGGCCCGAGTGGCCACGTAAGCAAGACGAAGCTGACCACGCTGCTGCAACTCTCGAGCCAGAAAGTAACGCAGAGCGATGTGCTTCGTTCTGTGCTCCAGTCTGTGCTCCTGACACAAGGCAATGGCGGCCTTGTTGTCTACGTACAGAACCGGAGGAGAACGAGGCCGCTCTCCCAAGTCAGTCAGCAGGTAGGTGAGCCAGCGTAACTCCTGTGCAGCCATGGCTGTGGCGTAGATCTCAGCCTCACAACAGGAGCTGAGAACAGAAGACGAGCGTGTAGACCGCCAGGAAACAGAGCCGGAGCCAAGGCTGAAAGTGTAACCCTGTGACGACCGCTGCGTAGCCAGGTCGTCAACCCAAGACGCGTCAGAGTGTCCAGTGAGGACAACGTCACCCCGTCCTCCAAGCACGAGCCCCATGCCCGATGTACTGCACAAGTAGCGCAGTACCCTCTTAGCAGCATCCATGTGCACCTTTCTGTGCCTACCAGGAGCCACGTAACGAGCCAGAAGGCCAAGAGGGTACGCAAGGTCAGGTCGAGTGCAGGTCATCAGGTACATGAGGCAGCCCACTAGCTCTGGGTACGGACCATTCGGCTCTACGGACTCGTCCGAAGGTGGACCTGAGAGCGAGTGGCCTGTAGCCAGAGAAGTGGGCTGTGGCGAGGACCAGGTGAAGCCGAAGCGCTGAAGGACCTGCTGCACCATGTATGACTGAGTCAGTGTGATGGTGCGGCGTGCTCTGTCCCGGGTGATCTGCAAGCCAAGGTAACTGCGCAGCTCACCCAGGTCTGTGCACGTGTGTCTCTTCTGCAGCTCCGACTTCACCAGGGCGAGAGCCTCAGTGTCAGCAGTGGCAAAGACCAAGTCGTCGACGTACACGAGGATGTAGAACGGCGGCAGCGAAGTGTCGGTGCGCAGAAACAGCGACGGGTCAGCAGTGGAAGGAGCAAACCCAAGAGCCGCAAGCGTCGTCCTCAGTGTGTCGTGCCACTCACGAGGCGCCTGGCGGAGACCGTAGACTGGCCGACGGAGGCTCCACTGGGTACCAGGAGGGAACGACCCAGTGAAGCCAGGTGGGCGGCGCAGCCACATCTCCTCGTGCAGACTGCCCTGTAAGAACGCTGTGCTGAAGTCGAGAGAGTGAAGCTCGTAGTCACGCTGAGCGGCGACGTGCAGTAGCACCCGAAGAGTGGTCATCTTCGGGGTGGGGGAGAAGGTCTGGAAGAAGTCAACTCCCTGTCGCTGACTGAAGCCTCGTGCAACGTAACGAGCCTTGAAGACAGGCGGAGAACCCGGCGGTCGCTTCACCCTGAAAATCCACATGCCATCGACGATGTTCGCCCCAGGAGGGGGAACCTCATCGACGTAAGTGCCTGTGGACTTCCAGGATGCCATCTCTGTGTCCATGGCTGTCTGCCACTGAGAGGAGCACTCACCCGCGATCGCCTCAGCGTAAGAGCGCGGGGTCGGGATGTCTGGAGCATCCGGGTCTCCCTCAGGGGCAAGCAGCATGGCCACGAGATGAGGTACAGCAGCCGCAAGACACTCAAAGTCGTCCTGCCTGTCCTCAAAGACGTCCGTGCCAAGAGCACACTCACCCCCGATGGACGGAGGACAGACAGACTCAGACTCAGCAACAAGACTAGCAGCGTAGTCTAGACGACAGGCAGCAGGAAAGTCAACAAGCTCAGCGACTAAAGCAGACGCAGCAGTGGACTCAAACGAAGGGTCAGTGACAACAGTGGCAAGTAGACGCGTGACAGTAGGGGAAGCAGCACGAGCGCGGTCAGACTCAGGGTCTGGAACGTCAGGCAGAGAAGACGCATGAGGGGACGGTAGGGGAACACGCTGCGGAGCAGAGGAAGGACGCAGGGCCATGAGGTGCATGCCGGGGACAGCCGGCGGACGCTCACGAGGAACACGACGACCAGTACGACCAGTGCGGACAGTGCGAACAGGCGAGACAGGACGAGACGCAGGCTCACGACGCTCAGCAAGACCTCCTGTCTGCTCAGTGTAAGGAGAAGGAGCAGGGAGAGGGGGGCCAGGCTGTAACGGAAGACCAGTAGAAGACGGGAGGCTAAGAACCTGGCGAAGCACGGAGTCAGGCGGTGGTAGAGACGAAGGTGACGGCGGAGCGAAGAACAGTCGCGGCTGTGCAGTGCCACCAGCACCAGTAGCTCCAGCACCTCCAGCAACTCCAGAACCTCCAGCTCCAGCGCCTCCAGCGCGAGCACCGCCAGCAGCTCCAGAACCTCCAGCGCCAGCACCTCCAGTACCAGCACCTCCAGCAGCTCCAGAACCTCCTGTGCCAGCACCTCCAGTACCAGCACCTCCAGCAGCTCCAGAACCTCCACGCCAGCACCTCCAGTACCAGCACCTCCAGCAGCTCCAGAACCTCCTGTGCCAGCACCTCCAGTACCAGCACCTCCAGCAGCTCCAGAACCTCCTGTGCCAGGACCTCCAGTACGAGCACCTCCAGCAGCTCCAGAACCTCCAGCACCAGCACCTCCAGTACCAGCACCTCCAGCAGCTCCAGAACCTCCAGCGCCAGCACCTCCAGGACCAGCGCCACCAGCAGCAGCACCCCCAGAACCGGCACCTCCAGCCCCAGAGTCTCCAGCCTCAGTGTCTCCAGCAGCAGCACCCCCAGAACCAGTAGTACCTCCAGCCCCAGCAGCTCCAGTACCTCCAGTACGAGCACCTCCGGGACCAGTGGCTCCAGTAACTCCAGTAGAAGCGCCTCCAGTAGCAAAGTCACCAGCTCCAGTAGCGCGACCCTGACGGCTAACGTACCACTCACGCAACTGCTGTGGGGAGAGAGGCACACGCCGACGGGAGTGCTGCGGCGAGGCACCAGCGGAGCGACTACGGAGGCGGCCACTCCAAGGAGACTGCTCACCAGGCGCCTCAGTGCCCCCAGGCGCAGCACCCCCAGACTCAGTACCCCCAGGGTCAGCACCCCCAGACTCCTCACGCCCAGGCTCAGCACCTCCAGGCTCCGCACCCTCAGGCTCAGCACCCCCGGGCTCCTCACGCTCAGGCTCAGCACCTCCAGGCTCCGCACCCTCAGGCTCAGCACCCCCAGGCTCCCCACCCCCAGGCTCAGCACCCCCAGAAGCAGCACCCCAAGCAGGACCACCCCCAGTAGGACCTGAGTCACCAGTGACCTCAAAGGGAGCAAGGTCTACCTGAGACACACCTGAAGGAGCAGGACCTGGAGCGGGGAGGGGGTCTACCTGGGGAGGTCCTGGAGCGAGAAAGAGCGGCGGGGGGGGGAGAGGGGCAGTGCGGTAGGGAAAGAGACGGTAAAAGGGGACCGACTCGTCAAAGGTGACGTCCTGAGACGCAAAGACACGGCGCGAGGCGGGGTCGTAAAAATGTCAGCCAGGCGCGTCAGGAACAAAGCCAAGGAAGACGCAGGGAATGGCGCGAGGGGAGAGCTTGTCCGCAGTGGTATCGCGGACAAAGGCACGAGCACCCCAGACCCGGAATCGCGATGCATCGCCAACCTCCCCCGTCCAACATAGTGTGGGCGAAGTCTCCGGCACGGAGACACGGGGCCAGAGGTTGAGCTGATGCGCGGCGTACCGGACCGCAAACGGCCACAGAAAATGGGGGGCAGCCGCATGGATCATGGAGGTACGAGCGACCTCCATGACTAAGCCAATGCAGCGCTCAGCAACCCCATTCTGCTGCGGAGAGGCCGGAAGCGTGAACGTCTGGCGGATGTCGTGCTCCTCACAGTAGGCTTGCAAGAGGTCGGAGGTGAACTCACCACCTCTGTCGAAGTGCAGACGCAGGACAGGAAAGTCCGACTGGAACCGCTCGCGGAGCTGGAGACGAACAGCGCGGATCCAGGGGATCAAAACAGCAGGGACGTCCCCCTTGCGCTGCAAGGGGAAGACCGTGGTGTAACGCGTGTAGTCGTCGACTACCAGCAGGAAGTACCGCTCGCGGCCCTGCCTCTGGACGCGGGTTGGGCCCCACACGTCCAGGTGGAGAGTCTGTAGGGGAGCCTCTGTGGGAGGGAACGTCGAGTGAGGAGCGGCGCGCTGCCGCCCCTCGGCGCAGGCGAGGGAGGGAGGGAGGGCAGAGACCTGGGAAGACCAGAGACCAGGTAGCGAGAGTGCATGCCACGAAGGCGGGGCAGGGAGGGGTGACCAAGGCGGTGGTGCCAAAGGAGAGTCTGGTGCGACAGGCGGCGACACTCACACTGGGTAGCTACCTGAGCAGACACGTACAGCTGAGGAGACAAAGGGGTGTAGCGCGACGCAGTGGTGAGGGTGTACAGACTGGACCCAGGCGCACGTGTGAACGTGGCCAGGTGGCGGCCAGTCCGAGAGCACGTGCAGATCGCCACACGCTGTCCTCCAGGAGTAAAGGTATCAACCCAATGATCTTGAAGGACGGCGTTGCTCACTAGATTCGTAGAGAACGAGGGGAGGTGGAGACCAGACAGCTCACCAGACGGGACCGCCGGACACGGAAGCACAGTAGTGGACCGTGCTAGCACTGGGCCCCCAGAGGGGTCAGACAGTGAGATAGGGACAGGTGCAGGGAGGGGAGTGACTGTGGTACTGTCGCGAAAGAAACAGCGGGAAGCACCAGAGTCAAGTGTAAAAGTGTGCAAGGCCTGAGCAGACGCAGTACCAGGGAGAGCAGACTCACGAGCACCTAGGGCTGCAGTCTCTATACCTGGGTCAGGCGGCATACACAAGTAGCAGTCACCCTCTGCACTAGCAGTCAATGCATACATGGCAGCAAGAATTGCATCATAGTCAAGATCAAAGATAGGAACATCACGCCTAAGCAGGTCTGCCCAGTAGGGAAGCTCAGTAGCATCAGGAAACTGGGCACGCCAGGCGTCGTCCAGCCTAGAGAAGCAGCGGTACTCTGTGTGAAACTTGTTGCACGTTTGACCAGCGCGTTCACCAGTGCGAATGCGGTAAGGGCAGCGACCACTACCCCCAGACGCCCCACGCTGAGCGTACCACTCACGAAGCTGCTGGGGCGTGCGGGGCTCGGGCTGACGCTGCTGCTGCCACTACTACTCCAGCACCTCCCCGCTGACCAGCTCCACCACGGCCGCCATCACCGCTGGTACCACCGCTCCCACCGCCATCACCACCGCCGCTGCTGCCGCCACTGCTACCGCTCCCACCCCCGCCTCCTCCACCACCACCACGCGCACCGCTGCTGCCACTGCTGCCACCGACCCCTCCACCCCCGCCACCACCCCCACCACCACCACCCCCACCGCCGCCTCCTCCACCGCCACCTCCCCCGCTGCCAGTGCCGCCACCCTTGCCTCCCTTGCCCTTGCCGCTGCGGCGCTTCCCAGCAGAAGTAGAAGCGGCACCGACTTCCTCAGCACCAAGGAGGTCAACAGTAGCAGCAGAGGCGTGGGAGGGGACAAGGGGGGAGGGGGCACACCCCTCAAACAGGGGAGTGCGGGGAGTGCCACGAGCAGCACCGACAGCTACGATGTTGGACTCAGCCGCAAGCAGGTGTTTCTCGAGGTCGTCGACTGTGAGGTCGGTGGGGGGAAGGGCTAGAAAGTGGTCCCTGACGACACGAAGAGAGTCAGGGAGTCGGGTGACAATGAAGTAGAGCGTGATGTACATCGGGGGAGGATTCTTGTCTAAGAACTCAGTCGGGAGGGCGGCGCGGTAACGAGCGTCACTAGCGCGGAGATGAGTGATAAGGTCCTCAGATGTGGTAAAGGAGGAGAGCTCAGGAAAAAGGTAGGGTAGGATAAGGCGGCTGAGGGCAGCAGTGGCAGGAGAAGAGTAGCGAGCGATGACAGCAGCGTACAGTGCTTTAGCGGTTTTGTGCTGGCCAAAGTGGGTGCGCTCGGCTAGAGGCAAGTGGTTGCGAATGGCTAGGCGTGCAGTAGCGTCACGGGTAAGCCACTGTGAGTGAGCGACGCTGTCAGCTGTGTCTGGAGCGACTGAGGAACCTTTGGCTAAGTCAAAGAGCGAAACGCCGTCCTTGGCATCAGTCATAAGATACAGCTGAAGATCATCTAGCCAGGCATCGAACTCGACTGGGCGACCTTCAGGGTCGAACGACAGTACGCTAATAGAAGCCATGGTCACTGCAGCACGACAGTAGAGGCAGCACGCGGACGGCAAGGGCTACTGGAGGGCGGTAGGGGCGGTACGCGAAGCTGCAGAGATAGGGGAGGAGCAGCAAGGGCGGAGGAAGGGCAGTACGAGGGCTGCTAAGGCAGTACGAGGGCTGCTAAGGCAGTACGAGGGCTGCTAAGGCAGTGGGAGGGCAGTACGAGGGCTGCTAAGGCCGTGGGAGGGCAGTACGAGGGCTGCTAAGGCCGTGGGAGGGCAGTACGAGGGCTGCTAAGGCCGTGGGAGGGCAGTACGAGGGCTGCTAAGGCCGTGGGAGGGTAGCGCGCGGGGCTGACGAGGCAGCGGGCGGGCTGGGCGGGCGTCGCACGGGGCTGACGAGGCAGCGGGCTGGCTGCGCGCTCGCGGGTCAGTACAGGCAGCACGAGGGCTGAGAGGCGGTGCGCGGGGCAGTAGAAGGCAGCGCGAGGGCTGCGGAGCGGCGCGCGGGGCAGGAGAAGGCAGCGCGAGGGCTGCGGGGCGGCGCGCGGGCCTGACGAGGCAGCTAGCGAGCTACGCGCAGGGCTGACGAGGCAGCGGGCGGGCTGCTAGCGGGCCGCACGAGGGCCAGCAGAGGCGAGCGCGAGGGCTGCGCGACTCAGGGCAGTGTAGGCAGGGGGCGGGGTAACGCGGTAACCGGCGGAAAACGGTTGGTGGGCCCTGAAAAACAGTCCTAAAACGGTCCTAAGGACCTATTTTGCTCTTAATACCATGTCGAGAGTAAAGGGAAGGAGAAGGTTGGCATGACTATCGAGAGAGTTGGGTACAAGTAACAAAACCTATACCCTACATTAGCTACCCCACTAAAGCCTACATACCGGTATCATTATAACATAGGCATATAGTTTGACAACATCATCACTCATGTGTACCCATCATCACTCATGTGTACCCATCATCACTCATGTGCACCCATCATTGATGATGTCTGCCATCAATCACTTATGTGCGCCCATGGTGTCCCACATAAGTTCATTGTCACTCATGTGCCCATCATCGGTCATGTGAGCCCAGCATCAGTCGTGCAAAGTGGACATAGGCGGCAATGGCAGCTTCTGAGGGGTTGGGTTGAGCCGAAACTATCATCAGCGCCATGCAGGTGCTCTAGTATTTGCGTACCAGGCAGGTGCGCCAGTTAAATAGCCTCACTGATCATCCCCATCATGCCAATGGAGTGGATCAACTTGATATGCTAGGGCCAGTTCTTTAAACCAGTTTCTATGGGGCGTACGCCTTCCAAAGGGTAACGGAGGCATGCAAAGGTTTCCTCAGGCTGGACGGAAATCAGCCTTCAAGTGCTAAGGGAGCTTGACTTTCATGCATTCTTTTGTGCACATTTCACCCTGTTTCTTTGCAATTGCAAGTACGGTATTGATTTCATTCTTGAAAAACAATGCACCATTGACAAGTTACCTACATACATCCACACACATCCACACACATCTCCGCTCTTCAGAAATCACAACACTGCATGAACCCCTGGCAAGTACTACACTTGCACCTAAATGCTTATTTCCCCTTTGTCACAACCTTCCCACAGAGAGCGAACTGGTTTCCCTCACGTGCCACAACTCCGTATGATGATCCTACTATGTCTTTAGCAATATCGCGGGCGTTATCCTCCGTACGAGCAGAAATCTCATCGTTAAACATGAAGCTGTAACGCTTACGGGATCCATCCTTAGTGATGTTAACCCAAGGAGGATTGTTAAAGCTTGCGACGAAGCAGGACGATGCAAAACCCAACCCCGGAAAACCTCCTCCTTTGAGGTTTAAGAATAGGTATTTGATGACAACTCTGCGGGCGTTAGCATTGTACCTGCAAACAGGGCAAAGGGACGATAGTCATAAAACACTGCCGTGGCCCATCATGCTCCTTCAGAAGCACTGCCAGCGACTCTCAGAGGGCACCGTTGCAGCCATATGATAGCACCAAATGCTCCTCCCTCTCCAGTGCCAACACTACTAGTTCAAGACCCGCAAGAGCACCGTGTGACACGGCGGTTGCTTGAGGACGTCTCAAACACAAATGGGAAAAATTGAACGAGGGAACGGCAGCTTACTTCACCGCCTTCACCAGGATTTTCCCCGAAGCTCCTGCGTCGCCGACCACCTTCCCGTTGCGCTTGGTAGGACGCAGCTTGACCACATATTTCACTGGTAACGGGAGTCATGGGAGGGGATGGGGAAGATGGGAAGTTGGTGGCTGCTGACTCAGGTTTCTGAGCTGGGGAATGTGATGGGGAAGCTGCGAAAGCGAATGTTGGAACTGATGTGGAATTGTGCAGCACACGCCGCTAGCTGTAGCACACACACCAGCATGCACATCAAGTGCAACCTAAAGCACATATCAGCTATAGCATGTCCTCTGGAAAATGTTGCTTGGGTGCAAACTCCCCCCAAACGGAGGTTACCTCAAGGTAACCTACACAAACTGAGCGGCGCGGCGAGTGCACTACTGAGCATTCGCACTGCGCTATGTGCACGGCGAGAGGTATACGCAATGTATTACAACCACCTGCAAGTGTCTATGCGGCGCACGGCGATTGTATTAACCAGTCAACGCGACAAAGTGGCATTGCTGCCAGCATGTTTGCCGCCTCTAAAACCGGAGACCGTACCACTGACGGCTAAGACACTTACCGATTGTCTTTCCCTTGTACACCAGAGGCCTGGCCTGAGCGGCAGAAGCGGCAGAAGAGCCGCCGTCATGAGTGAGGAGAGACGCGCCGTATGCAGTGCAGACAGTCACACCTGCAGGTCGGGAATGCAGGCAGGCAGGCAGGGCAGGCATGCAGGCAGGCAGGCAAGCAGGTGTGGGCAGGCAACGATTTGAGACATGTCATCGTTCATGAGTTTTGAAAATTTAGGGTTCTGACCGAAATTGAATTGAAGCTGTTCCTCCCCAGAAGCCCCAGCAAGAAGCCCGAGGGCTACTCTCGCAAAATGCTTGAGATTCAGGGCTTACAGAGCAGCATGATGTAGAGGAGAGATGGTACGCGGCGTTCCATGCTGATCCCAAAATGCTTCGTAGGCTTGATTTGCCAAATACGAGCCAAGTGTGAGAAGATTTGTGCGACATGTTGGATATCCCAAACATTTTAAATGTGCGAACCCGGCGCGTGGCATGGGAAGCACCTGCACACAGAAGAGGAACCCGGTGTACAGAAGGGACCCGGGGGTGCGAAAGGGAAACCCGGTGTACAGAAGGGGCCCGGGGGTACGAAAGGGAAACCCGGTGTACCAAAGGGGAACCCGGAGCGAGACTATTCCAGGGTCCCCCCAAAAACCTTGTTGAAAACATCCGGGTTCCGAAATGCGCCTGAAAATCGCTCAAATTCAGGAAACTGAAAAACTGTATGATCGCGTAACCAGAACATGCTGTAACATTATAAAATAAATTGTAAGGAAAGTTATTTTTCCTTATCGGGGTTGACTGCTCCGTGTACAGCCCCGCACTTTCCGACTTCACACGTTCGGCCTACATCACTAAAACCGAGGCCCCCTTGTCAGAATCCCAACCACTAGACCATTGGGATAAAAGGGCTTGTTAAGTAGCGGATCAGTGCGCCCATAACCCCCCAGGACAACTAGCCTGTAACCCTTCCCTAGGATCAATCGGGGATCACCAGTGGACCTCTGACACTCCCCCGCACTGGGATGTCCGAAGTGCACACACTGGGATTCGAACCCGAGACCTTCGCTCTGATACCATGTCAGAATCCCAATCACTAGACCATTGGGATAAAAAGGCTTGTTAAGTAGCGGGTCAGTGCGCCCATAACCCCCCAGGAAAACGAGCCTGTAACCCTTCCCTATGATCAATCGGGGATCACCAGTGGACCTCTGACACCCCTCCCCTCGCGTCACCTCCCTAGCTATGGTAGTCACACTATATGATCACGTGCCTTCATTGTTTTGTCAATTCAACCAGTCACAGCTTCGATAATCGTTTTCCGCGCAACTCTGTTTTACAACTCATTGTGTTAAGAACTAGGCAGGAGTGATTGACTATTGGGAAGGTTGGGTACAAGTGGAAACCCTAGCAATGTGTTGTACCCCATTTGTTGTACCCCACTACAGCCTACACCCTAACATCATATATATAGTTTGACACACCCCCATAGGCAAAGTGGGGGAGAACAGAGGGTCACAAGACCAGTCAAGAGAAGCAAAGCAAGCTCAGGGTGGATCACAACGTCACCACACACACTGAGCACAAGCAAAAGACCACAAGGCCAGTTCACATGCAGAGGTATATATGCAACAAGAACAGTACAGTGATCTCTACCTAGCAAGAGCAAGAATGCCGGTATATGTATATATAGATCACAGTACAAGCAGAGTCTACAGCAAGTGTGGAAACGTAGGCACAAGGCCCAACAGGGTACAAAAGCGCTGATGATCACCAGACGGAAGTGCCTTGGTGAATATATCAGCAGTGTTGGCCCGAGTGGCCACGTGAGCAAGACGAAGCTGACCCCGCTGCTGCAACTCTCGAGCCAGGAAGTAACGCAGAGCGATGTGCTTCGTTCTGTGCTCCAGTCTGTGCTCCTGACACAGGGCAATGGCTGCCTTGTTGTCGACGTACAGAACTGGAGGAGAACGAGGCCTCTCGGTCAGCAGGTAGGTGAGCCAGCGTAACTCCTGAGCAGCCATGGCTGTGGCGTAGATCTCAGCCTCACAACTGGAGCCGAGAACAGAAGACGAGCGAGTAGAACGCCAAGAAACAGAACCGGAGCCAAGGCTGAAAGTGTAACCCTGTGACGACCGCTGCGTAGCCTGGTCGTCAACCCAAGAAGCGTCTGAGTGCCCAGTGAGGACAACTGGACTCCGCCCTCCAAGCACGAGCCCCATGCCCGATGTACTGCACAAGTAGCGCAGTACCCTCTTAGCAGCATCCATGTGCACCTTTCGGTGCCGACCAGGAGCCACGTAGCGAGCCAGAAGGCCAAGAGGGTACGCGAGGTCAGGACGAGTGCAGGTCATCAGGTACATGAGGCAGCCAACTAGCTCTGGGTAAGGACCACTCGACTCTACGGACTCGTCCAAAGGTGGAGCTGAGAGCGAGTGACCTGTAGCCAGAGGAGTGGCCTGTGCCGAGGACCAGGTGAAGCCGAAGCGCTGAAGGACCTGCTGCACCATGTGTGACTGAGTCAGTGTGATGGTGCGGCGTGCTCTGTCCCGGGTGATCTGCAAGCCAAGGTAACTGCGCAGCTCACCCAGGTCTGTGCACGTGTGTCTCTTCTGCAGCTCCGACTTCACCAGGGCGAGAGCCTCAGTGTCAGCAGTGGCAAAGACCAGGTCGTCGACGTACACGAGGATGTAGAACGGCGGCAGCGAAGTGTCGGTGCGCAGAAACAACGACGGGTCAGCAGTCGACGGAGCAAACCCAAGAGCCGCAAGTGTCGTCCTCAGTGTGTCGTGCCACTCACGTGGGTACCAGGAGGGAACGACCCAGTGAAGCCAGGCGGGCGGCGCAGCCACATCTCCTCGTGCAAGCTGCCCTATAAGAAAGCTGTGCTGAAGTCAAGAGAGTGAAGCTCGTAGTCACGCTGAGCGGCAACGTGCAGCAGCAACCGAAGAGTGGTCATCTTCGGGGTGGGGGAGAAGGTCTGGAAGAAGTCAACTCCCTCTCTCTGACTGAAGCCTCGAGCAACGTAACGAGCCTTGAAGACAGGCGGAGAACCTGGCGGCCGTTTCACCCTGAAAATCCACATGCCGTCGACGATGTTCGCCCCGGGAGGGGGAACCTCATCGACGTAGGTGCCTGTGGACTTCCAGGATGCCATCTCTGCGTCCATGGCTGTCTGCCACTGAGAAGAGTACTCACCCGCGATCGCCTCAGCGTAAGAGCGCGGGGTCGGGATGTCTGGTGCATCCGGGTTTTCCTCAGGGGCAAGCAGCATGGCCACGAGATGAGGCGCAGCGGCCGCAAGACGCTCAAGGTCCTCCTGTCTGTCCTCAAGGACGTCCGTGCCAAGAGCACACTCACCCCCGACGGACGGAGGACAGACAGACTCAGACTCAGCAACAAGACTAGCAGCGTAGTCTAGGCGACAGGCAGCAGCAAAGTCAACCAGCTCAGTGACAAAGGCAGACGCAGCAGCAGACTCAAACGACGGGTCAGTGACAACAGTGGCTAGCAGACGCGTTACAGTAGGGTGCTCAGCACGAAACCGGTCAGACTCAGGGTCCGCAAGGACAGGCAGAGAAGATGCAGGAGGAGACGGCAGAGGAACACGATGCGGAGGAGAGGAAGGACGACGGACTACGAGGTGGGTGTCGGGGACAGCCGGCTGACGCGGACGAGGAACACGACGACCGGAACGACTAGAACGGACAGGCGAGACAGGACGCGACGCAGGCTCACGACGCTCAGTAAGACCCCCTGGCTGCTCAGTGTAAGGAGAAGGAGCAGGCAGCGGTGAGCCAGGCTGTAACGGAAGACCAGTAGACGAAGGGAGACTAAGAACCTGGCGAAGCACAGAGTCAGGCGGTGGCTGAGACGACGGAGACGGTGGAGCGAAGAACAGGCGCGGCTGTGCAGTGACACCAGCACCAGAAGCTCCAGTACCCCCAGCAGCTCCAGCACCTCCAGCAGCTCTAGAACCATCAGCGCCAGCTCCTCCAGGACCAGCTCCACCAACAGCAGCACCCCCAGAACCGGCACCTCCAGTCCCAGGGTCTCCAGCCTCAGTGTCTCCAGCAGCAGCACCCCCAGACCCAGGGTCTCCAGCAGTAGCACCCTCAGGCTCAGCACCTCCAGCCCCAGCAGCTCCAGTACCTCCAGTACGAGCACCTCCGGGACCAGCGACTCCAGCACCTCCAGTAGACAAAGGACCAGCACCACTCCCAGCTCCAGTGACGTCAGCAGAAGTACCTCCAGCAGCAGAGCCCCGAGCTCCAGAAGCTCGACCCTGACGGCGACCGTACCAGTCGTGCAGCTGCTGCGAGGTGAGAGGCACACGCGGACGAAGATGGCTACTCCAAGGAGACCGCGTAACAGCAGTCTCAGAACCCTCAGGCGTCGCACCCCCAGACTCAGCACCCCCAGGCTCCTCACACGCAGGCTCAGCACCCCCAGACGCAGCACCTCCAGGCTCCTCACGCGCAGGCTCAGCACCTCCAGGCTCCGCACCCTCAGGCTCCTCACGCTCAGGCTCAGTGCCCCCAGACTCCGCACCCCCAGTCTCAGCACCTCCTGGGTCCTCACGCTCAGGCTCCGCACCCCCAGGCTCAGCACCCCCACGCTCCGCACCCCCAAGCTCCGCACCCCCAAACTCTGTACCCCCAGGGACAGCACCACCCCCAGCAGGACCTGAGTCACCAGTGACCTCAACAGGCGCAGGTACGGGAGGGTCTACCTGAGAGACACCTGAAGGAGCAGGACCTGGCGCGGGGAGGGGGTCTACCTGGGGAGGACCTGGGGCGAGAAAGAGCGGCGGGGGGGGGCGAGGGGCAGTGCGGTAGGGAAAGAGACGGTAAAAGGGAACTGACTCGTCAAAGGTGACGTCTTGAGACGGAAAGATACGGCGCGAGGCGGGGTCGTAAAACTGCCAGCCAGGCGCGTCAAGGACAAAGCCACGGAAGACGCAGGGAATGGCGCGAGGGGAGAGCTTGTCCGCGGTGGTATCGCGGACAAAGGCACGAGCACCCCAGACTCGGAAACGCGACGCATCGCCAACCTTCCCCGTCCACAGCAGCGTGGGCGAGGTCTCCGGAAAGGAGACACGGGGCCAGAGGTTGAGCTGATGCGCGGCGTACCGGACCGCAAACGGCCACAGAAAATGGGGGGCAGCCGCATGGATCATGGAGGTACGAGCGACCTCCATCACTAAGCCAATGCGGCGCTCAGCAACCCCATTCTTCTGCGGAGAGGCCGGAAGCGTAAACGTCTGGCGGATGCCGTGCTCCGCACAGAAGGCTGCCAAGAGGTCGGAGGAGAACTCACCACCCCTGTCAGAGTGCAGACGCAGGACAGGAAAGTCCGACTGGAACCGCTCGCGGAGCTGGAGACGAACAGCGCGGATCCAGGGGATCAAAACATCAGGGACATCCCCCTTGCGCTGCAAGGGGAAGACCGTGGTGTAGCGCGTGTAGTCGTCGACGACCAGCAGGAAGTACCGCTCGTGGCCCTGTCCACGGACGCGGGCTGGGCCCCACACGTCCAGGTGGAGGGTCTGCAGGGGAGCCTCTGTGGGAGGGAACGAGGAGGAGTGAGGAGCGGCGCGCTGCCGCCCCTCGACGCAAGGAATGCAGGGCGGCGCAGGCGAGGGAGGGAGGGCAGGCAGAGACCTGGGAAGACCAGAGACCAGGTAGCGAGAGTGCATGCTACGAAGGCGAGGCAGGGAGGGGTGACCAAGGCGGTGGTGCCACAGGAGAGTGTCGTGCGACAGGCGGCGACACTCACACTGGGTAGCTACCTGAGCAGACGCGTACAGCTGGGGAGACAAAGGGGTGGAGCGCGACGCAGTGGTGAGGGTGTACAGACTGGACCCAGGCGCACGTGTGAACGTGGCCAGGTGGCGGCCGGTCCGAGAGCACGTGCAGATCGCCACACGCTGCCCTCCAGGAGTAAAGGTGTCAACCCAATGATCGTAAAGGACGGCGTTGCTCACCAAGTTCGTAGAGAACGAGGGGAGGTGGAGACCAGACAGCTCACCGGACGGGACTGCCGGACACGGAAGCACAGTGGAAGACCGTGCAAGCACTGGGCCCCCAGAGGGGTCAGCCAGTGAGACAGGAACAGGTGCAGGGAGGGGAGTGACTGTGGTGCTGTCGCGAAAGAAACAGCGGGAAGCACCAGAGTCAAGTGTAAAGGTGTGCAAGGCCTGTGCGGATGCAGTACCAGGGGGAACAGACTCACAAGCACCTAGTGCTGCAGGGGCTATACCAGGGGCTATACCAGGGTCAGGCGGCACACACAAGTAGCAGTCACCCTCAGCACTAACAGTCAATGCATACATGGCAGCAAGAATAGCCTCATAGTCAAGATCAAAGATAGGTACATCACGCCTAAGCAGGTCTGCCCAGTTGGGGAACTCAGTAGCATCAGGAAACTTGACGCGCCAGGCGTCGCTAAGCCGAGCGAAGCAGCGGTACTCAGTGTGAAACCCTGTGCACTGGCGACCAGCGCGGGGACCTGTGCGAATGATATAGGGGCAGCGACCAGGACCCCCAGAAGCCCCACGCCCGGCATACCAGTCAAGAAGCTGCTGGGAAGTGGGGGTCTGGCGCTGACGCTGCTGCGGCTGCTGCTACTGCGACTGCTGCTGGCCCTGACCACCACTGCCACCACCGCTCCCTCCTCCCCCACCACCGCCGCTGCCACCTCCACCGCTCCCAGTGCCTCCACCGCCCCCACCACCACCTCCACCACCTCCACTCCCACGACCACCCCCACCACCTCCACCTCCCCCGCCGCCTGCACCACCGCCACCTCCACCGCCACCCCCACCTCCCCTGCCACCCTTGCCGCCCCTGCCGCTGCGGCGCTTCCCACTAGGAGCGGAAGCAGCCCCGACCTCCTCAGCACCAAGGTAGTCGAGAGCAGCAGCTGCGGAGGCGTAGGAGGGGGTAAGAGGGGAGGGGGAGCACCCCTCAAAGAGAGGAGAGCGAGGAGTACCACGAGCAGCACCTACAGCGAGGATGTTCTTCTCAGCTGCGAGTAGTTGCTTCTCGAAGTCGTCGACAGTGAGAGTGGTAGGGTCTAGGGCTAGGAAGTGGTCCCTGACGGAGCTAAGAGTGTCAGGGAGGCGGGTGACGAGGAAATAGAGAGTGAAGTACATCGGGGGGGGGTTTGCGGCGCAGAACTCGGCTGAAAGGGCGGCACGAAAGCGAGTGTCAGTAGCGCGCAGGTGGGAAATGAGGTCCTCAGCAGTGGTGAACGAGGAAAGGTCGGGGAACAGGTAGGGTAGCATGAGCCGACCTAGGGCTGCAGTGGCCGGGGAGGAGTAGCGCGCAACTACAGCGTCGTACAGTGTCTTAGCAGTTTTGTGCTGGCTGAAATGCGCGCGCTCAGTGATCGGCAGATGGTTCCTAATAGCTAGGCGTGCAGCAGCATCGCGAGTCTGCCACTGCGAGCGTTCGAGAGCAGGAGCATCGGCAGCAGGAGCAACGGCAGTGCCAGACACGTAATCGAACAGTGAAACGCCGTCTTTGGCATCGGTCAGAAGGAACAGTTGGAGATCGTCGAGCCACATAGCGAACTCGATGGGGCGACCGTCAGGCTCGAACGCGAGAACATTAGGCGTCGTCATAACGGCAGCAGGCAAGGGCAGTAGGCAGCAGGCAACAGGCAGGAGGCAGCAGGCAGCAGGCTGCAGGCAAAGACAAAGGCAGTAGGCAGGAGGCAGGAGGCAGCAGGCAAAGGCAGCACAGGCAGCGTGCAGGGCAGTAGCAGGCCGCACGCGAGCTCCTAAGGCGGCGCGCGAGGCAGCAGCAGGCCGCGCACGCTCCTAAGGTGGCGAGCTCGGCAGCAGCGGGCTGCGCAGGCGGCCGACGCGACGCGCGGGGCAGCAGCTAGCTGCGCAGGCGGGGGACGCGGCGCGCGGCGCAGCAGCGGGCCGCGCTGGCGACGGACGCGGCGCGCGGGGCCTAAGCGGGCTCGTCGCGGGCTGCGCGAGCGGTGCGCGGGCGACGTGGGCCGGCGCGCGGCGCTGCAGCGGGCTGCGGAGGCGGCTGCAGTAGTGGCGCGCGCGAAAAAAAAAAGTGACGCGCGCGTGCAGCCGAGGCGCGCGCGGGCAGCAGGCAAGGCAGGCAGGCAGGCAGTGAGGCCGTAGGTGAGGTAACGCGCTTACAAGTGGGCCCTATTCTTAGGTCCTAAAGACCTACTGCTCTAGATACCATGTTAAGAACTAGGCAGGAGTGATTGACTATTGGGAAGGTTGGGTACAAGTGGAAACCCTAGCAATGTGTTGTACCCCATTTGTTGTACCCCACTACAGCCTACACCCTAACATCATATATATAGTTTGACACATTGCAGAGATTCTGAATTAAAATATCTATCATGCGGCATGTGACTCTAAACAAATTGCTAATTCAGCTACGGCCATGCATGCGCATAGATTCCTTTGGACCGTAGACGATTGAACAATTGCGAAGCTTCATCCCGCGTAGCATTGAAGCGAGACGGGTACCAATGGAAGTCAAGCATGGTCCAATGGTGGTAGTGTACCTCCACAAACAACTCATCCACTATTCGCTCCAGGCCAGGTACACCCAACCAATCTGCAAGAACAGAGAAACGGGAAAGTTCACGGAATAGGGGGAAGTTTCACACATAACAACGTGCAGTGCAGACACTGGAACGAAGCAGATAAGAAGCACTCTCCCAACAAGGCATCATACCACACAGGCGGGAAAAACATCATCCGTGCAGCAATCGAGGCTCGAAGAACAAGGAGAAGGAGCAGCATTTCAGCAGCATCCACTTACAATCTAGTAGCGGCCACTCAGCGCCTTCTATGTCCATCTTGACCACCAGGGTGTCTTCCGGGGTGAGTCGTAGCTCCTCCAGCATCCACCTCGTGGCGTTGATGGTGTTCTGCCACGCGCAAGCAAGAGAGATTGGGTTTGGGGGGGAATGAAGGAACTTTTAAGCAGTGCTTTTCCTTCATCTCAACAGGGGTGAAGGAAGGAAGGAATGACGGGGAAGCTGCAATAGAGCTCATGGTGTTCTGCCGTGGGCCGGAAATTTTGGAGGTACTAGGTCTTGTGGGGAAGCGGTGACAGGTGGAAAGGAAGAGGGATGCACGACTCAGCATACACATGTTTGGACCACAAGAACGATCATGAAAATGCAAAAACCACGACGGGAGTGCAAGAGGGCGAGAGCAGGCAAAACCACGCCCGGTTTTCAAGCGCACATGCAACTGCAGAAGCAGCACCAGCGTCACCACCACCAACACCATCACCATACCTGCAGCCGCAACACCATCAGCACTACCATTCCCACCAGCAGCAGCAGCAGCAGCGCGAGCAGAATACATTATCTGGATTGTCCTCCATCCCAACGAGCGTGTTGTAGAAGTGGATACGGTCCAGCATCCACCCGGGAAAAGGCCCGGGCCCCTGCCCCTTGGGCCTGAGGCGGCAGCACGAGCAACTGCTGCCACACGCACATGCAACTGCAGAAGCAGCACGAGAATAACCATCACCATCACCAATACCACCACCACCAGCACCGGCACCAGCACCGGCACCAGCACCACCATTACCACCAGTAGCACCAGCAGCATCAGCACGAGCAGAATAATACATTATCTGGTTTATCCTCCATCCCAACGAGCGTGTTGTAGAAGTGGATACGGTCCAGCATCCACCCGGGAAAAGGCCCGGGCCCCTGCCCCTTGGGCCTGAGGCGCGACCCCGAGGTTATGGCGCTCGTGTTGAGTGGCTGCCACAGACACACAGCACCGCAGAGCAGAGCAGAGCACAGCACACCACCACACAGCACCACACAGCACAGAGAGGAGACTTTAGGGGCTTATGAACCGTCCCACTTCATCCAGGACAGGCACGCAGCCCCTTAGGCGCGAACCCGAGACGCTGACACGGGGCAGAGAGGGGTTAAGAAAGCGAGGGAAGGAGTGAAAAGTAAGCACCTCAGGCTTCACCTGGTCGTTTGAATTGGGCACGGCAAACATGCCAGGCTGAACCTGAAACGCATGCACTTCAGTGAACTCTAAGAAGGCACATGCGCAGGAACCACCTTGTGCGATGTCTCAAAACACGCGCTTCCACTCACCTGGTCGTTAGTTTTGGGCACGGCGAACATGCCGGGCTGAACCTCAAAAGCGTGCACCTCGGTGAACTCGAGAGGGTACATGCGCAGGAACCACGTCACACTCGTGCTGAAGGCGTTTGCACCAAAGTCTATCAGCACACGCCGCGCGCTGGTGGGGAAGAGTAGGGCGCAATGGGGTGTGGTGAGGTGAGGTGTGGTGAGGTGGGGTGGAGTTGGGTGGGGTGATGTGGGGTTGAGTATGGTAAGCTTTTGTGAACTCCAGAGGGTACATGCGCAGGAAACATGTCACACTTGTGCTGAAGGCGTTCGCTCCAAAGTCTATGAGAACACGCCGCGGACTGAGAGATTGTGAGAGAGAAAACAGGGCACAGTGGAGTGTGGTGAGGTGAGGTGTGGTGGGGTGGGGTGGGGTGGGGTGACGTGGGGTTCAGTGTGGCATGCTTTGGTGGGTATGGTGAGAACGCCTAACCAGGGAATGGAACGAATGCCTGGAATTGTTTTCTCTACACGATTGTAAAGCTAGAATTCACGAAGAAGTAGATACTAGATTGGTGAGAATAGGGATAGAAGGAATAGGAGGAGAGGCAATAGGAGTTGCGGGGAGGTGAGGGGGTGCAAGGGACCCAGACCACACACTCGCATCTCTCCCTGCCCCCCCATTCCGTCCAGTTCCCCACCCTTCCTCTCCCTGTCCCTCCCCTCACCCACCCAACGGCGGTGCATGCAGGGACTAACGGCAGCGCATAGGTCCTCCTGTTTATTTCTTTAGCGCTAAAGACATCCAGATTTCGTAACAACCACAAGCCTGCAACCCCTTGTCCAACCCAACCAACCTGCGGTGCAAGCGGTGGTCGAGGGCAGTGCGGAGATATGGCAGCACGTGCGTCTTGTCCTCCTCATAGTCCACACAGCTTTAGAATGAGTTGGTGCCTCAAGAACCCACCTGCGGTGCAAGCGGTGGTCGAGAGCAGCGCGGAGATACGGCAGCACGTGCAGCTTGTACTCCTCGTAGTCCACATAGCCCAGAGCGAGCCCTACACCTCCACCCTTTACGCGCCCACCCACCTGCGGTGCAAGCGGTGGTCGAGAGCGGCACGGAGGTACGGCAGCACATGCAGCAGCTTGTCCTCCTCGTAGTCCACATAGCCCAGCGTGAACCCGCGCCCTCTCCTGCACTCGAGGGTCCCCTACCCCCTCCCGTCCCCTCACACCCCCGCCCACCTGCGGTGCAAGCGGTGGTCGAGGGCAGCGCGGAGGTAAGGCAGCACGTGCAGCTTGTCCTCCTCATAGTCCACATAGCCCAGCGTGAACCCGCGGCGGAAGTTTAGGTCTGGCTCCACTGCCTCTATAGGCAGACCCTGCACGCGACACGGGGCGAGGGGAGGCAGCCACTGCACGGGGAGAGGAGGGGAGGGGAAGACGCGGCAAGGGGGGGACGGGGAAGTCGACTAGCTGAGGTGCCTGAGAGTATAGATCGCCCCTCGATAGGCACGCCTTGCACCCGGGCGGGGGAGAAAGCAGCAGAGGGTGCAGCGGAATGAGCAGAAGCACAGGGAGAAGCAGAGGGAGCAGCGGAACGAGCAGCAGAACGAACAGCAGAGGGAGCAGCGGAACGAGCAGCAGAACGAACAGCAGAGGGAGCAGCGGAACGAGCAGCAGAACGAACAGCAGAGGGAGCAGCGGAACGAGCAGCGGAAAGGGCAGCAGGGAGCAGCAGGAGGAAGCTGACGCAGGTGGATAGATCTATCTATGGTCTCACAGCGACTCACAGGGCTCCATTTCCTCGTGTTGGGAATCCCACGCTCCTTCAACGGAACGTGAATCCAATCATTACACGCCGCTCCTTCCTCCCCTCCTCCTTCCCCGCCCTCCCCCCACGTCATCTGCACCTGCGAGACCTGCCCCGCAACAACCTGGTTCGGGTCGCCCGAGCCTCCTCCCACACCGAACCCCTGGCTGAGGGTCGGCAGCGAGGAAGGCGAGAGCATGAGCACGAGGAGGAGGAGGAAGGTGGTGAAAGCGGCCGCGGTAGCAACGACGGCCCATATGAGCAGGAACGAAGGACCCCTGCTGCTCATACCCATGCTTATGTGCATGCTGCTCTGCTGCTGCTGCTGCTGCTGCTGCTAATGGTGCCGCTGCTGCCGCGGGTATCGCCACCGGAAAGACAGCGAAACATAAAAAATGGGTATCGGGAGATGCCTCTTCAGAAGATGCTTGTTCAAAAGATGCTTGTTCAGAAGATGCTTGTTCGTCGAGAAATTAGGATTCACAGGACCGAGAAGGCTGCTGCTGTTGCTGCTGCTGTTCCTGATGCTGATGCTGTTTGCGCAAATGCTGCTTGCTGTAATTGCAGCTAATCTGGCGATAAGCGACAAAAAGTATGGACCTTCAAAGAATGGCAGAGGTTGGTGGTTTCGTGTGAAAATGGCCGATGCTGGTTCCGATTACGGACTGACTGATGCTCCAATTTCGCGCTTGCAAGCCAAGACCTCAATAGCGGATCGCAACCGCTTGGAATGCGCGAGCGGCCGACATGGCAAAGTGATGAATAATGCTTGTGACTATCTAATGCTTCCTGAAAGAAAGGCGATGCGGTAAGACGGCATACCAGCTCCGATGGTTGAATGGGTCAGGGCAGGGAGGATTCTGGATTTGAGATGGGGAGTGGATTTTTCGCTTCGGCTGAAGCTGGACTGGAAATGGTGTGTCGACAAGGTACACCTTACTCCTGAAGAAATACATGTCCAATACCCTACATTCATTAGGGTCTGGTCGAGATGGTCGAGGTAAAACTAGGCTGAAGACAATGCAAATAGTCTCAAAGATAAGAATTATTCCAATAATCACACAAGGATATCAAGGATGGAGATGTTTGCTCTTTCCCCTTCGCAACATTTATAAGGATGTCTATGTGGATAACCTTAGAAGCCACGCTAATAGTTCTACCGCCAGCGCTTATATTACACACAAGGTCAAACAGTGCAGTTTGAGTTCAGGTGTGCTTCACCAAACAAACCATGTCTCGTTCCAAACCTATTCAGCCACCTGACGTGGTCAGGTACGGTCAGCTTCGGACCTGTGGTTGATGAGTCTGGGAAATCCGTAAACCAACCGCAGACACCCCCGCGCCACATGAAATGGCCAGCCGACCAAACACCACTTCGCTCTCTGCCCAACCAACTTCGACACCTGTGAGCTTGCTCTGGCGAAGTTGCTTGGAGCATCCCTGAGCGACGACCCAAGCCATGGGGTTTGGTTTGGTGACCTGCGTGTTTCCCAAAGTCACACCTGTTCCCATCATTAACACCAAAGATTTCGATTCCTGCAGTGTTGTTGAGTACCTGTACTGCACTGGTTATGTCGGGCAGGAAAACATTCCTACCTAAGTACAGCAGCGTAAAAGAAAACGCGAGACACAGAAGTAAAGAAATCGCCAACACAGATTTCGGCCTGTCGCTGCCGTTCTGCTGCTGCTGCTACTGGTGGATTCACCATTCCTTGGGAAAACCGTGCCATTGCTGCTGGTTCAACCCCCCTTCCCCCAAACCTGCCCTCCTCCGCTCAAAATGAAGAAACCAAGGCTCGTTTGTCTAGAGAATGTTTTCCATTCAACCGCCGCCTAAGAACTCCACGGGACGGACAGCAGCAGCAGAATCATTCTCTCAATCTTCTCACAATCCAACCCAACAATGATCCCAAACACATGTACACTACACTAGTATCCTCCCTGCTCTTCCTATCGCCCAATACTGCTGAAATCTCCTGGTTCTGCACATTTGTACTGCTTGTGCTTTACCCCTTCCGATTCTTCTTACCCGCACGGAAGGTCGAGGGTGATTAGGAGAAGGAACCGCCATGTCTAGTATATTCGTAACGACTTATGCAATAGGCTATCAGGAATGAGCTTCAGGTCTTGGTAGGTACGAACACTATGCCAGCCTCCTCAACCCTATCCTCTTTCGGACTAATTAATCTTGTTTGACCTACCGGCCGGCCCTGCAACCGTATCCCCTACAGCCGAGCGTCTAAGCTCGTTCCGTCACCCTCCGTCCCTGATGGGTCTCGACATTAATCTGCGCCGCATCCGTCGCTTGCGCGTGACCGTCGCCGCCGCAGACGTTCATGCCAACGCGCCTCCTCCAGCTGAAGTCGTTCCGTCTCCCCGCGATGTCTGGGAGGCCGCAGAAGCCGACAAGCTCGCCCCGTGGTCCCAAAAATCGTCGGAGAGCGCTACGAGTCTAGGCGGAACGGCGGTGCCGTCCGCAGCTATTGTTTCTGGCCGATCTATGCTCGCTCGTAGCAGCAGCGTCGGATGCGGGCCTGTTACGACGGCGGACGATGACTACGACGAGGATCTGGAGCCTAGCGACGACGATGGCGACGACGGCGACGACGACGACGACGAGGACGACGTTTGGGCTCGTTCGCGTGCTCGACCGCAGCAGTCGAGAAATCGCCCAGCGGTCGCACGGACCGCATCCGACGTCACGGGTGTTTTCCCCGTCTCCGGGTCCGGTTTCGCCGCGACAGTCGCCGCCTCCTCCGCCGGCGCGGAGTTCCGCACGTTTGAGCGCGCCCATTCAGGCGACAACCCCGCTCCCGCGCCCGTCCGCCGCCCCGCGCTCTCCGCCTTCCCGCGGAGTCATTCCGTCGCGGCCCCCGGCGCGCACAGTAAGCATGTCGGCCGCGTGACTGGAGGGGGCGCCGGCAGCAGCGGCATCGGCGGCGGCGCGAGTAGGTCGAAGCCGATAAGCAGCGACGGATCGCGGCTTCTCAGGCGCGGGGTCAGCGAGCGCGAACCGGGGGGGGGAAGCAGCAGCCGGGCGCAAGGCTCGGGCGCAGGCGGAGGCGGAGCTTCGGGAATGGAGGAATGGAGCTGGATGCGGCAGAACAGCCTGCGCGGAACCTCTGCGTCCCGAGCCGAGGGAGCTGCGGCGGCAGCAGATTGGGTTCGGCAGAGCAGCCTCGGCGGAACCCGAACCTCCCGCTTGGAGCGTAGCTCCAGTTCCAGTCTTGAGAAGGACGGCGGAGAGGAGGGGGACGGCGGGGACAGCAGCGGGGAGGAATTGGCGGATAACGGGGACGAGCAGGCGGTCGGCAGTGCCGGCCCGGCCGGCCCGGCCGGCTGGGGCAGGCAGCAAAGTCTGCAGCACAATTTACGCGGTAGGTTTCCTCAGAGTCACTCCGTGCGAGCGGGTGGCGATGCCGGGGGAGGCGGGGAGGACGCGGCGGAATGGGGGAGGCAGTATAGTCTGCGCGGGGTAGGGGCGGGGGTGGGGGGGTCCATGATCGAGCGGCGGCGTATGCCGCGGCTGCACGTGCGGCCAGTCGCGTCGGTCGTCGCTTCTTCCATCCGCAACCCCATGCAAATGGCGGCGCTTGCTGGCGCCGGCGGGGGAGGAGGCGCAGGCGGAGGCGGAGAGCACGCTGCCATGGCCTTTCCGCGCTCTCAGTCGCTGCACCCCGTCAGGCGGTCGGTTGGGGGATCCGGGGACTGGGGAGCCGCGCGGGGCGGTTTTGCCGGGCCGGGTAGCGACGACGAGGGGGAGGCGGATGGCGGCGGCGCAGGCGGGGAAGCAGACGGTGAGGCGCGCCGCGCAGGTGCGGGCTGGGAAGGGGGTGCGAGGAGGCCGGGCGGAAGGAGGACCGCGGGGGGAGTCGGGGGCGGCGGGAACGACGCGGAGCCGAGGCAGTGGGAAGAGGGGGCGGTGGAGGGTGCGGGAGAGGGGGAAGCGGTGGTTTTTGAGCGCACGAGTACTGCGCCAACGGGGGAGCTGCATGCGGCGCGGTACCGGATGATGGAGCGCGAGAGCCTCCGCGCAATGTACCGCGCGGACAGGGCGCGCCGGCGGATGGAAGCAGGCTCCGGCGGCGCAGGCAGCAGTGACTTCGGCCGCGGAGGCGGAGGCGGAGGAGGGGGGTTCGGGAGCGACCGGGAGCGGGGGGGTGGCGGGAGGGCGGGCTCCGCCAGCCACCTGCGGTCGCATTCACTGTTGGCGGCGGGGGATGACGAAGGCAGCGACGGAGGCGGAGGAGTGGGCGGAAATGGGGGAAGTGCGGGGGTCGCAACCGCGCAAAGGGGAAGCCATCCATACCCCGCTGTTGGCACTTCTCTTCCGCCCAGCGCGCGCAGACCCGCGCCTTCCCGCCACCACGCGGAGGCGGCGCATGTCCCATACGGTCCGCCGCAGGGCTACCGCGACCCTTCCGCTTCCGCCGCGGCTTCGGGCGCGGGAGCGGGCGGAAGGGGTCACCGCGTTTCATTGTCGCTAGGAGATATGGAGCATGCGGGGGAGCATGAGGGGGCTGGCGGTGGCGGGGGCGGGGCTCTCGCGGACGCGGGCGCAGGCGTAGGCGGAGGGGGAGACGGGGCTCCGGCGTGGCCCTGTCGTCCGGACGTGCTCGCGAATAGGGGCGCGCACGCGCACGCGCACGCTCCAGCGTATCCGCACAAGATTCCGCAGAGCTACAGTCAGGGGAGCGCGGGGGGTAGCCCCGCGCGCAGGAGTGTTAACAGGGGCGGCGGCGGGTATGGGGGGAACAACAGCGGGGGGGAGAGCGGGGGGGAAGAGACAGGGGGGGGAAGCAGTAGGCGCGGGGGAGAGGCCAGGGGAAGTGAATTGGGAGGCGCGTATACGAACAGGTTGGGTAGTGGCAGCAGCATGAGCAGCATCAACAGTGCGTTGTGGGCGGATGAAGGGAGGACGAGCAGCACTGGGGAGAGGGAGTTAGGGTTTGGACCTGGATCGAGGTCCGTGGGAGGAGGAGGAGGCGGAGGAGGAAGTGGGGGGAGTAATCATGGTACTGATGCTGCTGCTGCTGGCGCTCCTGCGGGGGTAGCTGAGGGGAGCAAGAAGAAGGGAGGGCTGGCGGGGGGCATGGCTCTTGGTGCGTCGAGGCTGCGTGAGTCGGCAGCTGCACGCATGTTCAGACGATCGCCCTCGGTCACTTAAGAAAAAGGTACGAGCGGTGTGAGCATCTGGGCAGGGGGCAGGGGGGAGTGGGCAGGGGGAAGGGGGCAGGGAACAGGGAGCAGGGGGCAGGGGGCAGGGGGCAGGGAGCAGGGGGCAGGGGGCAGGGGGCAGGGAGCAGGGGGCAGGGGCAGTGGTATGCAGCTACCTGTCTTCTCTCTGAGTGTCGTGGGGACTAGCTTGATAGATATAACAGAAGGCTGAGTGTCTTCTCGGTGAGGCTGGAGATAACTCAGAAGGTGAATGTGTCGCGGCAGAGTAGGCAGGGCAAATCGCCCTCCCTGCGCGGCAGCGCCGTCTGTGTGGTGCTCCTTGTTTCCGGTGTATCGAAAAGAGAGAAAGAAAGAGAAAAGGAAGAGAGAGGGAGAGAAGAAGGAAATCTGTGAAAATCTGTCACAAGGCATTGGCATCACCCGAGACTGCTGTGAGATGCGATGCGTGGGGTGGTGAGGTTCGGTTCGGGGTCCTGGGAAAACAGCCTGGGGTGGTGATGCGATCTAGTGCAGTTGAGTTTGTTCGCGACGTTCTCGTAAGTGGCAGTGCGGATAATGTACTTTGAGGGCTTGACATGTTTCTGTTAGGGGGGGGCACTCAACCATTTACGGACAGTTGATTGTGAGAAAACGGAGCTCGAGAGGTGAGGGGAGAAGAGAGCGAAGGGGGGGAGGGAGGGGGGAGGAGGGAAAAAATTGAGGCAGAATAGGAGCAGCCCGAGATCAGTTCAATCTACCTTTTGTATAAGGCGGTTACACCTACAGTTTTGCTGCTACTCTGTGCATATACATCATCAGATCTGTAGCCAAAATGCTGCCGTTTGCAACTCTCTGCACGAGAAGGAATTGATAGTAAAACAATCAATCAAGCTGGTCGCGTTTCTTCGCCTGTGCTATGCTTCCTAGACCTCCTGCGACCTCCTGCTGTCTCCCTTTCTGCCTTGTCAATCGTCTACCACGTGGGTAACTAACCTCCATCTCATTTCCCTACTCTCCTGCTGCTCTCCCTGCTTTTTTCTTTTCCCGGCCATCCCGTACCCGCCGATCTCCTTGGTGCTCTCATCCTGGGTGGTTCTTGTTTCAGGCTTCTGCGTCGTGCAAGCAGGACGGCCGATGGCGGCAGTGTGGGTAGTTTGGGTCGTCCTTTGGTTCGGTTCTGTACACAGCATCTGTGCCCTTGCAAAAGAACACATTGGGGTTTGAAGGAGAAGCCGTGTGCCTGTATGCGTGTGTCTCGCAGTTCCAGCCCGTTGCATGCATGGCCTCTAGATGCATGTTTGGAGAATGCTGGTGTGGATGAGCAGCAACTGCTGTCTCAGGCAGGCAGGGCGATGCAGCAACTCCAGTTCTTTTTCTTGCTCTGGTTTCTAAATGCCCTGAAACTGCCTTAGCTGATGGTACTGCTGCAGGTCCCTTTGACAAAATGTATTTAGGTTGCTATGCTTCCCTCTTACCGTACAATGTTTCTTCTCACACGCTTTCTTTTCTGACGGAGCAGTCTTTGACTACAATTGCATTGATCTACGCCCTTGACTTCTGTACAGCATTAGTGCAGTACAGTCCATTCTTCGCTCTCCACCATCATCTGCCTCTAGTCTGCAGATAATGTAACCGTGAGGCGACCCCGAGGACGACGCGATCGCAAATGGGTGGACGCGCAGCAACAGGAGTGCAAATCTTGGGGTTGAAATTTGAGGAAATTCGAACAAAAAAGTGAGCGTGATTCCAGAAAGTGTATCTTAGCGGATTAGACGGTTTTTCAAGATTGATTGCTCAAGTGCATCCATAGCTAGTTTCCAGGTGCCATTTCGAATCCCACAACCGCATTTGAGTTATTTGGTGTGTGGCGCAGAGCTTATTGAAAAGGAAAACATCATCATCAGTACGAGATGAAAATTGAGGGCAATTCAGAATGTGCACTCAATGTTTTTTTTTTTCGGAGACCGGGCGCACTGAGTTCAACAGTTAGATCCAGTCGTTGAATGGTGAGATGTTGAGAGAGTGCTACGCAGGTGGTGGTGGTGGTGGTGGTGAATGGTGGACGGGAGTGGGAGTGGATGGGTTTCGATGGTGAGTGTGTAAGGGAAATGAGGAAAATTTGTAAGCCAGTAGAAAAACAAGTTGTCCAGTCAATTCGGAAACTGGAAGCCAATTGCTGTTCATGTGCTGGGCTGATTCGATGTGTGCTTCAAACGGAGTTTTTTTTTCCGGCTACTGTACAATTATCTAGAACTGTACGGCTACCAACAGAAAGAGTAATTTAAATGTTTTGGCTTGCAGACTTCTCAGGAAACGCAGTGGTATGTAAGCAGCACCGCGCATCAAGGTCAAGCTAAGTGGGTGGAAGGGGGTGCTGCTGTTGCTAGGGAACAAGAACCTAATTTCTTGCTCTTCCGTCCTAAACAGGCTCCTGCTGCATTTTCGCTCGCGAGCAACTATGTAAATGTTAGGTTAGAGCTCGTTTGCGAGGAGTAGTATAAAGCCGTACAAAGTCGTACTTAAAGTCTGGGCCATCATGCAGAGGAGTGACGGCAATGGCCGCGAGCATTTTCACAGCCCAAGAAGCTGTTGTGACAGCTGTTTTGGTCTTGAGTTACCCTAATGTGGGATAAGTTAATTTCCTACTCTTTTAGTTTCTCGTCTGTCGCCGTTATAGCTTCATCGTCAGTGTCTCTAGTTTCTCGCTCGTTGTAGTCGTTCCTCCGCCAGCATCTCCTGGCTTCCCCCCTTCCTCTCCCTCCTTTGTCTTTTCCCGTTCCCGCTCGTCCGCTCGTCCGTTTTCCCCCCCTCTCTGTCCCACATTAAGACGTGAGTGCGGTGAGCGCTCCGACTCGCCCGCGCCTTTAGGGCGGCGGCGGCGGAGGAGGAGGAGTAGGAAGGGGAGGAGAAGGAGGAGGAGGAGAACATGGGGAGCTGTTTCTCCGTCGAGACGCGAGTGGTGGGCGAGAAACAACCTTCTAAAGCAGCGGACCAGACGCAATTCCAGCAGAATCAGCAGCAGCTGCAGCAGCAGAAGCAGCAGCAGCAACAGTTGAATCCGGGAGTCGAATCCAACGATAGCATTTCCCAGGGTGAGTGAATCAGCTCGCCGCTCTCTCCTCCACTCATGTCAATGACGCGAGATCCTTAGACGCTTGGCGACGTATTGCGACGCGCTGACGATTATCGCCGTGCGGTATCGTTGATCGCGACGAAGGTCGTATCTGCGTGATTTGCGACGTAACCGCTCGTCGTGGCTGCGCGCGTCGATGCGAACCGCTGGGATAAGAATAGAAGCGTCGTATGGAAGCGATAACCGAGTCGCTGGGACGGAAAGGCGCGAAGTGCTTGTCAGCGGAGCGGGAAGCGAGCTGGACTGAGCGATCCGGAAATGATGATGGGAGGGATGGGAGAGAGGGGAGAGAGGGGAGAGAGGGGAGAGAGGGGAGGGATGGGAGAGAGGGGAGAGAGGGGAGAGATGGGAGAGAGGGGAGAGAGGGGAGAGAGGGGAGAGATGGGAGAGATGGGAGAGAGGGGAAGGTGGGTCCCGGTCCTGGACCCGGGTGGGGGGGATCGTTGTGTGGGGGCGGGAATGGGGAGGGCGTCGTTCTCTCCTTTCTAGCAATTACCAAACGATGCAGTGCATTCACGATTCATCTCTCTCATTTACTCTGCTCTAGACCAGGATTCATGTGACCAGGAATCCCCTCCCCTCGCCACCTATCTACGCACATGTAATGCAACAACCCAGACCTCCTTTCCTTACCCTAACTCCTTGGCCCGGACCTCCTCCCTGCCTCCCAACCAGGCCCGGATCTCGCCGAGCCAACTCCGAACCACCCAGGCGCTGTAAACCCCCCTGCATCTTCCCCCTCCGCCGCCTCCGCTCCTGCTGTTCCCCCTGCGGGAAATCCCTACTCCGCGGATGGAATCTCCCCCAAAGGCGGCGAGGGGGGAGGGACTGGCGCTGGCAGAACGAGCAGAAACAGCGGGAACAGCGGGAACAGCGGCGGCAGCAAGAGCAGTGCAGGCAGCAGGAACAGCGGAGGCAGCAACTCAAACCACCCGCAGCAGCAGCAACAGCAGCAGCAGCAGGCAACAACACCATCCAACCATCCGTCCATAGCCATCCCGCAACCACCGTCCCCTTCCTCCACCACCTCGGGTCGAAGCCCCATTGCTGCTCCCATCTCCCCTGCAGGCCCGGTCACACCGCAAGGCCACAACAGCAACAGCAACAACAACAACAACCAGCTGTTGCGGCCGGTGCTGCCCACAGCAGCAGACGACCTAGCGAATTACTCTAGCCATGCTTCCTCCCAGGGCCTCCGGTCGTTCTCCTATGGAGAGCTCCGAGAAGGCACGTGCGGGTTCAAAAACGACCTGAAGCTCGGTGAAGGGGGGTTCGGGTCGGTTTATAAAGGGGTGATTGCGGTCGGCGGGGGAGGCGGGGGTGGGGGGAGAGGGGGGAGGGGAGGGGGAGGGGGGCGTGGGGGGGGTGCAGATGACACGAGTGGGCGGATGGTGGTGGCGGTAAAGAAGCTGAACGAAGATGGATTACAAGGCCACAAGGAATGGATGGTATGTTACTACTACTACCAGCCAGCCCTTTGCTCCCCCCATTCCTCCTCTGGTTTCTAGAATCCTCAAAACCAGCTTGTCACAAATGGTAATGATGGTGGTGGTGGCAGTGAAGAAGCTTAATGAAGATGGATTACAAGGGCATAAGGAATGGATGGTATGGTACTACCTGCCCCTCGCTCCCATTGCCCCTCTTACCCCTCTTGGTCCCCTTCCTCCTCCCCTTCCTCCTCCTCTTCCCCTTCTTCCTCCTCTTCCTCCTCTTCCTCCTCTTCCCCTTCTTCCTCCTCTTCCTCCTCTTCCTGCTGCACATGCCTCTACCCCCCAGTCCCTTCCAACCGATTCGCTCCCGCAAACCTTCCGCTCACTATTCCAACATGCTCAGTACGCTACGCTGCCTCTCCTCTCGTCCTTCTCTGCACAGCCCCCCACTCTCTCCTGTTCCCTCTCCATTTCCCCCATTCACTTCCCCTCCCTCTCACTACGCGCCCCACACACATCCCCCTGAAGGGCGGAGGTGAACGTGATGGGCACGCCGCATGAGGCACCCCAACCTGGTGACCCCCGCAACCCTTGAGGCGCCTCAAAATACCACTTTTGAGGCGCCTCAAAAGCCCCAACCTGGTGATCCCCGCAACCCCACTCCCCCCTTTCGACTCCTTGCTTTACTTCCCACACCACATCGCCCCCTCCTTCCCCTCCCCCCCCCCCCCCCACAGGCGGAGGTGAACATGCTGGGCACGCTGCGCCACCCCAACCTGGTGACGCTCATAGGCTACTGCATGGAGGGGGGTTCGCGCCTGCTCGTGTACGAGCTCATGGACCGCGGCTCGCTCGACCACTACCTCTTCTCAGGTGTGTTCCTGTGTGCATACATGCATACGTGCGTGCGTGCGTGCGTGTGTGTCTGGGTCACGTGCATGGAAGGGGGTTCGCGCCTGCTCGTGTATGAGCTCATGGACCGCGGTTCACTAGACCACTACCTCTTCTCAGGTGCGCGCTTGCAGGAGTGCATGTATGCGTGCGTGCGTGCCTGTGTGCATGCCACAGGCATGTGGCCTGCTCGTGTATGAGCTCATGGACCGCTGCTCGCTCGACCACTACCTCTTCTCCGGTGCGTTCCTGTGTGCATACGTGCATACTTGCGTGCATTTATGCATGTGGGCATGCGTGCATGTATGCATGTATACATGTATGCATGTATGCATACCAGGAAGGGGGTTTCCCCCTTCCTCTTCTCCCAACCAAACAGGAAACGCAGTCAGTGGCGGCCAGGGGGACGGACTTTGGTCTGCATGCATGCGGCATGCGCATGCGGCATGTATCTGAGGGGGGCTCCCCGCTCACAGCTCCATCCCATCCCTTCCCTCCCCTCCCTCCACTCCCTCTTCCCCCCCCCCACTGCAGACGTATGCGCATGCGCATAGCCGTAGATCAATTGAGGCGTTTCAGAAACCTGTCTCTCATTCCCCCTCCCTTTCCTCCTCTCCCCTCTCCCTCTCCCCCGCCCCTGCAAACGTGGGCTTCCTGCTGCCATGGGGGCTGCAAATGCGCGTAGCACTGCTCAAGGCCAAGAGTCTTGACTCGCCTCAGAGTCCTTTCTTCCATTTCCACTTCCCCTCCCCCTCCCCGCCTGCCCCTGCAGACGTGGGCAGCCCGTTGCCGTGGGGGCTGCGCATGCGTATAGCGCTGGGCGTGGCGCAGTGTCTGGTGTACCTGCACGAGAACCCCCACCGCCCCATCATTTACCGCGACCTTAAAGCCGCCAACGTGCTGCTTGATAAGGTGGGGAGGAGGGTAGGGGGGCAGGAGGACAGGGGGACAGGGGGCGGGGGGAAGGGGCAGAGAGAGAGAGAGAGAGAAGACACGACGAGAAGAGGGAGGGGGTTTGGGGTTCGAATGTGTGATGCTCTGAGAGGCACTGGGCGTGGCGCAGTGTCTGGTGTACCTGCATGAGAACCCCCACCGCACCGCCCCATCATCTATCGCGACCTTAAAGCCGCCAACGTGCTGCTGGATAAGGTGGGGACGATAGTAAGGGGGGTTGAGGTTGGGGCTTCGTGGGTGGGAAGGGAAGTGAGAAAGAGGGAGAGAGTGAACCCCCACCGCCCCATCATCTACCGCGACCTTAAAGCCGCCAACGTGCTGCTGGATAAGGTGGGGACGATAGTAAGGGGGGTTGAGGTTGGGGCTTCGTGGGTGGGAAGGGAAGTGAGAAAGAGGGAGAGAGTGAACCCCCACCGCCCCATCATCTACCGCGACCTTAAGCCGCCAACGTGCTGCTGGATAAGGTGGGGACGATAGTAAGGGGGGTTGAGGTTGGGGCTTCGTGGGTGGGAAGGGAAGTGAGAAAGAGGGAGAGAGTGAACCCCCACCGCCCCATCATCTACCGCGACCTTAAAGCTGCCAACGTGCTGCTGGATAAGGTGGGGACGATAGTAAGGGGGGTTGAGGTTGGGGCTTCGTGGGTGGGAAGGGAAGTGAGAAAGAGGGAGAGAGTGAACCCCCACCGCCCCATCATCTACCGCGACCTTAAAGCTGCCAACGTGCTGCTGGATAAGGTGAGAAGAGGGGAGAGGAGGGAGGGTGGTAGTATGGGGCCAAGCCAAGTTGTGAAACATTAGCAAGGTTGTCAATCAATCTGTTCAGGCTGGGCGTATCAGCAAGGGATGCTGGCATCTCTTCCCCCTGACATTTAGTACATTTAGCACATTTAGCACATTTAGTACATTTAGCACGTTTAGTACATTTAGTAAATTTAGTACATTTAGCACATTTAGTACATTTAGCACATTTAGTACATTTAGCACATTTAGTACATTTAGCAGATTTAGTACATTTAGTACATTTAGTACATTTAGCACATTCAGTACATTTAGCACATTTAGTACATTTAGCACATTTAGTACTCAATCCGCCTTGTACCACCACCAGCCAGCCGTCCCCCTCCCTTGCCCCCGCGCTGTTCCCCCTCGCCCTGGGGGGACAGCTCTCAGGGTATCAAACCCAAGCTTTCGGACTCTGGTCAGACTGTTATCTGTGTGTCTTCACCAGGGCTGGTCAGCCGGGCATGTCTTTTGAGTCGACTCAAAAGTCACCCTGGGAGCACAACTCTCAGAGTATCAAACCCAATCTGTCGGACTCTGGTCAGACTGTTATCTGCATGTCTTCACCACGGCTGGTCAGCCCTGCATGTCTCGAATCACAGACTTCCTTCATGCACCGTCAACCTGTCACATCTTCCTCCCTACCTACCCTACCCCCTCCCCACCACCTCCGTCGCCCAGGATTTCAACCCCACGCTGGCGGAATCTAGGCTTGCTCTGTGGCTTGCTGCTCTGCAGCACACCTTCTCTCCCTGTCCGTCCGTCCCGTCCCGTCCCCCCTTTCTTCCCCTGCCCAGGATTTCAAACCGAAGCTGGCGGACCCTTTGGGCTCTCTGCTCTGTGGCTCAGCCCTTCAGCACACTTACTCTCCCTGTCCCCTTTCCCCCGCCCCCTCTTCCCCCGCACAGGATTTCAACCCGAAGCTGGCAGACTTTGGGCTGGCGAAAGACGGCCCGGTGGGGGATAAGACGCACGTGACCACGCAAGTGGTGGGCACGTATGGGTATGCCGACCCCGACTACCTCTTCACTGGTGGGTGTGCATTTAGTCGACTCGAAAACTCGTACACCGGATGCCGACCCTGACTACCCCTTCACTGGTGGGTGTCAATGCGTGGGTGCGTGAGGGTGTGCGGGCGTGCGGGCGTGCATGTGTGCATGTGTTTTTATTTTCTTGTTCCTCACCAGGCTTCTGGGAAAATGCATCTCAATCACCACTTACCTACCCACCCACTCACTCACCCACTCACTCGCCCACTCACTCACCCCATTCCCACCAACCAGGCCATCTGACTCCCAAGAGCGACGTGTACGGCTTCTGAGTGCTGCTGCTGGAGCTTCTACTCACTCCTGCCTGCACACCCCTCTTTCCCTTGCTTTCTCCCCCGGGGTCTCCCCACCAACCAGGCCATCTGACCCCCAAGAGTGACGTGTACGGCTTTGGAGTGCTGCTTCTAGAGCTTCTATCCGGGCGGCAAGCCAGCGACTTTCCCACAGACGAGGAAGACGAGTCGAGGAAGCAAAGCAGGAACCGGGGGAACAGCGAGGTGATGGATGCCGAAGCAGGGGACGAGGACGAGGAGGAGGAGGACGAGGGGATTTGTTGGAATGAGGTGACTTTTGATTTAAACCAAAAGTCACCTCGACCCCACTCCCCCACACCCCCACCCCTCTATTCTCCTCCCTTCTCCCCTTGGTTTCCCCCCACTGCGCAGGCCACTTAACCCCCAAGAGCGATGTGTACGGCTTTGGAGTGCTGCTTCTGGAGCTTCTATCAGGCCGGCAAGCCAGCGACTTTCCCACAGACGAGGAAGACGAGTCGAGGAAGCAAAGCAGGAACCGGGGCAACAGCGAGGTGATGGATGCCGAAGCTGGAGACGAGGACGAGGAGGAGGAGGACGAGGGGGACTTGTTGGAATGGGCCGAGCCTATGCTGGCGGATCGGAAGCGGGTGGAGGAGGTGATGGACCCGAGGCTCGGGAGGGAGTGGCCGGCGCGGGGCGTGCAGAAGGCGGCGCTGTTAGTGTTGCATTGCACGGCCAGGAACCCGTATGAGCGCCCGATGATGAGCAGCGTGGTGAAGACGCTGAGAGTGATGCAGCAGGGGTACACGTGGCCGCCGCCTGCTGCTTCGGGGGAAGCTGCTGCTGGTGGTGGTGCTGCGACCACGCCCCGGACACCCAGAACGCCCACTTGAGGGGGGGTGGGGAGGGGATGGGATGGGGAGGCGAGGGGAGGGGGTAAGGACAGCGGAGAAGAGGGTGAACATGGCAGGGAGTGGCCGGCACGGGGAGTGCAGAAGGCGGCGCTGCTGGTGCTGCACTGCACGGCCAGGAACCCGTATGAGAGGCCGATGATGAGCAGCGTGGTAAAGACGCTACGGGTGATGCAGCAGGGGTATACGTGGCCGCCCGCTGCTGCTTTGGGGGGTGATGCTGGTGGTGGTGGCCGTGGTGCTTCTGGTGGTGGAGCCACGCCTCGAACTCCCAGAACGCCTACTTGAGAGGGGCGAGGAGAGGGGATGGGGAGAGGGGAGAGGAGAATGGGTAGGGAGAGAAGGGTCGGAAGAAGAGGTGGGAGGTGGTCGATGACTTGAGGAGTGAAGGGGGGAAACTAGTGAGGGGAAGGAGGGGGGAGAGGAGGTGTGGGGATCGGAGGGTAGGGGCAGGGAGGAGGGAGTCGGAGGGGGGTGGAGGGGTCAGAGGGAGATGTGCTAGTGGCACGTGGTAATGATCTTGGGGGGATTGAGTGGACGGGTGGTGCCAGGCTGGCAGTGTTCACGAGCAAGACAGGCCGGCGGTAAAACGTGTGGCAGTGTTTTTTTGTGCAGGTAGCACTGACATGTGAGAGGCACAGGCTGAGGAGAATGTTTGTGTGGGTCTGTTGCGGAATACAGTAGCTGCTGTTTTTTTCTAGTACTCGTTAGTCGTCGTTACCCTCCGGCAAAAGCCGCCTATTATGCTGCTATGCTTATCCCTTGTGAGCGTTTATAAGTCTGCTTAGGTTGTCAGCACTTGCAGCATCAACTCACTACTGTATGTCTTCAACAGTATTTATTACTGGGGAGTAGGTAGCAGTGATGTAAGAAGAAATGTAAGCCTTTTTTTTTGTCCAATTACAAGACAACAACGGACTAAATTTTGTGTTCTGCAGTTCCACATAAATAATCATCATCGTGTACCAGCACCCTCACTCTCTTCCCTCCAAAACGGTTCAGGTGTCTGACATGCCGAACCACAGCCGAAACCTACTGCCATGGGTAGTGTCGACCGAACCAATCAACACACGTCCAGTAAGCCGCGTCATTCAAATAGGCCTACCGAGGCACGAAAAATCTGGGGGGAAGCCACGAGCCTCGACAAACATGTCCTTCGGTTCGGTTGGAATGGAAGTAAGTAATCCACTTCCTTTAGTTTTCACTTCAGTAATCCAGTATTTATCTTGCTCGAGCCGACACTACGGAACCCCAACAAGAACAGCGACCGTGTGACATTATCATACGTCAATATCCCGTTTGGTCTAGCATTATTCCGTTAACGCCTTTTTTTTTATCCATTCGTCGTCATGGCATCAGCAGCAGCAGCAAGCAAGCAGAACGTACGTAAGCGGTGGAGCTTACCTTGGTCATCTCTCCTATTCCAAGACGCAACCTCGCCTATCCTCGCTACGACAAATTCCCTCCAATCTGGCGCCTCTCAGGTCCCCCGTGTTCCTCTCAAGAAGCTACGAGCCGCGCTCCTATGTCGGCTCGCGTGTGCCGTTCTAGCAACCGCCGTCCTCTTTATAGTCGTTCTGATTCGCGGGGGAAGAGAATACCTCTTCTCCGGTACCTCCGCCTCGCCGAACCATGCAACCCACACGACCCAGGAGACTAGCTTCGGAATCAGCAGCGCGAGCGTGCTATCCACTCACAGCGTGCCACGTATCTTCCTGTACCGGATGCTCGGAAACGACATGCCGCCGTTACAATGCGAGGGACAGTTGTATCACAATCTGAAGTACACGTTACAATACGAGCCTAAGCACCTTCCCGGGTGCCGGCGGCTGTGGGTGCTGAATAATATCGTGAACAGCACTGTTGAGAAGATGACTCTGGATCTGCTATTGAACAACGGATACACCATGGATGTGAGTGGAGCACGGATGCATCATGGTCGCACGGAAAGAGCATGGGTGTGAGAGAAGCGCGGGTACAGCATGGATTCAGCCTTGTCCAAAGAACCCACCCCGCATCTTTCTCTTTTTTCTCTTCCCTTCCCCGTGAACGTTTGAGTCCAGTTAGAGACGAAGCGTCCCTCTCTCCCTCCCTAAACCCCCGTCTCCGCTCACTCTAGCTCCTGCCTCCACCCTCCTCCTCCTTCCATCCCATTCCCATCCTCATCCCCATCCGTCGCCCAGCGCCTCGACTAGAATTTGCGTGATCCTACTGTTAGGAGTCACCATTAGTAGAAAGAAACTTAAGGACTTGCCCACTTTCTCCCTGTACCATCCCATTTTCAAGCCACCCACCCCCAACCCCCCTTCTCTTCCCCTTTTTCTGGTCTCACCTCACTTCGCCTCGCCTCACCACACCTCCCCTCCCCTCACCACACCTCCCCTCACCTCACCTCACCTCACCTCACCTCATCTCACCTCACCTCACCTCACCCCACCTCACCGCACCTCACCGCACCTCACCGCAGGACATCCTGGTGTTCCGCATCAACTACACTCGTCTCGCCTCGCTGCCCGAGGACGCTTGGCTAGATGCCGTCACAGGTGAGGTGGTGACGTCACAGGTGGGGAGGTGACGTCACAGGTGGGGATGTGACGTCACAGGTGGGGATGTGACGTCACAGGTGGGGGTGACGTCACAGGTGGGGTGATGCTGGCATACTGGGCTGGGTTTAGTGCTGTGCCATCTCAGGTGCTGCCATCTCAGGTGCTGCCATCTCAGGTGCTGCCATCTCAGGTGTGGAAAAGTAACCACATGGCATGGCACAGCAAAGGGCATGCACGGATCTGACCATCCAGCTCATGTCCTCCACTCCTCCCGCCCTCCACTTTCCTCTCCCAATTCCGCACCACCCTATTGTCTTTCCTTAAACCCCAAACCCGAACCCTTATACCAGAGCTGAACAGGGTTTGTAATTACCTAATTGAGCATGGCATACCGCACATTCAACCGCCTATGCAACTCCCTCTTTCCCCTTCGTCTAATGGGAACGAGGTGTGCAACCACATAATAGAGCACGGCACTCCGCAGCCGCCTATGCCACTCCCTCTCCCCACCCTCACCGTACCCCACCTCATCCCACCCCGCCCCGCCCCATCCCACCCCCCATCAGAGCTGAACGAGGTGCGCAACCACATGATAGAGCACGGCATCTAACCGCCTATGCCACTCTCTCTCCCCTCTCCCCTCTCCCCTCTCCCCTCACCCCAACCCCCCCTAGAGCTGAACGAGGTGCGCAACCACATGATAGAGCACGGCATAGCGCACGGGGCGCGGTGGGTGCTGCCGCTGGACGGCAACCATTTCTTCACGGCGGAGATGTGGGGGTTCATCCTCGCCGCTGCTTCCCGCCACGAGGCCGCCGGGAAGAAGAACCTCAAGGTGCGAAGCGAATGGGGGTGAGGGGCTGGTTGGGCCGCGTGTGGATGGGGAGCAGGAGGGGCGGGGAGGGGAGGGGAGGGGAGGGGATTGGAGGGGAGGGCAGGGGAGGGGAGGGGAGAAAGTGGGAGAGGAGGGAATGTCGGTGAGTGTGTTTCTCAAAATGGAGTGAAAACGCACGGCGTAGCGCACAGGGAGAGGGCGTTGAAGGGAGAGGGAGAATGGGGGCGTTTCTGTTGGCTCCAATCCCCCCTCAATCCCCTCTCTGGCTCCACGGCAGCACACGCTACCACGTCTCGAAACAACCTTGTCTTCATTCCCCCCTCTGTCCCCCCTCGTCCCCCGTACGCCCTACTCTCCATCCACCCTGCATCATATCCCAGTGGCCAAGGTAGACGGCCCTCAATTCCCCCAATGGCTCAACGGCAGCACGCTATACCGCGTCTCGAAACAAACTTTCTTTCACTCCCCCCTCGTCCCCCTCCGCTCCGTCTGCCCCCTCTTCCGCCGTATGCCCCACCCCACCCACCACCCATGGATCAGATCCCAGTGGCCAAGGTGGACGGCCCTCAATCGCCCGCCCCTCTGGCTCAACGGCAGGGCTGAGGCAAACTTGCATTCATCTCTCTCTCTCCCCTCTACCCCCGTATGCCCCATCCACCACCCACCACCCACCACCCACCACCCACCACCCACCACCCACCACCCACCACCCACCACCCATGGATCAGATCCCAGTGGCCAAGGTGGACGGCCCGCAGTCGCCCCTCTGGCTCAACGGCAGCACGCGCTACAGGGATCTGCAGCCCCACGCGCCGCTGCAGTGGGAGGGGCACCTCGGCTTCAGAAACGACTCCCCCCACCGCTTCCACCCAGGTGCGTGCGCTGCGCTTTCCTGCTTCCACGCAGGTGCGTGCGCTGCGCTTTCCTGCTTCCACCCAGGTGTGTGTGCTGTGCTTTCCTGCTTCCACCCAGGTGTGTGTGCTGTGCTTTCCTGCTTCCACCCAGGTGTGTGTGCTGTGCTTTCCTGCTTCCACCCAGGTGTGTGTGCTGTGCTTTCCTGCTTCCACCCAGGTGCGTGCGCTGCGCTTGCTTCCACTTCCTCTCAGGTGCATGCGCTGCGAGTGCTGGTGCCTGGTTGTGTGCTTGCGTGTGCCTGGTTGTGTGCTTGCTTACTGTGCCCAATACCACACTTGCTGCATCCAAGCCCTCTCACACCTGTCTGGCCCTGGTTCCCAGTCTTCCATCTCGTCTAGATAAAGCCCCTACCGCACTCCTTATGCGGGCGAGTTCTGACTAGACTCAAGGTGCCTTTGCGTATTCTCAAACATCTCGAAACCTCTGCTCCTACACCTGTCTGTTCCCGATGTTCAAACCCTCAAAAGCCAAACTCTAATACCCCAAACCCTCGCTTCCCAAACTCTCATGCCGAGTCTCAGGTCCGGGGTACGGCCGGCGGTGCAAGCTAGAAGCTATGGATCGCATCTGCGGCACGGGGCTGTACTATGAATGGCACGAGGCGTGCCATTCCATCAACCCCCTTCCCCATTCCTCTCTCAGTCTATACCCTTCATCCACTTCCATTATCCCTCCAACCCCCTCCACCTTCCCCTTTCTCTCCCCCCACGGTTCCACCCCCTTGTTGCCGTTCAAAACCCCAACGTTTCAAAATCCCAATCTCTCTTGCCTTGCAGGTCTGGGGTACGGCCGACGGTGCAAGCTAGAAGCTATGGATCGAATCTGCGGCACAGGGCTCTACTACGAATGGCACGAGGCATTCCGGGCACTGGGTCTACTGGAGCTCTACCACCCAGACTTCACCCCTCTCCAAGCAAACACGGGGGAGTGCGGGTGCATGTGGGAGGTTGGGAGGGAGTATCGAACCCGGCCGATGAAGGAGTCTTTAGCGCGGGCGTGTGGGATGAGCGTGCGGCTGTGGTATTTTCCGTGCGACGGGAGGGGGGAGCATGGCGGAGCTGTGACTAAGAACGAGTCGTATGCGTTCACGCTGAGGTACACTGCACGGTCGATACTGCGCGGGAAGATACAGGCTGTGATTGAGGCGACGAGGAAGGCGGGGAGAGGGAGATGATCGAGTGGGCGAAAGGAGGAAGGGAGGTAGGTTCCGGTAGACTGACTGACCCCAGTGACTGTGTCAGGCTTCAACTGACCACCACCAGTGCTGGTCAGGGCTGGTTGGTTGGAACTTGGAATGTATGGAGAGAGAGTGGATGGTGTGGCGTTGTGCTTGATTGCGATGCAGCCTCGAGCGAGCATGAGAAGAGACCCAAGTGTCTCCTTCACGCCAGTCACAATCTGTGTCTGTCAAGTGTGTGGGGAGTGGAGTCATCAACACAGGTTCGCTCGCCCTGGTTACACTGGAAGGGCAGGCTGCAGATTGCAGTTGCAGTGGGAGAAGCCCTAGAGAGAGCACTAAGGATGGTGTTGAATCATCCCACTGTTTTGCACTTGAACAACCACTACGGTAATTGCCATGCAAATGCAAGGTTTCCTTACAGAGTTTTACTGTATTTGCTTTAGGAAGGGCTTTCTCTGTAAAAAGAATGGCACATAATGTTACCATGTTCATTCAATCAGAGACCCCTCTCATATGACTCCGCCCCCCATGTTCACATCACATGGTGCTGCTGCTCCATGCACCTGGGGTTTCTTTCCACTGCATGCAAGCATGCAATGCATGAGTGCATGCTTGCTGCCTTATCATTGAATTGAAACACTCTACTGGGCGCTTGACTGGTACACCAACAAAACTATAGCTCTTTATTGAGCGCAATAGAGCACACGGTATCTCTACTCCGGTCAATGGAAAAACACAGGCACGTAGCCACTACAGTGCCTGAGCAGGTTAACAAAAAGGAGAGTAAATAACACCTTCTCTTGCTCCAACCCGCCCTAAATCCTCTTGTATGCGAACACCCATGCTACCGTACTTGTATGCGATGCGAACCCCACTTGCTTAAAACTCCCGGGTCCTTGTGCCGTTAGTAATCTCAACCACACAGCGTTTCTTGCTGACCGGCAAGCTCGCAGGAGCCAATCAGAGAGTCTCGTTTGCAGACTGGGTCGGCTGAGCAGGCTGCGCAGGCAGCGGCGATTGCGGTGGCTGCGGTGGGTGCGTTGGGGCCGCAGGGGGCTTGCTGTTTTCGCCCACGCGTACTAGACTCATGTGCAGGATGATGAGGTTCAGGAGGGCGTGTGTCAGCATGGGCGCAACAAGGTTGCCCGTCTGTGAGGGGGGTGTGGGGGAGGTGGGGTGTGGAAAGGGAAGAGGGAGGGGCCACAGGAGGCTTGTTGTTCTCGCCCACGCGTACTAGACTCATGTGCAGAATGATGAGGTTCAGGAGGGCGTGTGTGAGCATGGGCGCAACGAGATTGCCGGTCTGTGGGAGTGGTGAGGGGGGAGATGGGGTGTGAGGGGGGAGATGGGGTGTGGGGAGGGGAAGAGGGAAAGAGGAAGGAGGGGGGGGAGAGGGGGGAGTGGAAGTGGGGAGGGGTGGGGGGGGGGGATCTTAGACGTGACATGGGTACAAACAGCACCCTGATCAGACGACATGGGTAAGGTGATTTGGTGAAATCGGAACAAGGGGGGAGACGTCAGACATGCATATGAAACACATGCGGCACAGTCACACCCTTAGTGCACCACTCGGCTTTGCTGGCTTGGGTAAGATGACTTGCTTTGCTTGCGCCCCGGGACAGGTTGAGCAAACGCAGTAAACGTGGCAGGTGAAACACAACGCAGTTCAGCAAGACGCACTCAATGCTGGATCAGCAGAGAAGAGAGGCAGAGAAGAGACGCACGCACTCAATGGGCAACTACTAAGCTGGCTACGACTCCCCGTCACACACACACTACTCTTGAGTCAATATGAACGGACAGCTTCCAAGTCAATTCACACAAACGCAATCTCCATCACCACATAACGCCACTCACCATGACCCACTCAATGCCATAGTAGAGACTCAGCAGAGAGGCAAACATGGGTGGGTAGATCTGCTGGTGTTGCTGCCGCTCATGCCATGCTGTGCGGTGCAAGCAGGGGAAAGCGGGGGAGAAAAAAAAAAAAAAAAAAAAAAAAAAAAAAAAAAAAAAAAAAAAACTTAGGGTTTAGGAGATACTTAGCCATGAGAGCTGCTGCTTTTGAGGCACCTCCACAGCACAATGATATGAACACACACCAGTGGGACAGGGTAACAGCGGCAGTGCAAGACGCGTTAACGCGCATAAAGCGTGAGATAGACAGGGTAAGAGTAGCTAAGGGTTTGGGAGATTAGGAGGGGAAGATAATTGATGAGAGGCTGTGTACAGAGGGTTAGTGTGTGCACGTGTGTGTGTATGTGTGCGTGTATGTGTGCAAGTGTGCGTGTATGTGTGCACGTGCGCGTGTATGTGTGCGTGTATGTGTGCACGTGTGTGTGCACGTGTGTGTGCACGTGTGTGTGCATGTGTGTGTGCATGTGTGTGTGCATGTGTGTGTGCATGTGTGTGTGCATGTGTGTGTGCATGTGTGTGTGCATGTGCGTGTGCATGTGTGTGAGTGTGTGAGAAAGAGCATACCTCTCATTGCCGAACGAAGCTCCCCAAGGCTGTATGACTGGGTGACGACAATAACAGCATCTGCACACACACGCACACAAACGCACACACACGCACACACATGCATGCACACACGCATGCATGCACACGCGCATGCATGCACACACGCATGCAAGCACGCACGAGGAAATTCAGGGAGGGCACAGCGAAAAAGGCCGGGGTAGGAGAGGAGGAGGAAAAGGGGGGGGGGGGGGGGGGGGGGGTGTACAGGGGTCAACAGGTGTCAGACTGAAGGGGGGGAGGATGCAGTATCCAGGGGTCAGCACATAGTCCTGTGTTGACACATCTGGAGCTTGTGAAAACGCACAGGAGTGGCGGTTGCATTGTAAATATGAGTGTGGGAGGGGCTGTCGTGGCATGCTGCAGCGCAGCGGCACACATGCCTTGTGGGAACAAGAAAGCAACGGAGAACACACAGGGGCATGCACTGGAGCGCATTAAGGAGCCCGGATACCAACACAACATATGCGGGCACGCGCAAATAGCAACACAAGGGGTAAGCGCACCTCTGGGAAGCGCCATGGCGTAGTGGATTGTGCCGGCGAGGGCGGCCGTGAGCGTGGCGGCACAGAACTGCGTGCCGGGCGCCATGCATGGCCAAATCCCCGTCTGGTGCACAGCACAGCACACAGGGCACACGCACGCACAGGATAAACAGGCACGATGAGAAGGCAGGTTGAGCATGCGGGGCATGGGGGGTTGAGCGGATGGGAGAGGGGTGGAGGAGAGGAGAGGGAGGGGAAGGGAGGGGAGGGGAGGGGAGGGGAGGAAGAGGAGGAGAGAGGTGGCGAGAAAAGAAGAGGGGAGGGGAGGGGAGTGTGGTAAACAGTGCGCTCTAAGGTCGAATGTAGAAATCAGCAAACACAGTGGGTACTACTAAGAAGTGTGACCGAGTGCGTGCCTCTTATCTGCCTTCTCCCCCACCCTCCCTCCCATCCCCCCACTCCTTTCCACCCCTCTTACGCCCTCTCCCCCCTCCCCCTTCTCCAAACCCACCCACCAGAGCAGCCATGCCAAGATCCGGGGCATCAAGGGAGGGCGCAGCGGAGAGCAGCAGGGCGCGAGTCAGGAAGGCCTGCAGGGCAGCGCGGAAGAAGAGCTCCTCTGATAGTGCAGCCGAGACAGCCACTATGGTGTACTGCCATGCCGCCATGCCCTGGAAAAACTCCTCTGCCTCCTCGTCGTCCGCGTCGCGCACTGCCCTCACCACCTCCCACCGCTCCGCAACTCGATCCTGTAGAAAAGAGAGGGGAGGAGGGTGGGAGGGAGGGAAAGGAAAGTTGTATGACTTTCAAGACGTCTCAAACGACGTCCCGCACTGCCCCTCACCACCTCCCACCACTCCGCCACTGCGTGGTGACACGAAAAGGTGATCAGCTTTTGAATGAGTTGTAAGGGAGGGATGGCGTCTTGTGTTTAGAAAGAAGGCATGGGGGCTGGGAGAAAGCGTGTTGTGGTGATGAGGAGCAAGTAAAGCGAAGCAGCGAGAGAGGTGGAATGGAGGAGTGGAGCAGCAACGGATCTAGGTAGAAAATGGAGAGCGGGACGGGATCAGGACGGTAACGAGTGGGGGGTGGGGAGGAGGGTGGGAGAGCAGGAGAGAGCAGGTTATGAGGAGGGTGTGAAGAGAGGGGAGAGGAGAGTGGGCAGAGAGGGGAGTAAGGAGGTGAAAAGCGGAACGGACCTGGAAGAGTGCAAGAACAAGGGCGATGGCAGGAGCAGAGAAGGCGAATCCGTCTAGCACTCCTTGTAGCGACAGCTGGAAGCCTCCGGACCAATCGAGACCCGCCAGCTGGGCACCAGCAACAGCCGCTGTTGCCAACCCAGCATAAGTAGCTGCGGGGGGAAAGAGAGAGCGAGCGAGGGAGGGAGGCAGTGGGAAGTGAACGAGAGAATATGAGCGTCTGTGATTTACATGCCCCTGCGTCCATGCCTCTGTATGCAATATGCTTTAAACAGAGTACGCGCGAGAGAAGAGGCAGGGAAGGAAGGGTGGTTACCCGTGCCATATAAGAATCGAACGAAGGTGTTGACTCGCTCTGAAGGGCTGGATGACTGGTACGGCTGATGAGGAGAGAGAGGGGGGAGTGGGGAAGGAGACACGCACGCACGAAGGCATGGTTCGCATATGATAGCACACGTCCCGTTTGAATCTCATGATGGTTGAAGCTCGAACAGGTGAGAACGAAGGAAGGGACGAGATGGGATGGTGGGCGAGAGAGGCCGAGCAGTGGAATAAGGAAGAAAGGTGATGAAAATTGGGGTGCTAAAAAAGGGAAGCGGGGCAAAGACAGAGGGTAAAAGAGGGGGAAAGAGAGGGGGAAGAGGCGGGAGAAGAAAGGGAAAAGGAGGGGGAAAGAGCAGGAAAGAGAGGGGGATGAGAGTGGGAAAGAGCAGGGAAGATAGGGGGAAGGAGAGAAGGGAAGAGAGGGGAAAAGACGAGGAGAAGACGGGAAGAGAGGGTGGAAGCGGGGGAAAAGAGGAGGGAAGAGATGGAGGGACGAGGAAAGTGAGGGGGGATATAGAGGGAAAGAGTGGGGAAGAGAGTGGGGAAGTGAGGGAGAGAAGAGAGGGAGGACGAAGGGCGAAGAAATGAGGGAAGAGAGGGGCGAAGAGAGGAGGGAAGAAAGCGGCGAAGAGAGGGGGAAGACAGGACGGAGGAGAGGGTGGGGCAGGAGAGAAGGTGGAAGGGAGGGAAAAAACGGCGAAGACACATGGAGCACACACCCGTCGCAAATCGCGCACGCCTTGAGTCGGCATAGCCCCCGCACCACCCTGCGCCTCCTCCGTCTCACTCCTCCCCGCGCGCACTCTCACCGCACCCGCCCTCTCCCCGCCCCGCCCGCCTCTCCTTCCTCGCGGGGTGAGGGGAGGGGCGGAGAGCGGGTGTATACACAAGCCACGCGCGGAAGCGCGCGGAAGAACGCGGGAGCTGCGGAAAGGGGAAGCCAGCCCAACAGCGGGGGAGCGGAGGAAACGGTCCGCGGGAGAAGGAACGGAGGGACCGGCGGAAGGGGAGGAGGCGGAGGAAGCGGAGGGGCGTGCGGTGGTAACAGGAAGCGAGAGCGGGTGACAAGCAAGCGAGAGGTGACAAGTCCCGTGTGCTGCCATGGGTAAGCTAGCGCTGATGCGCGGGTCTGACAGTGAGATGGATGTGGGTGAAAAGGTTCGCAGGTCCATGATTGTTGGGGTCGGGAGCCTTTGAGACGTCTCAAAAGGAGCTCGCTCTGCTAAGAGGAGAGGGAATGGGTGGAGCTGCACGATGCGGAGAGAGCGCGAGCGAGGAAAGGTGAAGAGGCGAGAGGGTATGAAAGTGTGAAGGTGAGAGGGTGAGAGGGTGAGAGGATGAGCGTCTGTGACGGGGGAGTCGACCGGAGCAAAGAGTGGGACGGTGGACAAGTAATTGGGGTGGCCGGCGGTTGACGGGTAGCACGGCGTTGCGCGGTGATGCACGGTGATGCGGGAACAGCGGTGACGAGCGGGTGGTAACGAGAGAATTGGAGAGTTGATGCAGGGAGTCGCGCGCGATACGTCTACACAGGGTGGCAACTGGCAAATGGTTCGAGGCGGCACGGCGAGATAAGTAAAGAAAGTGGGATGAGGCAAGACAGGGTATGCGTGGTGAGCGGACGCGATAATTGAAAGGATACAGCGACAGGGGGTGTGAGGCACAGGCTAGGCGCACGCGAGGCGTAGGTGAGGCGGCAGGCGAGGATTGCGAGGGAAAGGCGACTGCAGATGGACGATAAGGGTGACGGTGACGGCGACTGAAGATGGAAGTTGGTCTGAGTTAACGTGAAGGCGAGTTCGAGCCCACAGGGAGTGGTAACGGTCAGTTTCGAGCAGGCAAGAGTGAAAAGAGAGGAAGTGAGGGAAGAGACGAAAGAAGGTCGAGAGCTACAGCGACTTGAGGGACACTCGCTCGAGTTTGGGTGGCCGGGCTCCTGAAAGCAAGGCGACGCGTCGTCAAACGGCAACTGAGTCTATTTCTTAGGCGCCTCTGAACTTGGCTTATAGTTCCCTAAACGAAATCGTTCAGTGGCAGCTGAACTCAAGAAAACGACTCCGCAATCTGAGTCTCGCGTGCGTCGTCAGTCCCGTCCAATCAGAACTTCCTGTCACTTTCCCTTCTGTTCTCTCTCCAGTACAACACTCTGCTGTGACGATGACCCTCTCAGTTCAGTGGCCTCTCTTCACAATCTGCAGAATTCACCACCCGCACTGCCTTCCTTCTCTGACAATGATCCCTCACTGACCTCGATACTCCCTCGGAACAAAATGAGTCGTGCAAGCAACACGTGCAACGGCTTCTTCTTGCGAAGTGCAACCTTGAGCCAAGCCAGCCACGCTCGCGGAGTGCCCGAGGAGGGAGACGGGTGTTGCGAGGGCGGTTTACTCCTAAAAGAAAACTTCTTGAAGTTGTACTTCAAGTACAGCACAGCTGCCCCTTCCCCTTGGAGAAATCGCCCTCGCGAGCTCATGAGCTTGCCTTGGAAAACCCGACAGCGCCGGGCAGCCGACAAACTACTCAAGGTTTCGTTATTGGTGTACGACGAATGTAGACCCCATGCGAAAGTCCGAGGTTCGCGTGCGAGGAAGTGCATTTTTTCGTTGGGGCTGGTTGTGGTGGTCGGGTAGTGGTGTAGTGGTGGTGAACTTTGTGACACGTCGTGAGTGCCGAAATCTACGAACCGCACCACTGAGAGGCTGCCACATGCACTCCACACGTGGAAAGCTTGGTCGGCGCTGTCATTTTCAACCCCCTAGCGGCCTGCCAGCCAATAACACATGACAGAGATTCGTCCGCCTTACCCATTCGGTCATCGGAGAAACGAAATAAACGCGCTGTTGCATGAGATGGTTTCTAACAAGGAGTCGATGCTGTGTCAAACGACAAAACAAGCCAACTACACCTACGATACTTCAATAGAAAAATCCTGCACAAGAATCTCCTGTGCTATAAAAGGTAAATCACAACTACACTCTTGAAATATAACCACTCCTAAGTGCTGGCTTGCTTGGAAGAAGGCTTATGGTGGCGACGCGACCGGTGAGAAGACTTGGACTTGGAAGAAGGCTTCTTGGCCTTCTTAGTGGGTGCCGAAAGGAGGCTGCAAAGTGAAAGAACACCACACCAGAAACACTTGCTGTGAAAAGATGCTAGGCGAAAAAATGTAGGGTTTGGCAGGCGAAAGGGGGAAGGGGAGGGGAAACTGGGGCATGAACATGGTAGATATGGAAGCAGGGAGCATGAGATGGGTACCTGGAGGCCGTGGAAGTGAGCTTGAACATGAGGAGCAGCGCAAGAATGTGCGCAGCAACGACCTGCACACACACTCACACACACATGCACGCACGCACGCACGCACACATCACACATATACACACACCAAATCAGTCACCCACACCCCATATGAAGAAAGCAAGCACGCACGCATGCGCACAGTCACACACACAAACACACCAACAGACACAAAGACAGCACCAGGGGAGTAAAAGGCTTGTTATAGCAGTCTGGGAAGGGTAGGATAGCCCACTACAGCATGTGTGATGTCAGCATCAACTACCAATACCATCACCTCACCATCACCATCACCATCACCCTAAACCCTGAGCCCCGGCAGCAATAACACGGGCACCAGCAGCAGCAGCAGCAGCAGCAACAGCAGCAGCAACATCCCCTGGCACCCCGTGACACGCACCATCCAGCAGAGCGTATTGTCAGGGAGAGCCTCCTCGGAGAAGAAGTCAGCAGCAGCAACCACCATGTCCTTCACCGCCGCGTTGTACCTCTCCCAGTGCGGCTGCAGCGGCTTTGCTGCTGCTGCTGCTGCTACCTTTGCCGTCGACAGGTGCGGGCCCAGCAGCACTTGCAGGGACTGGAAGGGCGCACATTAAAGGGGGCGGGGGGGGTGGGGGAAGATGAAACAGGGGGGTGAGAGGATGAAACGGTGCTGGGACCTTACTGGAAGGACGTAGCAGGGCAGCAGCGCAGCAGCGCAGGAAGGCAGCAGGGCAGCAGCACAGCAAGGCAGCGGGGCAGCAGCAAGGCAACGCACCTGCACATGAGGTTCCACGGCGGTCCATGTCTGGTTGATGTGCGGGGACAGCACGGAGTGCACCTGCCCGTACACCTCCCCGCCCTTCTCCCCCACCACTGCTGCCAGCGGCGCCAGCGCCACTCGTGCCTCCGCCACTGCCTTGCGCGCTACCGGCTGTACGAGGGGGAAGGGGGAAGGGGAAAGGGGAAAGGGGGAAGGGGAATGGGGGAAGGGTGAGGGCGAAAGGAGAAAGCGAAAAGGGAAGGGGGAAGGGGAGGGGAGGAAGAGGAAGCAAGCACGACCGAATAGGTGAGGGGGGGTTGGCGGAGGATACGGGGCACAGATGGAGGGAGATATATATTAAGGCAAGACTGAGGGAGAGCGTGTGAGAGTGTCGGAGTGAGAATGTGTGCGAGGAAGCATTAAAAAGAGAGGCAGGCGAAAGAGCGTGAGAAAGAGAGCACAGGAGAGCGTGTGTGAGAGCGTGTGTGAGAGCATGTGCGAGCATGTGAGAGGATGTGAGAGCATGTGAGAGCGCGATTGGGGGAAGGTAATCGGGGGGCAGTGCGCACCTGAGTCTGGGCATGCAGGCTGGTGAGGTGCGGGTGCAGGCTATCCTTAGCCGCCTGCATGCATTCACACACATGCATATACACACACATACACATGCACGGATACATGTGGGTGGATTATGGTGAATATAGGAATGGAGGGGTGTATACTCCGTTTCTATAGGAGAATGCGCAAGGAAGAAGAGGATGTGGACAGAGAGTCGCCGGACAATGACAACCACATGACATGCCTGTCTGGGCTAAGATCGCTCGTCTCCTCAATCCCATCCTAAGCTGATTGCCTGCCTGCCTGCCTGCCTGCGTGCGTGCATGTCTGTCCGCATGCATGCGTGCGTGCATATCGCCCGCACCTGGTAAGCGGCAGTGAGCTGGGGACCTACGGCGCCGCCCATCTGAGTGACCATACGTGTGATCTGCAACGGGGGAGTGGGTGAGAACAGGGCGACTTTTGAGTGGACTCAAAAGTGACTTAAAAGTGAGCTGGGGACCAACGGCGCGTCTGAGTGACCATGAGCGCGATTTGTAAGGGGAGTGGGGGTGAACAGAGCGGGGTTACAGGGAGGGCGTGGGGACAAAGAGAGGGGATGTTGATGGCGAGTGGGAGTTAAGACGTGAATGGTGGAGAACGGACTATTGAAGGACGATGTTGGAGAAGGGAGGGTGAGGGGAGGAAGAAGCGGGAGGAACGAAGTGGGATACAAGGGCGAAAGGAGTTTGTGTGATGGCGTTAAGAAGAAGCAGCCTGCCAAGGCACAGCATGACATGGCATGGCATGGCACGGGATGGCATGGCATGACATGGTATGGCAGAGGAAGCAATACCTCTGCGCGTACAGAAGCAATGGCTGGAAGAGCCTTGTCAGTCCACACAGAGACCACAGAGTCCTGCTCACACACACACGCACACAGCAGCTCGCAAGAACCATCAGCAACAGCCACAGCGACCACAGCAGCAACGGCAGCAGCAACAGCAGCAATCGCAACAGTCATGTACCAAGGGAGACTCAAAGGAAAGGTGAATAACACGGTACACGACACAAATACAGCAGGTGAACTGTGAAAGAAATTCCAAGCCACGGGGCCAACCACTTGAATCCCAAGTCACTGCGAATCCGACCTCAGCACGAATCACATTGTTGAAAAGCAGGTGGCCGCCGAGCCACAGCGGCAGGCAGCAGTTCCTACCGATGGGCCACACCACAGTGGCCTTTCTGCAGCCGGCTCAATGCATTCAGGCGGGTGGGGCTTTCACAGTGGCGCAAAGAGGCGAGGCGAGCACGGTCATTGCCGAGGGGTGGAACGCTTACCTTGGCGGAGAGCTGGTGGTCCTCGCGCCACGGCGGCAGCCACTCGCTAGTTATGCTCCTCCAAACCCGGTTCATTGTTGCGCGCGCAGCTTGTACGGCAGCGCAGCAGAGAGGCGAACAGGGCAGGTACAGAGGGTTGGGGGTCTCACTCACCTTGGCGGAGAGCAGGTGGTCCTCGAGCCACGGCTGCAGCCACTTGCTGGACACCTGCAGCGGACTCATTGCACACCCGCAGCTTTTACAACGGTGCAAAGAGGTACACAGGGCCGGTACCAAGGGGGGGGGTGTGGGGCTGACCTTGGCGGAGAGCAGGTGGTCCTCGAGCCACGGCGGCAGCCACTTGCTGGCCACCTGCAGCAGCTGCTCGTGCTTCGCCTCCACCTCCCTCTCCAGCCGCGCCAACGAGTCCTGGGGACGTGCAGGGGTAGGGAGAGAGATGCGCGCAGGGGGGACAAGGTTGAATTTTGGGCGTGAAGGGTGGGGGGTTGGTGGGGTGGTGGGGGACGGGGTCGTAGGAGTTGTGCGTGTGAGGATTGCAGATTGGGAATGCAAACTAGAAAGGGATGTGACTAAAGAGACGCCTACAGATTCAAATTTACTGGATACAATACGATGGGAGTGCACATTGCCAGGGGGGCTAGTGCCTGCTGGCAAAAGGTAGAGCAACAGCGAAAGTAGCTATTGAATGTTTTGATGTTTGTGATTGCATACTCGACTTTCCGAATCAACACTCTGCAGTGGCAAACCTGAAACCTTTCACAGCGACCCAAAAGATCCAAGATTGAATTTGGTATTAAAGAAAGAAAAGAAAAGAGATTCCCCCTCTTTTTCTTTGAAGCCCATATCATCTCTTCCACTCACTCGACTCAAAAGCGCCTTGCTGTCAGAAGCGGATGGGTGGGCTGCGGAGGCCTTATTTCCATCAACTCGTGCTATTTTAGGACAACGAGACAAACTCCATGGATTGATGGAAAGAGCCTGGTTACGCGCTAGCTTAGAGAGCCAGTATGGATCAAATCTTCACTATAGAATCAGAACATAGTGTAAAAAACTGTTTCCCCCTTCCTTTTTTTGAAGCCGATATCCTCTCTCCCACTCACTCGACTCACAGCGTCTTGCATGGCAACAGTCTAGAATGGCTTCTCCTCTCGAAATCCCCTCCCTGCCCTCCCGGCTCGCATTTCTCCTACCTTCGTAATCCTCAAACCTCGTACAAGTGCGGTTCAGCTTACTTTGCATTTCTGTCAGTGAGTCACCAACAGCGTAACTTAACCCCTTCCTATCGTTCCCCTTCTTCCTCTCCTTTCTCTCCCACCTCTCCTTGCAAGCTGCAAGAAACGATGTACTCAACAAACCCTTCCAACCGAGACAACTTGATCCAAACCGGATCGAACCGAAGTGTAACATGTACTCCTAACCCTAAACCTCTAAGCAGGAGACCATGATCTGCCTTCTGCCTTCACACGGCAGACTCCGGACACAACTGCTGCAAAACCCCTCAAAACCCACCTAGCCAAAACCGAACAGCACCAACCCGAACCGATCCAAAAGCCAAACCAGACGACCTGAACCGAACCGTACCGTGGTCTCCTTGAGAAGGGTGTTGGAGCGGGTGAGCTTGCTCTGGCACTCCAACGCGTCCTTGCCCACGGCCTTGACCTTGACCGCCTCGGACTGCGCAGCCTTGAGATCCTCCTGCACTCCCTTGAGCTTCTCCTTGGCCGCCTTCACCTCGCCCCTCAAAAACCACCTGGTCGAAACCGAACCGAACCTCGCCATGCCGAACCGAACCAGTTGATTTACCAACCTAACCGAATACAACCGAACCGAGCCGTACCGTGGTCTCCTTGAGAAGGGTGTTGGAGCGGGTGAGCTTGCTCTGGCACTCGGACGCGTCCTTTCCAACGGCCTTGACCTTGACCGCCTCGGCCTGCGCAGCCTTGAGATCCTCCTGCACTCCCTTGAGCTTCTCCTTGGTCGCCTTCACCTCGCCCTTAGCTGCCTCCAACTCGCTCTTGAGCGTCGCCGCCTGCTGCTCCGCCTGTTTCGCCTGCGCCTCTGCTCCGGAACGGGGGAGGGGAATGGGGGGAGAGGCGGGGAGAGGTGGGTGAATGCGGGCGTAAGATGAGGGAGGGGAGAAGGGACGAGTCGTTTTCGGACGAAAAGAAGGGAAGGTAAAGAAGAAGAGGAGGAAGAGGAGAAGGAAGACGAAGTGAAGAGCAGGGAGTAGGGGTGACTCACCTTTGGACGAGATCTGCTTCTGCAGAGTCTGCTGCTGCGCCTTGCTGTCCGCCACTTGCCCCTCCAGCGCCTTCACTTTCTCCTTCAACGCGCGCAACTCGCCGCCTGCATTATCACACACACAGATGCATCACACACACGCGCGCGCGCACACACACACGACATAGAGAGAGGGAGAGAGGGTGTGCAGTGAGTGGCATGGCGGCAGAGAGATCAGACGGCGAAGTCCGCATGCCGCTTGTCCAATCGTCCGCACATCGCTTGCCCGGCGTCGTGCTCTATGGTTTGATCCGAGCTACTACCGAAGAGGAGATGACAAACGACGATGACAAGAGAGATTCGACCAGATCCGCCAGGTCGGATCATGCCTACCACACTGCTGCTCCCAATGCTCCCAATTCCTTCAATCATTGAGTTGTGCTCGCGGTGGACTTACACGAATTCGCGTCGAATCTCCTCTCCTACATGACTCTGCATGGCGAGAGACGCGCAGTGCAATCTGTCTCTCTCCACCTACCCTCTACTCACCCTCTTCCTGTGAATGGAGATCAAGGCGTGGACTTGCGAGGACAGCGAACGGGCATCGCAGATCGTCGGATCGGCTTGTGAGGAACACTCAGAGGAAAACGAATCTCTCACCCACATCGAATCAGATCTAATAGTATCTTATGAATCCGATCGGACGGCTCAGATCTATGGAACTCGAAGTGGTACGCAAGTGAATTCTGCTAGAAGAGGCTAAGCTGATGGAATTGCAGAATCGGATTGATTTCTCTCTCACTGCATGCCAACGGATTCGACCCTTCATACTGAGATCCACTCGACCCAACCGGCCATGTAAGTGTTAAATCCCGGATCCCGAATCCTCCGAATCGTCGACTCACCACCATACTTGGAAGCGTGTTAGAACCCTTCAGTGTTACCTAAAACTTGTGAAAACTGAGGTATTGACTCACCATGATCACCCGCCTTCTTCTCCGCGGCTTGTGCCTTGCTCTTCAGATCTGCCACGTCAGCACGGAGCTTCCCCGCCTCCGCCTCGCACGCGCGCGTCTTCTCCCCCACGGCTTTCGCCTCCGCGCGCACACCCGCCACCGCCGACTCCGCGGAGTCCGCGCGCGTCTTCGTCGCCGCAAGCTCCGCCTTCACCTTGGTCACGAGATCCTCGCATCGCGCCTTGCCTTCGCGCTCCGCGACGCACGCATCAGCGTCGGCAGCAGCGAGATCGACGAGGCAGATCGAGGAGACGATGAGCCACGAGCAGATCACGAGGGAGGCCCATCTAGCCGTTGGAACCAATCGCTGCGTCATGATTGGTGGATTAAACGGATCGCCACCAAGGCTTGAATCTAGATTCAGCTTGTCGCCAATCCCAGACACGTCCGACAGTAAGATCTACACAACCGAACACAGCCAGCGCACGATCTGTACGAATGAAGCAAGCTCTGACCAGTGCTGCACGCTACCAGAATTTCGGATATCACGCTACCCACTTCTCTCAGGTCAGGATGCAGTCAGTCAGCAGGGAGAATTCGGGAGAATCGGGATGTGCTTCCCCTTCACCTCTCCCAACCACTTCCACTCCTGGAATTTGGGATGTTCAGGCGGAATCCTCACAATCGGGAATGTCAGAGAACTGGGAGCGGTGAGATGTGACCGTCAGATCCGAATCTGGACGGTGAAGATTGAGCAGAAGTTGAGAAGTAGGAGAAAGGGAGACACTTGATTGGAGATTTGTTTCAAAACGACGTGGTGATCGTGCAGGGAAGACTATATGCGAGTGACGCAGAGGCGGTCGGGCAGGAATAGATCGTCAATCGCAATAACTGTCGCATGCAGGCTGGTAACCTCATGGGAGATCGATCGACGGATGAAATTCATTCTGGAAAGAAATGACAGATTGAGCTGGACATTGTATCTGTGGAATGTGGACAATTTTTTTGCTGCTCTTTCGTGTACACACGCCTGACCAGTTCGGTTTCCCTTATGTTATAAACCAATCACAATTCCTGTTATAAGCAAATGACAATGTATCGCATGGTCAAGGCAGCCCAATACAACCACAAGCTACAAGTATTGGTATTCCACCACAAGGTTAACATGGCAGCAATCTACATCAAAGAGTATTTGCTGCCACAAGAGAGAGAACTAGTTGCAAAACACTACCATCAACTGAAAAGATCGGACTACTGTACCTACTCATGAATCTGTACAAGGCTAGAAGACCAGCACCAGCTGTACAACCAAAATGGTGCTCCACTTGAACTGGCTATACAGTGGCGAATAACCTACCGGAAATGAAGGGAACAACCGCCTTTGAGCTTCAACTGGATATGTACAAGAAGCGGGTGTCTGCATCTATATGAACGTCTCTGCCGTCCTTTGCCTTCCTGTAAGAAAACGAGGAAATTGAAGAGGGAAATTCAGGTCACCTACTGGATTCATGGTAATCTCACCAACTTGACAGGCAGTGACTGACATGACAGGCACCAAGGGCCACACTCAGCCCAACATGATACCACCAACAACCACCAACTTTGTCCCCTCCACATGCACTCAATCACACACAAACCACACCCACACCCCCTCCCAACCACAGCAAACCCTACTGACCGCCTCAAATCCCGCCTTCCCCCCCCCCCCCACCCACCCCCCCTTCCCAGAACGCACCTCCCGTCGCGCCTCCTCCCCATCATCCTCCCCACCATCAGCCCCGGGAAGCAGCAGCAGCAGGTGGGGGTCCCGCGCAGCAGTGCTCATACGGGGGGGGCGGCGCAGCAAGCGAGTCGTAGAGAGACCCCCACCCAACCCCCGCTCTACATCCCCCAACACCCCGGCCCCCAAAACGCACCTCCCGTCGCCACCCCTCCTCCCCATCAGCCCCGGGAAGCAGCAGAAGCAGGAGGAGGCGGTCCAGCGCAGCAGTGCTCATACGGCGGGGGCGGCGCAGCAAGCGAGTCGTAGAGATCCCTCAAAGCGTCGTAGAGTGGGCGGGCGGCGGTGGGCTGGGCGATGCGGCCAAAGAGGATGTCGGTGGTGGAGACGGGCATGCCGTAGAAGCGCCGGTTCACCGATGAGCATGACGCCACCACGCTGGATTCCCACGACATGCCCACAAACGCCCCTGGGGAATGGGAGGGTGGCGAGCGAGAGCAGGGGCGGGCGGGCGAGGGGGAGCAGAAGGGGGATGGGGAGGGGGAGGCGGAGGGGTATGCGTAAGGGATGGGGAGAGGGATGGGGATGGGGATGGGTATTGGGATGGGGATGGGGATGCGGATGGGGAGGGGGGTCGGGATGGGGATGGATATGGGATGAGGGGGGGCAAAGTGAAGGATAATCAGTGGGCGTCCAAGAGGCAAAGGGTGGGCCGGGGAGGGAGCGAGGGATGGGGTGCTGCGGGGAAGGAAAGCGGCGCAAAATGCGGGCGCTTACAGGCTTGACAGAGATATGAACACCACGAGCACACATACTTGTGCTGCAGCAAAACGTGTTTCCTTTCAGGCGCCTGAAAACACACCACTCAGCACGCTGCAGCAGCAGCATACACCCACTCTTGCTGCAGCTGTACGTGTAGCACGTGGAGAAGCCCGTGCCACCCGCCCGCACGTCGAGTTTCGAGACGTCTCTCAAGACTCTATGCAGCAGCCAGCACCCACCCACACTCACCCTTGCTGCAGCTGTACGTGTAGCACGTGGAGAAGCCCGTGCCACCAGCCTGCATGCATGATTGCAGCAGCAAAGATAGCACTGCATGTAAGCAGCAGCAGCAGCAGCAGCAGCAGCAGCAGCAGCAACCACACTCACCCTTGCTGCAGCTGTACGTGTAGCACGTGGAAAAGCCTGTGCCGCCCGCCCGCACATCCGCCTCCACAGCGCGCCCCACGGGCCCGGCAGCAGCGCTGGCAGAGGCGCCCACAGCCACGTGGTAGCGGCTGCAGAAGGCCTTCATGGCCTCCAGGCTGCGAATCACCACTATCAGATCCGCTATCTCGCCGCCCATCTGAGGTGGTTTGTGGGAACGGCAGGGGAGGGATGGGGTTGGAGGTCAAGAAGGTGTGCTAAGGAGGACAGTTGGCGCGGCTGCAGAAGGCCTTCGTGGCCTCGAGACTGCGGATCACCACTATCAGATCCGCGATCTCACCGCCCATCTGAGGAGGCGCGAACAAAAGGGAGGAGGGAGAGGGTCGAGGGATGCATGAGAAACTCAAGGCGGGGTTGAGAAATGGTTTGGGTGGGGAGGGATCGCAGATTGCATGAGCAAGGAGGTTGAGAAGGACGGTTGCGCCTCAAACGCCCTTGGGTGAAAAGGACGACGGAGGTTGATGGTGAGAGAGAGACAGGGAGATGCCATTTGCTCCCCACAACGCCCACACCAAAACTCGCCTTCCCTCCGTGCCAATCCACCATCAATCCAAGAAAAAACATTGCCCCAGGCACCCCACACACCCCACCAACATATCCCTCCACCTCCCCACCCTCCATTCCAAATCGCCACTTCTCCAATCCTTTCCCCCTTCCCCCGTCAACATCTCCCCCTTCACCCCCATCCCTTCATCCTACATCCCCCCCCTCCCCTTACTCCCTCCCCCCCCCCACCCTGCACCCCCTCCCCCCCACTGTCCACCGCACCTGTGCGCCCCAGCCCATGCCGGCAGTGGCGATAGCAGACGGTGCGCTCCACTGGCGGTCGGGCTTGAGGCACACCACCAGCCCCGTGCCCACCCGGTACGTCACCCCCACGCCCGCCTTCCCCCTCCCACTCCCCCACGCCCCAAAATCATCCCCCCTCAACGCCAACCCCCACCGTACCCTGAAAACCATTGCCCCAGCCACCACCCCACCAACACACCCCAAACCTCCCCCTCCCCCTCCCCACTCCTTCCAACCGCAGTCCTCCCCCCCTCTGTCCCCCGCACCTGTGCGCCCCAGCCCATGCCAGCAGTAGCAATAGCAGACGGTGCGCTCCACTGGCGGTCGGGCTTGAGGCACACCACAAGCCCTGTGCCCACACGGTACGTCACCCCCACACCCGCCTTGGCCACCGTCAGAATCGCCAGCCCCACTGCGCCCCCCAGCACAGCTCCTGGGATTGACCGCTCTGGGTTCAGCCTCCCCACCTGGAGGGGGGAACACAGGGAAGGTATACGGGGGGAGGGATGGGAGGAGAGGGGAGGCGAGGGGAGGAGAGGAGAGGAGAGGGGTGGAGAGGGGAGGAGAGGAGAGGAGAGGGGTGGAGGCTTTGGGACTGAAAAACGGGCCACCAGAGTGCAGATTCGCTTGTCTCTCGGCTCCTGCGGCTTCCAGAACAGAACAAGTACGAGGGATAGGGAGCGAGGGCGAGAGTTGCCCCCCCTTGCTCGCCTACACACAGGGAAAACACCAAACGACAACCCCCCTGCTCGCCCCCGAAAAGAAACACAGCAGCCAGCCGGCAAGCACGTGGAGCTAGTGACTTGACTCGTACGATTCCTCGCTCGCACGCACGCACGCACCTGCGAGTACCCCCGGAGCGTGTTCGTGGCCTTGAAAATCTCCTCCTGGAGGCTCCACGCGAGGGGGTTATTCACCCACGCGCGCACGCTCGTGGCGTCCGTCACATCGTGCAGCGCCCGCTGCGCTGCGCCAGCAACTGTGACCACGAGCTGTGGCTGTAGTGGCTCCAGCTGGTCGTAGCAGCGCTCGCACACGCGCTGAGGCTCGGATTCCCGGAAGAGCGGAGGGAGCAGGCACGTGCGCGCGCTGCAGCTGTGGCAGAGCAGTAGGCCGCAGAACCTGGGGTGGTGAGGGACGTTGGCGTGAGGAGGGGCGGGAGGGGAGGGGAAGGGAGGCGGAGAGAGCAGGAGGGAAGCTAAGGTAATGGTGAAATGAGAGAAGCTGAGGGGGGAAATGGCGGATGGGAGGAAGCAAGATAGGGGAACAAGAGAAGCGAGCAATGGGATGACAAGGGTGACGGAAAGAGAGAAGGCGGGGAAGGGGGGGAGGGGGGACGGGGGGAGGAGGAGAAGGTGTGGGAGGGGGTGTGGTTCAGGGGGAAGGGGAGGAGTGAGAGACAAGGCAGGGAGTTAGGTGATGGGGAGAGAGAGGGGAAAGCGCGGGCGGGGGCACAAACACGCAGTAGATTCGACAGGTGGCGGCGGGGAATGAGAGAAGAAAGCAGCAGCAGCAGCACCATCACCACGGACCTGCAGTGGTGTCTGGTGCGCACGAGAGGCCGGAACGGTTCCTCACACACCATGCACCTCGTGGACCCGCTGTCCGGCACCCACTCGGGCGGCAGTGCCGCCCACAGCTCATCAAAAGTCCTTCCCCCTATCGGTCCGCCCATTCCGCCGCCCACCGTTCCGCCCGTACCTCTCCCCATCCCCCCTTCCCAGGGCGCAACCTCCCCATCGCGCCCCCATAGCCCAGCACCGTTCCCCCCATCGTCCTCCCCCGCATCCTCCCCCCACCCCGCGCCATCCATGTGCGCGGGCGCGCTGGGAGCATGCAGCGGCGCCCATTGTCCCCCCTGACCCCCCTGCTCCCCCTGCCCCTGCTGCGGCAGCTGGTAATCCTGCACGTATCCTGGCGGAGGCGCTTTACCATTAACGAATCCTTGGTAGTGAGGATGCGCCTGAATCGCTGCTGCATCTGATCTTCCCCCCCTACCGTTCCCCCCGCGGAGCCATGCGCCTTCAATAGGCGGACTCCCATCATCCCCCTCATCCCCGCCGCTTCCGCCAATTCCGCCGATTCCGCCGGCGGGTGAAGCGGAGGCCGCCGCGGAGGGGTGCGGGGCGTAGAAGAACTGTTCGCGCTCGCGCGCGCGGCTCTTAACACGATCCACCATGCTGCTAAACACCCCGCGCATCGCGCGCGCGCCGCTGGTGCCGATGCTGCAGGCGATGTTACTGCCACCGTCGATCGCGCCGCCAATCGCGCCGCCGATCGCGCCGCCGACGTGCGGGCCGGGAAAGCCGTTGTGGGGGCTGGGGAAGCCGCCGTACGCGGCGGAAAGGGGGGAGGAGTTGGCCCCACCGGGAGAGGGACCGGTGGCGGAGCGGGGGGGCGCGGAGGGAGGCAGGGCGGTGGTCGGGTAGAGCGGTGTGTTGCAGGGGACTCGCATGGCCCTCCCGCGCTGAGACGTGTAGGATCGGGTGGTGGGTGGGTGGGGAAAGGAAACACACGAAGGGACGGTGCAGAGTTGGTTGCGCAATGCTGCACGTGAGAAGGGAAGAGACTAAGATGCAGAGGGGGGAGGAAGGGAGCGACAGGGGTAAAGATAGGGCAGCTTCAGTGAGGATGCAGAGAAGAAAAAAAAAGTTCGAGGGACGATATTAAATGAGAGGACACCCACTAAGGCACGAAAAATAGCCACAACCGCTGTAAGTGACTTTTGCGATGCATACGAGGAGCGAACGAGGCGGGAAAGAATCCTCATACAAGACGTTAGTGCCACATGTGCAGTGGGCACTTGAGAGCACATGAGAGCACATGAGAGCACATGAGAGCACACGCACCATAGCAGCGGCCGCTGCCGCACTGGCCTCTTCCGCCGCTCGCTCCGCGACCTCCGTCCGCTCCTTCTCCTTCTCCAGCTCCCGCGCAGCGCGCCGAGCCTCGTCCTGCGACCGCTGAATGTTCGCCAGCGCGTCGCGCAGGTCGCAGTTGAGCTTGATGACCATCGTCTTGCGAAACGACGCGCGACAGATGGGGCAGTGGGGCGACACCTGCGACTGCTGCACCTGCTCGCACGCTCGCAAGCACGCACGCACGCAAAGAAACCAAACAGCTGCCATCAGGTCCACTTGTTGTTTCGTTGTGACCCGTTCACAGCAACGCGGGGCCGAAAAGAATAAGATGCTTAACAAAGACTAGCGCCAGACCAGTGCCGCGCCAGCAAAAAAAAACAAAAACAAAAACATAACAAAGTGGTCATGGCAGGATAGGTTACGGCAGAAGGGTTCACCGCAAGGAGGGGAGGGGTATACGGAAGGGCAGGGGGGAGTGTGACCTGTACCTGCAGGAGGCAGTCGAGGCAGCCGTTGTGGCCGCACGGCAGCGATGACGGGCCCCCTTTGGTTCCCAGCGCCTGCAGGCATATCGCACACGTCAGCGCCTCCTGAAATTCCGCGTCCGCGGATGACGAGGAGGACGCGGAGGAGGAGGAGGTGGTGGTGGTGGTGATTGGAGGTAAGGATGGGGAAGGAGACGGGGACTCGGCTCGACTGGGCGACTCGTGAAAGGAGCTGGCACCGGGACCGATGGAGTCGCGTCGGCCGCGCGAGTCGGAATAGGAGCTTAGCGGAAAAGCCGGCGCGTCGGACGGCGGCGGCGAGTGAGAAGGCATGGAGGTGAGGACGGGGGTGGTGGGCCTTCCCTGAGCGAGGAGGGACGACTCGACCGACTCCATGAATTCGTCCATGGTGGAGTCGCAGACGGGATGTGTGCGACGACGGCGACGAGCACGGCGACGGGTAAGGTCAACGGGTACGGTCAACGGGTACGGCGATGGGCAGAGAGACGGGCACGGGCGAACGGAAATAGACTAGAAGCGGCACCTGGGAAGAAGCAGCGAGAGGGAGGGACGGGAATAACGGTGAGGAGGTGAGTTGAGAAACATCGAGAGAATGACCGCATGGTTCGGGAAAAGAAACGAAAACAAACAAAGAAACAAACAAATTGAAGAAATTGAAATAGACCCTGAATAAGCCGGAAGTTCGCGAATATAAATCGACAAAACATTCGTGAGAGGTGAGCCCCAGAGAAGAAGATGATGGCACGAGAGACGAGAAGAAAATAGGAGAGAGATAGTGGGCGTGTAAGCTCCAGCAGGGTACATGGGCTGATTGCTCCACGGATGAATGAACAAACAGATATTCACATTGAAAAAATAAAACAGGGGGCTATCACACCATTCAGCAAAACAACTCTTGCGAATCTCGTCAGAGGCATTAAGCATCGCTTCATGCTGTATAATTGCACACAGAACATCCGGCAAAGCCGCGTGATAGAGGCGCAGGAGAGCTACTGACAAGACAGGACCATACTCAAGAGAAAACTGACCTTATCTCAGATAAACTAGCTCGTCGCCCTGAAGGAGTCTAGATCAGGCAGCCATGGATTTGTCGGAGTAACTACACACACCAACACAGAACCCTCATCCGAAACGACACACAACAGCTCGCATCACGCACTGGCTAGGGTTGAGTTGAAAATCCGCTCGTGCAAAAAAAGGGTCTGCCAGAAATGGGTTCCGTATGTTTTGGTACGGTCTAACATGGTTTGCGGGGTGGCGTGGCGGCGAATGGATGATGGAAAGGCAGGAGAAAATGCTCTGCTCTGCACTCGTGGGCGAGGGAAGAAGGTGACAAGCGGACTGCATCCGCGGAAGAGTGATAATGGCGACGGAAAATCCGACGAAGAGAGTAGGGTAACCAGCTATCATTCATTGGCGGAAGGTTTGGGCATGCAGCACCATTGGTTCGTTGTTTGATTGGCTTGACTGTCTTGTGTTGGGTTCGGTTCGCACAGTTCGTGCCTAGGGTTTGGCTCACTGGCCAGCATGTGGCTAGGGCGGGTCCACCCCACAGTCCGTGTGAAATAAGTGTCTGTTACGAGTGCAATTGAGAGAGGGAGCTAGAACTGCACTATCTAAGCAAAACAATACATTGAGCGAAGGAATGAGCGAAGAATATATAGCGAAGCTAGCGTGGTAACGGTAACGCGAGAAATTGGGGTGCGCTACGGACCAGGGCCTCAGATATCAGGGAAAAAACCCTGAAATTCCTGATTTTGGCAGTCCTTTTTTTACCTACCCTGAAAAGTCAGTGTTGAGAATTTTGAGGGACTGATCTTTCAGCCTTTTTTGTTAGGCCACACTGAAATTTCAGACTTTTTTCCCCTAGTACACTGATGCCACAACGTTGTAACGAAACCAACACTGAAAGCGATTCTTCTTACCTGTGCCGTGTGGATTTGACCGCAATTACAGGGAATCTCAGATTCCCGAGGTGTAAGCACCCCGTGGCGAGGCCAACCTGTGAAATTCTGCCTCTGGTTCACGTTCAGAGGTGTTTTGTTGGCGCGGCGCCTCACACCATTGGGCCGTTTCGCTGCAGCAGTCAGTCTTGGCCAATCCGAAGTTGGCCACCATGTGGTGCTGGAGGGCTGCCAAGGATCCTGCCCCGTTGCCATCACCTGCGACGCGTTAGTGACAGCCTTTTTACTAGTGTAACACTGATGCATCAGGCTTTTTACAAACGCAACACTGTCATTTCAGGCTTTTTTTTTTTGGAACACTGTCAATCAGAGTTTACACACAGGGGGACCCTGATGGGTTGACGACCCTAAAAGTGAATCTGAGGGCTTGCTACGGACCTAGCGCCGAGGTTGGGAAATGTTGAGGCGGAGGTCCGGAGCGCGGGTTACCAACCAAACTGTGAGGTTGGGTCGCATCGTGAACGGTGTCGGGAGTCGTGGTCGAGGCAAGTGTCGCGAGCACGTAACGTTTCACTGTTGGGTGCTGGTGGAGGGAATGGTCATGTATGCGGTAAGCAGGGGCGCAAAGTAAGGAAAAGGAATTTTCCTTACAGTGTCAAGCAAAATATTGCCCGCTATAGTATGTATTGATAATTTCAAAAGAGTGCGTATAAGATAAAACATATTAATAGACACAACTGTTAAGATTAGGAGCTAGCTTAGGAAGTAGGAGTTAGGAGCTTGAAGCATGGCGATGGTATCGAGAGGAAGGAATTGGCCAAAGAGTTGTTTCAATATGGAGTTGGGAGTACAAATAGGAACAAGAGGAAAGGGAAAGGGTACACCACCAACAGTTGGTATCTAATAACTAACCTAGTACACTAACTAACTGTAGGCAAATAAGGTATGCAAATACAATTCAACACACCCCCTAACTGCCTACAGCTGTAGCTAGTGGTGTCTGGCAGCAGGTCGCCTGGAGAGCGGTTGCTAGTAGCTGGGATATGCACAGAAACAGTGGTGGCTGACCGGCAGCACCTGTAAACGCCAGAACGGAGCAGGAGCAGGAGCAGGAGCGCCTAAACGGAGGGCGGAGGATGCTGGTCGCTCGCCGTCTGCGAGCAAACACAACTGGTGGTGAGGAGGAGGAAGCTGGTGATGCACAGGAGGAGAGGAAAGGAGAGGCGGCTGGAGGAGAGGAGATAAGAGGAGAGGATAGAGGAGGAGGCAGCTGGAGGAGAAGAGAGAGGAGGAGGATAGGTGCAGCGGAAGGTAGAGGGAGGAGGTGCGGCTGGGCCTGCCTTGTCAAACCCGCCACCCCCACACCCTTCTCCCCCCCCCCCCCCCCCCCCCCCCCCCCCAACGCGGCACGCCCAGCAGATGCGGTGCAGCGAGGAGGAGGAGGATAGGGGGGTTCAAGGGGGCTTTAGTACCCCCGGAGCCTCGCCTGCCAATCCCGCCACCCCCCTCCCCAAGTCTCTGATGTTGATGTGCGCAGCAGAGGGGAGGGCGGGGACCAGGATGGCGATGTCGGGGGCGCCAACGAACTTCGTTGGCGCTGACGCGGGCGACTGCTGCCGTCGGCCCGCCACTCCCTTCCCCCCTTCCTCCCCCTTATAGCTACCGCCCCCGCATGCGTGCAGGGGCGGGACGGGTGCGGAAGCGCACAGGGGCCGAACGGGGGGGCGACAGTGTGAGAATAAGAACGAGGAATGATGAATTAGGAATAAAGGGGGATACAAGTATGAAACCCTAAGTTGTGTCCCCTCTAAGGTGAGCCCCACTACAGCCTACAAAGTAGAAACATGTAATGTTTGACACACCCCCATAGGCAAAGTGGGGGAGAACAAGAGGTGACAAGACCAGTCAAGCAAAGCAAAGCAAGCTCAGGGTGGATCACAACGTCACCACGCATTCCGAGCACAAGCAAGTGGCCACAAGGCAAGTTCACATGCAGAGTTATATAAAGGAGAAAAGCAATACAGTGATCACAACCTAGCAAGTGCAAGCATGCAGGTATATGAATAGAGATCACAGTACAAGCAGAGTCAAGAAGTAAGCAAGTGAGGCACAGTAGGCACAAGGCCTAGAACAGTACAGAAACGCTGATGATCACAAGGCTGGAGTGCCTTGGTGAAGACATCAGCAGTGTTGGCCTGAGTGGCCACGTAAGCAAGACGAAGCTGACCACGCTGCTGCAACTCTCGAGCAAGGAAGTAGCGTAGAGCGATGTGCTTCGTTCTGTGCTCCAGTATGTGCTCCTGACACAAGGCAATCATGGCCTTGTTGTCGACGTACAGCACTGGAGGAGAACGAGGCGGCTCTCCAAGGTCGGTCAGCAGGTAGGTGAGCCAGCGTAACTCCTGTGCAGCCATGGCCCCTACGTAGATCTCAGCCTCACAACTGGAGCTGAGAACAGAAGACGAGCGGGTAGACCGCCAAGAAACAGAGCCGGAGCCAAGGCTGAAGGTGTAACCCTGTGACGACCGCTGCGTAGCCAAGTCGTCAGCCCAAGAAGCGTCTGCGTGACCAGTGAGGACAACTGGACCTCGCCCTCCAAGCACGAGCCCCATGCCCGACGTACTGCACAAGTAGCGCAACACCCTCTTAGCAGCATCCATGTGCTCCTTCCTGTGTCGGCTAGGAGCGACATAGCGTGCTAGGATGCTAAGAGGGTAGGCTAGGTCAGGTCGAGTGCAGGTCATCAGGTACATGAGGCAGCCCACAAGCTCTGGATACGACGGGCCAGTCGGCTCTACGGACTCGTCCGAAGGTGGAGCTGAGAGCGAGTGACCGGTAGGCAGAGGAGTGGACTGTGGCGAGGAGTACGTGAAGCGGAAGCGCTGAAGGACCTGCTGCACCATGTGTGACTGAGTCAAGGTAATGGTGCACTGTGCTCTGTCCCGTGTGATCCGCAAGCCAAGATAGCTTGTCAGCTCACCCAGGTCTGTGCACGTGTGTCTCTTCTGCAGCTCCGACTTCACGTGGGCGAGTGCCTCAGTGTCAGCAATAGCAAAGACCAGGTCGTCTACGTACACGAGAACGTAGAACGGCGGCAGAGTGGTGTCGGTGCGTAGAAACAGCGACGGGTCAGCAGTAGAAGGAGCAAACCCAAGAGCAGCAAGAGTCGTCCTCAGTGTGTGGTGCCAGTCACGGGGGGCCTGGCGGAGACCGTAGACTGGCCGCCGGAGGCTCCACTGGGTACCAGGAGGAAACGACCCAGTGAAGCCAGGTGGGCGGCGCAGCCAGATCTCCTCATGCAGGCTGCCCTGTAGGAAAGCAGTGCTGAAGTCAAGAGAGTGAAGCTTGTAGTCACAATGAGCGGCGACGTGCAGCAGAACCCGAAGAGTGGTCATCTTCGGGGTAGGGGAGAAGGTCTGGAAGAAGTCAACTCCGTCTCGCTGACTGAAACCACGTGCAACGTAACGCGCCTTGAAGGCAGGCAGAGAACCCGTCGGCCGCTTCACCCTTAAAATCCACATGCCACTGACGATGTTCGCCCCAGGTGGGGGAACCTCGTCGACGTAGGTGCCTGTGGACTTCCAGGAAGCCATCTCTGCGTCCATGGCTGTCTGCTACTGAGAGGAGTAGGGACCCTCTATCGCCTCTGCGTAAGAGCGCGGGGTCGGGATGTCTGGTGCATCCGGGTATCCCTCAGGGGCAATCAGCATGGACACGAGATGAGGTAAAGCAGCGGCAAAGCACTCAAACTCCTCCTGTCTGTCCTCAAGGACGTCCGTGCCAAGAGCACACTCACCCCCGACGGACGGAGGACAGACAGATTCAGACTCAGCAACAAGGCTAACGGCGTAGTCTAGACGACAGGCGGCAGCAAAGTCAACAAGCTCAGCCTCTAGAGCAGACGCAGCAGTGGACTCAAAGGAAGGGTCAGTGACAACTGTAGCGAGGAAACGCGTGACAGTAGGACTGGCAGCACGAAGGGAGTCAGACTCCGGGTCCGGACCGTCAGGAAGAGAGGACGCAGGAGGAGACGGCAGAGGGACACGCTGTGGAGCAGTGGAAGGACGCAAAGTCATATAGTGAGTGCCCGGGACAGGAGGAGGACGCTCACGCGGAACACGACGACCAGTGCGGACAGCGCGGACAGGCGACTCTGGACGAGACTCAGGCGACGCAGGACGAGACTCAGGCTCACGACGCTCCGTAAGACCTCTAGTCGGCCCAGAGTAAGGAGAAGGACTAGGCAGTGGAGAGGCTGGCTGTAACTGGGACTGCGACTGGACAGGCGGTGGACTCAGTAGGGGAGGAGTAGGACCAGTAGAAGGCTGGAGGCCAAGAACCTGCTGAAGGAGCGGAACATAGTACGGCCGCGGCCGCACAGCGCCTCCTGAACCAGCAGAGACAGCACCAACACCCTCAGCTCCAGGGTCTCCAGCTACAACTCCCGCAGCACCACCAGCTCCAACAGCTCCAGCACCGCCAGCTCCAACTCCCGCAGCAGCTCCAGTCCCAGCAGCTCCAGTACCTCCTGTATGAGCACCTCCAGGACCAGCGGCTCCAGCAGCTCCAGCACCAGCAGCACCTCCAGCAGCTCCAGCACCAGCAGCACCTCCAGCAGCACCTCCAGCAGCTCCAGCACCAGCAGCACCTCCAGCAGCACCACCAGCAGCTCCAGCACCAGCAGCACCTCCAGCAGCTCCAGCACCAGCAGCACCTCCAGCAGCACCACCAGTAGCTCCAGCACCAGCAGCACCTCCAGCAGCAGGCCCCCCAGCTCCAGCAGCATGGCTGCAGCGCCGAGCGTACCACTCACGAAGCTGCCGTGGAGAGAGGGGCTCCCGCCTCGACGGGACACTCGGAGGACCTCCAGTCTCAGCACCCCCAGACACAGCACCCCCGGGCGCAGCACCCCCAGACTCAGCACCCCCAGGCTCAGCACCCCCAGACTCAGCAACCCCAGGCTCAGCACCCCCAGGCTCAGCACCCCCAGACTCAGCACCCCCAGCAGCACCAGAGTCAACAGCTACCTCAACAGACTCGACTGCGTCTACCTGAGACACAACTGAGGGGGCAGGACCCTGAGGGGGGAGGGGGTCTACCGGAGGAGTACCTGGCGCGAGAAAGAGCGGCGAGGGGGGGGGGAGGGGGGCAGTGCGGTAGGGGAAGAGACGGTAGTAAGGAACCGACTCGTCAAACGTGACGTCCTGAGAGGACAGAACACGGCGCGAGGTGGGGTGGTAAAACTGCCAACCAGGCGCGTCAGGGGGGAAGCCAAGGAAGACGCAGGGAACGGCACGGGAGGACAGCTTGTCCGCAGACAAGTCGCGGACGAAAGCTCGAGATCCCCAGACACGGAACGCAGACGCATCGCCAACCTTCCCTGTCCACCGCAGAGTGGGGGTGGTCTCCGGCATGGAGACCCGGGGCTGGAGGTTGATCTGATGCGCCGCGTACTGAACCGCGAACGGCCACAGAAAATGGGGAGCAGCCGCATGGATCATGGACGTACGAGCGACATCCATGACCATGCCAATGCGGCGCTCAGCAATCCCATTTTGCTGTAGGGAGGCCGGAAGCGTGAACGTCTTGCGGATGCCCTCCGCACGACAGAAGGCCCGCAGAAGGTCGGAGGAAAACTCACCATCTCTGTCGGAGTGCAGACGCAGAACAGGAAGGTCCGAGCCGAAACTCTCGCTGAGCTGGCGACGGGCAGCGCGGATCCATGTGATCAACACCTCAGTGACCTCACTGAGGGCTGTCCACGGACGCGGGCTGGGCCCCACACGTCCATGTGGAGAGTCTGCAGGGGAGCCTCTGTCGGAGGAAACTCGGAGGAATGAGGAGCGGCGCGCTGCCGGCCCTCGACGCAGGGAACGCAGGTAGGGGCAGGCCCCAAAGGAAGGGGAGGGAGGGACTCTGGGAGACCTGAGACAAGGACACGGGAGGCCATGCCTCGGAGACGAGGTAGGGAGGGGTGACCAAGGCGGTGGTGCCAAAGGAGAGTCTCGTGAGACAGGAGGCGACACGAGCAGGGGGCAGACTCAGGGCCAGACCGGGACGCTACAGCAAACACCTGACCCGACGCTGCTACCCGACCAGACTCAGCAACCGGAGGAGACACGGTAGTCAGGGTGTACAGGCTCGACCCAGGCTGACGGGTGAACGTGGCCATGTGTCGGCCCATCCGAGTACACGAACAGTGGGTCACCCGCTGACCTCCAGGAGTGAACTGGTCAACCCACACGTCCTGAAGGTCAGATCCACTCACCAAGTTCGTGGAGAACGAGGGGAGATGGAGGCCAGACAGAGAGCCAGACGGGACCGCCGGACACGGCAGGACCGTGGAGGAGTGTGCAAGGACCGGACCCCTAGAGGGGTCAGCCAGAGAGACTGCCACCGGCCGACTGAGCGGCGTGAGTGTGGTGCAGTCGCGGAAGAAGGAGCGGGAAGCACCCGAGTCAAGGGTGAAAGTGTGCAAGGCCGCAGCAGGCGTAGTACCAGAGAGAGCAGACTCACCAGCACCTGGAGGAGTGGACTCCCTAGCGCCTAGAGCAGCAGCCTCACCAGCACCTGGAGCAGGAGACGCACCAGCACCTAGAGCAGCAGCCTCACCAGCACCTAGAGCAGCAGACTCTATACCTGGGTCAGGCGGCACACACAGGTAACAGGCACCCACAGCACTAGTAGGCAACGCATACATGACAGTGAGGATAGCATCATAGTCAAGAGCAAAGATATCTACCCTCTGCCTAAGCAGCTCCACCCAGTCGGAGAGCTCAGCCGCGTCGCCAAACTCTGTACGCCAGGCGTCGCTCAGACGGGAGAAGCAGCGGGACTCTGTGTGACCAATCGTCCCGCAAGGCTGACCAGCCCGAGCACCAATGCGAGGGACGTACGGGCGGCGAGCAGTACTCCGTGACCCTCTACTCTGAGCGTACCACTCACGAAGCTGCTGGGGCGAAAGGACCGCGCGCGGACGCCACTGCCGCTGCACCTGGTCACTACAAGAAGCTCCCGAACGACCCGCTCCTGGGCGACTCCCACCACGGCCACCCCTACAACCCCAACTAGCGTACCACTCACGAAGCTGTTGGGGCGTGAGGGACTCACGCGGACGTCGCCGGAGCTGCATCTGGCCACCTCCAGGAGCAGCAGTAGCAGTAGTAGCCGCAGTAGCAGCAGAAGCAGCAGTAACAGCAGTAGCAGCAGTAGCAGCGTGGCCACCCCTACAACCCCAACTAGCGTACCACTCACGAAGCTGCTGGGGCGTGAGGGGCTCACGCGGACGTCGCTGGAGCTACATCTGGCCACCGCCAGGAGCAGCAGCAGTAGCAGTAGCAGCAGCAGTAGCAGCAGAAACAGTAGTAGCAGCACGGGTAGGGCAGTGTGGCAGCGCACTAGTAAGGCAGGCGCGTGGGAAGCACGGGTAGGGCAAGTGCTCACCAGTGGTGGGAAGGGCAGTCGCTCGCCAGGCGAGCAGGGTAGGCGCACGACAGCGGCGACGGCGGGGCCGCAACAGCTGCAGGGCAGGGCTGCGACTGCTGCAGGTGGCTCCGCGGCAGCTGCTGCAGGGCGGGGCCGCTACTGAGGCAGGGGGCTCCGCGGCAGCTGCTGCAGGGCGGAGCCGCGACTGAGGCAGGGGGTTCCGCGGTACCTGCTGCCGGGCGGGGCCGCTACTGCTGCAGGGGGCTCCGCGGCAGCAGGAGCAGGGCAGGGTCGCGACTGCTGCAGGGGCTCCGCGGCAGGCAGGGATGGCGCCCAAGGGGCGCCGCGACGAGCAGAAACGGCGCCCAGCGGGCGCCGCAACGAGTAAGGGGGGGACGCCGCGGGGGGCGCCGCGACGAGCAGAGACGGCGCCCAGGGGGGGCGCCGCGACGAGCAGAGACGGCGCCCAGCGGGGGCCGCGACGAGCAGAAACGGCGCCCAGCGGGCGCCGCGACGAGTAAGGGGGGACGCCGCGGGGGGCGCCGCGACGAGCAGAGACGGCGCCCAGCGGGGGCCGCGATGAGCAGAGACGGCGCCCAGGGGGCGCCGCGACGAGCAGAGACGGCGCCCAGCGGGGGCCGCGACGAGCAGAAACGGCGCCCAGCGGGCGCCGCGACGAGTAAGGGGGACGCCGCGGGGGGCGCCGCGACGAGCAAAGACGGCGCCCAGTGGGGGCCGCGACGAGCAGAGTTTAGGGCGGCGCGCAGGCTGCAGAGGCAGCTCCCACGGGCTGCAGAGGCAGGTACGGCTGCAGGGGCACGCACAGCTGCTGGGGAGGGCGGCGCGTGGGCTGCAGAGGCAGCTCCCACGGGCTGCAGAGGCAGGTACGGCAGCAGGGGCACGTACAGCTCCTCGGGAGGGCGGCGCGCGGGCTGCAGAGGCAGCTCCCACGGGCTGCAGAGGCAGGCACGGCTGCAGGGGCAGGCACGGCTGCAGTGGCAGCACGGTCGCAGGGGCAGCACAAAAAAGTTAGGGCAGGGCGGAACGTTTGGTGGGCCCTAGGAACGATTCTGCTCTAATACTATGTGAGAATAAGAACGAGGAATGATGAATTAGGAATAAAGGGGGATACAAGTAGGAAACCCTAAGTTGTGTCCCCTCTAAGGTAAGCCCCACTACAGCCTACAAAGTAGAAACATGTAATGTTTGACAGGCAGAGGCGCAGCAGTGGGGCAACGTGGCGACGAAGGGGCGGGGCGATGGGGCGAGACGAGGCGGCCGCGACGAACGGCGATCGCGCAGCTGCTGCAGCACTCGCGCTGCATTTCGCGATCGCCTCCCTGCTCGTCGCGGCGGTCGCCTTGCAGGCCGCCAGTAGCTGCAAACGAGCGTGAGGGAAAGCTCCCATGGTTCAAAATTGAACGAGGGCCTAGGACCAAAACACGGGCTCTGATAGCATGTTAAGATTAGGAGCTAGCGTAGGAAGTAGGAGTTAGGAGCTTGGAGCATGGCGATGGTATCGAGAGGAAGGAATTGGCCAAAGAGTTGTTTCAATATGGAGTTGGGAGTACAAATAGGAACAAGAGGAATGGGAAAGGGTACACCACCAGCAGTTGGTATCTAATAACTAACCTGGTACACTAACTACCTGTAGGCAGTTATAAGGTATGCAAATACAATTCAACAACAACATGTGTTATCACCTAAAAACGATTATGATTTTTGTACTTGTTATACCGTATTGCCCCGGATAGTAGCGCATATGCGCTTATACTAAAATCATTTGTTTTTTTTGGGTGGCGCTTGTAATTGAGTAACGGCCATAATTTCAAATATAAAGGCACTAAATTGAAGCTCTCATTAAGGCGAATACAAAGATGTGACGTGCGCATAGGATCGTGCATGGAATCCCGACGAAACTTGCCGCAATTCGATTTCCCACTGCACAAAACCTGTCCCGGAGCAGCGCACCTGCCAGCGCTGACGCGAAACCTGCCGTGCGGCCCAATCAGGTCGTCATGCGCTGCCAGGCAGGAGCATTTCAACCGAACCCTCTAGAAGGGGGTAGAATATGCCCTGCCAGCGCAGCATGGATGGTGCCATGAACCCTCCTCTGCGGGTTCAGGTAGGGGGGTACCTCTCGTTCATTGAGGAGGACCCCGAGGCGCTAAGCCGAAGGGGTCCCTTCAATCCTTAATTTCTTCACTCTTTCATCCACTTTTTCTATCAGTTTCCAGTTCTCTCCCGCCAGGCTGCGAAAGCCATGGCGGAATTCACCGGCACCCATTTCTTGTTCAAGAAAAAGCCTACCGCTAGGCCCGCGTTTAGAGTTGACGCTGACGGGTGGTATTCCCGTATCCCACCAGAGCCACCACAACCTCCTGCGCCTCCTGCGCCGCCAATTCCTCCTGCGCCTCCTGCGCTTCCTGCTCCTCCCGTTCCTCCGTCTCCTGTGTATCCCGTGCCTCCTGTAGTTACGGGCAATCAGCCCGTGCTCACGCTCCTTCTCCCATCGGCGTTCGACAAGTACCTCTCGGAACCGGACTGCGACAAGCCCCTAGATGAGTACGTAGATGCTCCGGCCCCGGCACCACGATGGGGACAACCCGACGATTGCACCTGGGACGAATCTGCCGTCGGCGCAGACGACGAGGCGGCTGACGCCGAGGAAGAGTGGCACGCTAAGCGCGACAACGGCGGCGAGGGTGGCACCGAGGGTGGCACCGAGGCCGGCACCGCTAAGGATGTGCTTCCCGAGGGATTTCGTGATTGTTTTTTCCTTTGTACGTTGACGTGTTTTATACTAACCCGTACTTGCTGTGTCGCCCCATCTTCCCCTGTTTCATAGATGTCGCGGAGCAGTGCAGGAAGTTCTGGCACTTTGTCCGTGAAAAGCGTCGTGAGCGCGGCATCGATACCGCGTGGATCATCAACGCCGACCAAACGCCGCTCTGGATGGAGATGCCCGCCACCACCACCGTGGACCAAACCGGCGTTCGCTCGGTGCCGATCAGAAGCGCGGGGTACCAGAAGGAGAGAGTTACCGTGATGCTGGCGTGCACGGCGGACGGGGTGAAGCTCAAGCCCTGGGTGTTTTTCAAGCGGAAGACCGTGCCGAAGGGCGAATTCCCGCCGGGTAAGTCATGGTGATTGTTGATGTGCTGTGTTTGTTTATTTCCCTTATTCGACTGATGATCTTTGTCCATTTACGCCTATGCAGATTTGGTCGTGGCGTGCCACGAGAACGGGTGGATGGACGCGGAGGGCGTCATCCGATGGCTTGAGGAGTGCGTCAAGCCTTTCTTGAAGCCCCGGTTCGGAAGGTGTGCGAAGAGGTCCATGGTGGTGCTGGATTCCTACCGCGGTCACCTTAGTGAGGGGGTGAAGGAGAAGTTCCGCGAGCTCAACTGCGTGCCGGCGGTCATCCCGTCGGGCTGCACGGCGGAAGTTCAGCCCCTCGACGTCTCTGTCAACAAGAGCTCCAAGGCTTCAGTCAGCCAGCAGTACCAGAAGTGATTTCAAGAAGAGGGCCAAGAGCAGCTGACAGCAGCAGGTACGGTGTAAGCGAGTTGCATAAGCCTGTTTAATCCCCTCCCCTTTTGTAGCTCTAACGTCTTGCCGTGGTGTCTTTGTGGTGGTGCAGGGAATCTCAAGAAGCCCCCCCCAGCAGTCGTCCTGCGATGGATCTCACGGGCGTGGAAGCCAGTGCCCGCCGACCTCATCAAGCGCGCCTTCCTCACCTGTGGCATTAGCAACGCGCTTGACGGCAGCGAGGACGGCTTCGCCATGGCGCACAGGCGGACCCAGCTGACCGCCGAAGTGGATGTCGACGACGACATCATCGCCGATGGCTTCTTTGGCAACAACTGCCAGGAGCCCGAGTCTGACGAGGAGGAGTAGCTAGTTGGTTCCTTGGTAGAAAGGCCTTTGTAAACGCCTGTTCATAGAGTTCGAAGTAGGTAGTTGTAATTGTTGGTGCTAGATTTCTAATGAAATGCTTCTGAAGATGTTAATTGTTAGTGTTTTACTAAAAAATAGTAAAAATGTTTAAAGGTATGCGCTTATAATAAGTACGGGTACAAAATGGGGTGCGCCTATAATCGAGGAACGGCCATAAGCGCCATGATTCAGATAGTAGCGCCGGCGCCTTTAATCAGACGGCGCCTATATCCGGGGCCATACGGTATGGTAGTCATTCTCAAAGTAGGAACACAACGGAATGATGAACTAGAAACAGGATGGGGTACAAATGTGCAAACCTAAAAGTTATACCCCCTAGAAGGCACCTCACTACAGCCTATACCACATATTATATATTTGACACACCCCCATAGGCTAAGTGAGGGGCATCAAAGCAAGCAGGGTGAACAAACGGTCACAAGACCAGTCAATGCAAGAAGCAAAGCAAGCTCAGGGTGGATCTCAAGGACACCACACAAATTCCGAGCACAAGCAAGCGGCCACAAGGCCAGTTCAAGAGTTCACTAGGATATATACAGCAAAGCACAACAAGCAGAGCAAACAACAAGTCTACAGCAACCGAGGGCCTACCTCAACAAGCCCCAACTGCACACATAATTTGTGGTGGTCACCACGCGCCAAGGCCTTGTTGAAGACGTCGGCAATGTTGGCCTCTGAGGCCACAAAGTCCAAGCGTGCCTGGCCGCGTCGCTGCAAATCTCACAGGAGGAACTACCTCACGTCAATATGCCTCACTCTGCTCTCCAGTCGAGGCTCTCGACACAGGAGGATCATGGCCTTGTTGTCAGCGTACAAGGTCGGTGCAGAGCGAGGCCGCTCACCAAGGTCGGCGAGCAAGAAGGTCAACCAGCGAAGCTCCTGTGCCGTCATGGCACCAGCGTAGATCTCTGCATCTGCACTGGACGAAGCCACAGACGACGACCGTGTAGACCTCCACGACACAGCACCAGCACCCAGACTGAAGCAGTAACCCTGAGTCGAGCGCTGAGTCTCCACATCGTCAGCGTAGGAAGAGTCGCAGTGACCGGTCAACACAACTGGCTGTGTCCCTCCAAGCACAAGCCCTATGCCTGATGTAGTCGCCCGACGTCACGAGAGTCTAGAAACTGGTGGAGGGGCGGGTGGTCAAAGGAGTAGTCGGGAGAGCCCACCGGGAAACCAAGGAAGACACAGGGGATGGCGCGAGTCGAGAGCTTGTTCGCGGAGGTGTTCGCGGACAAGCGCAAGGCAACCACAGACGCGGCGTAGCGCAGCGCGTAGGGCCACAGAAAATGGGGCGCATGGGCATGGATCATGGACGTGCGGGCGATGTCCATGACCAAGCCAATGCGGCGCACAGCAACTCCATTCTGCTGTGGGGAATCCAGCAGCGTTCAGGACTGTCTGATGCCCTGCTCGCCACAGAAACCGGCAAGGACGCCGAAGCGAAACTCACCCCCACGGTCGGAGTGGAGACAATGGGCACGACTACCACGAGTGTCCTCAGTGGCCAGAAGCCACCGGATCAGAGTAGAATTCACCTCGGACTTCTTCGCGAGAGGAAACACCGTGGTGTACCTGGAGTAGTCGTCAACGACCACTAGAAAGTAGCGCTCCCTCTCAGGTCCCAGCGTAGGGGCAGGGCCCCAGACGTCCAGGTGGAGAGTCTGGAAAGGAGCAGTGGCCGGACGAAGGGAGGAGGAGTGCGGAGTGGCGCGCAGGCGGCCGGCGACGCAAGGAGTGCAGGGTGGGGCAAGCGAGGGAGGGAGCGACAAAAAGACGCGCGGGAGACCTGAGACAAGACTGTGACTGGCCATGCTGCGGAGGCGGGGGAGCGACAGGTGGCCAAGACGGTGGTGCCACAAGACGGTCGGGTGGGCTAGGGACCGACAGGAGCAAGACGCAGCAACCTGACCAGACACCTCTACCTGACCAGACACGGCAACCGGACTAGACACTGGGACCTGAGGGGACGCAGCGACCTGAACGGAGGAAGCAACCGGGGAGCGCTCGGTGTGGACCAGAGACCAGAGCGGGACTCCCTGGTGAACGTGGCCAGAACAGCACATGTAGCGGCGTCTCTACAGACCGCAGTCCTCCCACCCCCCACAAAGGTAACAGTGATCCCCCTGTCCTGGAGGTATCCAACACCCACCAAGTTCCGAGTGAACGAGGGGATGTGGAGGCCGCGCAGGACACCAGAGGGGACCACAGGGCACGGGAGGGTGGTGGAGCTGCGCGCAACGGCTGGTCCTGAAGAGGGATCAGCCAGAGCTACCGGAACCGGAGCAAGGAGTGGTGTGAGGGTCGTGTGGTACCATGTCAGAATCCCAATCACTAGACCATTGGGATAAAAGGGCTTGTTAAGTAGTGGGTCAGTGCGCCCATAACCCTCCAGGCCCAGCGAGCATGTAACCTTTCCCTAGGATCAATCGGGCATCCCAAGTGTTGGTTTTCAGACACCCCCCCGCACAAGGATGCCCTAGGACACGGCACAGCGGCAGCGCCAACATGTGCACACATGGGGATTCGAACCCGAGACCTTTGCTCTGATACCATCTCAAAGTAGGAACACGACGGAATGATGAACTAGAAACAGGATGGGGTACAAATATGCAAACCTAAAAGTTGTACCCCCTAGAAGGCACCTCACTACAGCCTATACCACATATTATATATTTGACAGTCATATGGTATAATTACATATCATTATTATAGAATTTTATGAGACATCTTAATTTTAACTATTACAAGCCTAATTTGTTTTCCAAACACTGGTACGGTACGTACCAAAGTTGTTTCTGGATAATAACAAGCTTATGGATATGATTTCCATATCTAGTCAGTGGAAGGCAGGTCCTTCCAATGAAGTACGTGCTTGTTTGTCAACCGAAACGCCTTCTAATGAGTATTCTTGATTCTGAATTTGGAAGGGCCAGTTGCATTCGCAATGCAAGGCATTGCGGCGCTCGTGCATGTGCCGTGCTGACGGCGTTCGACTGCTCCCTCACCTTCCGAGGAACGTCAGTCTCCTCCTAGCGCGCTCCCAGTGCGCGGGATACATAATTCACAAGTTTCGCAGGTATGGTTCGGGATCCCATTCGCCAATTTCTACTTTGCACCACCATTTCCTGGGTTTGTGCCATCTTTGTTGACCCACTTAGGACTTGCGTGCTGACGGTATACAAGCAAACGCGAAGGGCAAGTCGCGCTTATCACTGCTATTCGCATTCCTCGCCTGCTTTTGCACTCTTTCTTAGGCCTCAATTCTCTGGTAGCTTCAGCGTAGAAGCTCGCACCTTCAAACTTTGAGAGCCATCATGTGCTTCGACGGCTTCATCCTCCCAGTTTGCATCGAGTGTGGCACTACAGATAACCCTTGCCGCTGCAAGGTACGGTTTCCAACCTTCCGTGGATCCATTTGCACCTTTAATACCTGCCCCCGTGCTGCCTGCTGGCGTTTCATTGGTTTCATTATTTTGAATAACACTGAATCAGGTATCGCTTGGAGCGGTGCAATACACAGAACTTTGTTATCATTTCGCCCCCAATCTTCGTATGCCTGTGACAGATCGTCGGGCCCACGCTAGCTTTCATCTTCATGGTAGCTGCAGCGGTTGTTGAATGGCCCGTGGGAGCTGCTGTTTGGGTGTGCAGTCGCAAGTCAGGGCGGAAGATTATGGGGCAACCAGTGATGTCTGTGTACCCGAGTGTGAATAGAGCCATACCGTTCTGATGAACCATTTTGCATCCCAGAATCGATGAGGTCAGTTCTTGTTTCCATTGAAGAAATAATGAAGTTGTAGAATGACCACGATTTGTCTGGTGAAGATTCGCCAATTCTCAACCTATGCATGTTTCCCGTGCCAATGTGTTTATGTTTTGTTGAAGTTGATTGCTACTTTAACGGGGTGTCTAACGTGTACGTGCACTGTTTATTAGATTTTCATAGCTCAACACAAATCAGAGGGCCATCTGACTGGGGCACCCGCAAATCTGTTCGGGGTCGAGGGTTGCGACTGTTCACGCGAGCCGAACTTTAGGGACCTGCACGAGAACGTTAGGACGTGTTGCAATCTGCGGTGCACTGCATCGGCTCGGCTCGGGGCACTTATTTAAAGCCCAAGACCTGAATTACTCAACGGAAGTCAACGGGAAAAAATAGGTTCGGAAGTCAAGCAGACGGAGGTTCGGTTGGGGTGCGAAGCACTTTCACTCGCGAAACCAATTTGCGACAAAAGAAGTCTCGCATACAAGAATATGAGCGATGGGTGGGGTCGTTCCCACAACAACCAGAAAAGGGCATCCATCCCAAACTGTGCACACTCTGAGATAGCACGCAGATAACTAGGCATAGAGCATACCTGTAGAGATAGCAGGGAATCAGAGGCGCCTTACGAATGGGTGTGGCGCGAATTTCGATGACGACGCGCAAAGATAGTGTTCGCTGGTGTCGAAATGCAGGTTCAGTGCAACTGATGCGTAAACTCGCGGCGAATAATAGCGTGACCCTTCGCCCAAGCGTGAACCTCTCCTCGCCGTCGCTTTCCGTTCCCAAGGTCCCACGAGGGCGATCTCATTCGCCATCGCTTTCCCAGCTCGTCGCCTTCAAGACCTCATTCCGATGCCTTCGCGACCCCAGCCCGTCGCCTTCGCTCCGCCCGTCGCCCTCGCTTTCCACGCCTGTCGCCTTCACTTCCCCTCCCCCGTCGCCTTCACTTCCCCTCCCCCGTCGCCTTCACTTCCCCTCCCCCGTCGCCTTCACTTCAACTCCCCCGTCGCCTTTACTTCCCCTCCCCCGTCGCATTTCCCGCCCGTCGCCTTCGCTACTCCCGCCCGGCGCCTTCCCTTCCCCTGCCCCTCGCTCTCGCTTCCCCCGCCTGTCGCACTCGCTTCCCCCGCCCGTCGCACTCGCTTCCCCCGCCCGTCGCTCTCGCTTCCCCCGCTCGTCGCACTCCCCGCCAGTCGCACTCGCTTCTCCGCCAGTCGCACTCGCTTCCCGCCCGTCACACTCGCTTCCCCCGCTCGTCGCACTCCCCGCCCGTCGCACTCGCTTCCCCCGCCCGTCGCTCTCGCTTCCCCCGCTCGTCGCACTCGCTTCCCCGCCAGTCGCACTCGCTTCCCGCCCGTTGGGCTCACTACCCCTCCCATTGCCGTTCACTCTCTCCTGCTCACGCTCTGCCCTCCGCTCACTCTCTCCCCCTCCCTTCACTCTCTTCTCTCACGTACACTCCCTTTCCCCCTATTCTCACTCCTCTCTTTCCCCCTCGCCTCACTCTCTACCCCCCTGCTCAATCCCTTCCCCCCTCGATCTCTTTCCCCTACTCTCTCTCTACCCCCCTGCTCAATCTCTCCCCCCCTCAATCTCTTTCCGCTGCTCACTCTCTCACTCTCTCCCCCCCTGCTCACTCCCTCCCCCCCCGCTCACTCTCTCCCCCCCTGCTCACTCTCTCCCCCCCTGCTCACTCTCTCCCCCCCTGCTCACTTTCTCCCCCTCTGCTCACTCTCTCCCCACCTGCTCACTCTCTCCCCCCCTGCTCACTCTCTCCCCCTCTGCTCACTCTCCCCCCGTGCTCACTCTCTCCCCCCCTGCTCATTCTCTCCCCCTCTGCTCACTCTCCCCCCGTGCTCACTCTCTCCCCCCTGCTCACTCTCTTCCCCCCTGCTCACTCTCTCCCCCTCTGCTTACTCTCCCCCCGTGCTCACTCTCTCTCCCCCCTGCTCACTCTCTCCCCCTCTGCTCACTCTGCGCCCCTGCTCACTCTCTTCCCCCCCGCTCACTCCCTCCCCCCCCGCTCACTCTCTCCCCCCCTGCTCACTCTCTCCCCCTCTGCTCACTCTGCGCCCCTGCTCACTCTCTTCCCCCCTGCCCACTCCCTTCCCCCCTGCTCACTCTCTTCCCCCCTGCTCACTCCCCCTCTGCTCACTCTCTTTCCCCCTGGACTCACCCGCCTTTCCTCCCTGTTTACTCTCAATTCCCCTTCGTTCAACCATTTTTCCCCACACTACTCTTATTTCCCCTGTTCAGACCCCTCGGTTTCCCTGCTTACTGGCTTTCCCCCCTGCTCGACCCCTTCTCCCCCCTGCTCACTCTCTTTCCCCTTTTGCTCACCCCTCTGCCCCGTCCACATCCAACCCTCGCTTATCTGCCATACCCCCTCTTCCCTTCCCGTTCTATCACAGAACCATGAACAGGTGCCCAGCACCATGAGTCCCAACAGGAATGTGATGATTGTGTTCCTATAGTCCATTGTTGACAACTTTTATACGGTATAAACACTATTATGCTTTGTTCAACTTCTTTGTAGTGGCCGTGTGCATGGCTGCTCTGAAGCAGAGAATGTTTTATTAATAGAAGCATAAGCATCAATACATGGCATGGCTACCTATTTGTCATACCACTATCATCAAACAACAAACACTTCACAACTGGATGCATGGCAGACCTGCACAAACACGAACCACAAAATTTTGTGTGTCATATGTTGAAGCAGCTGGGAAGGATACCGTACAAAACAATAACAATCGAAATATACAAACAGGCTAGGAGTGTACAGGCTTGGAAGGGAAAGGGTGGATGGGAGGATGTGAGAAATTCAAGGAGGGAGTAAGCAAGTGGGTCAGACAGAAAGGCGGAGGATAGGAAGATCGGAAGGTGGCAGCTTGAAAAAAAGGGCGGTAGGGTGGAGAGGCAGGAGGATGAAAGAAAGAGTGGGTGGGAGCGTGGTAGGGAGGAGGGAGGCTTGGAGGAAGGGCGGATGGGAGAAAGTGAGGGGGGTAAAAGTGTGGCAGGGTATAAGGGTGGAACGGGGGGAAGGGAGAATCAGAGAGAAGGAAAGAAGGGTAGAAGGGTGGGGGGGAGCGTGGGTGACGGTGGGAGGGGGTGTAGGGAGAGTGGGGGGCAGCGAGGGCGACGGAGGGAGCAAGCGTGGGCGATGAGAAACGTGGGGGAAGGTGGGGGAAAGCGTGAGCGACGGTGGGAGCGTACGCGACATTATGGGGAAGCTTGGGCGACAGTGGGGGGAAGCGTGGGCGACGGTGGGAGGATGAAGGCCGAATGAGAGAAAGGGGGATGAGAGGATAGGGGGATGAGAGGAAAGGAGGATGAGAGGAAAGGAGGATGAGATGATGGGCGGATGAGAGGATGGGCGGATGAGAGGATGGGTGGATGAGATGATGGGTGGATGAGATGATGGGCGGATGAGATGATGGGCGGATGAGATGATGGGCGGATGAGATGATGGGTGGATGAGATGATGGGCGGATGAGATGATGGGCGGATGAGATGATGGGCGGATGAGATGATGGGCGGATGAGATGATGGGCGGATGAGATGATGGGCGGATGAGATGATGGGCGGATGAGATGATGGGCGGATGAGATGATGGGCGGATGAGATGATGGGTTTAGGGAGATGATGGGTGGGCGGGAGGAAGGGAGGGAGAACGGGCAACAGAAAGGGGAAAGAGGGTAGTGAGGCAGAGAGTGTGGGATAGATGGAGGAAGGGAGGAAGAAAGAGGGAGAGGAGGACGACTGTGGGGGGCCAACGGAACGGAGTAAGGGAGAAGGGCAGGAAGTAAGAGTGTGGCAGGGTATAAGGGGGATAGGAGGATCCCTGCACCCTCTCTCCCTAACCCCCGCCTCCCCCGCTCCGCATCCCCTAACCCGCCCCTGCAGCACTGCACTCCTTGCTGCCCGCCTGCACGCGCTGCCCTGGGTGTGCGCCCAACACTCTGCTCCACAGCCGCACCACCACCTGCCATGGGCGACGGTGGGGGGAAGCGTGGGTGACGGTGCGGGGAAGCGTGGGCGACGGTGGGGGGAAGCGTGGGCGACGGTGGGAGGAAGCGTGGGCGACGGTGGGAGGAAGCGTGGGCGACGGTGGGGGAAAGCGTGGGCGACGGTGAGAGGAAGCGTGGGCGACGGTGGGGGAAAGCGTGGGCGACGGTGGGAGGAAGCGTGGGCGACGGTGGGAGGCAGCGTGGGCGACGGTGGGGGGAAGCGTGGGCGACGGTGGGAGGAAGCGTGGGCGACGGTGGGAGGAAGCGTGGGCGACGGTGGGAGGAAGCGTGTGCGACGGTGGGAGGAAGCGTGGGCGACGGTGGGAGGAAGCGTGGGCGATGTGCGGGGAAGCGTGAGGGAAGGTGGGGGAAGGTGGGGGAGGGCGCGAGCGACGGTGTGGGGAAGCGTGGGGGAAGGCAGGAGGGAGCGTGAGCAGCGGTAAGGGGAAGCGTGAGCGACGGTGGCGGAAAGCTAGGGCGACGGTGGCGGAAAGCTAGGGCGACGGTGGCGGAAAGCTAGGGCGACGGTGGGGGAAACTGTGAGAGGTGGGGGAAAGCGTTGGCGACATCGCGGTTTTGACAAGGACGGAAAGTCACAGAAATGTGATTTTTTTGTGATGAATACGTGACTATTTTCCGGGGGTTGTGTGAGAGACGGTGGGGAGAAGCGTGGGGGACGCAACGGTGCAAGCACAACCTGAATTACGAAAGAAGGCAAACTGTGCACACTTTGAGCGGTTGTTCCTTCAGGAGGGAGCAGTTGGGACTCTCGCCAACCATACTTGTTCTCCCCTACGACTCTGTGTTTTTTGGCGCGATGTTTTCTGGTAACCAGCCTGGCTCGGGAAGTCAACTGTGGGTTCGGAAGGCAAACTGTGCACAGTTTGCCTTCCTCTTTTTGTAATTCAGGTCTTGGGCTTTAAGAAGGCTCCAGAAAAGCAGGAGGCCCTAATAAAAAACAAAGCGTAAAAACATTCTATGTCCTAATAAAACCTTAGCAAATAACTCTTTTGAATCACTATCTTGAAACATTTCTGTCCCCAATCAGTGCCCATGTTTGGCCTCTCGCCTGCCTGGAGCCTTCCAAACGTCCCGAGCCGATGCAGTGCGCCGGCAATTGCAACACGTCCTGAGTAATCACTATCCATATTGCCGTTTGCGAATGGTAACCCGTCACGCCGCGTAGATCGACTCCAATCTATTATCCACGCCCGAAACACGCAAAAGGAATAGGACACACAACCTTCCCGCCCCACCTCGCTTCCTCCAAATTTCCGCCAAGCAGTCTCCCCAGACACCAATCACGCTACTGCTGCCACCTGTGCGCCCTCGGCTGCCTGCGCCGTCACTGCCTCTCGCGAGCCACGCAGATTCGCGTGATTCGAGGAGGATTCGGCAACCACTCCTATCCCAATCTTCATAAATTGGCCAGCGAATCCCACGCTTTCGTTCGGATTTTCCTTCCACTCTCGATTTTTTAAAGCGCTAATCCTTTCAGTGTGACCGACGTTTTCATCCAAGCGCCCTGCTTTAATCGAATCACCATGGCTCTCGAGCTTCCGTCAGTCGCGGCGATCGCGACCGCCTCTCGTCCCGCGCCGCCCGTCGCACCTCCTCCGAACCTATTCGCCGTGACGGGCTTTAAACCGTTCATGGGAGTGGCTCATAACCCCACAGAGGCAATCGTGCGCGCGCTGCCCGCGTATTTGGCCGAGCGGAAAGCGCTCCCGGAGGGGTGGGCGCTGGGGTGCTGCTGCGTGCTGGAGACCGCGGGGAAGGGGTGCCTTCCGCAGCTGCTGCGCATCCTCGACAATCCCGAGGGGCTTCCGCCGCTTCCGCCGCTTTTGTCCCCCGCGCCCGAGGGGGAAGGCGCGGAGGAGTCAGGAGGACGGGGGGCAGAAGGGGGAGGAATATGGGGGAGGCTTGTGGGGAAAGGCGCAAGGCGGATGGCGTTGGGGGAATCGGCGCAGACGGGGGGCGCGGAGGGGGGAGTGGGTGCATGCGCGGAAGGGGGAAAAGGCGCAGGAAGGGCAGGGGAGGGGGGGGCAGCAAAGAGAGCAGAGGGCGCTGTTGGATCCGCGCATCCAGTGGGAGAGGCGGAGGGGGCGGGTGCGGGGGGGAGTGAGTCAAGACCGTCGGGGGGAGGAGGCATGGGCGGAACAGCGGACGTGAATGGCGGGAGACGAGTGATATGGGTGAGTGGGTTGTGGTTGAGGGGCGTGTGGGTTAGAGTGGGAGAACGATCACCTGGGGGAGGGGATGGGAGGGAATGGGAGGGGATGGGAGGGGAGAAGTGGTTCAGGGACAAGAAGGGGGGCTGATTCAATTCCAGTTACTTTAGTTTGTTGCCGTTGCTCTGGTTGTTCCGCCGTGCTCCGGCGGTGCTTTGACAGTGGATCGGAGGTGGTTCGGCGGTGGTTCAGTGATTTTCGCCACTCTCCCTCTCAACCCCCCACCTACCCACCACCCCCATCACAACTCTGTCGCCTACTCTTCGTGCTCACTTCCCCCCGTGTATGATCTGCTGTGTGTGTGTGCTATATGTGCACGCTCTGTGTGTGTGCTTCTTGCGTGCTGTGTGTGTGCTTCTTGCGTGCTGTGTGTGTGTGTGTGTGTGTGTGTGTGTGTGTGCTTCTTGCGTGCTCTGCGTGTGTGTGTGTCCGCGCGCGCGTGCTGCATGTGTCTGCTGTGTGTGGGAGCAGGTGCATCTGGGGGTGAACAGCGGGGCATCGTTGATAGCAGTGGAGCGCCAGGCAGCCAACGAGGCCACCTTCAGATGCCCCGATGAGATGGGCTGGCAGCCGCAGGTAGGTTCTTTTGCCTCAGGTGGGTTTGTTTGCCTCAGGTGGGTTTGTTTGCCTCAGGTGGGTTTGTTTGCCTCAGGTGGGTTTGTTTGCCTCAGGTGGGTTTGTTTGCCTCAGGTGGGCACGTGAAAGGAAGCTCGTTTTGATACGTGTTTGTAACAACCTATTTTGCTGATAAGATGGGCCAGCAAACACATATGTCCCTTAAGGAAGGTGTGTTTGCAGACGTCTCCAAACAAGCTTGTTACCCCAAGCAATTGGGCTGGCAGCCTCAGGTGGGCCCTTATCTTGCTTCCCTGACCCTTGACCCTTGAGCAGAGGGATTGGTGGTAGCTGGTGCTTTGCTTCTGAGATGACTCTTTACTTTTGCATTGACTGGTTTTTAGTTGGTTTTTGCGTTGCTGTTTGTGGAGTTTGGTGTACGTTCATGATTTCTTGCCTCTGTCCCTTGTCACGTGTACAGAAGGAGGCAATTGCACCAGAAGATGGGCCAATCACAGTCATCAGGCAGGTGGGTTGCGGTGGCATGGGATCTCATGCAATGCAATGCGGTGTGGTGCGATGCCATGTCACATAATGCAAAGTCATGCGGTGTTTTGTGACAATGTTTTATTTCCCATTCTCGCTCTTGTCTCCCTTCCCATCATTCTCCACCGTGTGCCTTTGCCCCTGCCCTGCCCTTTCCCTTGTCCTGCTCGTGCCCTGCTCGTGCCCTGCCCATACCCGGTTCATACTCTGCCCCTGTCCACAGTCCACCCTGCCTGTCCTGAACCTAGTGAGCACTCTCCAGCAGCGTGGCTTCACTGTGCTTCCCTCCCGTGACGCTGGTCGCTCTGTCTGCAACTACATGGTGACCTTTGAGTCGACTCTAAAGTCCCCTTGCCCCTGCCCTGCCCATGCCCCTGCCCCACCCCCTGTTCCTTCCCTTTTGTATCCCGGCTTCTGCCTTTGCTCTGCGCCCCTTGCCCCATGCACCTGCTCACAGTCCACCTTACCTTTTCTGAACCTAGTGAGCACCCTCCAGCAGCGTGGCTTCTCTGTGTGCTCCTCTCGTGACGCTGGCCGCTTTGTCTGCAACTACGTGTACTACGAGTCGCTACGCCATGCTGCCCTGCTCTCCTCCTCTCCCTCCTCCTCCTCCTCCTCCTCTTCAGCCTCCTCCTTCGCTTCTTTCTCTGAGTCCCTGCCACATGCTCTGACTGCCACCACCACACCTACCAGTACTAGTGCTAACAGTGTCTCTAGCGAAACAGGAACTGAAGTTACACCACGACGAGCAGCAGCAGCAGTAGTAGCAGCAGCAGCAGCAGCAGGATCAGAATCGAAGCACCATCCACTCACCAACTCCAAACCTGCACTGCAGGCCCTGCAACAACACCCACAGCACGCTCCACACATGCCACACGTGCCACCGCAAGAGCCACAAGTGCCGCAGGTGCAGAGTGTGTTTGTGCACGTGCCCACATTCGACACCATTGCAATGGACGCCCAGTTGCGCTTCGTAGCAGCCCTCCTGGAGCTCCTCGCAGCCTCATAAACCATGCTGGATCTGTTGCGGCGCCACATTAAGTCTAGGGTTTAGGCTGTTGCGGAGCCTCATAAGTCATGCTGGAGCCACTCCCTTACTACCTCACGCCCCTGCTGCCCCTCCCTCTGCTGCTGCTGCTGCTGCTCGTAGAAACCAAGGGATTGCTGATTCTAGCGGGAAAATAGAATCTGGGGGGAATGGGATACCGTAAGCTAGGATGGGCTGGCTGTAGGGGATTGGGGTGTTTCGCTCAGGGAGGCACATAGCGTGGTACCCAGGAATAAAGAGCGCACGAGGTGTGTGTGACGTTTGGTTTGAGCTACTTCCATGCGTTGCGTAGGAATGAGTCGTCTCACGCTCCTGCTCATCTGCGTGAGCGTTTGCTCTTAGAGTCGATACACGCGCATGCCCATGGCCTTGCTCTTGCAATGGGTACCCCGCACCGCACCGCCCCTACTGGTACCATTTGTAGAAGGGCCGAGTGAGCCCAACATATCGCGCCACATCACATCATGTCACAACACATCACATCACTTATCTGTCTTTAGGTGGACCACAGGATCCTGGTGACTTTCTGAGTTGGGGGGCTGTGAAGTGAAGTCACCTCGTGCGCACACCCGCATGCTTGCATTGATGTTAGATATTTGTCCTGTATGGTAACCCGCATCACTTGTATAGGGAATTGCTGACGGTATGTAAAAGGATAGGCTTTCTCCAGTGTTGTTTCGCCACATGCAACATGTACCAATATACGATAACAGAGCTAGTGCCACTCCTTGCACTCTTTCCACATGATGGAAAGAACTAAGGTAAATGGAAATACCATGTGCTGCTGGTGCCAGTAGTGGAAACTTTTGCTGCACAAAACATTCACTTCCGTACTCGTCAGCACACAAGGCCTGCCGAATGAATTTTGAGATAATGATGGGCCAGAAAACATCTGTACACCTCAAAAACCTATTCCATATCCACCTATCCAGCTCTCGATTCATCCTCTTTACTGTGTGATCTGGTAACCGCAACCCGGGCCCCTGCTCTGCGAGCGGCGGCTGCCAGAGCAGCATCAACCGCCGCTGCTGCTGCAGCCATGGGGTTCACCCCCCCAAAGAACCCCGGAAAAATGCCTGGTACTGCTTGTGTTGCTTGTGCTGCTTGTGCTGGCTCTGATGCTTCTGTTGGTGCGGTTCCTATTCCTGTTGCCACTGGGGTTGCCACTGGTGCTGCCACTTGTGCTGCTCCTGGCGATTCTCCTGCTGCAGATGCTGTGAAGTAATCGCCTGCTGCTGCTGATGGTGTTGATGCGGGGATTGCAACTGCTACATCTGCCGCTCCTCCTTCTTCTCTTCCTAATCCGCATGCTTCCCCTCCCCCCATTGCTCCACTTGCTCCCTCTGCTCGCCCTAACACTCCTGCTCCTTCTGCCCTCCCTGCTTCCCCTGCCCCCCCTGCTCCCCCTTCTCTCCCTGCTCCCCCTGCTCCCTCTCTGCCTCGTTCCTCAAAGTACGCGTCTACCCTGCCTGTAGGCCCCGCAGCCACAGCAGGAATTTCTCGTCTCCCTGCAAATACCGTCCACGCTTCTCCTGCTCCTGAATGCACCGCTGTTGCTTCTGCTGTGGCTGCTGCTGCTGATGCTGCCCTCTCTCCCACACTGTCGTCACCCCCACGTTTTTCCAGCTCCTGCTGCTCCTGTGTGTGTTGCTGTGTGTGCTGCTGTGTGTGCTGCTGTGCGTGCTGCTGTGCGTGCTGCTGTGCGTGCTGCTGTGTGTGCTGCTGTGTGTGCTGCTGTGCGTGCTGCTGTGTGTGCTGCTGTGTGTGCTGCTGTGCGTGCTGCTGTGCGTGCTGCTGTGTGTGCTGCTGTGTGTGCTGCTGTGTGTGCTGCTGTGTGTGCTGCTGTGCGTGCTGCTGCGTATGCTGCTGCAGCAAGATATCACCAGGAGAAACGCCATGCAGACCATGTGATGTAACATGACTTACTCTTGACTGCCCTCCTACTACTCCTGCAGGCACAGCTGCTGCTCGAACTGTTGCTTCTACTGACAGCGCTGCTGCAGTTCCTGTTGTTGTTCCTCCTCCTCTGCCTCCTCCTCCTCCTGCCGCTCCTTCTTCCAGACACTCATCCCCCCCATCACACACTTCTTCCATGGACATATATTCAAGAGCAGGAGTAAGACCCAGAGGCCCAACAGCAGCGTGTGGTGGCAACAGATGCGAATCAGCTGCTACAATCCCCTCAGGTTGTGTGCAACCACCACCACCACCATGAACCCACGCCTGAGCACCACAATCAACCGGTCTGGAACCTGCTGCAACCGAAGGCAAAGCCTGTATTCCATCGGCTGAGCTTGATCTCCAAGCTCCACTAGGATAAAAAGAAGCCGACGATTCTTGAGTGGAAATTCTTTGAAGCGGCGCCGCAAGAGGCTCTGAATGCCCAGGGATGGCTGACAGTGGAGCAGAAACGGAAGGGTCTGGATCCGTTGTAGCAGTAGAGTCAGCAGGAGCAGCAGCAGCACCTGTGGCCTCCTCCTCCTCATCTCCTATTGCCATTATGGCGCCATTAGTCCTGTCATCTGCTCCCATCCTTGCAGCACACATTGGTGCAGGCATGGGATCGTGTCTGTAAGAACCCTCAGGAGCACACAAAACGGTAGGTGGAGCTGCTGTTGATGCCGCTGGTGTTGCTGCCGCTGGTGTTGCTGTTGCTGTTGGTGTTGGTACGGATGGTGGGCTAAAAAACCCCAAATCATGCACTGCTGTGTGCCATGATTCGTGTGTGCCGCACTCGCCCGCTATTGCTTCTATCGAGCTAGGAAGAGGCGCTGCTGCTCCTGCTACCGCTGCTGCTGCATTTTCATGTCCTTGCATTGCCGGACCTGCTGCATCTCCCCTTCCTTGCACTGCTGCTGCAGATGCTCCTGCTTGCTCAACATCTGCAAGCAGAACCAGTGGTAAGGCTGAATTATCTCTAGCCTCTGCTGCTCTTGCTGCTGCCACTGGCAATGAATGCACAAGGCTAGCAGTTGACAGTAATTGTGCTACCCCTGGATACGCTGCCCCTGGTTGTGCTACCCCTGCCCCAGGTTGCATCAATGATGGTTCTAAGACTGTTAGTGGTCCTGCTAATGCTGCTTGTGCTGCTTGTTCTGCTGCTGCTGCTGCTTGTTCTTCTGCTGTTGCGTGTGCTGCTGCTCCTCCTCCTCCTCCTCCTGCTGCTGCTGCTGCTTGTCCTGGAGCCACATCAACTGCTTGTGCAGAGCCATCCAGTGGTGCTGCTGGGGCTAGCCCTGCAGTCTCAGCCAACAAAAGCACACCAGGAGATGCACCACCAGCCGGTCTTGCCACTGCTGGCGGTGGTGGTGCTGCTGGTGCTGCTGGTGGTGGTGGTGCTGCTGCTGGTGCTGCTGGTGCTGCTGCTGGTGGTGCTGCTGGTGCTGCTGGTGGTGGTGCTGGTGCTGGTGCTGCTGGTGGTGGTGCAGCTGCTGCCACATCAGCTTGTGATGTCTGCAGTAAAACGGACCAATCCTCTCGGTCACTGCCACTACCACTGCCGCTGATATCGATTCTGAAGCTGTCTTTCCCACTGGCGTTGCCATCGCCACTGCCAGCAAATACAGCTCCTGCTGCAGCAGCGGCAGCAGAGGGCAAGATCGATGTGAAGAGATGGTTGCTGAGAAAAGTCTGCTGCTGCTGCTGCTGCTGCTGAGAGTAGAAGGAACCATTATTAACTTTTGCGGCTGCAAGTGAGGAGGCTAGATTACTGGTAGTGGTGGTTGTGGTGTTGGTCGTGGTGGGATAAACAGACAATGAAGAGAGTGAAAGAGTTGCGGGATCAGCTCCAGAGGAGGAAGAAGCAGGAGGGGGAGAGGAGGAGAATGACTGATTGACCCACTCCTGCTGCCACTGCTGCCACTGCTGCTGCCACTGCTCCCGCCAATCATGCTCTTCCTCTTCCTCCTCCTCCTCCTCCTCCTCCTCCTCCTCCTCCTCCTCCTCCTCCTCCTCCTCCTCCTCCTCCTCCTCCTCCTCCTCCTCCTCCTCTTCCTCTTCCCCCGCCCCCTCTCCCCTCCCTTCCTCGTCCTCCTCGTCATCCTCAAAGGGGTATTTGCGCGCGTGCTGCTGCGACTGGTGGTTGATTCTATAGTCGGGTGTGCCGAATGACTCGATGTCAATGCTGAGAGGTGGGGAGGGGCAAGACGGGCGGGAGGGAGGGAGTTGAGGTGGGGAAGAAACGTTGAGGATGTTAGAATTATATCTTATAGCATGCTATTACTTGTGACTGTACACCAAGTGTGGTGTACAGTTGGGTTGGGACTACACCCAACATTGGGTATAGCCTTGCATGTTGGGGTGCCAATCCAACCCAGTTGTGGTGGAGCCCCCAAATGCAACCCAATGGGCCATAGGTTACCTCACTTCCCAAAATGAGGCCAGCCCAATCCATTGGGCCATAGGTTGCCCCACTTCCCAAAGTAAGGCCAACCCAACCCATTGGGCCATAGGTTGCCCCACTTCCCAAAGTAAGTCCAACCCAACCCATTGGGCCATAGGTTGCCCCACTTCCCAAAGTAAGTCCAACCCAACCCATTGGGTCATAGGTTGCCCCACTTCCCAAAGTAAGTCCAACCCAACCCATTGGGTCATAGGTTGCCCCACTTCCCCAAGTGTGGTCAACCCAACCCAATGGGCCATAGGTTGGCCCACTCTTCCAAGTTCCCACCCCCTCCCTTTCCCTTCTAAGCTTCTCTTCCATCTATGTATGCTTGCTTGTTACCTAATGAAACTAATGGTTCAATTCCAACTTTCACAGAGGAGTGTTGGGCAGAGGGAGACGAGGGAGATGGGGCGTGCTGCTGCGACTGGTGGTTGATTCTACAGTTGGGTGTACAAGACGACTCGATGTCGATGCTGAGAGGTGGGGAGGGGGAAGAGGGAGGCGAGGAGGTTTTGAGTTATACTCAAATCGCGAGCGTGCTGCTGCGACTGGTGGTTGATTCGGTGGTCTGGTATGGCACCCACACATGCCCGCACGTACAGGTGCATGCATGCCACAGGCACACACACGCATGTGCAGACTTACGAAACCCACGTCCCACACGTGCACGTGCACATGCACATGCACATGCAAACGCACAGAAATCCGAGCCCCTGACTGACTCTATAGACCTAATCCTTTGATGTTGGTGACGGGAAGCGTTGGTCTCCACCGTAATGCCCCTCTCTTGAGGGGCGCCTCGAAAGGCCGCCCTCCCCCCCAAAACGGCGCCCAGAGCAAGATGCCTAAAGAAAGGCACCTAAAAAGCCCCCCTCAAGAGCACCTGGTATCAGAGCCTCGGAGGCTGTTGAAGCGATACAGCCCTGCAACAGCCCCTTCTCCTCCCCCGCACGGCCCCTGCTGCTCCCCGCCTGTGCGGGCAGACAAGGACGCCTCAAGAGCCCCACCCACCTGGTATCAGAGCCTCGGAGGCTGTTGAAGCGATACAGCCCTGCAACAGCCCCTTCTCCTCCCCCACGCGGCCCCTGCTCCCCGCCAGAGGAGGAGGGCAGCAGCAGCGCATCCGCATTCAGCTCTCCCTCCATTCCTTCTACATATAGGAATGGTTGGCTCCAGGAGCGGGAGGACGATGGCAGTGCTGTGAGCTGCTCTGTGAAGTAGCGCCGCTTGATGAGCTGGGAGAAGGAGAAGGGGGGAGGAGAGGGGGGGAAGGGGAGGCGGGGGAGGGGAGGGGCTTTCGTGGGATTAACGTGGGGTGATTTCTGAGCCTGACTCTGACTCTGACTCTGACTGTGACTGTGACTGTGACTCCAAGAGGGCGATGGCAGCGCTGTGAGCTGTGACGACTTTTGAGGCGCCTCAAAAGTCGTGGGATTAACGTGGGGTGATTTCTGAGCCTGACTCTGACTCTGACTGTGACTGTGACTCCAAGAGGGCGATGGCAGTGCTGTGAGCTGTGCTGTGAGCTGCTCTGTAAAGTAGCGCCACCTGATGAGCTGGAGAAGGTAAAGGGGAAGAGGGGGAGGGAAGAAAGGGGCTCAGGCTATTGTGGGTGTGACGCAGGGGGAAGGGAAGGACACGGAAGCGGGGCTATGGGAATGCTCACGACTGCTGGTCTGACTTTTGAGAATTCTCATGACTAAGGAAGCCGCCACAGCTGCTGGTCTGCTGCGTTGGAGACTCGTTGGCTCACCTGCAGGAAGAAGGCGTCCACTGCTGGCAGGTCCAAGCGGCCCTGCTTCGCACACTGTGGCCGAGCACGCATGGGAGGCAGAGGGGAGGACACACAGCAGGAATGGGAAAGCTTATTCCGGCCACAGACAGTTCTCTTTTCCGCCCCTGCATTCCTGCCATGCCTGCTGCCCTTCGCCCATGCTTTTATCCACACACGAGCAACAGTGAGTCTGCTTTTGAGTCGACTCAAAAGCTTTCCTGCCATGCCTGCTGCCCTTCACCCATGCTTTTATCCGCACACGAGCAACAGTGAAGCAGAAGCGGTGACTCAAACCCTCTCCCCTCCCCTCCACTCTCCTCTCCACTTTCCTCCACTCCACTCCTTTCCCCTCCCCTCCCTTCCCTCCAACTCTCTCCCGTCCCCTTCTCTCCACTCAGCACATTGCACCCTGCACCGCTAGGGTTGACCACTGAAGGGTGACTTACACATGGTACATGAACACCACCTATACTCCAGCACCTGCATCCTCTCTCTTCTTCCCACTCCACTCAAAACCCCACTCACTCACCGCAATGAGCCCCACACCCCTGGGGTTCCAAATATGTTCTGGCAGCCACCCCCCCTTTCCTTCTTCCCATTCTTTTGTGGAATCAAAGCACCTTTCCGGTCATGACTAAAAAATCTTCCCACTCACCGCAATGAGCCCCGCCCCTGGGGTTGCGAATATTCTCCGGCAGCTCTCCCCTCTCTCTCCCCCCAAACGATCTCAACCCATACCGCTCCACAACAGCGCGCGAATGCTCTAACACCCTGCTGCCTGCCACCCAAAACTCATCTCAGAACGATCGTGGCACCGCAACGATCGTGGCACCGCAACGATCTTGGCATGCTCCCCCCAAACGATATTCATCGCATACTCCAACGTCCTGCTGCTCCTGGCTTCTTCTGCCCAGTTGACTCAAAACCTAACTCACCACAATGAGCGTGGCGCGGCGCTGCTGGGATTCCCTGTATACGCAACTGCCCCTGCTTCTTCCCGCTCGTAAGTCAAGTCAAACACCTTCCCAGTTGCCTCAACCCCCCATCCCACTCACCGCAATGAGCCCGGCGCCCCTCGGATTCCGAATATACTCCGGCAGCTCCCCCCGCTTCCTCCTTCCGAACGATCTCAGCCCATACCGCTCCACAACAGTCTTGGCATGCCTCATCGCATACTCCAGCGTCCGGCTGCTTCTGGCGTCTTCTGCCCAGTTGACTCGAAACCTCAATCACTCACCGTCACCGCAACGAGCCCGGCTCCATCATCTCCCTCCCAACTTTGTGTCGACCCCAAACCTCCTCCCAGTCCAGACTGAAAAATCTTCCCACCCACCCCCACTCACTCACCGCAATGAGCCCGGCGCCCCTCGGATTCCGAATATACTCCGGCAGCTCCCCCCGCTTCCTCCTTCCAAACGATCTCAGCCCGTACCGCTCCACAACGGTCTTGGCATGCTTCATCGCATACTCCAACGTCCGGCTGCTCCTCGCCTCTTCTGCCCAGTCCTCTCAAAAGCCCTCCCACTCACCACAATGAGCCCCGCGCCCCTGGGGTTGACGGCGGCACCACCCCTCCCCCCTCCCACTCACCGCAATGAGCCCGGCGCCCCTGGGGTTCCGGATATACTCCGGCAGCTCGCCCCGCTTCCGCCTTCCAAACGACCTCAGCCCGTACCGCTCCACAACGGTCTTGGCATGCTTCATCGCATACTCCAACGTCCTGCTGCTCCTAGCAGCGCGCAGCAGCTTCACCCTCCCCTGCAGCACGGGGTCCTTGTCTCGGAGGTCGTCCTTGTTGCCAATCACGAGGAGGGGGACGGGCAGTTGGCCCTCGCGGTGCCCGTGGGAGGGAGCGGAGAAGGTGCCGCTGCGCACGAGCTCGTCCATCCACTGCAGTGCCGCCACGCGGGATTTTTTTCGGGACAAGTCGTGCACGAAAATGACACCTGAGAGGGGGTGGAGGGCGGGGGGGAAGGGGAGGCGGTGGAGGGGGGGGAGAGGGGGGGAAGGAGGGGGGTGGGAGGGGCAGACAGTGGGGCATGAGGAGCACAGTAGCAGCGCGCAGCAGCTTCACCCGGCCCTGTAGTTGCAGCACGGGGTCCTTGTCACGGAGGTCGTCCTTTTTGCCGATCACGAGGAGGGGGACGGGCAGTTGGCCCTCGCGGTGCCCGTGGGAGGGAGCGGAGAAGGTGCCGCTGCGCACGCGCTCGTCCATCCATTGGAGTGCCGCCACGCGGGACTTTTTTCGGGAGAGATCATGCACGAAAATGACGCCTGGGAGGGGTGGGAGTGGGGGAAAGGAGCATGGTGGTTTATGGGACGGCGCGGAGAGAGTGCCGCTACGGCGGACCAGCTCGTCCATCCACTGCAGTGCCGCGACTCTTGACTTCTTACGGGATAGGTCGTGCACGAATATGACGCCTGGGAGGGGGTGGAAAGCGGGGGGGAGGGGAGGCGGTGGAGGGGGGGGAGAGGGGTGGAAGGAGGGGGACGGGAGGGGCAGACGGTGGGGCATGAGGAGCACAATGAAGCGTGCAGCAGCTTGACTCGGCCCTGTATTTGCATTGCATGCAGCACAGGCTCCTTGTGGTGGCGGATGTCGTGTGCCGTTGATCTTGTTGTAGACGAGCGAGCGTGATGGCTTGTACTGCTCGCTTTTTGAGTCGGCTCAAACGTCGATCTGTACTGCATTTGAGGCGTTTTTTGCGGTGCGCCTCATGAGTAGACCACTCTACTGCATGTACCGTTGATCTGATCGTAGAAGAGTGAGCGCGACGACTTGTACTGCTCGCTGCCCGACACGTCCCACACCTCCACAAAGAACCCCCGCCGCCCCTCCTCGCCACCCCCGCCACCACCACTGCCCACTGCTGCCACCCCACTGCTGACGCTGTTGCTGCTTGGGTCTGTGCGCAGGTGGGATGTGGAGTCCCCTGGCACTGGCTCTGCCTGGGGGCTGTACTCCATGTACTGTTCATGCCATGCCATGGTGCCATGCCATGTCATGCCATGCCATGCCATAAATAGGCCATGCCATGTCCCACCCACATACACATGCGCCACACAGGAGGGCATTTCAGCATAGAGCGCATTGGAGGCATGCGAGCAACACGATGTGAGCATCGAATGGGAAAAGAGAGACACTCAAGCCAGCCAGCTCCAAGATTCATCCCACCCACGACAAGGTATATCAGGACACAGTGGATATAGCGAGTCATCCATGATTCATCGCACCCACGACAAGGTATATCAGGACACAGTGGATATAGCGAGTCATCCATGATTCATCGCACCCACGACAAGGTATATCAGGACACAGTGGATATAGCGAGTCATCCATGATTCATCCCACCCACGACAAGGTATATCAGGACACAGTGGATATAGCGAGTCATCCATGATTCATCGCACCCACTGTAACGCCCTTCACTGCCGCTAGCCGTCTCTCACCTTCACGCCCTTCACTCTCCGCCGTCTCACCTTGACGCCCACAGTGCAGCCAACTGTACGGGGGGGCTGGGCTGTAGGGTGGCCGTTGAGAATGAGGTGCACCAGGGAAGACTTTCCCACCCCTGTGCCGCACAGCACAATGGGTGCGGCATGGGTGAGGGACGGAAAGAGCATGTGATTTGAATGCACGAGAACATAACATGACTAGACGCAGCCGTTGAGAATGAGGTGCACCAGGGACGTTTTGCCCACGCCTGTGCCGCACAGCACAATGGGAGAGACAGCACCAGTACCACAGAGCGGAAGGAGAAAGGGGGGGAGGCGAGAGGGGGAGAGAGGGGGGTTGGGAGGAGAAGAGGAGGGGTTGCACCGTGCACGTGTACCTGAGTGGACGCATGGCGAGATGACATGCGTCCATGGAGTCATGTTATATAAATGACAGGGAGTTACCAGATATGGCGAGCCTAGCTCAGCACAGCAACAAGCCCAGATGTAGCGCACTATCTGTGCGATCTGTCTGTGCTATGATACCTGCTATGCATGATAGATAACAGTGCTATGATAGCACTATCTGTACCAACTGTACTACCGTCTGCACGCTTCGTATCATCTGATATGTAATTATAAAATCTGCAACATTCTGCTCTCTGTACCATCTGGAACCGACACCCACGCTCACACACACACACACACACACCCAGCCATCCACCCATCCACCTCCCCTTCCCCTCCCTCCCTCCTCCCACACACCCACGTACCAGAATCCCCAACCACCATCACACGAACTTGCCCTGCTGGCACACTCCCGCCTCCTCCCCCTCCCCCTCCCCCTCCTCCGCCCCCGCCCGCCCCTCTGCCCGCCCATCCTCCCCCCCCGGGACCGCCATCTTGCCACTGGCTCATCAACTCCACCGCTCTGCACCGCGCTGCACACCGTCCCCTGGACTAACAGATTCGTCAGCTCACGATATCCGGAAGGCAAGCGGACGGGAAAAGAGGAGGAGGGATGCAGCAAGGGGCTGTGGTCTGGCCGGATGCGGCAGTGAGAGGGAGAGGTGGGCTCATCTGCCTTGGGTGGATGTGAGGAACAGATGAAGTGGGCAACCGCTAGAGTAAGTCGTTCTGTTACGTCCTTCTGGCGGTTGGAGGCATCTACTACACAGTGGGGTCCGCAGGATGCGAGGGGATGCGAGGCGACGGAGCCAACGGATCGAGTGGATTCGACGGAGTGATATTTTTTCAGTCGGGAATCACGAGAGGCGGGAACGGGAGAGGACACGAAACGGCTGCGTTCGACGATCACTGTGGACTCCTTTCACTACGTGAACGAGGTCAGTACGGGAACGAGCCGGCAGCATTCGCCTACACAACGCGGCGGACGCAATAGAGCTTTCCAGACGGCGACAACTTGAAGAGGCCGAGGTTCCCGCCTGGCGCGCGATCATCCACGGGAGAATCCCGGAAGGCGATTCCGGCTCGACGCGATTCAGAGATGTGGTTGGATCCAGAGGGAAGGCTACGTATGCGATTCAGCGGCGAGAATTCAGCGGTTTCAGCAGTGCAGCGGCGGAGGTGGAGTGGACGCGTGGGGAACGTGCGGCAAAGGCGCGAAAATGGACGATGTGGGTTCTCTATCGATGTGTCTGCTGCTGCTGCGGTTATTGCTGTTGCTGCTGCTGCTGCTGCGCGAGTTATACCGCTTGACCGTCGTTCGTACGGCGCAGCGACACGCAGCGAGATCGCAACGGCGACCTAGATTCTAGATTGCTTCTGAGCACGAAGATCACCACTGCAAGCACCTCGCTTGTACATCCCGTTTACGGCTACAACACACTATACCCACCTGCTGCTGCTGCTGCTGCTGGTTCAGTGTGTGGGAGTGCTGGAAACTACCACTGAAAAACATGAATCTCTATATGTATCGACATGTATCAACATGCACATAATGTACATGCGTCTGCGACTCATGAGTGAGACGAGTCACCTCTTGGACGATGATATGCGAGTACAAAGCAGGGCAGTCGCAGGCATGGCAGGTGGTGTCAGATTCTCGGTGGAATGTGTGGTCATGGTTCGTTCGAATTTCGGAGCTTCAAAACAGCCCACATAAGAAACTCCTTTCGGTGCAGTTAGGTTACTGGCTTTAAAATGTACACCCAAGTTGAATTCATCTTAGCTTGTGAGTGAGCATGTGTGCAAGCATGAAGTCAAAAGATGTAGAGTAGGTAGTGCATCTCTGCAAGTCCTATTGAAGAAACGCCTGATACGGTACTCCCTGTACTGGTCATATCATGGTATCATGGCCCATTGGCTCCTCCCAAGTCTCCAAGCACAAATCCTGCTCGTCGAATCACGTCACCTCCGCAAGCTTCTGCCTCTGCTGCTGCTGCATCGACCACACGCACAAGAGGCTGCCACTCCGAAGGTACAACTAAGGGGCAGCATGCACATCTCTCAACCCGCTGCAGCGACGTGAGATTCTCCCAATGCTCCTCCTCCTGCACATAAGCTTCGAGAAGGCGTTGCAACTGGCGAGGCTCTTTGGCTTGCTCTGACGCGCAGCAAAACAGTCTATGTCGGTGGATGTGGGTGAGCGAGAGGTGCTGCAAGGACGTGAGATGGCGCATCCAGGGAGGGAAGCGAGGGCCAACCTCGCAGTCAGCAAGGGACAGCCGTTGCGAGCAAGGCAGGAAATGCTTGCTCTGGCTGCTCACCAAGGCACTGGTCCTGTTCACCAACGGCAGCTGTCCCCCACCCTCCCAACACTTGACATCAGACCCGTCATTCCCCTCCTCTTCCTCTGCATCCCTCCTCCCACCTTCCCCGGTAACCTTCACCAGCTCCTCCAAAACCCTAATCTCGCTGATACTGAATTTCGCGAGGTTCACCGCAGTCACCTCTAGTCTCTCCAGCTCATGCAACCTTAACACGTCGCTGCCAAAGTCATCTGTGTGAAGCTCTTTCACCCGTGGGGGCAGCCCAAAGCTTGACCTCATTTGCCCCAGATGCGCGATCAAGGTCTTGTTCTCCCACCTCCGATGCACCACCAGTCGACGCACCGAGTGCAGCTGCGGCAGGAAACCCCTCGGGACGGTGAGGTTGCGGTTTATCACGAGGGCGAGATCGCGCAGCAAGGGGAGCTCGGGCAGGCAATCAGGGAGTGAGTTGAGCTCATGGCAGCGGGTGATGACCAAACGGTGCAGGGAGGAGAGGTAGGATAAGGAGGGCGGTAGCTCGTGCAGCAGAGGAAGGTCCTGCAGCCATAGCTCCCTCAGGCTTGGGAAGTTGAAGGCCAAGGGGGTGCATGCAGAGGCGTTTACAGCAAGGAGAGGACAGTTCTGGATCGAAAGGATGGAGAGGCGAGAGGAGGGGGAGGAGGAGGGGTTGAGGAGCGAGGAAGGGCTTGTGAGTGCTGTGAGATTTGGGAGGTTGCGAATCTCCACGTGGGACAAGCTGCGCGAAGGGAAGCACGGCACTGTATGGAGGTTGGCGCATTGGTCTATAATGAGAGTAAAGAGCGATGGGCAATGGGTATGTAGTGGATGGAAGATGGATGTCAGCCTGGGAAGATTGCGAAGCTCTAAGGTGTGCAGGCTGGGAGGAGGAGTGAGGAGCGAAGAGAAGCGCGGGCAGCCCTTGATGGAGAGGATGGTGAGGGACGGGCAGGCGGCGGGCAGCGAAAGGCATTCGTGTCAAAATAGATTTATATCTATTTAGTATAATCTGCCTGTAGTGTAGCTGTTGTGTAATGCCCTTGTATGGTGGTGCACCTCTTTCATCTTTGTTAGGTTGCTATATGTACTCATGTGCTATAGTGAACCCCCATCCATTCTCGACAAATTCTCCTTGGCACAACCATCTCGACACCCGCTTGGCCTAGGCTCCTAAGCCTAGGCCCTTAGTAAAACCCGGTTACTAGTTATGTCAGTGTTGTAACATGGTATCGAGCGGTTCCTTTCCTAAGGACCGAATTTTTATGGGCCCACCGCTAGCCTCTCGCTATGGCGTGCCCCGTTGCGCGGCCCGTAGCGCGCCTCGTGAGCGCTTCCTTGCCGCAGCCCGTCGCCCACGCGCTACCCGCTGCTTCTGCCCGTCGCCGACGCGCTACCCGCAACTGCATCCCGCCGCCCGCGCGATATCCGCTGCTGCAGCCCGTCGCCCGTCCCGTCGCACAGCCGCCCGTCGCCAGATCCCCGCCACCCGTACGCTCTCCGCTGCCTGTCGCCAGGTCCCCGCCCGCCCTCCCGTCGACTTCGCAACTGCTGTGAAGGGAGTGGCGGGAGTGGCGAGAGTGGTGGGAGTGGCGGGAGAAGCTGCTGCTACGCCCTTGCACGCGCCAGATCGTTCGCGACCCGCACCCCGCACCCCGCCCGTCGCCCGTACTCCACCCGCACCCCGCACCCCGCGCGCCGCTCGTGCGCCACCCGCACCACGCACCCCGCCCGTCGCCCGTACGCCATCCGCACCACGCACGACGTCCGTGCCCCCGTCCGCGAGACCCGTCCGCACCCCGTACCTGCACCCAGAACGCCGTTCTGCCCCAGATCCCGCCCCCCCCCACCGACAACTGCCACCCCACCCCCATCTCCGGCTCCGTTTCCAGCGGGAAGGGGAGGAGGTGTGGCCCGAAGGGGACGGCTGGGGGAGGGGGAGTGGCGGGGTTGGAGGCTCATGTAAGGGGGAGGTTGAGGGGGTGGGTGATCCATCTGCAGCTACTGCCGCCACACCTCCCCCTCTCTCTCTCCGCCGCTGCTGGATCAGGGGGTGTGGGTGGGTGAGTCCAGCTGCAGCACCAGCCGCCCCCTCCTCCTCTTTCTCACTCCTGCATCTGCTGCTGTTGGGGGGGAGGTTGAGGGGGTGGGTGATTCAGCTGCAGCACCTACCGCCACTACACCTCCACCTCTCTTTCTCCGTCAATGCTGCTGTGGGGGGAAAGGTTCAGGGGGTGTGGTTGGTGAGAGTTCATATGCAGCATCAGCCGCCTCCTCCTCTCATCCCCTGCCCCGTACCTCCCGTATTGCCCGTACTTCCCCGTGCTTGCCCCGTGCCCGTGCCCGTGCTGTCTGCCCCGTGTTCCCCGTGCTTGCCCCGTGCCCATGCCCGTGCTGCCCCCGTGTTCCCGTGCTGCTCCCGTGCTGTCCCCGTGTTCCCGTGCTGCCCCCGTGTTCCCATGCTGCCCCTGTGCTGCCCCGTTCTGCCTGTGTCGTGCCCGTTTCCGTGCCGTGTTGCCCCGTTCAGCCCTTGTCCTGCCCCGTTCTGCCTGTGCTGCCCTGTTGTCCCCGTGTTGCCCCGTTCTGCCCGTGTTGCCCCGTTCAGCCTGTGTCCTGCCCCGTTCAGCCCGTGTCCTGCCCCGTTCAGCCCCTGTGCTACCCCGTTGTCCCCGTGTTGCCCCGTTCTGCCCGTGTTGCCCCGTTCAGCCCGTGTCCTGCCCCGTTCTGCCCGTGTTGCCCCGTTCTGCCCGTGCTGCCCCGTTCTGCCCGTTTGTGCCCTACCCGTGCTGTCCGTACCCGTTCGTGCCCCACCCGTGCTGTCAGTTCTCGCTCGTGCCCCACCCGATCTGTGCTGCCCGGTCTCATGCTGCCCGTCACCCCCGTGCGGCCCGTCCTGTACAGCACCTAGTTGCTACCCGAACCCGCTACCCGTACCCGTGCTCCTCGCACACCGTGCACCTGCTGCGGGGCGTTCAACCGCAGCCGGGCACCTGTTCCACCACGGTGGTTCAGCTGCTGCTTGGTGGTTGCTGCTTGTCAGCTTCAGGGGGGGCCCCTTGCTGGTGTTCCCACGCCCTGTAATGGGGTTTTACAGGTGTACCCCTTCAAGGCGGGCTCTGCACATGGTTATGCACTTCAAGGCAGATAGGGGGTGTGTCAAAATAGATTTATATCTATTTAGTATAATCTGCCTGTAGTGTAGCTGTTGTGTAATGCCCTTGTATGGTGGTGCACCTCTTTCATCTTTGTTAGGTTGCTATATGTACTCATGTGCTATAGTGAACCCCCATCCATTCTCGACAAATTCTCCTTGGCACAACCATCTCGACACCCGCTTGGCCTAAGCTCCTAAGCCTAGGCCCTTAGTAAAACCCGGTTACTAGTTATGTCAGTGTTGTAACAATTCGGGCAGCTGAGAAAGTTTCGGAAGGTTGCGCAGTACCAAACGATGCAGGCTGGGCATCCGGATGGGGAATTCAATGGAGTCAACGCTGCAAGCAGCAGAAAGGGAGGCGCCTGCGTAGCCGTCCAGCACGAGGTGCTTGAGCGAATGGTGCTGGAGGACGCCACGTGGCAGGTGATGCAGTGCTGACACGTCAGCAAGCTCGAGATGTTGCAGCTTGGAAAAGAAGAGGGGCTGGTGTGGCTGTGCTGCTGCAGTGAGAGCGGCGACACCACCCTGATTACTCTGAAGATTACTCTGACAAACAACCTGTGATGCCTGCTGCTGCTGCTGCTGCTGCTGCTGCTGCTGCCGAGCCTTCTCTTGGCTGTGGTGGAGCTTCTTCCGTTGCCGCCGCTGTCGCCTTCGCCACTGAGGCAGCAGAGGCAGTTGCTGCCCATCGTAGCTTGCCTCCACATCCTCCCCATGACTTGCACCCCCCGACACCTCCGAAGCAACCACGTCCCCCCCATGATCACGTTCGATGTCATCCCTTCGCCCTCCTCTCGCCTCCCATCCTCCCTCTTGAAAGGCACAGCCGCCAACCCATCCCTGGGCGTCCAAGCATCAAGCATCACCAAATAGCATCCTTCCACGCGAATCCGCTGCAGCGACGGCAGCAGCGCAAGCGACGCAGGAAGCTGCCGCAGCGCCAAGCAATCCCTCAAAATCAGCTCCTGCAGACACGTCAGCTGCCCTAGGGATTTTCCAGGGAGACACGTCACCCCCTCCCCTGCGCCGCGGATCTCTAAGCACAGCAGGGAGGGCGCCAATGGGGAGAGCCTCGGGATTGCCGCAACGCCAACGAGCGACAGTGACGTCAGCTGCGGCAGCAGCGTTGCCAGGCGGGCTATCAGCCAATCACTGATGGTCCCCCTGCTGCTGATGCCGGTGCTGCTGATGGTGTTTCTGCTGCTGTAGCGGCTGCTGCTGCGACGGCAGCAGTCCCCGTGTAGCGTGAGGGAGCACAGGTGGGGGAAGGCGGAGAGAGTACGCAGGAGGGCACGGGGGCATAAGAGGAGGCCGGGGGGAACAGTGATGGCGCGGGGGAGAAGCACGGAGAGGCGCAACCAGCGGCGGGAGACGAGCGCGCAGGTGAGCAGCGGGGGGGTGGGGGCGACGGCGGAGTTGTTTGCCTTGCCGCAGGAGCATGTAGGGTCCTTGCATGGCAGCTGCTGCTGTTGCTTATTGCCCCAGCGATCGCGGGTGGTGATGGTCATGGTGTTAGGGCATGACGTTTCTGTTGAACATGGACCGGCGGTGCTATGATCACTTGCATCTGAGCTACTGCTTGCATCGATTGCGGTCGTCGTCGCTCCATCTGCCGCTTCGCAGCTGCTGCTGCTGGTGGTGGTGGTCGAAGAACGGGAGCTGCCGCTGCTACTGCTGGTGCCGCTACTGCTGCCGCTGCTGCTGCCGCTGCCGCTGCCGCTGCTGCTGCCGCTGCCGCTGCCGCTGCTGCTGCCGCTGCCGCTGCCGCAGCCGCTGCTACTGCTACTGCTACTGCTACTGCTACTGCTGCTGCTGATTACGTGGTGGATGATGTTCAGCAAGACGGCATCTGGCAGCCGATCAATGTCGCACGAACACGCGATGCAAGCACCAGCCGTACGATTCGACGCAGTGGCAGGCCGCGTACGATCCGACGGATTGCAACGGATTGTGACGCGAGGCGCCGGCTGTGGTGATATCATTATGCAGCGGCTGCGCGATTTGTCCATGGACTTCATCGGATGAAGCGGATGAAGCGGAATGGCCAAGGCTGGAAGGATCAGTGGACGGATACGCAAGAGAGTGCTAGTTGGAGTGGAAATGCGGGGTTTTCTCAAGCCGGTTTCTAGGTTAAAAAAATCAGTGCATCTATCTACGCGTGATTCGAAACGCACGAGACCGAGGAAAGGGAGGTGTCTGGTGGTCCCTGGGCGCTGCCTATTATGTAGAAATGGTTAAAACAAACCCTTGTTTTTGGATTTATACCAGCCCTGGCGGGCGACCCTAGTACTACTACAAACACCTGGAGGCGCGAAGAGTACGTGTATTTTAGGTGCTGGCAAAGCAGGAGCCACGGAATTCATTTCTTAGTACCCCAAACCACCTTTCGTCATTGACGCCGTTGACCAAATGTTGGTTTTGGCTTGGTTGGTGTGCCGGGGTTTGACGGGAAGTACCAGAGATTTACATTACGGCGCGGAACTGTAGAACGTACAAAATGCTGTTCAGTGTTAAAAAACGAAATTATGCAATGAACCGTTTCTAATCGTTCTGAAAATTGTTAGATAAGTTTCAGGCTTACCTAATTACTATATTTGAATCAACTCGAGAGAAAAGGGATTTGCCGATATGGCAAATGTTGGAATAACCGAAAATATTTTAACAATCTAGCAGCTATGTTAATAGCATGCTCTGACTATTCTCGGCATATGGTAGGCTCTACCGGAGTACCACACGTCGTTCGGTTTGCAATTTTGTCACTGTACACAATGATACTTGCGTGTGTACTAATGTAGGCTAGGTTGAGGTGCACTATAAAGGGTACAGGTTTGCATCCACCCCCTTGTATGTTCTCGTAATCGATTCATTCTCTCATCCACATGGGAAAGAGCTGTCAAGAATAGAACTAGGAATGAATGATTGAACTAGGCAGGAGATGAGTACAAGTAGGGGAAACCTAACCCTAAAGTGTTGTACTCACTAATGAGTGACCCTACTGTAGCCTAGAGATACAATTGTAATTTGACACACCCCCATAGGCAAAGTAGGGGATAGCAAACATAACAAGCGGTCACAAGACCAGTCTGCAGAAGAGAACACAGCTCAGGGTGGATCACAAGGTCACCACGCATTCTGAGCACAAGCAAGTGGCCACAAGGCCAGTTCACATGCAGAGGTATATAATAGCAAGGCAGTACACTGATCACAACCTAGCAAGAGAAAACATGCAGGTATAAAGATATATAGCAGTGTACAACAAGAGCAAGTTAAGCAACCAACAGGTGAGGCAGAATGGGCACAAGCCCAAGAGCAGTGCAGAAATGGTGATCATCACCAGACCCAAGGGCCTTGGTGAAGACATCAGCAGTGTTGGCCCGAGAGGCCACGTAAGCAAGGCGCAGCTGACCACGCTGCTGCAGCTCACGCGCAAGGAAGTAGCGAAGAGCAATGTGCTTCGTTCTGTGCTCCAGTCTCTACTCGCGACACAAGGCAAGCATTGCCTTGCTGTCGACATACAGAACTGGAGGAGAACGAGGCCGCTCCCCCAAGTCGGTCAGCAGGTAGGTCAGCCAGCGTAGCTCCTGTGCAGCCATGGCCCCAGCGTAGATCTCGGCCTCGCAGCTGGAGCCAAGCACAGAAAAAGAACGAGTGGACCTCCACGAGACAGAACCAGATCAAAGACTGAATGTGTAACCCTGTGACGAACGCTGAGTCGCCTGGTCGTCGGCCCAAGAAGCGTCAGAGTGTCATGTGAGTACCACTGAACCCCGTCCTCCAAGCACGAGCCCCATGCCCGATGTACTGCACAAGTAACGCAGTACCCTCTTCGCAACATCAAAGTGTACCTTTCGGTGTCTACCGGGTGCCACGTAGCGAGCCAGGAGGCTGAGAGGGTACGCGAGGTCAGGTCGTGTGCACGTCATCAGGTACAT